>CM066198.1:18489403-19690627 GCA_033675215.1 Rhodiola kirilowii
ACTAACTTGGGATGAACTTAGACAACCCTTAGAATGAGACTAAAGTTTGTGTTTGTATGTCCCAAGTTAGTCTCATTAGTCTCATTCTAAGGTTTGTCTAAGTCGTCCTTAGAAAGAGACTAACTTGGGACAAACTTAGACAAACCTTAGAATGAGACTAAAGTTTGTCTTTGTTCGTCCCAAGTTAGTCTCGTTTGTCTCATTCTAAGGTTTGTCTAAGTTCGTCCTTTGAAATAGACTAACTTGGGACGAACTTAGACAAACATTAGAATGAGAGTAAAAGTTTGTCTTTGTTCGTCCCAAGTTAGTCTATTTCTAAGGATGAACTAAAACAAACCTTAGAATGAGACTAATGAGACTAACTTGGGACAAACACAGACAAACTTTAGTCTCATTCTAAGGTTTGTTTAAGTTTGTCCCAAGTTAGTATAAGTTCGTCCAAAGTGAGTCTATTTCTAAGAACAAACTTAGACAAACCTTAGAATGAGACAAACGAGACTAACGTGGGACGAACAAAGAGATAGGTTAGTCTCATTCTAAGGTTTGTCTAAGTTGTCCCAAGTTAGTCTAAGTTCATCCCAAGTTAGTCTCTTTCTAAGGACGAACAAAAACAAACCTTAGTATGAGACTAACGAGACAAACTTGGGACGAACAAAGACAAACTTTAGTCTCATTCTAAGGTTTGTCTAAGTTCGTCCCAAGTTAGTCTGTTTCTAAGGACGAACTTAGACAAACCTTAGAATGAGACTAACGAGACAAACTTAGGACGAACAAAGACAAACTTTAGTCTCATTTTAATGTTTGTCTAAATTTGTCCTAAGTTAGTCTAAGTTCGTCCCAAGTTAGTCTCTTTCTAAGGACGAACATAGACAAACCTTAGAATGAGACTAAAGTGACTAACTTGGGACGAACAAAGACAAACTTTAGTCTCATTCTAAGGTTTGTCTAACTTCGTCACAAGCTAGTCTATTTCTAAGGATGAACTTAGACAAACCTTAGAATGAGACTAACGAGACTAACTTGGGACAAACAAAGACAAACGTTAGTCTCATTCTAAGGTTTATCTAAGTTCGTCGTAAGTTTGTCTCTTTCCAAGGACGAACTTAGACAAACCTTAGAATGAGACTAACAAGACTAACTTGGAAAGAACGAAGACAAACATTAGTCAAGTTCTAAGGTTTGTCTATGTTCGTCTCAAGTTAGTCTAAGTTTGTCTCAAGTTAGTCTCTTTCTAAGGACGAACTTAGACAACCCTTAGAATGAGACAAACGAGACTAACGTGGGACGAACAAAGAGAAAGGTTAGTCTCATTCTAAGGTTTGTCTAAGTTCGTCCCAATTTAGTCTAAGTTCATCCCAAGTTAGTCTCTTTCTAAGGATGAACAAAAACAAACCTTAGTATGAGACTAACGAGACTAACTTGGGACGAACAAAGACAAACTTTAGTCTCATTCTAAGGTTTGTCTAAGTTCGTCCCAAGTTAGTCTATTTCTGAGGACGAACTTAGACAAACCTTAGATTGAGACTAACGAGACTAACTTGGGATGAACAAAGACCAACTTTAGTCTCATTTTAATGTTTGTCTAAATTCGTCCCAAGTTAGTCTAAGTTCGTCCGAAGTTAATCTCTTTCTAAGGACGAACATAGACAAACCTTAGAATGAGACTAAAGTGACTAACTTGGGACGAACAAAGACAAACTTTAGTCTCATTCTAAGGGTTTTCTAAGTTCGTCCCAAGTTAGTCTAAGTTCATCCCAAGTTAGTCTATTTCTAAGGATAAACTTAGACAAACCTTAGAATGAGACTAACGAGACTAACTTGGGACAAACAAAGACAAACTTTAGTCTCATTCTAAGGTTTATCTAAGTTCGTCGTAAGTTAGTCTCTTTCTAAGGACGAACTTAGACAAACCTTTGAATGAGACTAACAAGACTAACTTGGAAAGAACGACGACAAACTTTAGTCAAGTTCTTAGGTTTGTCTAAGTTCGTCCCAAGTTAGTCTAAGTTCGTCCCAAGTTAGTCTATTTATAAGGATGAACTTAGACAAACCTTAGAATGAGACTAACGAGACTAACTTGGGACGAACAAAGACAAACGTTAGTCTCATTCTAAGGTTTGTGTAAGTTCGTCCCAAGTTAGTCTATTTTTAAGGACGAACTTAGACAAACCTTAGAATGTGACTAACGAGACTAACTTGGGATGAACAAAGACAAACTTTAGTCTCATTCTAAGGTTTTCTAAGTTCTTCCCAAGATAGTCTATGTTCGTCCCAAGTTAGTCTATTTCTAACCTTAGAAATAGACTATCTTGGGACGAACTTAGACCAACCTTAGAATGAGACTAAACGTTGTCTTTGTTCGTCCCAAGTTAGTCTCGTTAGTCTCATTCTAAGGTTTGACTAAGTTCGTCCTTAGAAAGAGACTAATTGGGACGAACTTAGACAAACCTTATAATGATACTAAATTTTTTCTTTGTTCGTCCCAGGTTAGTCTCGTTAGTCTCATTCTAAGGTTTGTCTAAGTCGTCCTTAGAAAGAGACTAACTTGGGACGAACTTAGACAAATCTAAGAATGAGACTAAAAGTTGTCTTTGTTCGTCCCAAGTTAGTCTCGTTAGTCTCATTCTAAGGTTTGTTTTAGTTCGTCCTTAGAAAGAAACTAACTTGGGACGAACTTAGACTAACATGGGACAAACTTAGACAAACCTTAGAATGAGACAAACCTTTGTCTTTATTCATCCTAAGTTAGTCTCGTTAGTCTCATTCTAAGGTTTGTCTAAGTTCGTCCTTAAAAAGAGACTAACTTGGGACGAACTTAGAATGACTTGGGACCAACGTAGACAAACCTTAGAATGAGACTAAAGGTTGTCTTTGTTCGTCCCAAATTCGTCTCGTTAATCTCATTGTAAGGTTTCTCTAAGTTTGCCCTTAGAAAGAGACTAACTTGGTAGGAACTTACACTAACTTGGGATGAACTTAGACTAACCTAAGAATGAGACCATAGTTTGTCTTTGTTCGTCCCAAGTTGGTCTCGTTAGTCTCATTCTAAGGTTTGTCGAAGTTCGTCTTTAGAAAGAGACTAACTTACGACGAACTTAGACAAACCTTAGAATGAGACTAAAGTTTGTCTTTGTTCGTCCCATGATAGTGTCGTTAGTCTTATTCTAAGGGTTGTCTAAGTTCGTCCTTAGAAATAGACTATCTTGGGAAGAACTTAGACAAACCTTAGAAAGAGACTAAAGTTTGTCTTTGTTCGTCCCAAGTTAGTCTCGTTAGGCTCATTCTAAAGTTTGTCTAAGTCATCATTAGAAAGATACTAAATTGGGACGAACTTAGACAAACCTTAGAATGAGACCAACGAGATTAACTTGGGACGAACAAAGACAAACTTTAGTCTCATTCTAAGGTTAGTGTAAGTTCATCCCAAGTTAGTCTATTTCTAAGGATGAACTTAGACAAACCTTAGAATGAGATTAAGGAGACTAACTTGGGACGAACAAAGACACATTAGTCTCATTCTAAGGTTAGTGTAAGTTAATCCGAAGTTAGTCTATTTCTAAGGACGAACTTAGACAAACCTTAGAATGAGACTAACTTGGGACGAACAAAGACAATTTTTAGTCTCATTCTAAGGTTTGTTTAAGTTCGTCCCAAGTTAGTCTAAGTTCGTCCCAAGTTTGTCTATTTCTAAGGACGAACTTAGACAAACCTTAGAATGAGACTAACGAGACTAACTTGGGACGAACAAAGACAAACTTTAGTCTCATTCTATGGTTTGTCTAAGTTCATCCCAAGTTAGTCTCTTATTAAGGAAGACCTAAAACAAACCTTAGAATGAGACTAACGAGACTAACTTGGGACAAACAAAGACATACTTTAGTCTCATTCTAAGGTTTGTCTAAGTTTAGCCCAAGTTAGTCTCTTTCTAAGGACGAACTTAGACAAACCTTAGAATGAGACTAATGAGACTAACTTGGGATGAACAAACACAAACGTTGGTCTCATTCTAAGGTTTGTCTAAGTTCGTCCCAAGTTAGCCTAAGTTCGTCCCAAGTTAGTCTATTTCTAAGGACGAACTTAGACAAACCTTAGAATGAGACTAACAAGACTAACTTGGGACAAACAAAGACAAACTTTAGTCTCATTCTAAGGTTTATCTAAGTTCGTCGTAAGTTAGTGTCTTTCTAAGGATGAACTTAGACAAACCTTAGAATGAGACTAACGAGACTAACATGGGACGAACAAAGACAAACGTTAGTCTCATTCTAAGGTTTGTGTAAGTTCGTCCCAAGTTAGTCTAAGTTCATCCCAAGTTAGTCTATATCTAAGCATGAACTAAAACAAACCTTAGAATGAGACTAACGAGACTAACTTGGGACAAACAAAGACAAAGTTTAGTAACATTCTAAGGTTGTTTAAGTTCGTCCAAAGTTAGCCTATTTCTAAGGACGAACTTAGACAAACCTTAGAATGAGACTAACGAGACTAACTTTGGTCGAACAAAGACAAACCTTAGTCTCATTCTAAGGTTTGTCTAATTTCGTCCCAAGTTAGTCTATTTCTAAGGATGAACTTAGACAAACCTTAGAATGAGACTAACGAGACTAACTCGGGACGAACAAAGACAAACTTAAGTCTCATTTACGGTTTGTCTATGTTCTGTTAGAATTGAGAGACTAAGAGAGTATTGGATTAGAGAGAATATAAAGATAGCAAAATCAGATTTAATTTCTTGTATTCAACTTGATAAGATATACAAGCTTATATAGAGGCTAGATCAACCATTTAAGATCAACTCCCAACTACATCCTAACAGCTTTTTCCTCATTTAATATCAACTCCCAACTACATCCTAACAGCTCTTTCCTCATTTAATATTAATTCCCAACAGCTCCTCATTTGAATATTTGAATGAGCTCTTGGATAGTTATATTCTTGGACAGAGTTAATCTTGGATATAGTCTTCCTGTCAATACTCCCCCTCAAGCTTGACAACCAGAACTTGTTAAGTTTGGAACCATGAAGACTTGCCTCATTAGAAACCTAAGTATGTAAAATCTCATGGGATGAAACCATACTTAGGGAAAAAGAGTGCAAACCCTCATGGCCTAGGGACTCATGACAGAGGAATGCTGGTGAGTCCAAGTTTTGAATGGATGAACTTGCACACCTTTGAGCTTGCAGCTTTGGTGAAGATGTCTGCCAAATGATCTCCACTTCTTGTATAACATGGAAGAATCACTTGTTCCTCCACCATTTGCCTAACTTTGTGGCAGTCGACTTCAATGTGCTTCATCCTTTCATGGAACACTGAGTTGGATGCAATGTGTATGGCTGCTTGATTGTCACAATGAATTGTGATTGGTGTTGAAGACTCGATGCCTAAGTCCTTGAGCAAAGCCTTGATCCATATGATTTCATTGGTGAGCTTCCTCATTGCTCTATATCCTGCTTCAGCACTTGAGCATGAGATCACCTTTTGCTTCTTGCTCTTCCAAGTAACTAAGTTGCCTCCAATGAATGTGCAAAAGCCTGTGGTAGACTTCCTATCCACTCCATCTCCAGCCCAATCAGCATCACAATAACCCACAATCTCAGTGCTTCCATTGCACCCCATCCATATACCTTGACCGGGTGAGCCTTTGAGGTATCTAAGGACCCTCTCCACCATATGCCAATGATGCATCTTTGGTGCTTGCATATGTTGGCTCACCTAATTCACAGCAAAGCAAATATCAGGTCTAGAAATGGTTAAGTAGATGAGTTTACCAACCGTCCTTCTATATTGCTTGAAGTCTTCAAATGGCCTATCTTCAATCTCCCCCTCTCTAGATACTTTGTAGCCTTCCTCAAGGGGTGTATTGGCTGGCTTTGCTCCAAGTTTTCCTGCCTCACACAAAAGATCAAGTGTGTACTTCCTTTGGGATAAGAAGAGCCCCTCTTTTGATTGGCATACTTCAATTCCAAGGAAGTACTTTAGCTTACCCAAATCTTTAATATCAAATATAGTTTTTAAGAAAGCTTTGGTAGCATTTATACCTGCCTTGTCACTCCCTGTGATGATGATATCATCAACATACACAAGGATGACAACTCTACCTTTTGGACCAGAGAGGTTGAAGAGGGTGTGATCAGCTTCTGACCTCTTGAAACCTCTCTTTAAAAGAGTTGAACTCAGCTTGTGGTACCAAGCTCTTGGTGATTGCGTCAAGCCATAAATTGCCTTCTTCAATCTAAGCACTTTCCCTGGCTTGACTGAGTCTTTAGGCCAGGAGGGGGAAGCATATAGACCTCTTCTTCTAGTTCTCCTTGGAGAAAAGCATTTTTTACATCCATCTGCCATAATTCCCTTTCAAGGTTGGTTGCAAGTGAAAGGATGATCCTCACCGTATGTAGCTTGGCCACTGGAGCAAATGTATCAAGATAGTCTCCTCCATATGTTTGAGTGAATCCTCTTGCTACCAGTCTTGCCTTGTTCCTTTCAATCTGCCCATCACTCTTGTATTTGATTGTGAAGACCCACTTGCTTGACACTGCCTTCTTTCCTTTGGGAAGATCAGACTCATACCAAGTGCCATTTGCCTCCATTGCCTTGGTTTCGTCTCAAATAGCTTCCCTCCACAACTTATGCTCTTTAGCTTCATCATATGATCTTGGCACATGTCTTTCATCCAGTTTGCTAATGAACACTTGATGTACTTGAGGGAAATGAGCCAAAAAGCACATGGCTTGAATAGGGTGAGCTACAGCCATGTTGTTGTAGAACACCTTGTGTTTACCCAATTGGAACGATCATTCCTCACCCTTGTGCTTCTCCTAAGAGGTTGCACTTCTTCAAGCTCTTTACCTTGATGCTCTTCATCATTCGGAGAAAAGTCTGAATCATCTTGGGCTCCATCTTGATTATGACAAGATGAGCTAGCTTCTTGTGGCTCTACTTATGCTTCATCTTGATCACCATCTTGATCATGACTAGATGAGTCAGCTTCTTGTGGCTCCACTTGTGCTTCATCTTGATTTCTTCCCTCGTGATCGGGATGGGGTAATTCCTCAGTCTCTTGAGGGGTCATAGGAGTAGGAACTTCCAGTGTTCCCCCCTGATCCTTGGGCAGATTTAGCCCAAAGCCCTCCAAGATGATCCTTCGGTTCGTGAGTCTATCTGATGGTACTTGAGACAGGTTCTTTAGGTCATCCCAACTCCTACTCTCGTAGTACCCCTTTGCCTCCACAAACTTCACATCTCGAGACACTAAGACTTTCCGTGCTACCGGATCATAGCACTTGTATCCCTTTTGAGTTGTTGAGTAGCCAATGAACATTGCCTTTGTACTCTTAGCTTCTAGTTTGTTTCTTTGTTCCCCTGGGATTAGCACGAAACAAAGACACCCAAATACTCTTAAGTGATTAATGGAAGGTTTGGATTTGTTGAGTACCTCATAGGGAGATATGTCATCAAGACTCCTTGTTGGAATTCTATTGATGAGGTAAGAAGCTGTCATCACAGCATCTCCCCAAAACCTCTTTGCCACATTGGTAAGGAACATCATGGACCTCGCTATCTCCATTAAGTTCCTATTCTTCCTCTCCGCCACTTCATTCTGTTGAGGGGTATAAGGGCAGCTTGTTTGATGTATAATCCCCTGATTAGCCAAATGTTGCTTGAAAGTATTGCTAGTGTATTCCCCACCATTATCTGATCTGAAAACTTTTATCTTGGCATTGAACTGGTTAGTAATATAGTTCTGAAAATTCATAAATGCCTCTAGAACTCTATCCTTTGATTGGATCAATGTTAGCCAAGTATACTTAGACTTTTCATCAATGAATGTGACAAAGTACTTATGGTTTTCTCTAGACATACAAGGTGCAGTCCATACATCAGAATGCACAATATCAAAACAATTTCTATAAGTAGTAATTGATTTTGGAAATACTGATTTGCAATGTTTTCCCAAAATACAAGCCTCACAATCATCATTCTTAAAAGAAACACTAGGCAACATCAAGTTTAGAGCTCTAGTATGTGGATGTCCTAATCTAGCATGCCACATTGTATCATTGGCCAAATAGGAGCTAAAAGCACAATTCAAATCAGATAGGGGCTTAGTGTCTTCAAGCAAATATAAACCTTCTTTGGTTACTCCTTTTCCAAGTAACTGATGACTCTTAATGTCCTGAAATTTCACATCATTAGGACTAAAGATAACATTGCAATCCAAATCAGTTGCAACCTTTTTAACGGATAACAAGTTAGATGTAAAACTAGGCATATAAAAAGCTCTGGACTTCTTATCAAATAGGTTAAGGTTTCCTACACCCTTAATAGGTATTTTATCACCAGTTGCAATTACCACATTTCCTAAGGCAGGCTCAACATCATTAATCAACTTAGAGTTACTAATCATGTGATGAGAGGCTCCTGAATCTATAATCAATGATTTAGAAATTTTTGATGCAATGAATGATTTACCAAGTGTGTTACCAAGGTTCTCCTTGAGAGCTTTGATGAGTGCATCAAGATCTGATCTCCTGATCATCCCATCCTCAGTGCTCTTCAAGGCAGTAAAGGCTTGCCCTTCTTCCTCATTGGAGAGGTGAGCTCTTGCATCCTTGAACTTGTTTGGCTTCAAGTGAGGGTGAAGGATCCATCATTTGTCCTTCATGTGCCCCTTTTTCTTGCAAAACTCACAAGTAAAGACCTTCCTCTCCTCTGATTTATACACCACCTTGTTGGCTTGAGCTGCTTCATCTTTGTTAGCCATGGAGAGTTCTCCTTTTCCTCCAAAAAGACCAAGAGAACCTTGCTCCTTTTGGATTTGAGCACACATTTCTTCAAGTGCTGGAAGCTTGTCAGCCCTCAAGATGTGTTTGATCAGGTCATTGTAGGTTGGGTTCAAGGTCAGAAGTAGCCCAAACACCTTGTCTTGCTCCCTTCTTTCATTAATAGTTACTGGATCAATGGTGCTTGGTCTAAGCATTTCCAGCTCAGCCCATAAGGACCTAAATTTCCCAAAGTGTTGGGTGAACTCCATGTCTTCTTGGCTTAGGTTGTTGATGGCCTTCTTGACCTCAAACACCCTGCTCAAGTTGGATGTGTTTCCATACACTGTTTGGAGTGTATCCCATAGGTCTTTCGATGTCTCGCAATAGGAATATGCTCCTAAGATTGATGCTTCAAGAGAGTTTTGAATGATGGACAGCACCATCAAGTGTTCTTGAGGCCACCTATCCTTATCAACAGGGACAATCTCCGTACCATCTTCTTGTTGGACAGTTTGGCTTGGAGCATCACTCTTGGTGATATGACTCCATAGTCCTCTTCCTCCCAAGGCTGTTTTGAATGAAAGAGAATAAGAGTATGCTGTAGAATTTGGATCTATGCTGCTGATACCATGTTAAAATTGAGAGACTAAGAGAATATTGGAATAGAGAGAATATAAAGAGAGCAAAATCAGATTTAATTTCTTGTATTCAACTTGATAAGATATACAAGCTTATATAGAGGCTAGATCAACCATTTAAGATCAACTCCCAACTACATCCTAACAGCTCTTTCCTCGTTTAATATCAACTCCCAACTTGGGACGAACAAAGACAAACGTTAGTCTCATTCTGAGGTTTGTGTAAGTTCATCCCAAGTTAGTCTATTTCTAAGGACGAACTTAAACAAACCTTAGAATGAGACTGACGAGACTAACTTGGGATGAACAAACACAAAGGTTAATCTCATTCTAAGGTTTGTCTAAGTTTGTCCCAAGTTAGTCTAAGTTCACCCCAAGTTAGTCTCTTTATAAGGACGAACTAAAACAAACCTTAGTATGAGACTAAAGAGACCAACTTGGGACGAACAAAGACAAACTTTAGTCTCATTCTAAGGTTTGTCTAAGTTCGTCCCAAGTTAGTATCTTTCTAAGGACGAACTTAGACAAACCTTAGTATGAGACTAAAGAGACTAACTTGGGACGAACAAAGACAAACTTTAGTCTCATTCTAAGGTTTCTCTAAGTTCGTCCCAAGTTAGTCTATTTCTAAGGATGAACTTAGACAAACCTTAGAATGAGACTAACGAGACTAACTTGGGACGAACAAAGACAAAGGTTAGTCTCATTCTAAGGTTTGAATAAGTTCGTCCCATGTTATTCGAAGTTCGTCCCAAGTTAGTCTCTTTCTAAGGACAAACTTAGACAAACCTTAGAATGAGACTAACGAGACTAACTTGGGACGAACAAAGACAAATGTTAGTCTCATTCTAAGGTTTGTGTAAGTTCGTCCAAAGAAGGTCTATTTCTAAGGACGAACTTAGACAAACCTTAGAATGAGACTAACGATACTAACTTGGGACGAAGAAAGTCAAACTTTAGTCTCATTCTAAGGTTTGTCTAAGTTCGTCCCAAGTTAGTCTAAGTTCGCCCCAAGTTAGTCTATTTCTAAGGACGAACTAAAACAAACCTCGGAATGAGACTAACGAGACTAACTTTGGACAAACAGAGACAAACTTTAGTCTCATTCTAAGGTTTGTTTAAGTTCGTCCCAAGTTAGTCAAAGTTCGTCCAAAGTTAGTCTATTTCTAAGGGCGAACTTAGACAAACTTTAGAATGAGACTAACGAGACTAACTTGGGATGAACAAACACAAAGGTTAGTCTCATTCTAAGGTTTGTCTAAGTTTGTCCCAAGTTATTCTAAGTTCATCCCAAGTTAGACAATTTCTAAAGACGAACTTAGACAAATCTTAGAATGAGACTAATGAAACAAACTTGGAAAGAACAAAGTCAAACTTTAGTCAAGTTCTAAGGTTTGTCTAAGTTCGTCTCAAGTTAGTCTAAGTTCGTCCCAAGTTAGTCTCTTTCTAAGGACAAACTTAGACAAACCTTAGAATGAGACTAACGAGACTAACCTGGGACGAATAAAGACAAATGTTAGTCTCATTCTAAAGTTTGTGTAAGTTCGTCCCAAGTAAGTCTCTTTCTAAGGACAAACTTAGACAAACCTAAGAATGAGACTAACGAGACTAACTTGGGACGAACAACGACAAACGTTAGTCTCATTGTAAGGTTTGTCTAAGTTCGTCCCAAGTTACTCTAAGTTTGTCCCAAGTTTGTCACTTTCTAAGGACGAACTTAGACAAACCTTAGAATGAGACTAACGAGACTAAATTGGGACGAACAAAGACAAAGGTTAGTCTCATTGTAAGGTTTGTCTAAGTTCGTCCCAAGTTACTCTAAGTTTGTCCCAAGTTAGTCGCTTTTTAAGGACGAACTTAGACAAACCTTAGAATGAGACTAAAGATACTAACTTGGCACGAACAAAGACAAACATTAGTCTCATTTTAAGGTTTGTCTAAGTTTGTCCCAAGTTAGTCTCTTTCTAAGGACGAACTTAGACAAACCTTAGAATGAGACTAACGAGACTAACTTAGGACGAACAAAGACAAAGGTTAGTCTCATTCTAAATTTTGTCTGATTTCGTCCCAAGTTATTCTAAGTTCATCCCAAGTTAGTCTCTTTCTAAGGACGAACTTAGACAAACCTTAGAATGAGACTAACGATTATGACTTGGGATGAACAAAGACAAAGGTTAGTCTCATTCTAAGGTTTGTCTAAGTTTGTCCCAAGTTAGTCTATGTTTGTCCCAAGTTTGTCTCTTTCTAAGGACGAACTAAAACAAACCTTAGAATGAGACTAACGAGACTAACTTGGGACAAACAAAGACAAACTTTAGTCTCATTCTAACGTTTGTCTAAGTTCGTCCCAAGTTAGTCTCGTTCTAAGGACGAACTTAGACAAACCTTAGAATGAGACTAACGAGACTAACTTGGGAGGAACAAAGACAAATGTTAGTCTCATTGTAAGGTTTGTCTAAGTTCGTCCCAAGTTAGTCTATTTCTAAGGACGAACTTAGACAAACCTTAGAATGAGACTAACGAGACTAACTTGGGAAGAACAAAAACAAACATTAGTCTCATTCAAAGGTTTGTCTAAGTTGGTCCCAAGTTAGTCTCTTTCTAAGGACGAACTTAAATTAACCTTAGAATGAGACTAACGAGACTAACTTGGGACGAACAAAGACAAACGTTAGTCTCATTCTAAGGTTTGTGTAAGTTCATCCCAAGTTAGTCTATTTCTGAGGACGAACTTAGACAAACCTTAGAATAAGACTAACGAGACTAACTTGGGACGAACAAAGAAAAACTTTAGTCTCATTCTATGGTTTGTCTAAGTTCGTCCTAAGTTAGTCTAAGTTCGTCCCAAGTTAGTACATTTCTAAGGACGAACTAAAACAAACCTTAGAATGAGACTAATGAGACTAACTTGGGATAAAGAGAGACAAACTTTTGTCTCATTCTGAGGTTTGTGGAAGTTCGTCCCAAGTTAGTCAAAGTTCGTCCAAAGTTAGTCTATTTCTAAGGACAAACTTAAACAACCCATAGAATGAGACTAACGAGACTAACTTGGGATGAACAAACACAAAGGTTAGTCTCATACTAAGGTTTGTCAACGTTTGTCCCAAGTAGTCTAAGTTGACCCCAAGATAGTCTCTGTCTAAGGGCGAACTAAAACAAACCTTAGTATGAGACTAAAGAGACCAACTTGGGACGAACAAAGACAAACTTTAGTCTCATTCTAAGGTTTGTCTAAGTTTGTCCCAAGTTGGTATCTTTCTAAGGACGAACTTAGACAAACCTTAGTATGAGACTAAAGAGACTAAATTGGGGCGAACAAAGACAAACTTTAGTCT
The DNA here is from genome assembly GCA_033675215.1 of Rhodiola kirilowii. Classification (NCBI taxonomy): domain Eukaryota; kingdom Viridiplantae; phylum Streptophyta; class Magnoliopsida; order Saxifragales; family Crassulaceae; genus Rhodiola; species Rhodiola kirilowii. Next base: position 18,502,140 of record CM066198.1, read on the forward strand.
CATTCTATGGTTTGTCTAAGTTCGTCCCAAGTTAGTCTATTTCTAAGGATGAACTTAGACAAACCTTAGAATGAGACTAACGAGACTAACTTGGGATGAACAAAGACAAAGGTTAGCCTCATTCTAAGGGGTGTCTAAGTTCGTCCCAAGTTATTCTAAGTTCGTCCCAAGTTAGTCTCTTTCTAAGGACGAACTTAGACAAACCTTAGAATGAGATTAACGAGACTAACTTGGGACGAACAAAGACAAATGTTAGTCTCATTCTAAGGTTTGTGTAAGTTTGTCCCAAGAAGGTCTATTTCTAAGGACGAACGTAGACAAACCTTAGAGTAAGACTAACGAGACTAACTTGGGACGAACAAAGACAAGCTTTAGTCTCATTCTAAGGTTTGTCTAATTTCTTCCCAAGTAAGTATATTTCTAAGGAAGAACTAAAACAAACCTTAGAATGAGACTAACGAGACTATCTTGGGACAAACAGAGACAAACTTTAGTCTCATTCTAAGGTTTGTTTAAGTTCGTCCCAAGTTAGTCAAAGTTCGTCCAAATTAGTCTATTTCTAAGGACGAACTTAGACAAATCTTAGAAAGAGACTAACGAGACTAACGAGACTAACTTGGGACGAACAAACACAAGGGTTAGTCTCATTTTAAGGTTTGTCTAAGTTCGTCCCAAGTTATTCTAAGTTCATTCCCAGTTAGACTATTTCTAATGACGAACTTAGACAACCCTTAGAATGAGACTAACGAAACTAACTTGGAAAGAAAAAAGTCAAAATTTAGTCAAGTTCTAAGGTTTGTCTAAGTTCGTCTCAAGTTAGTCGAAGTTCGTCCCAAGTTAGTCTCTTTCTAAGGACGAACGTAGACAAACCTTTGAATGCGACTAACGAGACTAACTTGGGACGAACAAAGACAAACGTTACTCTCATTCTAAGGTTTGGGTAACTTCATCCCAATTTAGTCTCTTTCTAAGGACCAACTTAGACAAACCTTAGAAAGAGACTACCGAGACTAACTTAGGACGAACAACGACAAACGTTAGTCTCCTTGTAAGGTTTGTCTAAGTTCGTCCCAAGTTACTCTAAGTTTGTCCTAAGTTAATCGCTTTCTAAGGACGAACTTAGACAAACCTTAGAAAGAGACTAAAGAGACTAACTTGGTATGAACAAAGACTAACATTAGTCTCATTTTAAGGTTTGTCTAAGTTCATCCCAAGTTAGTCTCTTTCTAAGGACGAACTTAGACAAACCTTAGAATGAGACTAACGAGACTAACTTGGGACGAACAAAGACAAAGGTTAGTCTCATTCTAAGGTTTGTCTAATTTCGTCCCAAGTTATTCTAAGTTCATCCCAAGTTAGTCTCTTTCTAAGGACGAACTTAGATAAACCTTAGAATAAGACTAACGAGACTGACTTGTGATAAACAAAGACAAAGGCTAGTCTCATTCTAAGGTTTGTCTAAGTTCGTCCCAAGTTAGTCTATGTTTGTCCCAAGTTAGTCTCTTTCTAAGGACGAACTAAAACAAACCTTAGAATGAGACTAACGAGACTAACTTGGGACGAACAAAGACAAACTTTAGTCTCATTCTAAGGTTTGTCTAAGTTCGTACCATGTTTTTCTAAGTTCGTCCCAAGTTAGTCTCTTTCTAAGGACGAACTTAGACAAACCTTAGAATGATACTAACGAGACTAACTTGGGCTGAACAAAGACAAACATTAGTCTCATTCTAAGGTTTGTGTAAGTTCGTCCCAAGTTTTAGTCTGTTTCTAAGGAAGAACTTAGACAAACCTTAGAAAGAGGCTAACGAGACAAACTTGTGACGAACAAAGACAATTTTTAGTCTCATTCTAAGGTTTGTCAAAGTTTGTCCCAAGTTAGTCTCATTCTAAGGTTTGTTTAAGTTCGTCCCAAGTTAGTCAAAGTTCGTCCAAATTAGTCTATTTCTAAGGACGAACTTAGACAAATCTTAGAATGAGACTAACGAGACTAACTTGGGATGAACAAACACAAAGGTTAGTCTCATTTTAAGGTTTGTCTAAGTTCGTCCCAGTTAGACTATTTCTAAGGATGAACTTAGACAACCCTTAGAATGAGACTAACGAAACTAACTTGGAAAGAACAAAGTCAAAATTTAGTCAAGTTCTAAGGTTTGTCTAAGTTCGTCTCAAGTTAGTCGAAGTTCGTCCCAAGTTAGTCTCTTTCTAAGGACGAACTTAGACAAACCTTGGAATGCGACTAACGAGACTAACTTGGGACGAACAAAGACAAACGTTACTCTCATTCTAAGGTTTGGGTAACTTCATCCCAATTTAGTCTCTTTCTAAGGACAAACTTAGACAAACCTTAGAAAGAGACTAACGAGACTAACTTAGGACGAACAACGACAAACGTTAGTCTCCTTGTAAGGTTTGTCTAAGTTCGTCCCAAGTTACTCTAAGTTTGTCCTAAGTTAATCGCTTTCTAAGGACGAACTTAGACAAACCTTAGAAAGAGACTAAAGAGACTAACTTGGTATGAACAAAGACTAACATTAGTCTCATTTTAAGGTTTGTCTAAGTTCATCCCAAGTTAGTCTCTTTCTAAGGACGAACTTAGACAAACCTTAGAATGAGACTAACGACACTAACTTGGGACGAACAAAGACAAAGGTTAGTCTCATTCTAAGGTTTGTCTAATTTCGTCCCAAGTTATTCTAAGTTCATCCCAAGTTAGTCTCTTTCTAAGGACGAACTTAGATAAACCTTAGAATAAGACTAACGAGACTGACTTGTGATGAACAAAGACAAAGGCTAGTCTCATTCTAAGGTTTGTCTAAGTTCGTCCCAAGTTAGTCTATGTTTGTCCCAAGTTAGTCTCTTTCTAATGACGAACTAAAACAAACCTTAGAATGAGACTAACGAGACTAACTTGGGACGAACAAAGACAAACTTTAGTCTCATTCTAAGGTTTGTCTAAGTTCGTACCAAGTTTTTCTAAGTTCGTCCCAAGTTAGTCTCTTTCTAAGGACGAACTTAGACAAACCTTAGAATGATACTAACGAGACTAACTTGGGCTGAACAAAGACAAACATTAGTCTCATTCTAAGGTTTGTGTAAGTTCGTCCCAAGTTTTAGTCTGTTTCTAAGGAAGAACTTAGACAAACCTTAGAAAGAGGCTAACGAGACAAACTTGGGATGAATAAAGACAATTTTTAGTCTCATTCTAAGGTTTGTCAAAGTTTGTCCCAAGTTAGTCTCATTCTAAGGTTTGTTTAAGTTCGTCCCAAGTTAGTCTAAGTTTGTCCCAAGTTAGTCTATTTCTAAGGACGAACTTAGACAAACCTTAGAGTGAGGCTAACTAGACTAACTTGGGACGAACAAAGACAAAACTTTAGTCTCATTATAAGGTTTGTCTAAGTTCGTCCCAAGTTAGTCTATTTCTAAGGATGAACTTAGACAAACGTTAGAACGAGACAAACGAGACTTACTTGGGACGAACAAAGACAAACGTTAGTCTCATTGTAAGGTTTGTGTAAGTTCGCCCCAAGTTAGTCTATTTCGAAGGATGAACTTAGAAAAACCTTAGAATGAGACTAACGAGACTAACTTGGGACGAATAAAGACAAACTTTAGTCTCATTTTAAGGTTTGTCAAAGTTCGTCCCAAGTTAGTCTATTTCGAAGGACGAACTTAGACAAACCTTAGAATGAGACTAACGAGACTAACTTGGGACGAATAAAGACAAACTTTAGTCTCATTCTAAGGTTTGTCTAAGTACGTTCCAAGTTAGTGTAAGTTTGTCCCAAGTTAGTCTATTTCTAAGGACGAACTTAGACAAACCATAGAATGAGACTAACGAGACAAACTTGGGACAAACAAAGACAAACTTTAGTCTCATTCTAAGGTTTATCTAAGTTCTTCGTAAGTTAGTCTCTTTCTAAGGACGAACTTAGACAAACATTAGAATGAGACTAACGAGACTAACTTGGGACGAACTTAGACAAATCTGAGAATAAGACTAACGAGACTAACTTGGGACGAACAAAGACAAACTTTAGTCTCATTCTAAGGTTTGTCTAATTTCGTCCCAAGTTTTTCTAAGTTCATCCCAAGTTAGTCTCTTTCTAAGGACGAACTTAGACAAACCTTAGAATGAGACTAACGAGACTGACTTGGGATGAAAAAAGACAAAGGTTAGTCTCATTCTAAGGTTTGTCTAAGTTCGTCCCAAGTTAGTCTATGTTTGTCCCAAGTTTGTCCCTTTCTAAGGACGAACTAAAACAAACCTTAGAATGAGACTAACGAGACTAACTTGGGACAAACAAAGACAAACTTTAGTCTCATTCTAACGTTTGTCTAAGTTCGTCCCAAGTTAGTCTCGTTCTAAGGACAAACTTAGACAAACCTTAGAATGAGACTAACGAGACTAACTTGGGAGGAACAAAGACAAACGTTAGTCTCATTGTAAGGTTTGTCTAAGTTCGTCCCAAGTTAGTCTATTTCTAAGGACGAACTAAGACAAACCTTAGAATGAGACTAACGAGACTAACTTGGGAAGAACAAAAACAAACTGTAGTCTCATTCAAAGGTTTGTCTAAGTTCGTCCCAAGTTAGTCTAAGTTCGTCCCAAGTTAGTCTCTTTCTAAGGACGAACTTAGACAAACCTTAGAATGAGACTAACGAGACTAACTTGGGACGAACAAAGACAAAGGTTAGTCTCATTCTAAGGTTTGTCTAATTTCATCCCAAGTTATTCTAAGTTCATCCCAAGTTAGTCTCTTTCTAAGGACGAACTTAGATAAACCTTAGAATAAGACTAACGAGACTGACTTGTGATGAACAAAGACAAAGGCTAGTCTCATTCTAAGGTTTGTCTAAGTTCGTCCCAAGTTAGTCTATGTTTGTCCCAAGTTTGTCTCTTTCTACGGACGAACTAAAACAAACCTTAGAATGAGACTAACGAGACTAACTTGGGACAAACAAAGACAAACTTTAGTCTCATTCTAAGGTTTATCTATGTTCTTCGTAAGTTAGTCTCTTTCTAAGGACAAACTTAGACAAACATTAGAATGAGACAAACGAGACTAACTTGGGATGCACAAAGGCAAACTTTAGTCTCATTCTAAGGTTTGTCTAAGTTCATCCCAAGTTATTCTAAGTTCGTCCCAAGTTAGTCTCTTTCTAAGGACGAACTTAGACAAACCTTAGAATGAGACTAACGAGACTAACTTGGGACAAACAAAGACAAACATTAGTCTCATTCTAAGGTTTGTGTAAGTTCATCCCAAGTTTTAGTCTGTTGTTAAGGACAAACTTTGACAAACCTTAGAATGAGGCTAACGAGACTAAATTGGGACGAACAAAGACAAACTTTAGTCTCATTCTAAGGTTTGTCTAAGTTTGTCCCAAGTTACTCTAAGTTCGTCCCAAGTTACTCTATTTCTAAGGACGAACTTAGACAACCCTTAGAACGAGACTAACGAGACTAACTTGGGACGAACAAAGACAAACTTTAGTCTCATTCTAAGGTTTGTCTAAGTTCTTCCCAAGTTAGTATATTTCTAAGGACGAACTAAAACAAACCATAGAATGAGACTAACGAGACTAACTTGGGACAAACAGAGACAAACTTTAGTCTCATTCTAAGGTTTGTTTAAGTTCGTCCCAAGTTAGTCAAAGTTTGTCCAAATTAGTCTATTTCTAAGGACGAACTTAGACAAACCTTAGAATGAGACTAACGAGACAAACTTGGGATGAACAAACACAAAGGTTAGCCTCATTTTAAGGTTTGTCTAAGTTCGTCCCAAATTAGTCTAAGTTCATCCCAAGTTAGACTATTTCTAAGGACGAACTTAGACAAACCTTAGAATGAGACTAACGAAACTAACTTGGAAAGAACAGAGTCAAACTTTAGTCAAGTTCTAAGGTTTGTCTAAGTTCGTGTCAAGTTAGTCTAAGTTCGTCCCAAGTTAGTCTCTTTCTAAGGACGAACTTTGACAACCCTTAGAATGAGACTAACGAGACTAACTTGGGACGAACAAAGACAAATGTTAGTCTCATTCTAAGGTTTGTGTAAGTTCATCCCAAGTTAGTCTCTTTCTAAGGACAAACTTAGACAAACCTTAGAATGAGACTAACTAGCTAACTTGGGACGAACAACGACAGACGTTAGTCTCATTGTAAGGTTTGTCTAAGTTCGTCCCAAGTTACTCTAAGTTTGTCCCAAGTTAGTCGCTTTCTAAGGACGAACTTAGACAAACCTTAGAATGACACTAACGAGACTAACTTGGGACGAACAAAGACAAAGGTTAGTCTCATTGTAAGGTTTGTCTAAGTTCGTCCCAAGTTACTCTATGTTTGTCCCAAGTTAGTCGCTTTCTAAGGATGAACTTAGACAAACCTCAGAATGAGACTAAAGAGACTAAATTGGTATGAGCAAAGACTAACATTAGTCTCATTTTAAGGTTTGTCTAAGTTCGTCCCAAGTTAGTCTCTTTCTAAGGACGAACTTAGACAAACCTTAGAATGAGTCTAACGAGACTAACTTGGGACGAACAAAGACAAAGGTTAGTCTCATTCTAAGGTTTGTCTAATTTCGTCCCAAGTTATTCTAAGTTCATCCCAAGTTAGTCTCTTTTTAAGGACGAACTTAGACAAACCTTAGAATAAGACTAACGAGACTGACTTGGGATGAACAAAGACAAAGGTTAGTCTCATTCTAAGGTTTGTCTAAGTTCGTCCCAAGTTAGTCTATGTTTGTCCCAAGTTAGTCTCTTTCTAAGGACGAACTAAAACAAACCTTAGAATGAGACTAACTAGACTAACTTGGGGCAAACAAAGACAAACTTTAGTCTCATTCTAAGGTTTATCTAACTTCTTCGTAAGTTAGTCACTTTCTAAGGACGAACTTAGACAAACATTAGAATGAGACTAACGAGACTAACTTGGGACGAACAAAGACAAACTTTAGTCTCATTCTATGGTTTGTCTAAGTTCATCCCAAGTTTTTCTATGTTCGTCCCAAGTTAGTCTCTTTCTAAGGATGAACTTAGACAAACCTTAGAATGAGACTAACGAGACTAACTTGGGACGAACAAAGACAAAGGTTAGTCTCATTCTAAGGTTTGTCTAATTTCGTCCCAAGTTAGTCTATGTTTGTCCCAAGTTAGTCTCTTTCTAAGGACGAACTAAAACAAACCTTAGAATGAGACTAACGAGACTAACTTGGGGCAAACAGAGACAAACTTTAGTCTCATTCTAAGGTTTATCTAACTTCTTCGTAAGTTAGTCAATTTCTAAGGACGAACTTAGACAAACATTAGAATGAGACTAACGAGACAAACTTGGGACGAACAAAGACAAACTTTAGTCTCATTCTAAGATTTGTCTAAGTTCATCCCAAGTTTTTCTAAGTTCGTCCCAAGTTAGTCTCTTTCTAAGGACAAACTTAGACAAACCATAGAATGAGACTAACAAGACTAACTTGGGACGAACAAAGACAAACATTAGTCTCATTCTAAGGTTTGTGTAAGTTCGTCCCAAGTTTTAGTCTGTTTGTAGGGAAGAACTTAGACAAACCTTAGAACGAGGCTAACGCGACTAACTTGGGACGAACAAAGACAATTTTTAGTCTCATTCTAAGGTTTGTCAAAGTTTGTCCCAAGTTAGTCTCATTCTAAGGTTTGTTTAAGTTCGTCCCAAGTTAGTCTAAGTTTGTCCCAAGTTAGTCTATTTCTAAGGACGAACTTAGAAAAACCTTAGAGTGAGGCTAACGAGACTAACTTGGGACGAACAAAGACAAAACTTTAGTCTCATTATAAGGTTTGTCTAAGTTCGTCCCAAGTTAGTCTCTTTCTAAGGATGAACTTAGACAAACCTTAGAACGAGACTAACGAGACTAACTTGGGACGAACAAAGACAAACGTTAGTCTCATTGTAAGGTTTGTGTAAGTTCGTCCCAAGTTAGTCTATTTCGAAGGACGAACTTAGACAAACCTTAGAATGAGGCTAACGAGACTAACTTGGGACGAATAAAGACAAACTTTAGTCTCATTTTAAGGTTTGTCAAAGTTCGTCCCAAGTTAGTCTATTTCGAAGGACGAACTTAGACAAACCTTAGAATGAGACTAACGAGACTAACTTGGGACGAATAAAGACAAACTTTAGTCTCATTCTAAGGTTTGTCTAAGTACGTTCCAAGTTAGTGTAAGTTTGTCCCAAGTTAGTCTATTTCTAAGGACGAACTTAGACAAACCATAGAATGAGACTAACGAGACAAACTTGGGACAAACTAAGACAAACTTTAGTCTCATTCTAAGGTTTATCTAAGTTCTTCGTAAGTTAGTCTCTTTCTAATGATGAACTTAGACAAACATTAGAATGAGACAAACGAGACTAACTTGGGACGAACAAAGACACACTTTAGTCTCATTCTATGGTTTGTCTAAGTTCATCCCAAGTTATTCTAAGTTCGTCCCAAGTTAGTCTCTTTCTAAGGACGAACTTAGACAAACCTTAGAATGAGACTAACGAGACTAACTTGGGACAAACAAAGACAAACATTAGTCTCATTCTAAGGTTTGTGTAAGTTCGTCCCAAGTTTTAGTCTGTTTTTAAGGACAAACTTTGACAAACCTTAGAATGAGGCTAACGAAACTAACTTGGGACGAACAAAGACAAACTTTAGTCTCATTCTAAGGTTTGTCTAAGTTTGTCCCAAGTTACTCTAAGTTCGCCCCCAGTTACTCTATTTCTAAGGACGAACTTAGACAACCCTTAGAACGAGACTAACGAGACTAACTTGGGACGAACAAAGACAAACTTTAGTCTCATTCTAAGGTTTGTCTAAGTTCTTTCCAAGTTAGTATATTTCTAAGGACGAACTAAAACAAACCTTAGAATGAGACTAACGAGACTAACTTGGGACAAACAGAGACAAACTTTAGTCTCATTCTAAGGTTTGTTTAAGTTCGTCCCAAGTTAGTGAAAGTTCGTCCAAATTAGTCTATTTCTATGGATGAACTTAGGCAAACCTTAGAATGAGACTAACGAGACCAACTTGGGATGAACAAACACAAAGGTTAGTCTCATTTTAAGGTTTGTCTAATTTCGTCCCAAATTAGTCTAAGTTCATCCCGAGTTAGACAATTTCTAAGGACGAACTTAGACAAACCTTAGAATGAGACTAACGAAACTAACTTGGGAAGAACAGAGTCAAACTTTAGTCAAGTTCTAAGGTTTGTCTAAGTTCGTGTCAAGTTAGTCTAAGTTCGTCCCAAGTTAGTCTCTTTCTAAGGACGAACTTAGACAAACCTTAGAATGAGACTAACGAGACTAACTTGGGACGAACAAAGACAAATGTTAGTCTCATTCTAAGGTTTGTGTAAGTTCATCCCAAGTTAGTCTCTTTCTAAGGACAAACTTAGACAAACTTTAGAATGAGACTAACGACCTAACTTGGGACGAACAACGACAAATGTTAGTCTCATTGTAAGGTTTGTCTAAGTTCGTCCCAAGTTACTCTAAGTTTGTCCCAAGTTAGTCAGTTTCTAAGGACGAACTTTGACAAACCTTAGAATACACTAACGAGACTAACTTGGGTTGAACAAAGACAAAGGTTAGTCTCATTGTAAGGTTTGTCTAAGTTCGTCCCAAGTTACTCTATGTTTGTCCCAAGTTAGTCACTTTCTAAGGACGAACTTAGACAAACCTTAGAATGAGACTAAAGAGACTAAATTGGTATGAACAAAGACTAACATTAGTCTCATTTTAAGGTTTGTCTAAGTTCGTCCCAAGTTAGTCTCTTTCTAAGGACGAACTTAGACAAACCTTAGAATGAGACTAACGAGACTAACTTGGGATGAACAAAGACAAAGGTTAGTCTCATTCTAAGGTTTGTCTAATTTCGTCCCAAGTTATTCTAAGTTCGTCCCAAGTTAGTCTCTTTTTAAGGACGAACTTAGACAAACCTTAGAATAAGACTAACGAGACTGACTTGGGATGAACAAAGACAAAGGTTAGTCTCATTCTAAGGTTTGTCTAAGTTCGTCCCAAGTTAGTCTATGTTTGTCCCAAGTTAGTCTCTATCTAAGGACGAACTAAAACAAACCTTAGAATGAGACCAACGAGACTAACTTGGGGCAAACAAAGACAAACTTTAGTCTCATTCTAAGGTTTATCTAACTTCTTCGTAAGTTAGTCACTTTCTAAGGACGAACTTAGACAAACATTAGAATGAGACTAACGAGACTAACTTGGGACGAACAAAGACAAACTTTAGTCTCATTCTAAGGTTTGTCTAAGTTCGTACCAAGTTTTTCTAAGTTCGTCCCAAGTTAGTCTCGTTCTAAGGACAAACTTAGACAAACCTTAGAATGAGACTAACGAGACTAACTTGGGAGGAACAAAGACAAACGTTAGTCTCATTGTAAGGTTTATCTAAGTTCGTCCCAAGTTAGTCTATTTCTAAGGACGAACTAAGACAAACCTTAGAATGAGACTAACGAGACTAACTTGGGAAGAACAAAAACAAACTGTAGTCTCATTCAAAGGTTTGTCTAAGTTCGTCCCAAGTTAGTCTAAGTTCGTCCCAAGTTAGTCTCTTTCTAAGGACAAACTTAAACTAACCTTAGAATGAGACTAAGGAGACTAACTTGGGACGAACAAAGAAAAACTTTAGTCTCATTCTATGGTTTGTCTAAGTTCGTCCCAAGTTAGTATATTTCTAAGGACGAACTAAAACAAGCCTTAGAATGAGACTAACGAGACTAACTTGGGACAAAGAGAGACAAACTTTAGTCTCATTCTGAGGTTTGTTGAAGTTCGTCCCAAGTTAGTCAAAGTTCGTCCAAAGTTAGTCTATTTCTAAGGACAAACTTAAACAAACCATAGAATGAGACTAACGAGACTAACTTGGGATGAACAAACACAAAGGTTAGTCTCATACTAAGGTTTGTCAAAGTTTGTCCCAAGTAGTCTAAGTTGATCCCAAGTTAGTCTCTGTCTAAGGACGAACTAAAACAAACCTTAGTATGAGACTATAGAGACTAACTTGGGACGAACAAAGACAAACTTTAATCTCATTCTAATGTTTGTCTAATTTCGTCCCAAGTTTTTCTAAGTTCATCCCAAGTTAGTCTCTTTCTAAGGATGAACTTAGACAAACATTAGAATGAGACAAACGAGACTAACTTGGGACGAACAAAGACACACTTTAGTCTCATTCTATGGTTTGTCTAAGTTCATCCCAAGTTATTCTAAGTTCGTCCCAAGTTAGTCTCTTTCTAAGGACGAACTTAGACATACCTTAGAATGAGACTAACGAGACTAACTTGGGACAAACAAAGACAAACATTAGTCTCATTCTAAGGTTTGTGTAAGTTCGTCCCAAGTTTTAGTCTGTTTTTAAGGACAAACTTTGACAAACCTTAGAATGAGGCTAACGAAACTAACTTGGGACGAACAAAGACAAACTTTAGTCTCATTCTAAGGTTTGTCTAAGTTTGTCCCAAGTTACTCTAAGTTCGCCCCAAGTTACTCTATTTCTAAGGACGAACTTAGACAACCCTTAGAACGAGACTAACGAGACTAACTTGGGACGAACAAAGACAAACTTTAGTCTCATTCTAAGGTTTGTCTAAGTTCTTCCCAAGTTAGTATATTTCTAAGGACGAACTAAAACAAACCTTAGAATGAGACTAACGAGACTAACTTGGGACAAACAGAGACAAACTTTAGTCTCATTCTAAGGTTTGTTTAAGTTCGTCCCAAGTTAGTGAAAGTTCGTCCAAATTAGTCTATTTCTATGGATGAACTTAGGCAAACCTTAGAATGAGACTAACGAGACAAACTTGGGATGAACAAACACAAAGGTTAGTCTCATTTTAAGGTTTGTCTAATTTCGTCCCAAATTAGTCTAAGTTCATCCCGAGTTAGACAATTTCTAAGGACGAACTTAGACAAACCTTAGAATGAGACTAACGAAACTAACTTGGAAAGAACAGAGTCAAACTTTAGTCAAGTTCTAAGGTTTGTCTAAGTTCGTGTCAAGTTAGTCTAAGTTCGTCCCAAGTTAGTCTCTTTCTAAGGACGAACTTAGACAAACCTTAGAATGAGACTAACGAGACTAACTTGGGACGAACAAAGACAAATGTTAGTCTCATTCTAAGGTTTGTGTAAGTTCATCCCAAGTTAGTCTCTTTCTAAGGACAAACTTAGACAAACTTTAGAATGAGACTAACGACCTAACTTGGGACGAACAACGACAAATGTTAGTCTCATTGTAAGGTTTGTCTAAGTTCGTCCCAAGTTACTCTAAGTTTGTCCCAAGTTAGTCACTTTCTAAGGACGAACTTAGACAAACCTTAGAATACACTAACGAGACTAACTTGGGTTGAACAAAGACAAAGGTTAGTCTCATTGTAAGGTTTGTCTAAGTTCATCCCAAGTTACTCTATGTTTGTCCCAAGTTAGTCACTTTCTAAGGACGAACTTAGACAAACCTTAGAATGAGACTAAAGAGACTAAATTGGTATGAACAAAGACTAACATTAGTCTCATTTTAAGGTTTGTCTAAGTTCGTCCCAAGTTTGTCTCTTTCTAAGGACGAACTTAGACAAACCTTAGAATGAGACTAACGAGACTAACTTGGGACGAACAAAGAAAAAGGTTAGTCTCATTCTAAGGTTTGTCTAATTTCGTCCCAAGTTATTCTAAGTTCGTCCCAAGTTAGTCTCTTTTTAAGGACGAACTTAGACAAACCTTAGAATAAGACTAACGAGACTGACTTGGGATGAACAAAGACAAAGGTTAGTCTCATTCTAAGGTTTGTCTAAGTTCGTCCCAAGTTAGTCTATGTTTGTCCCAAGTTAGTCTCTATCTAAGGACGAACTAAAACAAACCTTAGAATGAGACCAACGAGACTAACTTGGGGCAAACAAAGACAAACTTTAGTCTCATTCTAAGGTTTATCTAACTTCTTCGTAAGTTAGTCACTTTCTAAGGACGAACTTAGACAAACATTAGAATGAGACTAACGAGACTAACTTGGGACGAACAAAGACAAACTTTAGTCTCATTCTAAGGTTTGTCTAAGTTCGTACCAAGTTTTTCTAAGTTCGTCCCAAGTTAGTCTCGTTCTAAGGACAAACTTAGACAAACCTTAGAATGAGACTAACGAGACTAACTTGGGAGGAACAAAGACAAACGTTAGTCTCATTGTAAGGTTTGTCTAAGTTCGTCCCAAGTTAGTCTATTTCTAAGGACGAACTAAGACAAACCTTAGAATGAGACTAACGAGACTAACTTGGGAAGAACAAAAACAAACTGTAGTCTCATTCAAAGGTTTGTCTAAGTTCGTCCCAAGTTAGTCTAAGTTCGTCCCAAGTTAGTCTCTTTCTAAGGACAAACTTAAACTAACCTTAGAATGAGACTAAGGAGACTAACTTGGGACGAACAAAGAAAAACTTTAGTCTCATTCTATGGTTTGTCTAAGTTCGTCCCAAGTTAGTATATTTCTAAGGACGAACTAAAACAAGCCTTAGAATGAGACTAACGAGACTAACTTGGGACAAAGAGAGACAAACTTTAGTCTCATTCTGAGGTTTGTTGAAGTTCGTCCCAAGTTAGTCAAAGTTCGTCCAAAGTTAGTCTATTTCTAAGGACAAACTTAAACAAACCATAGAATGAGACTAACGAGACTAACTTGGGATGAACAAACACAAAGGTTAGTCTCATACTAAGGTTTGTCAAAGTTTGTCCCAAGTAGTCTAAGTTGATTCCAAGTTAGTCTCTGTCTAAGGACGAACTAAAACAAACCTTAGTATGAGACTATAGAGACTAACTTGGGACGAACAAAGACAAACTTTAATCTCATTCTAATGTTTGTCTAATTTCGTCCCAAGTTTTTCTAAGTTCATCCCAAGTTAGTCTCTTTCTAAGGACGAACTTAGACAAACCTTAGAATGAGACTAACGAGACTGACTTGGGATGAACAAAGACAAAGGTTAGTCTCATTCTAAGGTTTGTCTAAGTTCGTCTCAAGTTAGTCTATGTTTGTCCCAAGTTAGTCTCTTTCTAAGGACGAACTAAAACAAACCTTAGAATGAGACTAACGAGACTAACTTGGGACGAACAAAGACAAACTTTAGTCTCATTCTATCGTTTGTCTAAGTTCGTCCCAAGTTAGTCTATTTCTAAGGACGAACTTAGACAAACCTTAGAATGCGACTAACGAGACTAACTTTGGATGAACAAAGACAAACATTAGTCTCATTTTAAGGTTTGTCTAAGTTCGTCCCAAGTTAGTCTCTTTCTAATGACGAACATAGACAAACCTTAGAATGAGACTAAAGTGACTAACTTGGGACGAACAAAGACAAACATTAGTCTCATGCTAAGGTTTGTCCAAGTTCGTCCCAAGTTAGTCTATTTCTAAGGACGAACTTAGTTAAACCTTTGAATGAGACTAAAGAGACTAACTAGGGACGAACTTAGACAAACCTTAGAAGGAGACTAACGAGACTAACTTGGGATGAACAAAGATAAACTTTAGTATCATTCTGTGGTTTGTCTAAGTTCATCCCAAGTTATTCTAAGTTCCTCCCAAGTTAGTCTCTTTCTAAGGACGAACTTAAACAAACCTTAGAATGAGAATAACGAGACTAAATTGGGACGAACAAAGAGAAACATTAGTCTCATTCTAAGGTTTGTGTAAGTTCATCCCAAGTTTTAGTCTATTTCTAAGGACGAACTTAGACAAACCTTAGAATGAGGCTAACGAGACTAACATGGGACGAACAAAGACAAACTTTAGTCTCATTCTAAGGTGTCTCTATGTTCGTCCCAATTTACTCTATGTTCGTCCCAAGTTAGTCTATTTCTAAGGATGAAATGAGACAAACCTTAGAATGAGACTAACGAGACTAACATGGAACGAACAAAGACAAAGGTTAGTCTCATTCTAAGGTTTGTCTAAGTTCATCCCTAGTTAGTATAAGTTCATCCCAAGTTATCTCTTTCTAAGTACGAACTAAAACAAATCTTAGAATGAGACTAACGAGACTAACTTGGGACGAACAAAGACAAACTTTAGTCTCATTCTAAGGTTTGTCTAAGTTCATCCCAAGTTAGTGTCTTTCTAAGGACAAACTTAGACAAACCTTAGAATGAGACTAACGAGACCAACTTGGGCTGAACAAATATAAAATTTAGTCTCATTCTAAAGTTTGTCTAAGTTCGTCCCAAGTTAGTCTCTTTCTAAAGATGAACTGATACGGGGTTTGTTTCGATCTTCACGACGTAGGATTTTGATGAACTTCAGCAGTTGGAGTCACTCAAAGTAATTGGATGATAATAGTGCAACCCGAAGATTCTTGATGCCAACCACTACTAGTGCAATGACCTGCGACAAGTACCCACCTAACCACACTCTAAGTTTCCTAACCACACAACCACGCACGAAGTTGGAAGCACAGAAAGGTTGCCGTCGAACGACCGCTCTGCAATATCACTAGGAAATTACAAGAGCAATGGGGTAGAGAAATCTCTCATTGAGATAGAAGTAGCACTAGGCTAACTTTCATATAGAAATCAGATTCACAGTAATGTGTTTTCTTGCTAAAACTGAAGTGGAGTATTTAAACTAGAAAAGCAATAAAGTCTTGTGGATGTGGATTGATGTGCAGCCAATGTTGAGCCTTGTGTAATCATGTAGAATCTTGTGCAATCATGTTAGAGTCATGTGCAGCCAAGTTTGGGTCTTGAACCATCATTTTTGAGCCTTGTGCAATAATATGGCCTTGGGCGGCAGCATTTAATACTTGGGTGGCAGAATTAATGACTTGGGACTTGCACATCTTTATGACATTTACATGCCCATAATGATGTGTTGATGGAGCGGAAAACTTGGTGTGTTTCTTTGTGTTCTGCTTTAAATTCATCTTGTCATGTTCTTCATTGATTGATGTTTGCAGGCAATGCACGCCAACAACTAAGCTTTGATTCTCCTTGTATGCTCCTTTAGCTTGAATTTCCTCCGTAGTTAAAAACCTGAGTAAAAGAAGCACTTGAGATTTAGGCAGTATGTAATTCTCATTAATAACATCATGAAAATTATCTAGGAGCGCATTCACCTCTTGCTGAATTTGTTTGGCAGAATAGTCATGGGACCAAGGTAAGCATCCATCGTTAATGTATCAGCTTGTAAGCGTATAGGTGACTCAAGGATGTCCTCATCATCCTCCCCCTTCTGAAAATGGGTCGTCCTCGACTCTAACTCTTCTTGACTTACATTGATAGGAGTTGGCCAATTCTTGATTGCCTGCACCTTTGATTCATCAACTTCAATTCCTTGTCCTGAGACAACACAGCCAAGAAACACAACCTTGTTTGTGCAAAATGAGCACTTTTCCATGTTAGCATATAACTTTTCCTTCCTAAGAACATCTAACACTTGTTTGATATGATCAAGATGTTCTCCTTTGGACCTACTGTATATCAAGATATCATCAAAGTACACAACAACAAACCCGTCAATATGAGCTCTCAAAACATGGTTCATTAATCTCATGAAAGTACTAGGGGCGTTAGTTAAACCGAAAGGCATGACTAACCATTCATACAATCCAAATTTTGTTTTGAATGCTATTTTCCATTCATCTCCTCTTCCATCCTAATCTGATGATATCCACTTCGCAAATCAATTTTAGAGAAGATAATAGAGCCACTTAGTTCATCTAGCATATCTTCTAGCCTAGGAATAGGATGATGATATCTAACAGTTATGTTATTTATGGCCCTACAATCAACACACATACGCCAAGATCCATCTTTCTTATGAACTAAAATCACAGGCACTGCACAAGGACTTAAACTTTCACGTACATAACCTTTATTTAAAAGTTCTTGTACCTGCCTTTGTATCTCCTTTGTTTCTTCAAGATTCGTGCGGTATGGTGGTCGGTTTGGAAGTGAAGCTCCTGGAATGAGATCAATTTGATGTTCAATGCCACGCAATGGAGGTAAACCCGCTGGAACCTCCTCCGGAAAGACATCCTTGTAATCCTGCAAAACATAAGAAAAGGCACTAGGAAGACAAGTTAATTCGTTAGTAGATACCAAAATATCTTTGTACATGAGTACAAAGATCACACAATCTGGGCTTTGTCTCACATCTCTCAACTCAGATTTTGTGGCTAGCATGACTAAGTTCTCTCCCTCTCGTTTCTTTTTGTCTCTCGTGTTTGGTTTGGGGCGCTCACTCTCAGATGTGTGTAGGTCACTCAACTTCTTTTTCTCTTGCTCATTCTCACTCCTTTGTGAAAAAACCTTTTGCATGTGTTCAGCCATGATTTGTTGCGGCGTCATGGGTCTAAGCACCAAATCCTTCCCTTTCCACTTGATAGTGTATTGGTTGGTCCGTCCACAGTGTAAGGCTGAAAGATCATATTGCCACGGTCTTCCTAATAGCAAGTGGCACACCTTCATTGGTACTACATCACACTCGACTACGTCGATGTAGTCACCAATTTTGAACTGAACCCTCACCTTGTGTGTAATCTTCATCGCACCACAATCTTTTAGCCCTTGCACATGGTATGTGTAGGGATGTTGCAGCAGCTTGAGTCCAAGTTTTTCACACATCTCCTTACTCGCAAGATTATGACATCTCCCTCCATCAATTATAACTTTGCATACCTTATCCTCGATTCTAGCTCTTGTTTGGAAAAGATTGTGTTGTTGACAATTTTCAGTCTCCTAGATTTGCACACTTAGCACCTTGGTAACAACAAGTGATGTGCCTTGTTCAAAGTCGCAATATGTTTGTTCTTCTCCTTCTAACATATCACCTCCAATATCTTCTTCCAAATCGCTAGCAGATTCATATTCCCCTTCCTCCGTGACAAGCATAGTGCGATTGTTAGGGCACTCCTTAATCATATGACCACCTCCATTGCACTTAAAGCATACAATGTCACGACTCTTACATGTAGATGCAACAGAAGATGATAAAGATGCCGCTACTTGTTTACCTTTCTCTCTTGGAGTCGAAACATCAGCCCCACTTGTTGTTGATCGAGCAATGGCTCGGCTACCTCCACTAGAACTTGCTGTGATTCCTTGGCCAACACTAAATTGAGGTACAAACTTGCTTCCACTAGTGGTAGATCGAGCAATGAATGAGGTAGATCTACTTTGCTTGGAGTCATCTTGTAGTTGACGCTCAGCCTTTGAAGCTAAATGCACCAGCTCAATAACGTTATTGTAGGGTTGCAGCTCAACAACTCGCTTCACATTTGGATTTAGTCCATACAAAAAGCGTGCCATGGACTGCTCTTCGTGTTTATGTACGTTGGCTCGAATCATGGCTTTCTCCATCTCCTTATGATACTATTCAACAGATTGTTTCCCTTGCCTTAAATTCTGAAGTTTATCAAATATGTCTCTTCGATAATGCCTTGGAATGAATCTTGCCCTCATCTCCCTTTTCATTTCTGCCCATGTAGAAATAGGCACTCCTCCTTCTTCTTCTCGCTGAGATTGAACTTGCTCCCACCAGATTAGGGCATAATCTTTAAACTCAAGTGAAGCCATAGCAAGCTTCTTCTCTTCAGAATAGTTATGCATGTGAAATATCTTATCAACCTTTAACTCCCAAGTGAGATAAGCTTCCGGGTCAGATCCACCATCAAACTTTGGCATGGTAAATTTCAGCTTGCCAAATCTCTCTTCATCACGCTGTTCGCGTCCATAGTTTCCTCATCTACGAAACCCATCATTCCTATGCAGTCCATAATCATCATCCTCATATTCATCATCAAAATCATCATGATTGATATTACCTCTTCCGCGTCCTCTTCCACGACCACGACCAGCAACACCAGCACCATTGTTTCTACGAATATCACCATGACCATCATATCGATGACCATCAGCCGCCTTATTCATATGGCCATCAACTTGATTCCTTCGTCCTTGGGCATTACGGGCAGCAGTTCCATCATTTATGTCATCACGCTAATTACCATGCACACTTGCATCTCCGGGGACTTGACGAAGCTCTCGGACAATCTGAGCTACAAGTTCAACTTGCTTGTCTGCAAGATTTTGTGTCAATTGATCATTGACATTACCCATAAGTTGTTGAAGGTCTTCGGACAGCTTGTCTTACTTCTCCTCATCTGTATCAAGGCTTGCTCTAAATTCTTGACGAAGATGATCACGTAAGGCATTGAAATGGAAACATGTGATGGGCTGATTGAGTTGTCCAGCGCCATCCATTTCGTAGTCAACTCCATCACCTTCCATGATTAGTTGTGGAAAACTCTATACTAAAGATAAATGTGTATGAAAGAAAAAGAAACTCAAACCTCACTTTCTCTTACCAATCGTTCCAAGTGAGTGCAGAGTGCTTCTCAATTGTGGCGTTGGTGGTAGGTCACAATATAGTGATAAACAAGCGCATACAAGTCGAGAATTACACAAACAGTGGCCACCTGGGGATGCTCGGGCAGAATAGATGTAAATCCGACGATTGGCTACTCTTGCTTCTTTTTCTTTTTCTTTTTTTTTCTTTTTGATCAGCAAGAAACTACTAAGAAGCTGAAACTTTTCTTATCTTTTTTTTTCAACGTAGCAAACTGAAGTAAACTAGAATGGAATAGATCCTACCGTGATAACCATGGCTTCTGATACCAGATGATACGGGGTTGGTTTCGATCTTCACGGCGTAGGATTTTGATGAACTTCAGCACTTGGAGTCACTCAAAGTAATTGGATGATAATAGTGCAACCCGAGGATTCTTGATGCCAACCACTACTAGTGCAATGACCTGCGACAAGTACCCGCCTAACCACACTCTAAGTTTCCTAACCACACAACTACGCACGAAGTTGGAAGCACAGAAAGGTTGCCGTCGAACGACCGCTTCCGCAATATCACTAGGAAATTACAAGAGCAATAGGGTAGAGAAATCTTTCATTGAGATAGAAGTAGCACTGGGCTAACTTTCATATAGAAATCAGATTCACAGTAATGTGTTTTCTTGCTGAAACTTAAGTGGAGTATTTAAACAAGAAAAGCTTTAAAGTCTTGTGGATGTGGATTGATGTGCAGCCAATGTTGAGCCTTGTGTAATCAAGTAGAATCTTGTGCAATCATGTTAGAGTCATGTGCAGCCAAGTTTGGGTCTTGAACCATCATTTTTGAGCCTTGTGCAATAATCAAGCCTTGGGCGGCAGCATTTAATGCTTGGGTGGCAGCATTAATGACTTGGGACTTGCACATCTTGATGACATTTACATGCCCATAATGATGTGTTGATGGCGCGGAAAACTTGGTATGTTTCTTTGTGTTCAGCTTTAAATTCCTCTTGTCATGTTCTTCATTGATTGATGTTTGCAGACAATGCACGCCAACAACTAAGCTTTGATTCTCCTTGTATGCTCCTTTAGCTTGAATTACCTCCGTAATTAAAAACCTGAGTAAAAGAAGCACTCGAGACTTAGGCAGTATGTAATTCTCATTAATAACATCATGAAAGTTATCTAGGAGCGCATTCACCTCTTGCTGAATTTGTTTGGCACAATTCCTAGTCATGGGACCAAGGTAAGCATCCATCGTTAATGTATCAGCTTGTAAGCGTACAGGTGACTCAAGGATGTCCTCATCACGAACTTAGTCAAACCTTAGAATGAGACTAACGAGAATAACTTGGGACGAACAAAGACAAACTAAGATTTGTGTAAGTTCGTCCCAAGTTAGTCTCTTTCTAAGGACAAACTTAGACAAACGTTAGAATGAGACAAACGAGACTAACTTAGGACGAACAAAGACAAACTTTAGTCTCATTTTAAGGTTTGTCAAAGTTCGTCCCAAGTTAGTCTAAGTTCGTCCCAAGTTAGTCTATTTCTAAGGACAAACTTAGACAAACCTTAGAATGAGACTAACGAGACTAACTTGGGACGAACAAAGACAAAGGTTAGTCTCATTCTAAGGTTTGTCTAAGTTCGTCCCAAGTTAGTCTAAGTTCGTCCCAAGTTAGTCTCTTTTTAAGGACGAACAAAAACAAACCTTAGAATGAGACTAACGAGACTAACTTGGGACGAACAAAGACAAACTTTAGTCCCATTCTAAGGTTTGTCTAAGTTCGTCCCAAGTTAGTCTCTTTCTAAGGATAAACTTTGACAAACCTTAGAATGAGACTAACGAGACTAACTTGGGATGAACAAAGACTAACTTTAGTCTCATTCTAAGGTTTGTCTAAGTTCGTCCCAAGTTATAATCTTTCTAAGGACGAACTTAGACGAATTTTAGAATGAGACTAACGAGACTAACTTGGGACGAACAAAGACAAAATTTAGTCTCATTCTAAGGTTTGTCTAAGTTCGCCTCAAGTTAGTCTCTTTCTAAGGATGAACTTAGACAAACCTTAGAATGAGACTTACAAGACTAACTTGGGATGAACAAAGACAAACTTTAGTTTCATTCTAAGGTTTATCTAAGTTCATCCCAAGTTAGTCTTTTTCTAAGGACAAACTTAGACAAACCTTAGAATGAGAGTAACGAGATTAACTTGGGACGAAAAAAGACAAAATTTAGTCTCATTCTAAGGTTAGCCTAAGTTCGTCCCAAGTTAGTCTAAGTTCGTCCCAAGTTAGTCACTTTCTAAGGACAAACTTGGACAAACCTTAGTATGAGATTTACGAGACTAACTTGGGACGAACTAAGACAAACTTTAGTCTCATTCTAAGGTTTGTCTAAGTTCATCCCAAGTTATTCTAAGTTCGTCCCAAGTTAGTCTCTTTCTAAGGATAAACTTAGACAAACCTTAGAATGAGACTAACGAGACTTACTTAGTATGAACAAAGACAAACGTTAGTCTCATTCTAAGGTTTTTCTAAGTTCGTCCTAAGTTAGTCTATTTCTAAGGACGAACTTAGAAAACCTTAGATTGAGACTAACGAGACTAACTTGTGACGAACAAAGACAAACTTTAATCTCATTCTAAGGTTTGTCTAACTTCGTCCCAAATTAGTGTATTTCTAAGCACGAACTTAGACAAACCTTAGAATGAGACTAACGAGACTAACTTGGGACGAACAAAGACAAGGGTTAGTCTCATTCTAAGGTTTGTATAAGTTTGTCCAAAGTTAGTCTAAGTTGTTTCAAGTTAGTTTCTGTCAAAGGACGAACAAAAACAAACCTTTGAATGAGACTAATGAGACTAACTTAGGACGAACAAAGACAAACTTTAGTCTCATTCTAAGGTTTGTCTAAGTTCGTCCCAAGTTAGTCTAAGTTCGTCCCAAGTTAGTCTCTTTCTAAGGACAAACTTAGAGAAACCTTAGAATGAGACTAAGGGGACAAACTTGGGACGAACAAAGACAAACTTTAGTCACATTCTAAGGTTTGTCTAAGTTCGCCCCAAGTTATTCTAAGTTCGTCCCAAGTTACTCTCTTTCTAAAGACGAACATAGACAAACTTTAGAATGAGACTAACGAGACTAACATGTGACGAACAAAGACAAACGTTGCTCTGATTCTAAGGTTTTCTAAGTTCGTCCCAAGTTAGTCTATTTCTAAGGATGAACTTAGACAAACCTTAGAATGTGACTAACGACACTAACTTGGGATGAACAAAGACAAACTTTAGTCTCATTCTAAGGTTTGTCTCGTCCCAAGTTAGTCTAAGTTCATAACACGTTAGTCTATTTCTATGGACGAACTTAGACAAACCTTAGAATGAGACTAACAAGACTAACTTGGGATGAACAAAGACAAAGGTTAGTCTCATTCTAAGATTTGTCTAATTTTGTCTCAAGTTAGTCTAAGTTCGTCCCAAGTTAGTTTCTTTCTAAGGACAAACTAAAACAAACCTTAGAATGAGACTAACGAGACTAATTTGGGACGAAAAAAGACAAACCTCAGAATGAGAGTAACGAGATTAACCTGGGATGAAAAACGACAAACTTTAGTCTCATGCTAAGGTTTGTCTAAGTTCGTCCCAAGTTAGTCTAAGTTCGTCCCAAGTTAGTCTCTTTCTAAGGACGAACATAGACAAACCTTGGAATGAGACTAACGAGACTAACTTGGGACGAACAAAGACAAACTTTAGTCTCATTCTAAGGTTTGTCTAAGTTCATCCCAAGTTAGTCTAAGTTCGTCCCATGTTAGTCTATTTCTAAGGACGAACTTAGACAAACCATGCAATGAGACTAACGAGACTAACTTGGGACGAACAAAGAAAAAGGTTAGTCTCATTCTAAGGTTTGTTTAAGTTTGTCCAAAGTTAGTCTAAGTTCGTCCCAAGTTAGTTTCTTTCTAAGGACGAACAAAAACAAACCTTAGAATGAGACTAACGAGACTAACTTGGGATGAATAAAGACAAATTTTAGTCTCATTCTAAGGTTTGTCTAAGTTCGTCCCAAGTTAGTCTCTTTCTAAGGACAAACTTAGACAAACCTAAGAATGAGACTAACGAAATTAACTTGGGATGAACAAAGACAAACTTTAGTCTCATTCTAAGATTTGTCTAAGTTTGTCCCAAATTAGTCTAAGTTCGTCCAAAGTTAGTCTGTTTCTAAGGACGAACTTAGAGAAACCTTAGAATGAGACTAACGAGACCAACTTGGGACGAACAAAGACAAACTTTAGTCACATTCTAAGGTTTGTCTAAGTTCATCCCAAGTTATTCTAAGTTCGTCCCAAGTTTGTCTATTTCTATGGACAAACTTAGATAAACCTTAGAATGAGACTAACGAGACTAACTTGGAAAGATTAAAGACAAACTTTAGTCAAGTTCTATGGTTTGTCTAAGTTCGTCTCAAGTTAGTCTAAATTCATCCCATGTTTGTCTCTTTCTAAGGACGAACTTAGACAAACCTCAGAATGAGACTAACGTGACTAACTTGGGACAAACTAAGACAAATGTTAGTCTCATTCTAAGGTTAGTGTAAGTTCATCCCAAGTTAGTTGACATATGCTTGTCGTCAGAGCAAATGTACAAATAAATTTATAAGTCCGCTACTCGCGACTTCACTTCTGGGTAGCAAGTGGTAAGTAGGGGTCGAACCCAAGAGAGTCTGTGTGGATTAATTGTTCTTTAATGAAGCTTACACATAAATTAAAGTGCGATTGGGGTTGGGTTTGAGTGTGCTTTGAAAACTAAAAGTAAAGGAACAGTGATATTACAATTAAAGGAAAGATTCGGTTTTAGGGGCCTTGTATCATCTTCTGTTTATCATTGACCTCTAATGATCATACTAAGTGTTCAAAGTGAATCAAGGCTATTCCTAGCACATGACTTGCCACACCGTCTAGTCTTTTGCAAGACAAAGAACTCTTGTTCTAGTATGTGCATCCATTTGATCATCATTCCTGATAAACCAAATGGTGTTTTAAAGAGGTTGACTTCCACAGATAAGCTGTGCTCTTCCGAGCCTCCACTTATCCACGGAAGATCACGAACCCATGGCAGAGCTTTGCTCTTCCGAGCATCCACTCAACCAATGGAATTCTGACCTAATACATGGCACCTAGAACAAGTTGAACACAAAGAGGCACTAAGAGAAGGGTCTAAAACATTGTATGATACAAGTACACCCCTTCAACCGAATGAAGGGTTTAGCTACGACTATTCATGGAACAGGACATTATATCTAAGTGCGTTGAAAAGTAAAGGTTTTTGAAAGACAGTAAAGTAAAGCTTTCGAAAGTAAAGACAAGAAAGTAAAGTTGCTGAATTGAAAAGACAGTAAAGTAAAGTTTCGAAAGTAAAGACAGGAAAGTAAAGTACTTTGAAAGACAATAAAGTAAAAAAGAGAGGACGTACAAAAACCGTTGAAAATGCTAAAGCTTCGATTCCAAAGTAAAGTGATTACATGATTGTGCTCTTAATCTAGAGACATAAGTGATTTGTGATTTTGGAATTTGTAGAGAGAGGAGCTCTCCACATTTTTGGGGATGATGGATATAATGAGGAGAGGTCTCTATTTATAGGCCAAGGAGAGGAGAAGATGTGGAGGAGAAGGAGACACTTGTCACAAAGCCATGGAGAGGAGTGGAGGGCAAGATAGCCGCCCATGTGAGGAGGAGGAGGGTGGCTTGGCCTCCAAAAGCCGCCCATGTGAGGAGGAGCATCCCCTTAGCCTTCTAGAACCTTGTGACCTTTTCACAAAAGCCATCGGTTTCACCGGAATCTGACCGGAGCTTTGGCCGGAGCTTCTTGGATTTTGGAGAGTGTATTCTCAATGAAAATGTCATTCTAAGATGATCTCAAGAAGGAACCTAAGCCAAATTCTGCTTGGAACATGGTCGAAATCCCAAATCGGCTGAAATTGCCCTTGTTTGGCCTTTACCGGGCTTGGGCCCTTTGCATTGCGTTCTTGACCTTTTGGCGATGGATCTAGCATTTTTGAGTGATTCCAATTCGGTTCCATGAAAGTTGTACATTCGGAATTTGGTCGTGACCTGGAATGACTCGTAATTCATTTTCAGCTTTAAAACGCCTCCTTAGCCTGTATTCTCTCTAGACTTCAAAATACCCTGTAGATAAATATCGGAACTAACAAGCAAAAGTTAAATAGACAAAGAGTCTAATTTGGTGGGTTTAACTGTGTTTATGATTCGTATAATTATGGTCCATCAGATCACCCCACACTTTTAGTTGTTCGTCCCGAACAATGCTATTAAAGGGCGGCACACTAAGTAAGCTTTTAAAATATGAAGGTGAGATTGTGAGACTAGATTTATCCTAATTCATGCATTACTACTTATTACTAAATTAAACCGTGTAAATACTTAGAAGAGACTTGATACGTGTACCTTCGTGCTGAGATGCAAATTATTTTGGATGTTTCGGGAGATAGCCCTTTTTAGGCTCCTGGACTGCATTCTCTGGACCGTCTCACACTATATGGTTTTCTTGTAGCTTTCTCTAGCACGTGATTCGGTTCGGGTTTCAATGGTTTGGTCTTTGATTTTCTTTTGGCGAGGGACAGCTTTTGTAGTGAATCGGCCTTTGGCCTTTGATTTGACTCTTTGAGTACTTCACTTTTTTGTTCGGTTAAAACCTTCATAAATTTGGGCCTTTGGGCTCTTGATTTGCTTTTTTGAGCTTTTGCCTTTTTGTGGCTTGCTAGTCCATTTTCTCAAGCCTTTTTTGGGAGGTCCAATCGTCGCCCGCAAGCATATGGAAATACCTCCCCGCTCCTCTCATCCTTGCCGTTTCGCGCGGGTCAAGATGAGGGTCGCTCATCTATTTTTCTCGGCTACTTTGACTAGAGATAGGACGGTCTGATTCCCATCCTCGCCTTTTTTTATTTTTGCATGAACACTGCATAGTGGAGATGACTTCAGTCTTCACTGAAACCCGAAGTGCAGCCTCCACTGACTTCGAAAACCATATAGTTAGATTCGATCCTTCGAGTGCTTGCCAAGCCTCTCTAGGGCAGTTTATGTCAACTCCACATCCCTAGTTTATCTCAGCACAAAGGGACAAATGAGAAGTTACATTCTAAGTTTTTAAATAGTTGAATTTTCACAAGGTTAATGCATGAATTTTGATCTATCTTTTTCACATTCTCAAGTTCATATTTTCAAAAAGATAATATTAAGGAAAAAGGAAAAAGAAAAAGAAAACATGTTTATGTACAAAGGCGGTTCTCACCCCACACTTTTGAACGAAGGCGTGCCTTTCAGCACGACGTAGTTCAAAAGTCATTCAAGCAAATATATACAGGAAAGGTGAAAATGAAAAAACTAAATGACAGAAATTAAATGACTGAAAGTAAGATAGGTGTCGGGTTACCTCCCGACCAGTGCCTTTGTTTAACGTCGTTGGCTCGACGATACCTCATTCCTGGATCATAAGTAGGGATCCCATGGGTGCTTGAGGTCGAACTTCTTCTCGGTAGCTCTTTTGATTTGAGAGGGTGAGGCTTTATTGACCATAGCTGCTGGTCCAATGAGTCGTGCTTGCTTGTTACTCCTTCCGGGTTTCCATTCTTTCGGCCCATGTCTTTGCCGCTTCTTCATGTTTGAATAGTTGGCACCTTTACGAGTTTGAAAGTTTGGTTTTGTGCCATTAAATGTAGGCGACATCAAGCCTGTTCCGATGTGAAGCCTCCTCTTTGTGGCAGCGACGAATGGTTGTCCTCACGAGTGAGTTTTCAGGGCCGCTTTGTTGAGTCGTGGTGAGTGAGAGCTCTATTGATGGCTTTTCTTACCCTTTATTTGCCTCCAACTCCCCTTGCACCTCAGCATAGGTCACATCATCTTTGGTGGCTGTGATTTGCATATAAACCGAGGGGAAAAGTTGGGGAACTACCACCATAAGGGCTAGGTATTTCTTGGACAGTTTGATAGTGAGGACCAGACCTGCCTTAGGTGCTTCGATAGTGGGGATCGGGCATGTTTCGGGTGCTTCGAGCGCAAGGACTGGGCCTGCCGTGATTTCCTCGGTTAGTTCGGCAGTGAGGTCCGGGCATGTCTCGGCTGATTTGGCAGTGAAGTCCGGGACTTCCTCGGGTGCTTCTTTAGTGAGGACCGGGACTTCTCTTGGCTCGGTGGTGAGGACTGTGTTAGACTCGGCTGGTTCGGCAATGAGGTCTGGGATTGGCGTGATTTCCTCGGGTAGATTGGTGATAAGGACCAGGCCTGATTTGGGTAGTTCTTCTTCAGGCAACCATGGGTCCTCATCCTCGTCATTCATATGGTCTCAGGGGGCAATCATACTGAGGTCCCAAGGCTGGTTTGATGTTTCTTTTTGAGCCGCCCCGAATTCATGATTTTGGACCCGATCTTGGTGTATCATGTTGGCCAGTTCTTCGAGCCATATGGCCTGATCTTGTTTCGCGCTTCTTGCCTTATCCTCTATTAAGTTCCACAGATCATGCACTCTTAAGTTATCCACCGAGCCTCCCGCTGCATCATTTAGCCTATTCCACTCTTCTGGCATCATTCCATAGAAAAACCTATGAAGAAGATCGTGGTTGGTGAATCCGTGGTGCGGGCAGCTCGCCAAAATGGAGTCAAAGTACGCCAAGTACTCGTCCAAAGTTTCATCCCGGGATTGCTCTATGTTGTTGATCTTCTCGCGGATTTCAAGTTCGAAGGGTAGTGGGAAAAACTCCTCATTGTTCCAAGGCTCCATTCCGTAGTAGTTGGACTTAGTGAATTGCATGATAAAACAAAAAAGAAACAACAAAATAGAACAACTATTCCGATTCACAACTCCCCGGCAACAGCGCCAATTTGACAGATGCTTGTCGTCAGAGCAAATGTACAATTAAATTTATAAGTCCGCTACTCGCGACTTCACTACTGGGTAGCAAGTGGTAAGTAGGGGTCGAACCCAAGAGAGTCTGTGTGGATTAGTTGTTCTTTAATGAAGCTTACACATAAATTAAAGTGCGATTGGGGTTGGGTTTGAGTGTGCTTTGAAAACTAAAAGTAAAGGAACAGTGATATTACAATTAAAGGAAAGATTCGGTTTTAGGGGCCTTGTATCATCTTCTGTTTATCATTGACCTCTAATGATCATACTAAGTGTTCAAAAGTGAATCAAGGCTATTCCTAGCACATGACTTGCCACACCGTCTAGTCTCTTGCAAGACAAAGAACTCTTGTTCTAGTATGTGCATCCATTTGATCATCATTCCTGATAAACCAAATGGTGTTTTAAAGAGGTTGACTTCCACAGATAAGCTGTGCTCTTCCGAGCCTCCACTTATCCACGGAAGATCACGAACCCATGGCAGAGCTTTGCTCTTCCGAGTATCCACTCAACCAATGGAATTCTGACCTAATATATGGCACCTAGAACAAGTTGAACCCAAAGAGGCACTAAGAGAAGGGTCTAAAACATTGTATGATACAAGTACACCCCTTCAACCGAATGAAGGGTTTAGCTATGACTATTCATGGAACAGGACATTATATCTAAGTGCGTTGAAAAGTAAAGGTTTTTGAAAGACAGTAAAGTAAAGCTTTCGAAAGTAAAGACATGAAAGTAAAGTTGCTGAATTGAAAAGACAGTAAAGTAAAGTTTCGAAAGTAAAGACAGGAAAGTAAAGTACTTTGAAAGACAGTAAAGTAAAAAAGAGAGGACTTACTAAAACCGTTGAAAATGCTAAAGCTTCGATTCCAAAGTAAAGTGATTACATGATTGTGCTCTTAATCTAGAGAGATAAGTGATTTGTGATTTTGGAATTTGTAGAGAGAGGAGCTCTCCACATTTTTGGGGATGATGGATATAATGAGGAGAGGTCTCTATTTATAGGCCAAGGTGAGGAGGAGATGTGGAGGAGAAGGAGACACTTGTCACAAAGCCATGGAGAGGAGTGGAGGGCAAGATAGCCGCCCATGTGAGGAAGAGGAGGGTGGTTTGGCCTCCAAAAGCCGCCCATGTGAGGAGGAGCATCCCCTTAGCCTTCTAGAACCTTGTGACCTTTTCACAAAAGCCATCGGTTTGACCGTAATCTGACCGGAGCTTTGGCCTGAGCTTTGGCCTGAGCTTCTTGGATTTTGGAGAGTGTATTCTCAATGAAAATGTCATTCTAAGATGATCTCAAGAAGGAACCTAAGCCAAATTCTGCTTGGAACATGGTCGAAATCCCAAATCGGCTGAAATTGCCCTTGTTTGGCCTTTACCAGGCTTGGGCCCTTTGCATGGCGTTCTTGACCTTTGGGCGATGGATCTAGCATTTTTGAGTGATTCCAAGTCGGTTCCATGAAAGTTGTACAGTCGGAATTTGGTCATGACCTGGAATGACTCGTAATTCATTTTCAGCTTTAAAACGCCTCCTTAGCCTGTATTCTCTCTAGACTTCAAAATACCATGTAGATAAATATCGGAACTAACAAGCAAAAGTTAAATAGACAAAGAGTCTAATTTGGTGGGTTTAACTGTGTTTATGATTCGTATAATTATGGTCCATCATTAGTCTATTTCTAAGGACAAACTTAGACAAACCTTAGAATGAGACTAACGAGACAAACTTGGGATGAACAAAGACAAATGTTTGTCTCATTCTATGGTTTGTCTAAGTTTGTCCCAAGTTAGTCTAAGTTCGTCCCAAGTTAGTCTCTTTCTAATGACGAACTAAAACAAACCTTAGAATATTACTAACGAGACTAACTTGTGATGAACAAAGACAAACTTTAGTCTCATTCTAAGATTTGTCTATGTTCGTCCCAAGTTAGTCTCTTTCTAAGGACATACTTAGTCAAACCTTAGAATGAGACTAACGAGACTAACTTGGGATGAACAAAGACAAACTTTAGTCTCTTTCTTAGATTTGTCTAAGTTCGTTCCAAGTTGGTCTCCTTCTAAGGAAGAACTTAGTCAAACCTTAGAATGAGACTAACGAGACTAACTTGGGACGAACAAAGACAAACTTTAGTCTCAATCTAAGGTTTGTGTAAGTTCTTCCCAAGTTAGTCTCTTTCTATGGACAAACTTAGACAAACCTTAGAATGAGACAAACAAGACTAACATGGGACGAACAAAGACAAACTTTAGTCTCATTCTAAGGTTTGTCTAAGTTCATCCCAAGTTAGTCAAAGTTCGTCCCAAGTTAGTCTCTTTCTAAGGGAGAACTTAGGCAAACCTAATGAGATTGATGAGACGAACTTGGGACAAACTAAGACAAACTTTAGTCTCATTCTAAGGTTTGTCTAAGTTCATCCCAAGTTAGTCTCTTTTTAAGGACGACCTTAAACAAACCTTAGAATGAGACTAACGAGACTAACTTGGGATGAACAAAGACAAACGTTAGTCACATTATAAGGTTTGTATAAGTTCATCCCAAGTCAGTCTATTTCTAAGGACGAACTTAGACAAACCTTAGAATGAGACTAACGAGACTAACTTGGGATGAACAAAGACAAATGTTAGTCACATTCTAAGGTTTGTCTAAGTTCGTCCCAAGTTAGTCTAAGTTCGTCCCAAGTTAGTCTCTTTCTAAGGATGAACATAGACAAACTTAGATTGAGACTAACGAAACTAACTTGGGATGAGCAAAGACAAAGGTTTGTCTCATTCAAAGGTTTGTCTAAGTTCGTCCCAAGTTAGTCTAAGTTCGTCCCAAGTTAGTCTCTTTCTAAGGACGAACTAAAACAAACCTTAGAATGAGACTAACGTGACTAACTTGGGACGAACAAAGACAAACTTTAGTCTCATTCTAAGATTTGTCTAAGTTCGTCCCAAGTTAGTCTCTTTCTAAGGACATACTTTGTCAAACCTTTGAATGAGACTAATGAGACTAACTTGGGACGAACAAAGACAAACTTTAGTCTCAATCTAAGGTTTGTGTAAGTTAGTCCCAAGTTAGTCTCTTTCTAAGGACAAACTTAGACAAACCTTAGAATGAGACAAACGAGACAAACTTGGGATGAACAAAGACAAACTTTAGTCTCATTCCAAGGTTTGTCAAAGTTCTTCCCAAGTTAGTCTAAGTTCGTCCCAAGTTAGCCTCTTTCTTAGGACGAACTTAGACATACCTTAGAATGAGACTAAAGAGGCTAACTTGGAACGAACAAAGACAAACTTTAGCCTCATTCTAAGGTTGTCTAAGTTCATCCCAAGTTCGTCTAAGTTCGTCCCAAGTTAGTCTATTTCTAAGGACGAACTTATACAAACCTTAGAATGAGACTAACGAGACTAACTTGGGATGAACAAAGACAAATGTTAGTCTCATTCTATGGTTTGTCTAAGTTTGTCCCAAGATAGTCTTTAAGTTCGTCCCAACTTAGTCTATTTCTAAGGACGAACTAAAACAAACCTTAGAATGAGACCAACGAGACTAACGTGGGACGAACAGAGACAAACTTTAGTCTCATTCTAAGGTTTGTCTAAGTTCATCCCAAGTTAGTCTAAGTTCGTCCCAAGTTAGTCTATTTCTGTGGACGAACTTAGACAAACCTTTGAATGAGACTAACGAGACTAACTTAGGATGAACAAAGACAAAGGTTTGTCTCTTTCTAAGGTTTGTCTAAGTTCGTCTTAAGTTAGTGTCTTTCTAAGGACGAACTTAGACAAACCTTAGAATGAGACTAACAAGACTAACTTGGGAAGAACAAAGACAAACTTTAGTCTCATTCTAAGGTTTGTCTAAGTTCGTCCCAAGTTAGTCTAAGTTCGTCCCAAGTTAGTTTATTTCTAAGGATGAACTAAAACAAACCTTAGAATGAGACTAACGAGACTAACTTGGGACAAACAAAGACAAACTTTAGTCTCATTCTAAGGTTTGTTTGAGTTCGTCCCAAGTTAGTCTAAGTTTGTCCAAAGTTAGTCTATTTCTAAGGATGAACATAAACAAACCTTAGAATGAGAGTAACGAGACTAACTTGGGACGACCAAAGACAAAGGTTAGTCTCATTCTAAGGTTTGTCTAAGTTTGTCCCAAGTTAGTCTATTTCTATGGACAAAGTTAGACAAACCTTAGAATGAGACTATGTTTGTCTCATTCTAAGTTTGTCTTTGTTTGTTTAAGTTCGTCCCAAGTTAGTCTAAGTTCACCCCAAGTTAGTGTCTTTCCAAGGACGAACTAAAACAAACCTTAGTATGAGACTAAAGAGACTAACTTGGGACGAACAAAGACAAACTTTAGTCTCATTCTAAGGTTTGTCTAAGTTCGTCACAAGTTAGTATATTTCTAAGGATGAACTTAGACAAACCTTAGAATGAGACTAACGAGACTAACTTGGGACGAACAAAGACAAACGTTAGTCTCATTCTAAGATTTGTCTAAGTTCGTCCCAAGTTAGTCTAATTCTAAGGACGAACTTAGACAAACCTTAGAATGAGACATACTAGACTAACTTGGGACGAACAAAGACAAACTTTAGTCTCATTTTAAGGTTTGTCTAAGATTGTCCCAAGTTAGTCTAAGTTCGTCCCAAGTTAGTCTCTTTCTAAGGACGAACATAGACAAACCTTAGAATGAGAATAAAGTGACTAACTTGGGACGAACAAAGACAAACTTAAGTCACATTCTAAGGTTTGTCTAAGTTCATCCAAGTTAGTCTAAGTTCGTCCCAAGTTAGTCTAAGTTTGTCCCAACTTAGTCTATATCTAAGGACGAACTTAGACAAACCTTAGAATGGGACTAACGAGACTAACTTGGGACAAACAAAGACAAACTTTAGTCTCATTCTAAGGTTTATCTATATTCGTCGTAAGTTAGTCTCTTTCTAAGGACGAACTTTGACAAACCTTAGAATGTGACTAACGAGACTAACTTGGAAAGATTAAAGACAAACTTTAGTCAAGTTCTATGGTTTGTCTAAGTTCGTCTCAAGTTAGTCTAAGTTCATCCCATGTTAGTCACTTTCTAAGGACGAACTTAGACAAACCTTAGAATGAGACTAACGAGAATAACTTGGGATGAACTAAGACAAACGTTAGTCTCATTCTAAGGTTAGTGTAAGTTCATCCCAAGTTAGTCTATTTCTAAGGATGAACTTAGACAAACCTTAGAATGAGACTAACGAGACAAACTTGGGATGAACAAAGACAAATGTTTGTCTCATTCTATGGTTTGTCTAAGTTTGTCCCAAGTTAGTCTAAGTTCGTCCCAAGTTAGTGTCTTTCTAAGGACGAACTAAAACCAACCTTAGAATATTACTAACGAGACTAACTTGTGACGAACAAAGACAAACTTTAGTCTCATTCTAAGATTTGTCTATGTTCGTCCCAAGTTAGTCTCTTTCTAAGGACATACTTAGTCAAACCTTAGAATGAGACTAACGAGACTAACTTGGGATGAACAAAGACAAACTTTAGTCTCTTTCTAAGATTTGTCTAAGTTCGTTCCAAGTTTGTCTCTTTCTAAGGATGAACTTAGTCAAACCTTAAATGAGACTAACGAGACTAATTTGGGACGAACAAAGACAAACTTTAGTCTCAATCTAAGGTTTGTGTAAGTTTGTCCCAAGTTAGTCTCTTTCTAAGGACAAACTTAGACAAACCTTAGAATGAGACAAACGAGACTAACTTGGGACAAACAAAGACAAACTTTAGTCTCATTCTAAGGTTTGTCTAAGTTCATCCCAAGTTAGTCTAAGTTCATCCCAAGTTAGTCTAAGTTCGTCCCAAGTTAGTCTATTTCTATGGACGAACTTAGACAAACCTTTAAATGAGACTAATGAGACTAACTTAGGATGAACAAAGACAAAGGTTTGTCTCTTTCTAAGGTTTGTCTAAGTTCGTCTTAAGTTAGTTTCTTCCTAAGGACGAACTTAGAAAAACCTTAGAACGAGACTAACGAGACTAACTTGGGAAGAACAAAGACAAACTTTAGTCTCATTCTAAGGTTTTTCTAAGTTCGTCCCAAGTTAGTCTAAGTTCGTCCCAAGTTAGTCTATTTCTAAGGACAAACTAAAACAAACCTTAGAATGAGACTAACGAGACTAACTTGGAACAAACAAAGACAAACTTTAGTCTCATTCTAAGGTTTTTCTAAGTTCGTCCCAAGTTAGTCTATTTCTAAGGACGAACTAAAACAAACCTTAGAATGAGACTAACGAGACTAACTTGGAACAAACAAAGACAAACTTTAGTCTCATTCTATGGTTTGTTTGAGTTTTTTTTTTTTTTTTTTAAATATAATTTTTTTTTATTGAGCTTTAAGCTCTTGAAAGTAGTATCTGCATTTTGGCTAGATAGGGACTTGAACCCGGGCCGCCTACAAGCACCGGAGGAGCTCCATACCACCATGGTAACTCACTTCGCCTTTAAGCAAACCACCATGCTTTTTGGCTAGATACCATACCACCATGCTTTTTGGCTAGATAAGGTTTGTTTGAGTTCGTCCCAAGTTAGTCTAAGTTTGTCCAAAGTTAGTCTATTTCTAAGGATGAACATAAACAAACCTTAGAATGAGAGTAACGATACTAACTTGGGACGACCAAAGACAAAGGTTAGTCTCATTCTAAGGTTTGTCTAAGTTCGTCCCAAGTTAGTCTATTTCTAAGGACGAACTTAGACAAACCTTAGAGTGAGACTATGTTTGTCTCATTCTAAGGTTGTCTTTGTTTGTTTAAGTTCGTCCCAAGTTAGTCTAAGTTCACCCCAAGTTAGTGTCTTTCTAAGGACGAACTAAAACAAACCGTAGTATGAGACTAAAGAGACTAACTTGGGACGAACAAAGACAAACTTTAGTCTCATTCTAAGGTTTGTCTAAGTTCGTCCCAAGTTAGTATATTTCTAAGGATGAACTAAGAAAAACCTTATAATGAGACTAACGAGACTAACTTGGGACGAACAAAGACAAACGTTAGTCTCATTCTAAGGTTTGTCTAAGTTCGTCCCAAGTTAGTCTATTTCTAAGGACGAACTTAGAATAACCTTAGAATGAGACAAACGAGACTAACTTGGGACAAACAATGACAAACTTTAGTCTCATTTTATGGTTTGTCTAAGATCGTCCCAAGTAAGTCTAAGTTCATCCCAAGTTAGTCTCTTTCTAAGGACACACATAGACAAACCTTAGAATGAGACTAAAGTGACTAACTTGGGACGAACAAAGACAAACTTTAGTCACATTCTTAGGTTTTTCTAAGTTCGTCCAAGTTAGTCTAAATTCGTCCCTAGTTTGTCTAAGTTCGTCCCAACTTAGTCTATTTCTAAGGATGAACTTAGACAAACCTTAGAATGGGACTAACGAGACTAACTTGGGACAAACAAAGACAAACTTTAGTCTCATTCAAAGGTTTATCTAAATTCGTCGTAAGTTTGTCTCTAACTAAGGACGAACTTAGACAAACCTTAGAATGTAACTAACGAGACTAACTTGGAAAGATTAGAGACAACCTTTAGTCAAGTTCTAAGGTTTGTCTAAGTTCGTCTCAAGTTAGTTTAAGTTCATCCCATGTTAGTCTCTTTCTAAGGACAAATTTAGACAAACCTTAGAATGAGACTAACGAGACTAACTTGGGACGAACTAAGACAAACGTTAGTCTCATTCTAAGGTTTGTGTAAGTTCATCCCAAGTTAGTCTATTTCTAAGGACGAACTTAGACAAACCTTAGAATGAGACTAACGAGACTAGCTTCGGACGAACAAAGACAAACTTTAGTCTCATTCAAAGGTTTGTCTAAGTTCGTCCCAAGTCAGTCTAAGTTCGTCCCAAGTTAGTCTATTTTTAAGGACGCACTTAGACAAACCTTAGAATGAGACTAACGAGACAAACTTGGGATGAACAAAGACAAATGTTTGTCTCATTCTATGATTTGTCTTAGTTCGTCCCAAGTTAGTCTAAGTTCGTCCCAAGTTAGTCTCTTTCTAAGGACAAACTAAAACAAACCTTAGAATATTACTAACGAGACTAACTTGTGACGAACAAAGACAAACTCGTTCTAAGATTTGTCTATGTTCGTCCCAAGTTAGTCTCTTTCTAAGGATGAACTTAGTCAAACCTTAGAATGAGACTAACGAGACTAACTTGGGACGAACAAAGACAAACTTTAGTCTCAATCTAAGGTTTGTGTAAGTTCGTCCAAAGTTAGTCTCTTTCTAAGGACAAACTTAGACAAACCTTAGAATGAGACTAACGAGACTAACTTGTGACGAACAAAGACAAACTGTAGTCTCGTTCTAAGATTTGTCTATGTTCGTCCCAAGTTTGTCTCTTTCTAAGGACATACTTAGTCAAACCTTAGAATGAGATTAACGAGACTAACTTGGGACGAACTAAGACAAACTTTAGTCTCATTCTAAGATTTGTCTAAGTTCGTTCCAAGTTAGTCTCTTTCTAAGGATGAACTTAGTCAAACCTTAGAATGAGACTAACGAGACTAACTTGGGATGAACAAAGACAAACTTTAGTCTCAATCTAAGGTTTGTGTAAGTTCGTCCCAAGTTAGTCTCTTTCTAAGGACAAACATAAACAAACCTTAGAATGAGACAAACGAGACTAACTTGGAATGAACAAAGACAAACTTTAGTCTCATTCTAATGTTTTTCTAAGGACGAACTTAGAAAAACCTTAGAACGAGACTAACGAGACTAACTTGGGAAGAACAAAGACAAACTTTAGTCTCATTCTAAGGTTTTTCTAAGTTCGTCCCAAGTTAGTCTAAGTTCGTCCCAAGTTAGTCTATTTCTAAGGACGAACTAAAACAAACCTTAGAATGAGACTAACGAGACTAACTTGGAACAAACAAAGACAAACTTTAGTCTCATTCTAAGGTTTTTCTAAGTTCGTCCCAAGTTAGTCTATTTCTAAGGACGAACTAAAACAAACCTTAGAATGAGACTAACGAGACTAACTTGGAACAAACAAAGACAAACTTTAGTCTCATTCTATGGTTTGTTTGAGTTTTTTTTTGTTTTTTTTTTTTAAATATAATTTTTTTTGATTGAGCTTTAAGCTCTTGAAAGTAGTATCTGCATTTTGGCTAGATAGGGACTTGAACCCGGGCCGCCTACAAGCACCGGAGGAGCTCCATACCACCATGGTAACTCACTTCGCCTTTAAGCAAACCACCATGCTTTTTGGCTAGATACCATACCACCATGCTTTTTGGCTAGATAAGGTTTGTTTGAGTTCGTCCCAAGTTAGTCTAAGTTTTTCCAAAGTTAGTCTATTTCTAAGGATGAACATAAACAAACCTTAGAATGAGAGTAACGATACTAACTTGGGACGACCAAAGACAAAGGTTAGTCTCATTCTAAGGTTTGTCTAAGTCCGTCCCAAGTTAGTCTATTTCTAAGGACGAACTTAGACAAACCTTAGAGTGAGACTATGTTTGTCTCATTCTAAGGTTGTCTTTGTTTGTTTAAGTTCGTCCCAAGTTAGTCTAAGTTCACCCCAAGTTAGTGTCTTTCTAAGGACGAACTAAAACAAACCGTAGTATGAGACTAAAGAGACTAACTTGGGACGAACAAAGACAAACTTTAGTCTCATTCTAAGGTTTGTCTAAGTTCGTCCCAAGTTAGTATATTTCTAAGGATGAACTAAGAAAAACCTTATAATGAGACTAACGAGACTAACTTGGGACGAACAAAGACAAACGTTAGTCTCATTCTAAGGTTTGTCTAAGTTCGTCCCAAGTTAGTCTATTTCTAAGGACGAACTTAGAATAACCTTAGAATGAGACAAACGAGACTAACTTGGGACAAACAATGACAAACTTTAGTCTCATTTTATGGTTTGTCTAAGATCGTCCCAAGTAAGTCTAAGTTCATCCCAAGTTAGTCTCTTTCTAAGGACACACATAGACAAACCTTAGAATGAGACTAAAGTGACTAACTTGGGACGAACAAAGACAAACTTTAGTCACATTCTTAGGTTTTTCTAAGTTCGTCCAAGTTAGTCTAAATTCGTCCCTAGTTTGTCTAAGTTCGTCCCAACTTAGTCTATTTCTAAGGATGAACTTAGACAAACCTTAGAATGGGACTAACGAGACTAACTTGGGACAAACAAAGACAAACTTTAGTCTCATTCAAAGGTTTATCTAAATTCGTCGTAAGTTTGTCTCTTTCTAAGGACGAACTTAGACAAACCTTAGAATGTAACTAACGAGACTAACTTGGAAAGATTAGAGACAACCTTTAGTCAAGTTCTAAGGTTTTTCTAAGTTCGTCTCAAGTTAGTGTAAGTTCATCCCATGTTAGTCTCTTTCTAAGGACAAATTTAGACAAACCTTAGAATGAGACTAACGAGACTAACTTGGGACGAACTAAGACAAACGTTAGTCTCATTCTAAGGTTTGTGTAAGTTCATCCCAAGTTAGTCTATTTCTAAGGACGAACTTAGACAAACCTTAGAATGAGACTAACGAGACTAGCTTCGGACGAACAAAGACAAACTTTAGTCTCATTCAAAGGTTTGTCTAAGTTCGTCCCAAGTTAGTCTAAGTTCGTCCCAAGTTAGTCTATTTTTAAGGACGCACTTAGACAAACCTTAGAATGAGACTAACGAGACAAACTTGGG
Source organism: Rhodiola kirilowii (assembly GCA_033675215.1). Taxonomy (NCBI): domain Eukaryota; kingdom Viridiplantae; phylum Streptophyta; class Magnoliopsida; order Saxifragales; family Crassulaceae; genus Rhodiola; species Rhodiola kirilowii. The sequence continues at coordinate 18,541,056 of CM066198.1, forward strand.
ATGAACAAAGACAAATGTTTGTCTCATTCTATGGTTTGTCTTAGTTCGTCCCAAGTTAGTCTAAGTTCGTCCCAAGTTAGTCTCTTTCTAAGGACAAACTAAAACAAACCTTAGAATATTACTAACGAGACTAACTTGTGACGAACAAAGACAAACTCGTTCTAAGATTTGTCTATGTTCGTCCCAAGTTAGTCTCTTTCTAAGGATGAACTTAGTCAAACCTTAGAATGAGACTAACGAGACTAACTTGGGACGAACAAAGACAAACTTTAGTCTCAATCTAAGGTTTGTGTAAGTTCGTCCAAAGTTAGTCTCTTTCTAAGGACAAACTTAGACAAACCTTAGAATGAGACTAACGAGACTAACTTGTGACGAACAAAGACAAACTGTAGTCTCGTTCTAAGATTTGTCTATGTTCGTCCCAAGTTAGTCTCTTTCTAAGGACATACTTAGTCAAACCTTAGAATGAGATTAACGAGACTAACTTGGGACGAACTAAGACAAACTTTAGTCTCATTCTAAGATTTGTCTAAGTTCGTTCCAAGTTAGTCTCTTTCTAAGGATGAACTTAGTCAAACCTTAGAATGAGACTAACGAGACTAACTTGGGATGAACAAAGACAAACTTTAGTCTCAATCTAAGGTTTGTGTAAGTTCGTCCCAAGTTAGTCTCTTTCTAAGGACAAACATAGACATACCTTAGAATGAGACAAACGAGACTAACTTGGAACGAACAAAGACAAACTTTAGTCTCATTCTAATGTTTTTCTAAGGACGAACTTAGAAAAACCTTAGAACGAGACTAACGAGACTAACTTGGGAAGAACAAAGACAAACTTTAGTCTCATTCTAAGGTTTTTCTAAGTTCGTCCCAAGTAAGTCTAAGTTCGTCCCAAGTTAGTCTATTTCTAAGGACGAACTAAAACAAACCTTAGAATGAGACTAACGAGACTAACTTGGAACAAACAAAGACAAACTTTAGTCTCATTCTAAGGTTTTTCTAAGTTCGTCCCAAGTTAGTCTATTTCTAAGGACGAACTAAAACAAACCTTAGAATGAGACTAACGAGACTAACTTGGAACAAACAAAGACAAACTTTAGTCTCATTCTATGGTTTGTTTGAGTTTTTTTTTTGTTTTTTTTTATTTTAAAATATAATTTTTTTTGATTGAGCTTTAAGCTCTTGAAAGTAGTATCTGCATTTTGGCTAGATAGGGACTTGAACCCGGGCCGCCTACAAACACCGGAGGAGCTCCATACCACAATGGTAACTCACTTCGCCTTTAAGCAAACCACCATGCTTTTTGGCTAGATACCATACCACCATGCTTTTTGGCTAGATAAGGTTTGTTCGAGTTCGTCCCAAGTTAGTCTAAGTTTGTCCAAAGTTAGTCTATTTCTAAGGATGAACATAAACAAACCTTAGAATGAGAGTAACGATACTAACTTGGGACGACCAAAGACAAAGGTTAGTCTCATTCTAAGGTTTGTCTAAGTTCGTCCCAAGTTAGTCTATTTCTAAGGACGAACTTAGACAAACCTTAGAGTGAGACTATGTTTGTCTCATTCTAAGGTTGTCTTTGTTTGTTTAAGTTCGTCCCAAGTTAGTCTAAGTTCACCCCAAGTTAGTGTCTTTCTAAGGACGAACTAAAACAAACCGTAGTAAGAGACTAAAGAGACTAACTTGGGACGAACAAAGACAAACTTTAGTCTCATTCTAAGGTTTGTCTAAGTTCGTCCCAAGTTAGTATATTTCTAAGGATGAACTAAGAAAAACCTTATAATGAGACTAACGAGACTAACTTGGGACGAACAAAGACAAACGTTAGTCTCATTCTAAGGTTTGTCTAAGTTCGTCCCAAGTTAGTCTATTTCTAAGGACGAACTTAGAATAACCTTAGAATGAGACAAACGAGACTAACTTGGGACAAACAATGACAAACTTTAGTCTCATTTTATGGTTTGTCTAAGATCGTCCCAAGTAAGTCTAAGTTCATCCCAAGTTAGTCTCTTTCTAAGGACGAACATAGACAAACCTTAGAATGAGACTAAAGTGACTAACTTGGGACGAACAAAGACAAACTTTAGTCACATTCTTAGGTTTTTCTAAGTTCGTCCAAGTTAGTCTAAATTCGTCCCAAGTTTGTCTAAGTTCGTCCCAACTTAGTCTATTTCTAAGGATGAACTTAGACAAACCTTAGAATGGGACTAACGAGACTAACTTGAGACAAACAAAGACAAACTTTAGTCTCATTCAAAGGTTTATCTAAATTCGTCGTAAGTTTGTCTCTTTCTAAGGACGAACTTAGACAAACCTTAGAATGTAACTAACGAGACTAACTTGGAAAGATTAGAGACAACCTTTAGTCAAGTTCTAAGGTTTGTCTAAGTTCATCTCAAGTTAGTTTAAGTTCATCCCATGTTAGTCTCTTTCTAAGGACAAATTTAGACAAACCTTAGAATGAGACTAACGAGACTAACTTGGGACGAACTAAGACAAACGTTAGTCTCATTCTAAGGTTTGTGTAAGTTCATCCCAAGTTAGTCTATTTCTAAGGACGAACTTAGACAAACCTTAGAATGAGACTAACGAGACTAGCTTCGGACGAACAAAGACAAACTTTAGTCTCATTCAAAGGTTTGTCTAAGTTCGTCCCAAGTTAGTCTAAGTTCGTCCCAAGTTAGTCTATTTTTAAGGACGCACTTAGACAAACCTTAGAATGAGACTAACGAGACAAACTTGGGATGAACAAAGACAAATGTTTGTCTCATTCTATTGTTTGTCTTAGTTCGTCCCAAGTTAGTCTAAGTTCGTCCCAAGTTAGTCTCTTTCTAAGGACAAACTAAAACAAACCTTAGAATATTACTAACGAGACTAACTTGTGACAAACAAAGACAAACTCGTTCTAAGATTTGTCTATGTTCGTCCCAAGTTAGTCTCTTTCTAAGGATGAACTTAGTCAAACCTTAGAATGAGACTAACGAGACTAACTTGGGACGAACAAAGACAAACTTTAGTCTCAATCTAAGGTTTGTGTAAGTTCGTCCAAAGTTAGTCTCTTTCTAAGGACAAACTTAGACAAACCTTAGAATGAGACTAACGAGACTAACTTGTGACGAACAAAGACAAACTGTAGTCTCGTTCTAAGATTTGTCTATGTTCGTCCCAAGTTAGTCTCTTTCTAAGGACATACTTAGTCAAACCTTAGAATGAGATTAACGAGACTAACTTGGGACGAACTAAGACAAACTTTAGTCTCATTCTAAGATTTGTCTAAGTTCGTTCCAAGTTAGTCTCTTTCTAAGGATGAACTTAGTCAAACCTTAGAATGTGACTAACGAGACTAACTTGGGATGAACAAAGACAAACTTTAGTCTCAATCTAAGGTTTGTGTAAGTTCGTCCCAAGTTAGTCTCTTTCTAAGGACAAACATAGACAAACCTTAGAATGAGACAAACGAGACTAACTTGGAACGAACAAAGACAAACTTTATTCTCATTCTAAGGTTTGTCTAAGTTCATCCCAAGTTAGTCTAAGTTCGTCCCAAGTTAGTCTAATTTCGACCCAACTTACTCTATTTCTAAGGACGAACTTAGACAAACCTTAGAATGAGACTAACGAGACTAACTTGGGACGAACTAAGACAAACGTTAGTCTCATTCTAAGGTTAGTGTAAGTTCATCCCAAGTTAGTCTATTTCTAAGGACGAACTTAGACAAACCTTAGAATGAGACTAACGAGACTAACTTGGGACGAACAAAGACAAACTTTAGTCTCATTCAAAGGTTTGTCTAAGTTCGTCCCAAGTTAGTCTCTTTCTAGACACGAACTTAGACAAACCTTAGAATGAGACTAACGAGACTAACTTGGGACGAACAAAGACAAACTTTGGTCTCATTTTAAGATTTGTCTAAGTTCGTCCCAAGTTAGTCTATGTTCATCCCAAGTTAGTCTCTTTTTAAGGACAAACATAGACAAACCTTAGAATGAGACTAAAGTGACTAACTTGGGACGAACAAAGACAAACTTTAGTCTCATTCAAAGGTTTGTCTAAGTTCGTCCCTAGTTAGTCTATTTTTAAGGACGAACTTAGACAAACCTTGGAATGAGACTAACGAGACAAACTTGGGATGAACAAAGACAAAGGTTTGTCTCATTCTATGGTTTGTCTAAGTTCGTCCCAAGTTAGTCTCTTTCTATGGACGAACTAAAACAAACCTTAGAATATGACTAACGAGACTAAATTGTGACGAACAAAGGCAAACTTTGGTCACGTTCTAAGATTTGTCTATGTTCGTCCCAAGTTAGGCTCTTTCTAAGGACATACTTAGTCAAACCTTAGAATGATACTAACGAGACTAACTTGGGACGAACAAAGACAAACTTTAGTCTCATTCTATGATTTGTCTAAGTTCGTTCCAAGTTAGTCTCTTTCTAAGGATGAACTTAGTCAAACCTTAGAATGAGATTAACGAGACTAACTTGGGACGAACAAAGACAAACTTTAGTCTTAATCTAAGGTTTGTGTAAGTTCGTCCCTAGTTAGTCTCTTTCTAAGAACAAACTTAGACAAACCTTAGAATGAGACTAACGAGACTAACTTGGGACGAACAAAGACAAACTTTAGTCTCATTCTAAGGTTTGTCTAAGTTCATCCCAAGTTAGTCTAAGTTCGTCCCAAGTTAGTCTCTTTCTAAGAACAAACTTAGACAAACCATAGAATGAGACTAAGGAGACTAACTTGGGATGAACAAAGACAAACATTAGTCTCATTCTAAGGTTTGTGTAAGTTCGTCCCAAGTGACTCTATTTCTAAGGACAAACTTAGACAAACCTTAGAATGAGACTAACGAGACAAACTTGGGATGAACAAAGACAAACTTTGATCTCATTCTAAGGTTTGTTTAAGTTCGTCCCAAGTTAGTCTATTTCTAAGGACGAACTTAGACAAACCTTAGAATGAGACTAACGAGACTAACTTGGGACAAACAAAGACAAACTTTAGTCTCATTCTAAGGTTTCTCTAATTTTGTTCCAAGTTAGTCTAAGTTCGTCCTAAGTTAGTCTCTTTCTAAGGATGAATTTAAACTAACCTTAGAATTAGACTAACGAGACTAACTTGGGACGAACAAAGACAAACTTTAGTCTCATTCTAAAGTTTGTCTAAGTTCGTCCCAAGTTAGTCTCATTCTAAGGACGACTTAGACAAACCATAGAATGAGACAAACGAGACTAACTTGGGACGAACAAAGACTAACTTTAGTCTCATTCTTAGGTTTGTCAAAGTTTGTCCCAAGTTTGTCTAAGTTCATCCCAAGTTAGACTCTTTCTAAGGACGAACATTGACATACCTTAGAATGAGACTAAAGAGGCTAACTTGGGAAGAACAAAGACAAACTTTAGCCTCATTCTAAGGTTTTTGTAGTTCATCTCAAGTTAGTCATAGTTCGTCTCAAGTTAGTCTATTTCTAAGGATGAACTTAGAAAAACCTTAGAATGGCACTAACGAGACTAACTTGGGATGAACGAAGACAAAGGTTAGTTTATTCTAAGGTTTGTCTAAGTTCGTCCAAAGATAGTCTTTAAGTTCGTCCCAAGTTAGTCTAATTTCATCCCAACTTAGTCTATTTCTAAGGACGAACTACAACAAACCTTAGAATGAGACCAACGAGACTAACTTGGGACGAACAAAGTCAAACTTTAGTCTCATTCTAAGTTTGTCTTAACTTCATCCCAAGTTAGTCTCTTTCTAAGGACGAACTTAGTCAAACCTTAGAGTGAGACTAACGAGACTAACTTGGGACGAACAAATACAAACTTTAGTCTCATTCTATGGTTTGTCTAAGTTCGTCCCAATTTCGTCTCTTTCTAAGGACGACTTAGACAAACCTTAGAATGAGACTATCGAGACTACCTTGGGACGAACAAAGACAAACTTTAGTCTCATTCTAAGGTTTGTCTAAGTTTGTCCCAAGTTAGTCTCATTCTAAGGACGAACTTAGTAAAACCTTAGAATGACACTAAAGAGGCTAACTTGGGAAGAACAAAGACAAACTTTAGCCTCATTCTAAGGTTGTCGTAGTTCATCTCAAGTTAGTCAAAGTTCGTCTCAAGTTAGTCTATTTCTAAGGATGAACTTAGAAAAATCTTAGAATGACACTAACGAGACTAACTTGGGACGAACAAAGACAAAGGTTAGTTTCATTCTAAGGTTTGTCTATGTTCGTCCCAAGATAGTCTTTAAGTTCGTCCCAAGTTAGTCTAAGTTCGTCCCAACTTAGTCTATTTCTAAGGATGAACTAAAACAAACCTTAGAATGAGACCAACGAGACTAACTTGGAACGAACAAAGTCAAACTTTAGTCTCATTCTAAGTTTGTCTTATGTTCATCCCAAGTTAGTCTCTTTCTGAAGACGAACTTAGTCAAACCTTAGAATGAGACTAACATGACGAACTTAGGATGAACGAAGACAAAGGCTTGTCTCATTCTAAGGTTTGTCTAAGTTCGTCTTAAGTTAGTCTAAGTTTGTCCCAAATTAGTCTCTTTCTAAGGACGAACTAAAACAAACCTTTGAATGAGACTAATGAGACTTATTAGGGACAAACAAAGACCAACTTAAGTCTCATTCTAAGTTTGTCTAAGTTCATCCCAAGTTAGTCTCTTTCTAAGGACGAACTTTGTCAAACCTTAGAATGAGACAAACGAGACTCACTTGGGACGAACAAAGACAAACTTTAGTCTCATTCTAAGGTTTTTCTAAGTTCGTCCCAAGTTAGTCTCTTTCTAAGGATGACTTAGACAAACCATAGAATGAGACTAACGAGACTAACTTGGGACGAACAAAGACAAACTTTAGTCTCATTTAAGGGTTGTCTAAGTTTGTCCCAAGCTAGTCTCATTCTAAGGACGAACTTAGTCAAACCTTAGAATGACACTAACGAGACTAACTTGGGACGAACAAAGACAATGTTTAGTCTCATTCTATGGTTGGTCTAAGTTCATCCCAAGATAGTCTATTTCTAAGGACGAACTTTGACAACCCTTAGAATGTGACTAACGACACTAACTTTGGACAAACAAAGACAAACTTTAGTCTCATTCTAAGGTTTGTCAAAGTTCGTCGTAAGTTAGTCTCTTTCTAAGGACGAACTTAGACAAACCTTAGAATGAGACTAACGAGACTAACTTGGGACGAATAAAAACAAACTTTAGTCTCATTCTAAGGTTAGTCTAAGTTGATCCCTAGTTAGTCTAAGTTCGTCCCAAGTTAGTCACTTTATAAGAGCAAACTTAGACAAACCTTAGAATCAGATTAACGAGACGAACTTGGGACGAATAAAGACAAACTTTAGTCTCAATCTAAGGTTTGTGTAAGTTCTTCCCAAGTTAGTCTCTTTCTAAGGACAAACTTAGACAAACCTTAGAATGGCACTAACGAGACTAACTTGGGACAAACAAAGACAAACTTTAGTCTCATTCTAAGGTTTGTCTTAGTTCATCCCATGTTAGTCTAAGTTCGTCCCAAGTTAGTCTCTTTCTAAGGACGACCTAAAACAAACCTTAGAATGAGACTAACGAGACTAACTTGAGATGAACAAAGACATACTTTAGTCTCATTCTAAGGTTTGTCTAAGTTCATACCAAGTTAGTGTCTTTCTAAGGACGAACTGAGACAACCCTTAGAATGAGACAAACGAGACTAACTAGGGACGAACAAAGACAAACGTTGATCTCATTCTAAGGTTTGTCTATGTTCGTCCCATGTTACTCTATTTCTAGAGACGAACTTAGACAAACCTTAGAATTTGACTAACGAGACTAACTTGGGACGAACAAAGACAGACTTTAGTCTCATTTTATTGTTTGTCTAAGTTCGTCCCAAGTTAGTCTATGTTCGTCCCAAGTTAGTCTTTTTTTAAGGACAAACATAGACAAACCTTAGAATGAGACTAAAGTGACTAACTTAGGACGAACAAAGACAAACTTTAGTCTCATTCAAAGGTTTGTTTAAGTTCGTCCCAAGTTAGTCTAAGTTCGTCCCAAGTTAGTCTATTTTTAAGGATGAACTTAGACAAACCTTGGAATGAGACTAACGAGAAAAAATTGGGATGAACAAAGACAAAGGTTTGTCTCATTCTATGGTTTGTCTAAGTTCATCCCAAGTTAGTCTAAGTTCGTCCCAAGTTAGTCTCTTTCTAAGGACGAACTAAAACAAACCTTAGAATATGACTAACGAGACTAACTTGTGACGAACAACGACAAACTTTACTCACGTTCTAAGATTTGTCTATGTTCGTCCCAAGTTAGTCTCTTTCTAAGGACATACTTAGTCAAACCTTAGAATGAGACTAACGAGACTAACTTGGGACGAACAAAGACAAACTTTAGTCTCATTCTAAGGTTTGTCTAAGTTCATCCCAAGTTTGTCTTAGTTCGTCCCAAGTTAGTCTCTTTCTAAGGGCGAACTTAGACAAACCTAAGAATGAGATTGACGAGACAAACTTGGGACAAACAAAGACAAACTTTAGTCTCATTCTAAGGTTTGTCTAAGTTCATCCCAAGTTATTCTAAGTTCGTCCCAAGTTAGTCTCTTTCTTAGGATGAATTTTGAACTAACCTTAGAATTAGACTAACGAGACTAACTTGGGACGAACAAAGACAAACTTTAGTCTCATTCTAAGGTTTTTCTAAGTTCGTCCCAAGTTAGTCTCATTCTAAGGACGACTTAGACAAACCTTAGAATGAGACAAACGAGACTAACTTGGGACGAACAAAGACTAACTTTAGTCTCATTCTTAGGTTTGTCAAAGTTTGTCCCAAGTTTGTCTAAGTTCATCCCAAGTTAGACTCTTTCTAAGGACGACTTAGACAAATCTTAGAATGAGACAAACGAGACTAACTTGGGACGAACAAAGACTAACTTTAGTCTCATTCTTAGGTTTGTCAAAGTTTGTCCCAAGTTTGTCTAAGTTCATCCCAAGTTAGACTCTTTCTAAGGACGAACATTGACATACCTTAGAATGAGACTAAAGAGGCTAACTTGGGAAGAACAAAGACAAACTTTAGCCTCATTCTAAGGTTTTTGTAGTTCATCTCAAGTTAGTCATAGTTCGTCTCAAGTTAGTCTATTTCTAAGGATGAACTTAGAAAAACCTTAGAATGGCACTAACGAGACTAACTTGGGATGAACGAAGACAAAGGTTAGTTTATTCTAAGGTTTGTCTAAGTTCGTCCAAAGATAGTCTTTAAGTTCGTCCCAAGTTAGTCTAATTTCATCCCAACTTAGTCTATTTCTAAAGACGAACTACAACAAACCTTAGAATGAGACCAACGAGACTAACTTGGGACGAACAAAGTCAAACTTTAGTCTCATTCTAAGTTTGTCTTAACTTCATCCCAAGTTAGTCTCTTTCTAAGGACGAACTTAGTCAAACCTTAGAGTGAGACTAACGAGACTAACTTGGGACGAACAAATACAAACTTTAGTCTCATTCTATGGTTTGTCTAAGTTCGTCCCAAGTTCGTCTCTTTCTAAAGACGACTTAGACAAACCTTAGAATGAGACTATCGAGACTACCTTGGGACGAACAAAGACAAACTTTAGTCTCATTCTAAGGTTTGTCTAAGTTTGTCCCAAGTTAGTCTCATTCTAAGGACGAACTTAGTAAAACCTTAGAATGACACTAAAGAGGCTAACTTGGGAAGAACAAAGACAAACTTTAGCCTCATTCTAAGGTTGTCGTAGTTCATCTCAAGTTAGTCAAAGTTCGTCTCAAGTTAGTCTATTTCTAAGGATGAACTTAGAAAAATCTTAGAATGACACTAACGAGACTAACTTGGGACGAACAAAGACAAAGGTTAGTTTCATTCTAAGGTTTGTCTATGTTCGTCCCAAGATAGTCTTTAAGTTCATCCCAAGTTAGTCTAAGTTCGTCCCAACTTAGTCTATTTCTAAGGATGAACTAAAACAAACCTTAGAATGAGACCAACGAGACTAACTTGGCACGAACAAAGTCAAACTTTAGTCTCATTCTAAGTTTGTCTTATGTTCATCCCAAGTTAGTCTCTTTCTGAAGACGAACTTAGTCAAACCTTAGAATGAGACTAACATGACTAACTTAGGATGAACGAAGACAAAGGCTTGTCTCATTCTAAGGTTTGTCTAAGTTCGTCTTAAGTTAGTCTAAGTTTGTCCCAAATTAGTCTCTTTCTAAGGACGAACTAAAACAAACCTTTGAATGAGACTAAAGAGACTTATTAGGGACGAACAAAGACCAACTTAAGTCTCATTCTAAGTTTGTCTAAGTTCATCCCAAGTTAGTCTCTTTCTAAGGACGAACTTTGTCAAACCTTAGAATGAGACAAACGAGACTCACTTGGGACGAACAAAGACAAACTTTAGTCTCATTCTAAGGTTTTTCTAAGTTCGTCCCAAGTTAGTCTCTTTCTAAGGATGACTTAGACAAACCATAGAATGAGACTAACGAGACTAACATGGGACGAACAAAGACAAACTTTAGTCTCATTTAAGGGTTGTCTAAGTTTATCCCAAGCTAGTCTCATTCTAAGGACGAACTTAGTCAAACCTTAGAATGACACTAACGAGACTAACTTGGGACGAACAAAGACAATGTTTAGTCTCATTCTATGGTTGGTCTAAGTTCATCCCAAGATAGTCTATTTCTAAGAACGAACTTTGACAACCCTTAGAATGTGACTAACGACACTAACTTTGGACAAACAAAGACAAACTTTAGTCTCATTCTAAGGTTTGTCAAAGTTCGTCGTAAGTTAGTCTCTTTCTAAGGACGAACTTAGACAAACCTTAGAATGAGACTAACGAGACTAACTTGGGACGAATAAAAACAAACTTTAGTCTCATTCTAAGGTTAGTCTAAGTTGATCCCTAGTTAGTCTAAGTTCGTCCCAAGTTAGTCACTTTATAAGAGCAAACTTAGACAAACCTTAGAATCAGATTAACGAGACGAACTTGGGACGAATAAAGACAAACTTTAGTCTCAATCTAAGGTTTGTGTAAGTTCTTCCCAAGTTAGTCTCTTTCTAAGGACAAACTTAGACAAACCTTAGAATGGCACTAACGAGACTAACTTGGGACAAACAAAGACAAACTTTAGTCTCATTCTAAGGTTTGTCTTAGTTCATCCCAAGTTAGTCTAAGTTCGTCCCAAGTTAGTCTCTTTCTAAGGACGACCTAAAACAAACCTTAGAATGAGACTAACGAGACTAACTTGAGACGAACAAAGACATACTTTAGTCTCATTCTAAGGTTTGTCTAAGTTCATACCAAGTTAGTGTCTTTCTAAGGACGAACTGAGACAACCCTTAGAATGAGACAAACGAGACTAACTTGGGACGAACAAAGACAAACGTTGATCTCATTCTAAGGTTTGTCTATGTTCGTCCCAAGTTACTCTATTTCTAGAGACGAACTTAGACAAACCTTAGAATTTGACTAACGAGACTAACTTGGGACGAACAAAGACAGACTTTAGTCTCATTTTATTGTTTGTCTAAGTTCGTCCCAAGTTAGTCTATGTTCGTCCCAAGTTAGTCTTTTTTTAAGGACAAACATAGACAAACCTTAGAATGAGACTAAAGTGACTAACTTAGGACGAACAAAGACAAACTTTAGTCTTATTCAAAGGTTTGTTTAAGTTCGTCCCAAGTTAGTCTAAGTTCGTCCCAAGTTAGTCTATTTTTAAGGATGAACTTAGACAAACCTTGGAATGAGACTAACGAGAAAAAATTGGGATGAACAAAGACAAAGGTTTGTCTCATTCTATGGTTTGTCTAAGTTCGTCCCAAGTTAGTGTAAGTTCGTCCCAAGTTAGTCTCTTTCTAAGGACGAACTAAAACAAACCTTAGAATATGACTAACGAGACTAACTTGTGACGAACAACGACAAACTTTACTCACGTTCTAAGATTTGTCTATGTTCGTCCCAAGTTAGTCTCTTTCTAAGGACTTACTTAGTCAAACCTTAGAATGAGACTAACGAGACTAACTTGGGACGAACAAAGACAAACTTTAGTCTCATTCTAAGGTTTGTCTAAGTTCATCCCAAGTTTGTCTTAGTTCGTCCCAAGTTAGTCTCTTTCTAAGGGCGAACTTAGACAAACCTAAGAATGAGATTGACTAGACAAACTTGGGACAAACAAAGACAAACTTTAGTCTCATTCTAAGGTTTGTCTAAGTTCATCCCAAGTTATTCTAAGTTCGTCCCAAGTTAGTCTCTTTCTAAGAACGAACTTAGACAAACCATAGAATGAGACTAAGGAGACTAACTTGGGACGAACAAAGACAAACATTAGTCTCATTCTAAGGTTTGTGCAAGTTCGTCCCAAGATAGTCTATTTCTAAGGACAAACTTAGACAAACCTTAGAATGAGACTAACGAGACTAACTTGGGATGAACAAAGACAAACTTTAGTCTCATTCTAAGGTTTGTTTAAGTTCGTCCCAAGTTAGTCTAAGTTCGTCCCAAGTTAGTTTATTTCTAAGGACGAACTTAGACAAACCTTAGAATGAGACTAACGAGACTAACTTGGGACGAACAAAGACAAACTTTAGTCTCATTCTAAGGTTTCTCTAATTTCGTCCCAAGTTAGTCTAAGTTCGTCCCAAGTTAGTCTCTTTCTTAGGATGAATTTTGAACTAACCTTAGAATTAGACTAACGAGACTAACTTGGGACGAACAAAGACAAACTTTAGTCTCATTCTAAGGTTTTTCTAAGTTCGTCCCAAGTTAGTCTCATTCTAAGGACGACTTAGACAAACCTTAGAATGAGACAAACGAGACTAACTTGGGACGAACAAAGACTAACTTTAGTCTCATTCTAAGGTTTGTCAAAGTTTGTCCCAAGTTAGTCTAAGTTCATTCCAAGTTAGTCTCTTTCTAAGGACGAACATAGACATACCTTAGAATGAGACTAAAGAGGCTAACTTGGGAACAACAAAGACAAACTTTAGCCTCATTCTAAGGTTGTCGTAGTTCATCTCAAGTTAGTCAAAGTTCGTCTCAAGTTAGTCTATTTCTAAGGATGAACTTAGAAAAACCTTAGAATGACACTAACGAGACTTACTTGGGATGAACAAAGACAAAGGTTTGTTTCATTCTAAGGTTTGTCTAAGTTCATCCTAAGATAGTCTTTAAGTTCGTCCCAAGTTAGTCTAATTTCGTCCCAACTTAGTCTATTTCTAAGGACGAACTAAAACAAACCATAGAATGAGACCAACGAGACTAACTTGGGACGAGCAAAGTCAAACTTTAGTCTCATTCTCATTTTGTCTTAAGTTCATCCCAAGTTAGTCTCTTTCTAAAGACGAACTTAGTCAAACCATAGAATGAGACTAACGAGACTAACTTAGGATGAACAAATACAAAGGCTTGTCTCATTCTAAGGTTTGTCTAAGTTCGTCTTAAGTTAGTCTAAGTTCGTCCCAAGTTAGTCTCTTTCAAAGGATGAACTAAAACAAACCTTAGAATGAGACTAATGAGACTTACTTGGGACGAACAAAGACACACTTAAGTCTCATTCTAAGTTTCTCTAAGTTCATCCCAAGTTAGTCTCTTTCTAAGGATGAACTTAGTCAAACCTTAGAATGAGACTAACGAGACTAACTTGGGACGCACAAAGACAAACTCTAGTCTCATTCTAAGGTTTGTCTAAGTTCGTCCCAAGTTAGTCTCTTTCTAAGGACGACTTAGACAAACCTTAGAATGAGACTAACGAGACTAACTTGGGACGAACAAAGACAAACTTTAGTCTCATTCTAAGGTTTGTCTAAGTTTGTCCCAAGTTAGTCTCAGTCTAAGGATGAACTTAGTCAAACCTTAGAATGACACTAAAGAGGCTAACTTGGGAAGAACAAAGACAAACTTTAGCCTCATTCTAAGGTTGTCGTAGTTCATCTCAAGTTAGTCAAAGTTCGTCTCAAGTTAGTCTATTTCTAAGGATGAACTTAGAAAAACCTTAGACTGACACAAACGAGACTAACTTGGGACGAACAAAGACAAAGGTTAGTTTCATTCTAAGGTTTGTCTAAGTTTGTCCCAAGATAGTCTATAAGTTCGTCCCAAGTTAGTCTAAGTTCGTCCCAACTTAGTCTATTTCTAAGGATGAACAAAAACAAACCTTAGAATGTGACCAACGAGACAAACTTGGAACGAACAAAGTCAAACTTTAGTCTCATTCTAAGTTTATGTTATGTTCATCCCAAGTTAGTGTCTTTCTAAAGACGAACTCAGTCAAACCTTAGAATGAGACTAACGAGACTAACTTAGGATGAACGAAGACAAAGGCTTGTCTCATTCTAAGGTTTGTCTAAGTTCGTCTTAAGTTAGTCTAAGTTCGTCCCAAGTTAGTCTCTTTCTAAGGACGAACTAAAACAAACTTTAGAATGAGACTAATGAGACTTACTAAGGATGAACAAAGACCAACTTAAGTCTCATTCTAAGTTTGTCTAAGTTCATCCCAAGTTAGTCTCTTTCTAAGGACAAACTTAGTCAAACCTTAGACTGAGACAAACGAGACTAACTTGGGACGAACAAAGACAAACTTTAGTCTCATTCTAAGGTTCGTCTAAGTTCGTCCCAAGTTAGTCTCTTTCTAAGGACGACTTAAACAAACCTTAGAATGAGACTAACGAGACTAACTTGGGATGAACAAAGACAAACTTTAGTCTCATTTAAGGTTTGTCTAAGTTTGTCCCAAGTTTGTCTCATTCTAAGGATGAACTTAGTCAAACCTTAGAATGACACTAACGAGACTAACTTGGGACGAACAAAGACAATGTTTAGTCTCATTCTAAGGTTGGTCTAAGTTCATCCCAAGATAGTCAATTTCTAAGGACGAACTTAGACAACCCTTAGAATGAGACTAACGAGACAAACTTGGGACGAACAAAGACAAACTTTAGTCTCATTCTAAGGTTTGTCTAAGTTCATCCCAAGTTAGTCTAAGTTCGTCCCAAGTTAGTCTCTTTCTAAGAACAAACTTAGACAAACCATAGAATGAGACTAAGGAGACTAACTTGGGATGAACAAACACAAACATTAGGCTCATTCAAAGGTTTGTGTAAGTTCGTCCCAAGTTAGTCTTTTTCTAAGGACGAACCCAAATAAACCTTAGAATGAGACTAACGAGACTAACTTGGGATGAACAAAGACAAACTTTAGTCTCAATCTAAGGTTTGTTTAAGTTCGTCCCAAGTTAGTCTAAGTTCGTCCCAAGTTAGACTAAGTTTGTCCCAAGTTAGTCTATTTCTAAAGACGAACTTAGACAAACCTTAGAATGAGACTAACTAGACTAACTTGGGATGAACAAAGACAAACTATAGTCTCATTCTAAAGTTTCTCTAAGTTCGTCCCAAGTTAGTCTAAGTTCGTCCCAAGTTAGTCTATTTCTAAAGACGAACTTAGACAAACCTTAGAATGAGACTAACTAGACTAACTTGGGATGAACAAAGACAAACTTTAGTCTCATTCTAAAGTTTCTCTAAGTTCGTCCCAAGTTAGTCTAAGTTCGTCCCAAGTTAGTCTCTTTCTAAGGACTAATTTAAACTAACCTTAGAATTAGACTAACGAGACTAACTTGTGACGAACAAAGACCAAGTTTAGCTCATTCTATGGTTTGTCTAAGTTCGTCCCAAGTTAGTCTCATTCTAAGGACGACTTAGACAAACCATAGAATGAGACAAACGAGACTAACTTGGGACGAACAAAGAGTAACTTTAGTCTCATTCTAAGGTTTGTCAAAGTTCGTCCCAAGTTAGTCTAAGTTCATCCCAAGTTAGTCTCTTTCTAAGGACAAACATAGACATACCTTAGAATGAGACTAAGGAGGCTACCTTGGGAAGAACAAAGACAAACTTTAGCCACATTCTAAGGTTGTCGTAGTTCATCTCAAGTTAGTCAAAGTTCGTCTCTATTTAGTCTATTTCTAAGGATGAACTTAGAAAAACCTTAGAATGACACTAACGAGACTAACTTGGGACAAAGGTTAGTTTCATTATAAGGTTTGTCTAAGTTCGTCCCAAGATAGTCTTTAAGTTTGTCCCAAGTTAGTCTAAGTTCGTCCCAACTTAGTCTATTTCTAAGGACAAACTAAAACGAACCTTAGAATGAGACTTTAGTCAAACTTGGAACGAACAAAGTCAAACTTTAGTCTCGTTTTAAGTTTGGCTTATGTTCATCCCAAGTTAGTCTCTTTCTAAAGACAAACTTAGTCAAACCGTAGAATGAGACTAACGAGACTAACTTAGGATGAACGAAGACAAAGGCTTGTTTCATTCTACGGTTTGTCTAAGTTCGTCTTAAGTTAGTTTAAGTTCGTCCCAAGTTAATCACTTTCTAAGGACGAACTAAAACAAACCTTAGAATGAGACTAATGAGACTTACTAGGGACGAACAAAGACAAACTTAAGTCTCATTCTAAGTTTGTCTAAGTTCATCCCAAGTTAGTCTCTTTCTAAGGACGAACTTAGTCAAACCTTAGAATGAGACAAACGAGACTAACTTGGGACGAACAAAGACAAACTTCAGTCTCATTCTAAGGTTTGTCTAAGTTCATCCCAAGTTAGTCTCTTTCTAAGGACAACTTAGACAAACCTTAGAATGAGACTAACGAGACTAACTTGGGACGAACAAAGACAAACTTTAGTCTCATTCTAAGGTTTGTCAAAGTTTGTCCCAAGTTAGTCTCATTCTAAGGACAAACTTAGTCAAACCTTAGAATGACACTAACGAGACTAACTTGGGACGAACAAAGACAATGTTTAGTCTCATTCTAAGGTTGGTCTAAGTTCATCCCAAGATAGTCTATTTCTAAGGACGAACTTAGACAACCCATAGAATGCGACTAACGACACTAACTTTGGACAAACAAAGACAAACTTTAGTCTCATTCTAAGGTTCGTCTAAGTTCGTCGTAAGTTAGTCTCTTTCTAAGGACGAACTTAGACAAACCTTAGAATGAGACTAACGAGACTAACTTGGGGCAAACAAAGACAAACTTTAGTCTCATTCTAAGGTTAGTCTAAGTTCTTCCTAAGTTAGTCTAAGTTCGTCCCAAGTTAGTCTCTTTCTAAGAGCGAACATAGACAAACCTTAGATTGAGATTAACGAGACAAACTTGGGAGGAACAAAGACAAACTTTAGTCTCATTCTAAGGTTGGTCTAAGTTCGTCCCAAGTTATTCTAAGTTCGTCCCAAGTTAGTCTCTTTCTAAGGACGAACTTAGACAACCCTTAGAATGAGACTAAGGAGACTAACTTGGGACAAACAAAGACAATCATTACTCTCATTCTAAGGTTTGTGTAAGTTTGTCCCAAGTTAGTCTATTTCTAAAAATGAACTTAGACAAACCTTAGAATGAGACTAACGAGACTAATTTGGGACGAACAAAGACAAACTTTAGTCTCATTCTAAGGTTTGTTTAAGTTCGTCCCAAGTTAGTCTAAGTTCGTCCCAAGTTAGTCTATTTCTAAGGACAAACTTAGACAAACCTTAGAATGGGACTAACGAGACTAACTTGGGACGAACAAAGACAAACTTTAGTCTCATTCTAAGGTTTGTCTAAGTTCATCCCAAGTTTGTCTAAGTTCGTCCCATGTTTGTCTCTTTCTAAGGACGACCTAAAACAAACCTTAGAGTGAGACTAACGAGACTAACTTGGGACGAACAAAGACATACTTTAGTCTCATTCTAAGGTTTGTCTTAGTTCATCCCAAGTTAGTCTCTTTCTAAGGACGAACTGAGACAAACCTTAGAATGAGACAAACGAGACTAACTTGGGACGAACAAAGACAAACGTTGGTCTCATTCTAAGGTTTGTCCAAGTTCGTCCCAAGTTAGTCTATTTCTAGAGACGAACTTAGACAAACCTTAGAATGAGACTAACAAGACTAACTTGGGACGAACAAAGACAAACTTTAGTCTCATTCTAAGGTTTGTCTAAGTTCGTCCCAAGTTAGTCTAAGTTCGTCCCAAGTTAGTCTTTTTCTAAGGACGAACTTAGACAAACCTTAAAATGAGACTAACGAGACTAACTTGGGACTAACAAAGACAAACTTAGACTCATTCTAAGGTTTATCTAAGTTCGTCGTAAGTTAGTGTCTTTCTAAGGACGAACTTAGACAAACCTTAGAATGCGATTGATGGACCACAATTATACGAATCAAAAACACAGATAAACCCCCCAAGTTAGACTGTTTGTCTGTCTAACATCCACTTGTTAGTCCCGATATATTTCTACAGGGCATTTTAGAGATTAAAGTGAAAACACGTTAAGGAGAGGCTTTTAGCACAGAAAAGATATAAGGAGTCGATTCAAGGTCAAGATCATATGCCGACTGAAGAAATATCAAGGATCCTGACGATGAATCACTCATCACAAATTGTGCAGAGATGGAATCAAGTCAACCCAGTGCCAAATTACACTGACAATTTTGTGAAAAGACAGTGCAAAACTGTACAAAACTCACATATGGGCAAGATGACTTGTGACTTGGAGAAGAGGTGGCCAAAGAGGAAAACCACCCCAAAACCACCACCCACCACCGGCGGCTCCTCCCTCCTCCTCCATGGATGACCGGCTCTCCTCCACCAATCCGCCGCCGCCATGTGGTGGCTCCTCCACCACATGTTCCTCCTCTCTCCTCCTTGGATGACTTGATGACTTGCTTGGGAGGTGGCTTCCACCACCATTTGCTCCTCCACCACAACCACCCACCGGCGGCTGCTCCTCCACCACTCCACCACCGCCAAGTGGCGGCGCCTCCTTGGCTCATCCATGCCTCATCCTCCACCCTTGGATCAAATCAATCCTAGCCCTCCATTTCCTCCCATTTCTCCTATAAAAGGAGGCTCACCCCTCCTCATTTTATCATCCAAAACCATTCCATACACAATCACTTATCTCTCTACATTTTGTAATATTTTGTAAGTTGGTTTGGATCAATAAAGTTACGATATTTGGCTAGGCGCCCTCCTCCATGGACAGGCGAGGCTAAACTCCTCATTCGGCGGAAGGTATAATCTTGTATTATTTAATGTTTAATTAGCTTAGTTTATTTTCTTAGTATTCAATACTTGTTCTATGTGCCATATAAAAGTCAGAATGTCTCTAAGGTAGAGTGAACGATTTTGGGAATGTGACCATTGGGGTTCCAACTTCGTAAGCTCTTCCTTAAGATATTCGTGATCACACCCGGATAGGGGAGGTCGTAACAGACAAAGCTATCTGAAAGAGGTCGACTATATTTAAAAAACCATTATGGGAAACCGTAACAGGAGAGCAGGTGGATGCACATAGACTAGCGTACCTAACTGGTACTGGCGCTAGTCTAAATAGAACAAGTGTGATTTAGCCGATGTTGCAAGTCTTGAGCTATCGCTAGCCTCGATTCATCGTTTGAATACTTAGAAGATTTACTAAACTAATAAACATGTGATAATACAAGAATACCTGAAACCGAATACGCTCTTTCAATTGCAAACACCCCCTGTATTTAATTTCCTAGTATAACTGCTCAATCAAACACAACCACCAACCACTCACATACCGGAGGAATCAACAATCACGCATCACCCACTGTAAGTCTTCTAACCCTCAACTCCTTTATTTTCTGTATTTAATTTCAGTATTTATTTTCTGTATTTACTTTCCGCACAAAAAACCCAAAAAACCCAAAAACAGTAGTTTAGTAATTAGCAGTAAGTCCACACTCGACCTAAAATCACGCACCGTGTAAGCCGTAACGAACAATCTATCCCCCTAATTCCCTTGGGTTCGACCCCTACTTACCCTTACTACCTAGTAGTTAAGTCGCGAGTAGTGGACATTATAAATTTATTTGTACGAGACGCATTGCACCCTAACGACAGTGCAACCGACAATCCCGTCAAATTGGCGCCGTTGCCGGGGAATTAGCGAATGGGTAGTTGTTATTTTTTCTGTTATACATAATGTCTTCCTACTACGAAAGAGAGCCTTGGTACTATGAGGAATTTCCCCCAACACTTTTCGAACTTGATGTCCGCAATAAGATCTTCAACCTTACGCAATCCCGGGACGAAACTTTGGATGAGTACTTGGCATACTTCATTTCCATTGTGGCGAGCTGCCCGCACCACGGATTCGCATATTCAGATCTTATTCAGGCATTTCTTATTGGGATGAGACTTCCGGAGCTTTGCTTGCTAGATACTATTGCAGGAGGGTCAATAATAGAATTAAGCATAGATGAAGCCTGGGGCCTCATTAAGGATTTGGCCACAAGCACAAAACGAGGGCAAATGCACCAAACCAAAGATATGGCACCAACGATGAAAGTGGACTCAGTACAGAACAAGCCCGACACAACACCTATTATCTTGCCCGCGACAAAACCGAGAGAAGACATCAGTACAAGGGCAGTAATGGATATGGAGGCGGCTCTAAAAGAGCCAACATTGGTGCCCACAAGGCTGACAAAGGCCATGATGGACCAGTCAGGAACCGGGAGCACCGAGGAAGAGCCCATATGGGATATCACTCCCGAGCCATCAGAAGACTTAGAACTGGAAACCGATATAGTGTGGGACGAGGAAGAGCCTACATGGGATATCACTCTCGAGCCATCCGAAGTGATGGACGAATCAGATACAGAAAGCATCGAGGAGGAGTCTTCATGGGAACTCACTACCGAAGCGGATGAGGAAATCAAGCCAGGCCCAGTCCTCATTGCCAAACCAGCCGAGCCACTTGAACCGGTCCTCATCACCAATCTGCTCGAGAAAGACACGATTCTCATGGCCGAGAAGCCCCTACTTAACCCTTCGGTTTCTATGCAAATCACAGCGCCCGATGATGATGTGGTCAATAATGCGGTACAAGGAGAGTTGGAGGCAATTCAAGGGCAAGAAAAACCATCAATGGAGCTCTCACTCACCACGACTCAACAAAGCGGCCCTAAAAACTCACTTGTTCTAAAACGGTCAATCATCTCTGCCACAAAGAAGAGGGTTAGCAAGGGCGCATGCTTGAGGTCGCTTGGCAAAAGACTGAACTTCCAAAACTGCAAAGATGCCAACCGACCATACATGAAGAAGCGGCAAAGACATGGGCCAAGAGAATGGAAACCTGGAAGGAGAAGCAAGAGAGCTCGACTCGATGGACCAGCAGCCATGGTCAAGGGAGCCCCACCTTCTTGGAGCTATGAAAAGAAGAACCTGCCGAACCAATGGAGAACCAAACCGAGCCCATCACCCCACAAGTTCGTTGAGCGGAAAAAAAAGAGCTGCGAAAAAGAAGTTTGACCTGAGCCACCCATGGGATCCCAACCAATGATCCAGAACAAGGTACTGTCGAGCCAACGACGTTAAACAAGTGCACTAGTCGGGAGGTAACCCGACACTATCTTACTTTCTGTCATTTTAATTTTCAATAAGCGCTCTCACCCATCTTTTTGTCCAGAAGAAATGTCTTACATGTAGAAATTAAGTTTCGGAGCAAGGATCAGATCAGCCAGGCAGGTTCCGTGAATTTACCGGGCCTGCGCTGAGAGTTTAAGGCCCCAGCCGAACTCCCTCGATTATCCAGCCTCATGCCATGTCGTTCACTCGACACCTTAAAGGGAGTTCTGCTCTTCTTTTTTCCTAAAGTCATTTCCTTCTCCTATATATATTTGCATGACTTTTGAACTAAGGCTTGCCTTCGTTCAAAAGTGGGGGGGTGAGAACCAATGCATGTTTTTTCTTTTTTTTTTAAAAAAAGTATCTTTTTGAAAGTATGAACTTAAGAATGTGAAAAAGATAGATCATGATTCATGCATCAACCTTATGAAAAGGCAAACTGTTTAAAAACTTAGAATGTAACTTTTCATTTGTCCCTTTGTGTTGAGATAACCTAGGGATGTGGAGTTGATAGAAATTGCCCTAGAGAGGCTTGGCAAGCACTTAAAGGATCAAATCAAACTATATGGTTTTCGAAGTCAGTGGAGGCTGCACTTCGGATTTTCAGTGAACAATTGAGTCAAACTCCGCCAGGAAGCATCTATGCAAAGGCGAGGACGGGAATCAGACCGTCCTCTCTCTAGTCAAAATAGCCGAGAAAATAAATGAGCGACCCTCATCTTGACCCGCGCGAAACGACGAAGATGAGAGGAGAGGGGAGGTATTTCCATAGGCTTGCGGGCGATGATTGGACCTCCCAAGAAGGCTGAAAAAATGGACTAGCAAGTCACAAAGGAGCAAAAAACTCAAAGAAGAAAATCAAAAGAGGCCTAAGGCCAAAAAAATTGTGAAGGTTTTAACCGAGCAAAAGTGAAGCACTCGAAAAGACAGAGGCAGAATCACTACAAAAAAAAGCTAGTCCCTCGCCAAAGTAGAAAAAAGAAAATCAAAAAGGCTCAACTCACTGAAACCCGAATCGAATCACGTGCTAGAGAAAGCTACAAGAAAACCATATAGTGCGAGACGGTCCCGAGGGTGTAGTCCAAGAGCCTAAAAAGGGCTATCTCCCGAAACACCCGGAATAATTCGCATCTCGGCACGAAGGTACACGTATCAAGTTACTTCTAATTATTTTTACAGTTTAAATTGGCTATAAGTAAGTAATGCATGAATTAGGAGAAATCGAGTACCGCAAACTTAATTTCATACTTCAAACCAACTTACATAGTGACGCCCATATAAAGCATTGTTCGGGACGAACAACTAAAAGTGGGGGGTGATTTGATGGACCACAATTATACGAATCAAAAACACAGATAAACCCCCCAAGTTAGACTGTTTGTCTGTCTAACATCCACTTGTTAGTCCCGATATATTTCTACAGGGCATTTTAGAGATTAAAGTGAAAACACGTTAAGGAGAGGCTTTTAGCACAGAAAAGATATAAGGAGTCGATTCAAGGTCAAGATCATATGCCGACTGAAGAAATATCAAGGATCCTGACGATGAATCACTCATCACAAATTGTGCAGAGATGGAATCAAGTCAACCCAGTGCCAAATTACACTGACAGTTTTGTGAAAAGACAGTGCAAAACTGTACAAAACTCACATATGGGCAAGATGACTTGTGACTTGGAGAAGAGGTGGCCAAAGAAGAAAACCACCCCAAAACCACCACCCACCACCGGCGGCTCCTCCCTCCTCCTCCATGGATGACCAGCTCTCCTCCACCAATCCGCCGCCGCCATGTGGTGGCTCCACCACCACATGTTCCTCCTCTCTCCTCCTTGGATGACTTGATGACTTGCTTGGGAGGTGGCTTCCACCACCATTTGCTCCTCCACCACAACCACCCACCGGCGGCTGCTCCTCCACCACTCCACCACCGCCAAGTGGCGGCGCCTCCTTGGCTCATCCATGCCTCATCCTCCACCCTTGGATCAAATCAATCCTAGCCCTCCATTTCCTCCCATTTCTCCTATAAAAGGAGGCTCACCCCTCCTCATTTTATCATCCAAAACCATTCCATACACAATCACTTATCTCTCTACATTTTGTAATATTTTGTAAGTTGGTTTGGATCAATAAAGTTACGATATTTGGCTAGGCGCCCTCCTCCATGGACAGGCGAGGCTAAACTCCTCATTCGGCGGAAGGTATAATCTTGTATTATTTAATGTTTAATTAGCTTAGTTTATTTTCTTAGTATTCAATACTTGTTCTATGTGCCATATAAAAGTCAGAATGTCTCTAAGGTAGAGTGAACGATTTTGGGAATGTGACCATTAGGGGTCCAACTTCGTAAGCTCTTCCTTAAGATATTCGTGATCACACCCGGATAGGGGAGGTCGTAACAGACAAAGCTATCTGAAAGAGGTCGACTATATTTAAAAAACCATTATGGGAAACCGTAACAGGAGAGCAGGTGGATGCACATAGACTAGCGTACCTAACTGGTACTGGCGCTAGTCTAAATAGAACAAGTGTGATTTAGCCGATGTTGCAAGTCTTGAGCTATCGCTAGCCTCGATTCATCGTTTGAATACTTAGAAGATTTACTAAACTAATAAACATGTGATAATACAAGAATACCTGAAACCGAATACGCTCTTTCAATTGCAAACACCCCCTGTATTTAATTTCCTAGTATAACTGCTCAATCAAACACAACCACCAACCACTCACATACCGGAGGAATCAACAATCACGCATCACCCACTGTAAGTCTTCTAACCCTCAACTCCTTTATTTTCTGTATTTAATTTCAGTATTTATTTTCTGTATTTACTTTCCGCACAAAAAACCCAAAAAACCCAAAAACAGTAGTTTAGTAATTAGCAGTAAGTCCACACTCGACCTAAAATCACGCACCGTGTAAGCCGTAACGAACAATCTATCCCCCTAATTCCCTTGGGTTCGACCCCTACTTACCCTTACTACCTTGTAGTTAAGTCGCGAGTAGTGGACATTATAAATTTATTTGTACGAGACGCATTGCACCCTAACGACAGTGCAACCGACGATCCCGTCAGCGATTAACGAGACTAACTTGGGAAGAACAATGACAAACTTTAGTCTCATTCTAAGGTTTGTCTAAGTTCATCCCAAATTAGTCTAAGTTCGTCCTAAGTTAGTTTCTTTCTAAGGACGAAATTAAACAAACCGTAGAATGAGACTAACGAGACTAACATGGGACGAACAAAGACAAACGTTAGTCTCATTCTAAGGTTTGTGTAAGTTCGTCCGAAGTTAGTGTCTTTCTAAGGACAAACATAGACATACATTAGAATGAGACTAAAGAGGCTAACTTGGGACGAACAAAGAAGAAGTTTAGCCTCATTCTAAGGTTGTCTAAGTTCATCCCAAGTTTGTCTAAGTTCATCCCAAGTTAGTCTATTTCTAAGGACAAAGTTAGACAAACCTTAGAATGAGACTAACGAGACTAACTTGGGACGAACAAAGATAATTTTTAGTCTCATTCTAAGGTTTGTCTAAGTTCGTCCCATATTGGTCTCTTTCTAAGGGCGAACTTAAACTAACTGATGAGACGTATTTATACGACTCATTAAGTCAACAAAACCCACCATTTACGACATTTGATCATGAGAACGTTTACTTGTTAATGTCGTTTTGGATTTCAGGGCCTTTTGGAGCTTAAACAGGAAACGGACTTAAGAATGGTATTTTAGGCCATAAAAGCATCACAAGACATTTTGGGGACGAAATGGGACCAAAAAGACCAAGTCCTTCGTCCGAGACCCCATCCGAGGAAAGCAGACCTTAGGCCCGAGGAACCCAGCGCTGGTCTGAGACCAGGACGCACCCAAAGCCAAGGCTCGCCCGAGAAAGTCTCGTCCTAGTCGCATGCAAGACCGGACGCGTCCCATGCGCCTAGTCCGAAGCGCCCTATGCCCAAGCGCCCATGCCAAAACCAATCCAGCGCTCCATGCCCCAAGCTTGACCGGACGCCCGACAGGCCCTGCGACCGGACGCCCGAGCGCCCATCCGACCGTGCGCCCGACCTTCCAGCGCCCATGCGATCGCATACCCGACCGTGTGCTTGAGAGGCCATCCGCCCGTGCGCCCGACCTTCCAGCGCCCATGCGATCGCATACCCGACCGGACGACCTTTTGGACCTTCTTCATGGACTCGTCTTCTTGGACCAAGACCCAAAAGCGATGGTCAACCCTCCCCATGGACTTTCTCGGCTCGTCCTTCCATGAATGACGTGTCATTCCTTGCGCTAATCCCAAGGCAAAGTTGCAATCGCCAATCCTCCCCTTCCCAATATAGAAAGTCAGCTATATGGCTTCAAATTGCCAAGTTCCTTTTGCCAATCCATGGTCTAGATCCTTCCTCATGTTCCTATAAAAGGAGGACCTTGGATCATTGTAATTCATTCGAAAATCTACTCTAGAATTCCATAGTTGTTACTCTTGTCATTTGGCTTGAAAGAAATCCAACATCTCTCTACTCCTTCCCTTACTTTGCTACGCACTTTACATTTTATTCTACACATTTTAGGTTGAGCCTAAATTCCGATTGTGATTCCCTTAGCTCTTGTGTTCTTACCATGAACATGAGTGGCTAAAACCTTCACAATTTGGTTTGGGGTTCCCTAAATGTTGTAGCAAGGCTTTGAGACCTTGATCTTAATGCTTCCTTGTATCCCATTTGCTAGACATGTGCCAATGGTTTGGGAATGGATACCTAGGCTAAACTAAGGCTTGAAATGGCAAGGTTTAGCCGTGTGGTTTCATGACCTCCATTGTGCTTGTTTTCATTGAAACGTGAGACAAGCTTTTGCACCTAGTTTAGTAACTAGTTCTTGTGTATTCCATTCGGATTGAACTATGAAGTTGAGTAGAGGCTTGAAATGGCAAAGCTCCTCCTAATAGTTCATTCCCTCATTAGTGGCTTGGTCGATAATAAATCATGACACCAAGCGACTACACCTAGGCTAACATATCTTGAAATGGAATGTTAGTCTAGCTAGAACTAGAAATCAATGTCTTGAAATGGAATGGATTGTGGTGTAAGTGCTTTAAATGGCCTTACTTTAGGGTTTATGTCTTGACATGGAATAAACCCACACTTATGGATGCAAGGATAGATCATTAGAGGTCCATGATGAGTTGAGCTACAACAAAGGCCCCTAGACCGAATTCCATTCTATTGATCACAATCCTTTGATAGTTACTTTTGCACTTGTACTTACATTCAACAAAACCTTTTCAAGACCCCAAAACTTTTATTTACTTTCCTTTACATTTTGCATAAAGAACAACGAGTAAGTGAACTATTTCCCTTGGGTTCAACCCCTACTTGCCACTCTACTAGTTTCTAGTGAGTTCAAGGTAGTGGACTATAAATTTAGATTTGATTTTGCACACGACGACTGTGCTCCATCAAATTATGGCGCCGTTGCCGGGGACTTAGTCAAATCATTGAAAGTTGTTCTTGTTTTTACCTTTTTGTTGCTCTTAGTGCTTGGACATTGTGAACCATGTCTCATCATAGTGATCATTTTGATGAAGATGTGGTAAATAATGACATGGAACAAAACGACGGGATTCCTCCATTCTATGAGAACCCGGAGAACTTGTTCCGAGAAATGAGGCACAGGCAAGCGGCCGAGAGAAACCAAGGGTTGCCCGAGGACCAAGCTCGAATGGATCCGAGGCAACCGGTTATACCCCCGCTTAGGCCTCAACCTCAACAACGCGCCCCAAGAGCGCAATATGAAAACTTTGAGAATGTGTTCTACCAAGAACCCACCATGGGGGAACTATCGGCTCCTAACTTTAGAAACCAATCTTGGTGTATCTATGAGAGCCCGGAACTAGAGGATATATTGGTTAGCACCGGAGTTGTGCACAATTTTCCTAAGTTCACGAGTACTCAAGGAGAGTCTGCTGTTTCCCATCTCAAACGTTTTCATGGAACATGTCAAAATCTCAAGCCCCATGGAGTAGAAGTAGATGACTTCAAGTTGAAGGCCTTCTATTTCTCTCTAATGGACTCGGCCACTGATTGGTTTCTCTCTTTGCCCTCGGGTAGTATTCAGTCTTGGACCCAAATGCAAGCAAAGTTTTTGGCCAAGTACTACCCCATTGGCCGAGCCTCACTAGTGAGGAGGCAATTGCAAGAGTTGAAACAAGGGCCGAATGAGTCGATGTACGACTATCTT
The DNA here is from genome assembly GCA_033675215.1 of Rhodiola kirilowii. Lineage (NCBI taxonomy): Eukaryota > Viridiplantae > Streptophyta > Magnoliopsida > Saxifragales > Crassulaceae > Rhodiola > Rhodiola kirilowii. The sequence goes on from CM066198.1 coordinate 18,568,704, forward strand.
GAGAAGTTCAACCAACTCGAGGGGAGTTGTTGTAATCTAGGGCTTCCCGAGAAGCTCCTAATTGAGTACTTGTTAGATGGATTCAAGCCTTTAGAAAAGATGTTGTTGAATGCCTCGGCTGGAGGATAAATGGCTAGTCTTACATTGAGAGGGATAAGGGACTTGATAGTGAAGGTGGCCGAAAATGCACATTTTGAGGAAGCTAATAGCCGCCAAGAAGAGTTCGCTAGAACTAGAAATTTGTCTAAGGCCGAGGTTCCTATGAGCAATCTTTCCGAGGATATGAAACAAATGAAAGAAATGATGACGCATATGATGAGAAGGGAACCGGCGGTCAAAACTAAGCCATGTGAGTTTTGTGGGGCTATGGACCACAAAACGGACTCTTTCCCGACTTTGCTAGAAGAGGACCATGGGGACGTGAATGCCGTGGGGGACTATCAAGGGTACCAAAACCGGGCCGGACCTAGTCGCCCTTATGGACAAGGACCGGCTGGTGAGACTTGGCGCCATGGCGTTCCGAGGGACTTCACTCAACCGTCTCATCATGAACACCATCAACAAGCCGCTCCTCAAGCTACCCCACAAGTCTATAAGCCTCCTCATCGTCAATTTCAACAAAATGGACCTACACAAAACCGGCCGGGACCAAGTCACAATCAAGGCGGTCCAAGCCCGATTGGACAAAACCAGTCCTTGGAGGACATTATGAAGGAGTTGGCCGCGAGTAATATGCATATGAATGCCACCATTGAGTGACACTCAGCCATGATCCAGCAAAATCAAGCCAAGACCGATGGTCAAATAGCCGAAATCCAAAAGCAAATCTCCCAACTTGCTACCACAGTATCCGAGCTCACAAAAGAGTCCGGACGGCTTCCCTCACAAACCGTTCAAAATCCAAAAGGAAATGTTAGCATGATGGAGGTGATTATGATTGATGATGACAAGCTAGATAGATCGGAGGAGTTGCCCAAGCAGAATGGACCCATGATAGAGCGTTCCCTCACTACGAGCCACAAGTCACCACCGGGAAAGGGTAGAGACCCAGGGGCTTTCACGGTCACATGCGGTATAGGTGAGGCTCAATTTCCTCATTGCTTGATCGATCTTGGCGCTGCCATCAATGCCACGCCCTACTCCTTATACCACTCGTTGGGACTTGGTCCGTTGAGCCCGCCTAAAATGTTGATTGAGTTGGGGGACAAGTCATGTATTCGACCGGTTGGACTACTCGAGGACCTAACACTCCAAGTGGGAGACCTTGCTATTCCTGCATATTTTTACGTCTTGCAGATGGGCAATGCTAGAGATGATGAGCCTCCTACACTTATATTGGGACGGCCATTCCTCTACGCCACCAAGGCTAGGATAGACATGGGCATGGGTTTATTGTCACTTTCATTCGGCGGCAAAATTTCAGATTTCTACATCTATGATAATGATGACCACCCGGGCACAAAGAAGCCGCCAGACATCATGAACACCTCGGATCTCGGTGCCCTAGTCCCTGACCTACCAAGAGAGACCGTGTGCACGACTAGGATAGCAGCTATGGTTAAGACATCCTCGCCAACATGGAGGAATGTGAAGGCAAACCTGCCCGACTATTGGATACCTGATTCGAGCACTTCATTCCACGGGGACTTGGGGCGGATCAAGAAAAGAGCTGATGTGAAATTTGACCTCACCCGCCCATGGGACCCCAACGAACCGCCTTGAAGGAGGTACCGTCGAGCCAACGACGTTAAACAAAGGCGCTCGCCGGGAGGCAGCCCGACATTTTTCAGTATTTTCTGCATTTTTACTTTCTTACATTACCCTCACCCCATTATGTTTGGAAAGGAAAGGTGTTTATTTTTGTAGGTCGGGTTCTCGAGTCTGCTCCACACGTTACCGCGTGTGCTACGCATTTTAGCAAGGAGCCGAGGCCTGCGCCCGAGGAGATTCCGAGAGCGCCCGGACACGTCCGAGAGAGAGACCAAGCCCCGACCTAGTCCCCATGAGTTTTAGCAGTTTGATGCTAGTCCGAGCCTTGTCATTTCATGGCATGCAAGGACATCATAAGGTGAGTTCCGTTCTCACTTTGGCACCATTTTCTTTTTCCTTGAAATTGTGCATATTGTCTTGATTGAGTTGTGTCGTGAGGACACGGCTCATTTCAAAAGTGTGGGGTGGGGTGTTTAGTAGTTTGTTGTGTCATCACGTCTATTTTGTTGCACATGCATGAGTCAGCACGTTTCCCTTTGAAAATTTTAAATTTTTGAATAAAATGCGTAGTTTTGTGAATAAAATGCGTAGGAAAGGGGAGTTGGTGCTTTCAAGATGTGAAATAGATGGATCCTAGTACATGCATTACTCTTATGAAATTCTAATTGTGCGACTAACATGTGATCTAACTTCTTATGTGTCCTTATGAGTTGGGATAATAGGGATGTGGAGTTGATAGAAATGTCCTAGTGAGGCTTGACAAAGCACTCAAGGATTCGGGATTCGAGTTACATGGTTATACAAACTTGTGGAGGCTGCATTTCGAGACTCGTGGTTGTAGTTGACTCCACCATTGCAGCGTTTATGCAAGTGGTGGGACGGGAATCAAACCGTCCTATCCCTAGTCTTAGTAGTCGGGAAAATAGATGAGTGACCCTCATCTTGACTCGCACGAAATGACAAGGATGAGAAAGAGCGGGGAGGTATTTCCATATGCTTGAGGGAGATGATTGGACCTCCCAAGAAGAAATGGACAAGAAAAATCACAAAAGGAGCAAAGCTCAAAACAAAAATCAACTCATGTGAAAGCCTACCCGAAACAAAAAGTGAAGGATTATCAAAGTCATACAAACGCCGAAGGCCAAGTTCACTACAAGTATGTCCAAGAAAAGTATCAAAAGGACTCAACCCTTGAGCTTGAATTTATCACGTGCTAGAAGAAGCAACGAGTATAACCATGTAATAAGATCCTAATCCAAGAGTGTAGATCATGGGTCTAAAAAAGACTATCTCCCACTCATCCGAATTGGTTTGCATCCCAACTCAAAGGTACATATATCAAGTTAAATTCCATGTTTTAGAAAAATGCCTTGAGTAGTGATTGAGAATGCATGGAAAGGGGAAATCTAGACTAGCATTTATCTAGTGGCCGAGAAAAGCTTGTGATGTTTGTATGCGTTTTTCCTCTTGTGACTTAAGGCCTTGTTCGGGACGAACAAGTTCAAGTGTGGGGTGGTTTGATGAGACGTATTTATAAGACTCATTAAGTCAACAAAACCCACCATTTACGACATTTGATCATGAGAACGTTTACTTGTTAATGTCGTTTTGGATTTCAGAGCCTTTTCGAGCTTAAAGAGGAAACGGACTTAAGAATGGTATTTTAGGCCATAAAAGCATCACAAGACATTTTGGGGACGAAATGGGACCAAAAAGACCAAGTCCTTCGTCCGAGACCCCATCCGAGGAAAGCAGACCTTAGGCCCGAGGAACCCAGCGCTGGTCCGAGACCAGGATGCACCGAAAGCCAAGGCTCGCTCGAGGAAGTCTCGTCCTAGTCGCATGCAAGACCGGACGCGTCCCATACGCCTAGTCCGAAGCGCCCTATGCCCAGGCGCCCATGCCAAAACCAATACAGCGCTCCATGCACCAAGCCCGACCGGACGCCCGACAGGCCATCCGACCAGACGCCCGAGCGCCCATCCGACCGTGCGCCCGACCTTCCAGCGCCCATGCGATCGCATACCCGACCGTGTGCCCGAGAGGCCATCCGCCCGTGCGCCCGACCTTCCAGCGCCCATGCGATCGCATACCCGATCGGACGCCCTTTTGGACCTTCTTCATGGACTCGTCTTCTTGGACCAAGACCCAAAAGCGATGGTCAACCCTCCCCATGGACTTTCTCGGCTCGTCCTTCCATGAATGACGTGTCATTCCTTGCGCTAATCCCAAGGCAAAGTAGCAATCGCCAATCCTCCCCTTCCCAATATAGAAAGTCAGCTATATGGCTTCAAATTGCCAAGTTCCTTTTGCCAATCCATGGTCTAGATCCTTCCTCATGTTCCTATAAAAGGAGGACCTTGGATCATTGTAATTCATTCGAAAATCTACTCTAGAATTCCATAGTTGTTACTCTTGTCATTTGGCTTGAAAGAAATCCAACATCTCTCTACTCCTTCCCTTACTTTGCTACGCACTTTACATTTTATTCTACACATTTTAGGTTGAGCCTAAATTCCGATTGTGATTCCCTTAGCTCTTGTGTTCTTACCATAAACATGAGTGGCTAAAACCTTCATAATTCGGTTTGGGGTTCCCTAAATGTTGTAGCAAGGCTTTGAGACCTTGATCTTAATGCTTCCTTGTATTCCATTTGCTAGACATGTGCCGATGGTTTGGGAATGGATACCTAGGCTAAACTAAGGCTTGAAATGGCAAGGTTTAGCCGTGTGGTTTCATGACCTTCATTGTGCTTGTTTTTATTGAAACGTGAGACAAGCTTTTGCACCTAGTCTAGTAACTAGTTCTTGTGTATTCCATTCGGATTGAACTATGAAGTTGAGTAGAGGCTTGAAATGGCAAAGCTCCTCATAATAGTTCATTCCCTCATTAGTGGCTTGGTCGATAATAAATCATGACACCAAGCGACTACACCTAGGCTAACATATCTTGAAATGGAATGTTAGTTTAGCTAGAAGTAGAAATCCATGTCTTGAAATGGAATTGATTGTGGTGTAAGTGCTTGAAATGGCCTTACTTTAGGGTTTATGTCTAGAACTGGAATAAACCCACACTTATGGATGCAAGGATAGATCATTAGAGGTCCATGATGAGTTGAGCTACAACAAAGGCCCCCAGACCGAATTCCATTCTATTGATCACAATCCTTTGATATTTACTTTTGCACTTGTACTTACATTCAACAAAACCTTTTCAAAACCCCAAAACTTGTATTTACTTTCCTTTACATTTGGCATAAAGAACAACGAGTAAGTGAACTATTTCCCTTGGGTTCGGCCCCTACTTGCCACTCTACTAGTTTCTAGTGAGTTCAAGGTAGTGGACTATAAATTTAGATTTGATTTTGCACACGACGACTGTGCTCCATCATTAACCTTAGAATGAGACTAACGAGACTAACTTGGGACCAACAAAGACAAACGTTAGTCTCATTCTAAGGTGTGTGTAAGTTCGTCCCGAGTTAGTCTATTTCTAAGGACGAACTTAGACAAACCTTAGAATGAGACTAACGAGACTAACTTGGGACGAACAAAGACAAATGTTAGTCTCATTCTAAGGTTTGTCTAAGTTCGTCCCAAGTTATTCTAAGTTTGTCCCAAGTTAGTCTCTTTCTAAGGACGAACTTAGACAAACCTTACAATGAGACTAACGAGACTAACTTGGGATTAACAAAGACAAACGTTAGTCTCAATTTAAGGTTTGTGTAAGTTCGTCCCAAGTTAGTCTATTACTAAGGACGAACTTAGACAAACCTTAGAATGAGACTAATGAGACTTACTTGGGACGAACAAAGACAAACTTTAGTCTCATTCTAAGGTTTGTCTAAGTTCGTCCCAAGTTAGTCTAAGTTCATCCCAAGTTAGTCTATTTCTAAGGACGAACTAAAACAAACCTTAGAATGAGACTAACGAGACTAACTTGGGACAAACAAAGACAAACTTTAGTCTCAAGTTCATCCCAAGTTAGTCTAAGTTCGTCCCAAGTTAGTCTCTTTCAAAGGACGAACATAGACAAACCTTAGAATGAGACTAAAGTGACTAATGTGGGACGAACAAAGACAAACTTTAGTCTCATTCTAAGGTTTGTCCAAGTTCATCCCAAGTTAGTCTAAGTTCGTCCCAAGTTAGTCTAAGTTCATCCCAAGTTAGTCTATTTCTAAGGACGAACTTAGACAAACCTTAGAATGAGACTAACAAGACTAACTTGGGACAAACAAAGACAAACTTGAGTCTCAATCTAAGGTTTATCTAAGTTCATCGTAAGTTAGTGTCTTTCTAAGGACGAACTTAGAAAAACCTTAGAATGAGACTAACGAGACTAACTTGGGAAGAACAAAGACAAACTTTAGTCTCATACTAAGGTCTATCTAAGTTCATCCCAAGTTAGTCTAAGTTCGTCCCAAGTTAGTCTATTTCTAAGGACGAACTAAAACAAACCTTAGAATGAGACTAACGAGACTAACTTGGGACAAACAAAGACAAACTTTAGTCTCCTTCTAAGGTTTGTTTAAGTTCATCCCAAGTTAGTCTAAGTTCGTCCAAAGTTAGTCTATTTCTATCGACGAATATAGACAAACCTTAGACTGAGAGTAACGAGACTAACTTGGGACGAACAAAGACAAAGGTTAGTCTCATTCTAAGGTTTGTCTAAGTTCGTTCTAATTTAGTCTATTTCTAATGAGACTAAGTTTGTCTCATTCTAAGTTTGTCTTTGTTTGTTTAAGTTCGTCCCAAGTTAGTCTAAGTTCACCCCAAGTTAGTCTCTTTCTAAGGACGAACTAAAATAAACCTTAGTATGAGACTAAAGAGACTAACTTGGGACGAACAAAGATAAACTTTAGTCTCATTCTATGGTTTATCTAAGTTCGTCCCAAGTTAGTATCTTTCCAAGGAAGAACATAGACAAACCTTAGAATGAGACTAACGAGACTAACTTGGGACGAACAAAGACAAGCGTTAGTCTCATTCTAAGGTTTGTCTAAGTTCATCCCAAGTAAGTCTATTTCTAAGGACGAACTTTGACAAACCTTAGAATGAGACAAACGAGACTAACTTGGCACGAACAAAGACAAACTTTAGTCTCATTTTATAGTTTGTCTAAGTTCGTCCCAAGTTAGTCTAAGTTCGTCCCAAGTTAGTCTCTTTCTAAGGACGAACATAGACAAACCTTACAATGAGACTAAAGTGACTAACTTGGGATAAACAAAGACAAACTTTAGTCTCATTCTAAGGTTTGTCTAAGTTCGTCCCAAGTTAGTCTAAGTTCGTCCCAACTTAGTTTATTTCTAAGGACGAAAATCAGAAAAACCTTAGAATGAGACTAACGAGTCTAACTTAGGAAAAACAAAGACAAACTTTAGTCTCATTCTAAGGTTTATCGAAATTCGTAGTAAGTTAGTCTCTTTCTAAGGACGAACTTAGACAAACCTTAGAATGTGACTAACGAGACTAACTTGGAAAGAACAAAGACAAACTTTAGTCAAGTTTTAAGGTTTGTCTAACTTCGTCTCAAGTTAGTCTAAGTTCATCCCATGCTAGTCTCTTTCTAAGGACGAACTTAGACAAACCTTAGAATGAGACTAACGAAACTAACTTGGGACGAACAAAGACAAACGTTAGTCTCATTCTAAGGTTAGTGTAAGTTTGTCCCAAGTTAGTCTATTTCAAAGGATGAACTTAGACAAACCTTAGAATGAGACTAACGAGACTAACTTGGGACGATCAAAGACAAAACTTTAGTCTCTTTCAAAGGTTTGTCTAAGTTCGTCCCAAGTTAGTCTAAGTTCGTCTCAAGTTAGTCTATTTCTAAGGACGAACTTAGACAAACCGTAGAATGAGACTAACGAGACTAACTTGGGATGAACAAAGACAAAGGTTTGTCTCATTCTAAGGTTTGTCTAAGTTCGTCCCAAGTTAGTCTAAGTTCGTCCCAAGTTAGTATCTTTCTAAGGACAAACTAAAACAAACCTTAGAATATGACTAACGAGACTTACTTGTGACGAACAAAGACAAACTTTAGTCTCGTTTTAAGATTTGTCTATGTTCCTCCCAAGTCAGTCTCTTTGTAAGGACATACTTAGTCAAACCTTAGAATGAGACCAACGAGACTAACTTGGGACGAACAAAGACAAACTTTAGTCTCATTCTTAGATTTGTCTAAGTTCGTTCCAAGTTAGTCTCTTTCTAAGGATGGACTTAGTCAAACCTTAGAATGAGACTAACGAGACTAACTTGGGACGAACAAAGACAAACTCAAGTCCCATTCTAAGGTTTGTCTTAGTTCGTCCCAAGTTAGTCTCTTTCTAAGGACGAACTTAGACAAACCTTAGAATGAGACTAACGAGACTAACTTGGGACGAACAAAGACAAACTTTAGTCCCATTCTAATGTTAGTCTAAGTTCATTCCAAGTTAGTCTAAGTTTGTCCCAAGTTAGTCTAAGTTCGTCCCAAGTTAGTCTCTTTCTAAGGACGAACTAAAACAAACCTTTGAATGAGACTAACGACACTTACTTGGGACGAACAAGGACAAACTTAAGTCTCATTCGAAGTTTGTCTAAGTTCATCCCAAGTTAGTCTCTTTCTATGGACGAACTTAGTCAAACCTTAGAATGAGACAAACGAGACTAACTTGGGACGAACAAAGACAAACTTTAGTCTCATTCTAAGGTTTGGCTAAGTTCGTCCCAAAATAGTCTTTTTCTGAGGACGACTTAGACAAACCTTAGAATGAGACTAACGAGATAAACTTGGGACGAACAAAGACAAACTTTAGTCTCATTCTAAGGTTTGTCTAAGTTTGTCCCAAGTTAGTCTCATTCTAAGGACGAACTTAGTCAAACCTTAGAATGAGACTAACGAAACTAACTTGGGACGAACAAAGACAAAGTTTAGTCTCATTCTAAGGTTGGTCTAAGTTCATACAAAGATAGTCAATTTCTAAGGACGAACTTAGACAACCCATAGAATGCGACTAACGACACTAACTTTGGACAAACAAAGACAAACTTTAGTCTCATTCTATGGTTTGTCTAAGTTCGTCGTAAGTTAGTCTCTTTGTAAGGACAAACCTAGACAAACCTTAGATCGACACTAACGAGACTAACTTGGGACGAACAAAGACAAACTTTAGGCTCATTCTAAGGTTAGTCTAAGTTCATCCCAAGTTAGTCTAAGTTCATCCCAAGTTAGTCTTTTTCTAAGGTCGAACTTAGACAAACCTTAGAATGAGATTAACGAGACGAACTTGGGACGAACGAAGACAAACCTTAGTCTCATTCTAAGGTTTGTCTAAGTTCGTCCCAAGTTAGTGTAAGTTCGTCCCAAGTTAGTCTCTTTCTAAGGACGAATTTAAACTAACCTTAGAATGAGACTAACGAGACTAACTTGGGACGAACAAAGACAAACTTTAGTCTCATTCTAAGGTTTGTCTAAGTTCGTCCAAAGTTAGTCTCTTTCTAAGGACAAACTTGGACAAACCTTAGAATGATACAAACGAGACTAACTTGGGATGAACAAAGACAAACTTTAGTCTCATTCTAAGGTTTGTCAAAGTTCACCCAAGTTAGTCTAAGTTCATCCCAAGTTAGTCTCTTTCTAAGGACGACCTTAGACATGCCTTAGAATGAGACTAAAGAGGCTAACTTGGTAAGAACAAAGACAAACTTTAGCCTCATTCTAAGGTTGTCTAAGTTCATCCCAAGTTAGTCTAAGTTCGTCTCAAGTTAGTCTATTTCTAATGATGAACTTAGACAAACCTTAGAATGAGAGTAACAAGACTAACTTGGGACGAACAAAGACAAAGGTTAGTTTCATTCTAAAGTTTGTCTAAGTTCGTCCCAAGATAGTCTTTAAGTTCGTCCCAAGTTAGTCTAAGTTCGTCTTAACAAAGTCAAACTTTAATCTCATTCTAAGTTTGTATAAGTTCATCCCAAGTTAGTCTCTTTCTAAGGATGAACTTAGACAAACCTTAGAATGAGACTAACGAGACTAACTTAGGATGAACAATGACAAAGGCTTGTCTCATTCTAAGGTTTGTCTAAGTTCGTCTTAAGTTAGTCTAAGTTCGTCCCAAGTTAGTGTCTTTCTAAGGACGAACTAAAACAAACCTTAGAATGAGACTAACGATACTTACTTGGGACGAACAAAGACAAACTTAAGTCTCATTCTAAGTTTGTCTAAGTTCATCCCAAGTTAGTCTCTTTCTAAGGACGAACTTAGTCATACCTTAGAATGAGACAAACGAGACTAACTTGGGACGAACAAAGACAAACTTTAGTCTCATTCTAAGGTTTGTCTAAGTTCGTCCCAAGTTAGTCTTTTTCTAAGGACGACTTAGACAAACCTTAGAATGAGACTAACGAGATAAATTTGGGACGAACAAAGACAAACTTTAGTCTCATTCTAAGGTTTGTCTAAGTTTGTCCCAAGTTAGTCTCATTCTAAGGACGAACTTAGTCAAACCTTAGAATGAGACTAACGAAACTAACTTGGGACGAACAAAGGCAAAGTTTAGTCTCATTCTAAGGTTGGTCTAAGTTCATCCCAAGATAGTCTATTTCTAAGGATGAACTTAGACAACCCTTAGAATGCGACTAACGACACTAACTTTGGATAAACAAAGACCAACTTTAGTCTCATTCTAAGGTTTGTCTAAGTTCGTCGTAAGTTAGTATCTTTCTAAGGACGAACCTAGACAACCCTTAGAATGAGACTAACGAGACTAACTTGGGACGAACAAAGACAAACTTTAGTCTCATTCTTAGGTTAGTCTAAGTTCATCCCAAGTTAGTCTAAGTTCGTCCCAAGTTAGTCTTTTTCTAAGGGCAAATTTAGACAAACCTTAGAATGAGATTAACGAGACGAACTTGGGACGAACGAAGACAAACCTTAGTCTCATTCTAAGGTTTGTCTAAGTTCATCCCAAGTTATTCTAAGTTCGTCCCAAGTTAATCTCTTTCTAGGATTAAAAGTGCAAGAAGTGCGACTAGGGTTTTCTCTGGAGAAGTGCGACAGTCGCGCCTCGTCCCTGCCGATGGCATCGCCGGTCGGTATGGCCTCAGCCCAACCTCAGTCTCTCTCCCAGCGACCTCCACCGGCTCCCAATCTCATCGCTGCTTCTTCCAATGCCGAAATCGGATCTCAAAAGGGCATGACGGTAGTGACCAGGCCTTCGTTTGCAGCCGTCTTGGCTCGACCAGTGGTTAATCCTAGATTTCCAGAAATCCAGCTCGCATCCCGGCAGTATGGAGTGGAAGATGGAGTTCCGTCTATCTCTTTTATGACGGCCGAATACCAAGCTGCGACACAGAGGTTCGCTCATACGCTTATTGCAAAATTTCAAGTTGGACGACCGCCTTTTGATGTTGTTAAGAAGACTATGCTTGCATCCTGGAAGATTGAAGGCAGAATCACCATCACTTGTAACTGGGATGATAGACATGTTGTTGTGATTTTGGATTCGGAAAAAGATGTGAATCAGGTACTTACTAGCCCCTTGCGCAGAGTAGGGCATACTATGTTCAGATTGTTTCGATGGTCAGCTCAGTATAATCCAAAGAAGGAATCTACCACTATCACTAAATGGATTAGGTTCCCAGGTCTCCCCATGGAAATGTTTGATAGGGCCATCATCAGATCCATAGTATCCTCTTTTGCACTATTTCTGGATTGTGATGATAGAACGAAGGAGATGGACTCCCTTAATTATGCTAGAGCATGTGTTGAATTAGATGTTATCAAATCTGTTCCAAGCAGCGTTTGGATTAATCTCCCCGGGGACAATGGCTTCTTTCAGGATATTGTTGTTGAAGGAGGGCTCAAATACTGTGGTAGATGCAAGCTTCTTGGTCATGATATGACCAACTATAAGAGAATGCAAAAACCTGCTGAAAAGAAAGAACGGTTGGTGAACACGATGCAGTGCAAGGATGGTGGTAAGGAGCAGAATATAAACTATAAAAATCCAGAGGGAGTTAAGCATGGATTGCCTGGTCAAGAATGGAAAGTCGTGGACAGGAAGAAGAATAGAAAGAAATCTAATGACCAAGAAGTTAAGATTAAAGACCAGCTGGGAAACTCCCCGCAACACAGTGGTCAGGCTGTTATAGAGGTGGCGGAATCTTCGACCAAAACAAGTGTAAATCAGCAAATACACAAGGTCAAACCTATTCCCATTATGAAGGCAGCAGACATATTTAAATATAAAGGCGTGAAACTACCCAAAAGGAAGGCTGCTAGATTTGGATACACACAATTGCAAGATGATAGATTTGTGAACCCCTCTCCTGCTCATGATATTGCTGAACTTATTGATGAAGTGGATTCCCTAACTGAGACATTCCAAGTGTGCTCCCTGAATGTAGATCAACATAAGCAAGGCGATGATGATACAAGGCTGGTGAAGTTTACAGATGATAATGCTATGAACTCTGGTGCAGATATAGTCATCTCTGATGTTGGAAATAAGACTACTCCTGAAATTAGCATTAGCCATGTTTCTGAATCCATGGATAATGAGCAGGGGTATGAACAAAAGTGTAGGAAGAAGGATAAGCTCTTTTATAGCAGAACCTTGGGAGGACTGGTTCATCCCACGATGATCCCACACTTCAATAAAATTACTATTGGTGTTTATCAAGCAGCGTTGGAAGGGGAATTAAATCAGGATGGTGAGGACTATCCCCTCAATAATTCTCAATGATAATACAGCCTTTTCTGTGTTGGAATGCCAGAGGCATCAACAATAAAGGTTCTTGTGATTATTTATCCCTTATGATGAAGAATTATAAAATAGGTCTGTGGTGCATCTTGGAACCAAAATCTTCTCCTAGAGAGCTGATCCTTCTGACTAGAAAATTGGGCTATCCTAATTATCTCAACTGCTTTCCAACCAATACTCATATTTGGATTATGTGGAATGAAGAGTATAAAGTATCTGTGGTAAATGTTTCTGATCAACAGGTTACAGTTAAGGTGCTGAATAATGAGGATGATACAGGTATCCACTATAGTTTTGTTTATTCCTTCCATGACAATTACCTCAAGCAGAGACTTTGGGATGAGCTGGGAGCCTTATCTCCTCAAATGACTGATTCATGGCTGATTATGGGGGATTTCAATTGCATTGCTGCTTGGAATGAGAAGAAGGGAGGGAATAAAAAAAATGGTAAAATCATTAGACTATTTAATGAGTTTATGGCCAATGTGGGCGTCTCCGATGCTGGTTATGAAGGACCTACCTTTACCTGGTCAAACAATCAAGAGGGAACCAGAAGAATATGGGAGAGATTGGATAGATGCTTGGTCAATGGCACTGCGTTAAATCGATTTCCTACTCTGAAGATCCACCACCTGTCTAGGGTGGCGTCTAACCATTGTCCTCTCTTGATTAATTTTGAGGATGGACAAGCTAGGAGGGCAAGAACTTTTAAATTCATGGGAATGTGGACTGAACACGATGATTTCCTTAAGACGGTCTCTTGTGCTTGGGAAGGTAGGGAACACATCAATCCTATGGTTAACTTTGCGCTGAAACTAAAAAAGGCTAGAAAAGTTTTGAAGGCTTGGAACTGGGATACCTTTGGGGATATAAATAAGAAAATAAAGGAGGCTAACAATCATCTGAGCTTACTGGAGAAACAATTACAAGATGGCTGGGATGATGAGACTAATTCCAAAATCAAGGAGATCAATCAGGAGCTTAATGATTTACTGAGATATCAGTTTGGTATGCTGGAGGAAAAAGCGAAAGTGTCCTGGTATAAAGATGGTGACCGAAATTCTAGTTTTTTTCATGCTGCTATTAAGGCCAGGAGGGCTCACAACACTATCAAGCTTGCTATGGAGGATGGTAATATTTCTGATGATGGGGATTTCATTGGCCTCAAAGCGTCCCATTACTTTGAAAATCTTTTTGGGGAGTATCCAGTCCCTGGAGACTTGCAACTTGGTGATTTGATTCAACCGGCAATCTCAGATGATGATAATATGAGGCTCACCTCTAGCCCTGAGATGGAGGAAATTAAAGATAGTGTTTTCAGTATGAAAAGTGACAGCTCCCCGGGACCCGATGGTTTTACGGGGAAGTTTTTTACCTCTTGTTGGAATATTATTAAGGAAGATCTGAAAGAGGCTATTCTGGGTTTCTTTACTGGGTTGCAGCTTCCTAAAATTATTTCTTCTACTAGCATCGTTCTGATTCCCAAAGTGAAAAGAGCCAGCAGTCTTGATCAGGTTCGCCCTATCAGTTTGTGCAATTTTCTTCACAAAATTATTTCCAAGATTCTGAATTCTAGACTGAGTGATCTATTAACTAAACTGATTAGTCCCGAGCAGTCCGGTTTTATCGAGGGAAGGAATATTCATGATAGCATTGGTTTGGCCCATGATATGGTGAGAGACATTAATGTGAAGACCTTTGGGGGAAATATCATGCTTAAGATTGACATGTCTAAAGCTTATGACAGAATATCGTGGAGATTCATCATTAAAATGTTATCTGCTTGGGGGTTCTCCAATAAGTGGATTGACCTTGTATATAGGAACATTTCTAACTGTTGGTATTCTATGATATGGAATGGAAGCTCCTATGGTTTCTTTAAATCCAATAGAGGCGTTAGACAAGGTGACCCCTTATCTCCGACCCTGTTTATCCTTGCTATGGAGTTTCTTAGCAGACTGATTAATACCAGTATTCAGAAAAACACGATCACGCCTTATAAGGTGGAAGGATTCAAAGCGCATGTTCATCATTTAATGTATGCTGACGACTTATTAATATTCTCTAATGGCCATCTTAAATCAGTGGAGATGCTTATGAAGATCATAAACAATTTCTGTGATTTGTCTGGTGAAAAAATGAACCCTTCTAAGAGCAAGATCTTTTTCTCCAAGCACATTGGTATGGATAGGAGAAAAAGAATTCTAATGGGGACTAAGTTCCTTGAGGGCACTTTCCCTATGAATTACCTGGGAGCTCCCCTTTTCCTTGGGAGAGCCAGAATTGCCTACTTCAAGACGCTGGAGGATAATATCAGAGGAAGAATTATGGGATGGACGAAAAGCTTCCTGAATATTAGTGGTCGTGCTACTCTCATTAACTCTGTTCTGAGCTCCCTTAGCATATATACTATGTCCATTATTCATGTGCCAATCAACTGCATTAAGAGTATGGAGAGGCTTCTTGCTAAATTCATTTGGGATGGAAAGCATCATTGGGTAGCATGGGAGTCAATCTGCCTCCCTAAGCAAGAATGCGGCCTTGGTCTTAAAAATATGAAAGGAGTGAAAGAAGCGCTGTTGGCTAAGGTGGCTTGGAAGATTCTTAGTAATGAATCCTTATTGGCCAAATTCTGTAGAGAGAAATATCTTAACAAGAAGAAAAAGTCAGCTATTTGGTCTGCTACTCTCCCCTTGATTAAAAGGCTGAGAAGAGAAACTTATTGGGCCATTGGGAGAGGAACTATGCTGATTAAACATCTATGCGAATGGCTGAATTTTACTCCGCCTAAGGTGGCTGGTCAATGGACTATAAGGGAGCTGATGACAGATCAAATTAAAAGGGCCAAGTTCTTGGATTGGTGCCCTGCAGTGATAAATGGTATACTTCCTCAAATTCAGATCTCTGACTTTCCTGATAGACTTTTCTGGAGAGCTACTAGCAATGGGAAGTTCTCAGTCAAGGCATTTTATGAATATAGAAGGAAGAACTTACTTAAAAGCAAAAGTTTCGAGAATATTTGGCAAGCCTGGATCCCTCCAAAAATCAGTGGTTTTATGTGGAAAATGCTCCATTATGGTCTTCCTACAGATGAGGCTATTATCAAGCTGGGTATCCCCATTTCCTCCAAGTGCAGATGTTGCAAGGAGGCCAACATAAAAACTACCTCGCACTTGTTCTTCCATAGTGATGTGGCCAATAATACATGGATGTTTATCAGCAGGCTCTTCAATAAAAAGGCTCCTACTGGCTTGGTACAGTTTAAAAGAGAGTGGCTAGAGAAGTTTGATTCCAAGGATTTCTTTCAATGCCTTGGCCTTCTCATGGCTTGTTGCACATTCTGGGAGATCTGGAACTTCAGGAACTGTACTATGTTTGATAGCAGACATCCGAATATAAAAGGAAACCTTCTCAAGTGGGCCTCATCCTTGGCTCCTATGATCAAAGCTAAGTATAAAAGGTCTCTTTCTAACAAAATCACTCTGGATACCCTTCAGATCAAGGAACCTAGCTATGTTAGCAAGGGCTCTTGGCTCCGATGGATTCCCGGAGCTTCAGGTCTGTCCTTATCTATTGCTATTAATAATGACATTATTGCTGGTATTATTAGAGATTGCAAGGGCACTTTCCAGATGGCAGCTACCCATGATGTTGTGGAGGATGATATTTTTGAGGCTATTACTGGATTGTTGGAGAGATTGGATAACAGGGGCTTCACTGTTGACTACATTTACATCTCTCATCAGGATATGTTGTTCCTCCACACTGATGTCTACTTATGCCATTGGGATAAATTTATTTACTGGAGAAAAGCTAAGCAAAAAACTGTGCACTGTCTTGTTGCGGAGATCCACCCTTCCTCGAATCAACCTGCTATTGCCTTATCCTTCGCCAAGTTGCCTGATACGACAAGGATTTTCAGAAGGGTTAAAGAGTTTCCTAAAACAGTCCAAATTAGCCTTGCTGCAGATTACTTAAGGCTTCCAGCTTGGTGTAGATCTGACAACATTCATAAGGCCAGTTGTAACTGCTTTGATGCTCATATATGTCTCAACTGCTCCCTTAGTGGTGATGATGATGCTCAGGGAAATCTGCCCCAGCGCTCTCCTCATAATTATGCAGGGAATCTGTTTTAATACACGCTCCCTTGGCCCTACCGCTCGGCTAGGGGGCTCGGCCATGTTGGTTTATTATGCTTTTGTGATTCGGCTGTGACAAGCTCATGCAGTCAGCTTCATTGTATTTCCTTGTGTTTTGTTTGTGTTTTGTTTGTGTTTTATTGTTTGGATTCCCAATTAGGTTTTTGTTTTAGTGTGATAGCTTGGTCGGCGCTATTAAGGGGGTGGGCATATAACCTTCCCCTGGCGTCTGAGGGCTTTTTGTTGTATTTGCCATGATCCAGGCTGTTTGGATCGGTATCTAATAAAAGGCGCTGGCTCCGTCCAGTTTAAAAAAAAAAGTTAATCTCTTTCTAAGGACGAACTTGGACAAACCTTAGAATGAGACTAAGGAGACTAACTTGGGACGAACAAAGACAAACATTACTCTCATTCTATGGTTTGTGTAAGTTCGTCCCAAGTTAGTCTATTTCTAAGGACGAACTTAAACAAACCTTAGAATGAGACTAACGAGAGTAACTTGGGATGAACAAAGACAAACTTTAGTCTCATTCTAAGGTTTGTCTAAGTTCATCCCAAGTTAGCCTCTTTCTAAGGAAGAATTTAAACTAACCTTAGAATGAGACTAACGAGACTAACTTGGGACAAACAAAGACAAACTTTAGTCTCATTCTAAGGTTAGTCTAAGTTCATCCCAAGTTAGTCTAAGTTCGTCCCAAGTTAGTCTTTTTCTAAGGGCGAACATAGACAAACCTTAGAATGATATTAACGAGACGAACTTGGGACGAACGAAGACAAACCTTAGTCTCATTCTAAGGTTTGTCTAAGTTCGTCCCAAGTTAATCTCTTTCTAAGGTTGAACAAGGACAAACCTTAGAATGAGAGTAAGGAGACTAACTTGGGACGAACAAAGACAAACATTACTCTCATTCTAAGGTTTGTGTAAGTTCATCCCAAGTTAGTCTATTTCTAAGGACGAACTTAAACAAACCTTAGAATGAGACTAACGAGACTAACTTGGGATGAACAAAGACAAGCTTTAGTCTCATTCTAAGGTTTGTTTAAGTTCGCCCCAAGTTAGTCTAAGTTCATCCCAAGTTAGTCTATTTCTAAGGATGAACTTAGACAAACCTTAGAATGAGACTAACGAGGCTAAATTGGGATGAACAAAGACAAACTTTAGTCTCATTCTAAGGTTTGTCTAAGTTCATCCGAAGTTAGCCTCTTTCTAAGGAAGAAGTTAAACTAACCTTAGAATGAGACTAACGAGACTAACTTGGGACGAACAAAGACAAACATTAGTCTCATTCTAAGGTTTGTCTAAGTTCGTCCCAAGTTAGTCTCTTTCTAAGGACGAACTTAGTCAAACCTTAGAATGAGAAAAACGAGATTAACTTAAGACGAACAAAGATAAAGTTTAGTCTCGTTCTAAGGTTTATCTAAGTTCATCCCAAGTTAGTCTTTTTCTAAGGACGACTTAGACAAACCTAGAAATGAGACTTACGAGATTAACTTGGGACGAACAAAGACAAACTTTAGTCTCATTCTAAGGTTTGTCTAAGTTTGTCCCAAGTTAGTCTCATTCTAAGGACGAACTTAGTCAAACCTTAGAAAGAGACTAACGAAACTAACTTGGGACGAACAAAGACAAAGTTTAGTCTCATTATAAGGTTGCTCTAAGTTCATCCCAAGATAGTCTATTTCTAAGGACGAACTTAGACAACCCTTAGAATGCGACTAACGACACTAACTTTGGACAAACAAAGACAAACTTTAGTCTAATTCTAAGGTTTGTCTTAGTTCGTCGTAAGTTAGTCACTTTCTAAGGACGAACCTAGACAAACCTTAGAATGAGACTAACGAGACTAACTTGGGACGAACAAAGACAAACTTTAGTCTCATTCTAAGGTTAGTCTAAGTTCATCCCAAGTTAGTCTAAGTTCGTCCCAAGTTAGTCTTTTTCTAAGGGCGAACTTAGACAAACCTTAGAATGAGATTAACGAGACGAACTTGGGACGATCGAAGACAAACCTTAGTCTCATTCTAAGGTTTGTCTAAGTTCGCCCCAAGTTATTCTAAGTTCGTCCCAAGTTAGTCTCTTTCTAAGGACGAAGTTAGACAAACCTTAGAATGAGACTAAGGAGACTAACTTGGGACGAACAAAGACAAACATTAGTCTCATTCTAAGGTTTGTGTAAGTTCGTCCCAAGTTTGTCTATTTCTAAGGACGAACTTAGACAAACCTTAGAATGAGACTAACGAGACTAACGAGACTACCTTGGGATGAACAAAGACAAACATTAGTCTCATTCTAAGGTTTGTCTAAGTTCATCCCAAGTTAGTCTAAGTTCGTCCCAAGTTAGCCTCTTTCTAAGGAAGAATTTAAACTAACCTTAGAATGAGACTAACGAGACTAACTTGGGACGAACAAAGACAAACTTTAGTCTCATTCTAAGGTTTGTTTAAGTTCGTCCCAAGTTAGTCTCTTTCTAAGGATGACTTAGACAAACCTTAGAATGAGACAAACGAGACTAACTTGGGACGAACAAAGACAAACTTTAGTCTCATTCTAAGGTTTGTCAAAGTTCATCCCAAGTTAGTCTAAGTTCATCCAAAGTTAGTCTCTTTCTAAGGACGAACTTAGACAAACCTTAGAATGATTCTAATGAGACTAACTTTGGACAAACAAAGACAAACTTTAGACTCATTCTAAGGTTTACCTAAGTTCGTCGTAAGTTAGTGTCTTTCTAAGGACGAACTTAGACAAACCTTAGAATGAGATTAACGAGACTAACTTGGGAAGAACAAAGACAAACTTTTGTCTCATTCTAAGGTTTGTCTAAGTTCGTCCCAAGTTAGTCTAAGTTCATCCCAAGTTAGTCTATTTCTAAGGACGAACTTAAACAACCCTTAGAAAGAGACTAACGAAACTAACTTGGGACGAACAAAGACAAATTTTAGTCTCATTCTAAGGTTGGTCTAAGTTCATCCCAAGATAGTCTATTTCTAAGGACGAACTTAGACAACCCTTAGAATGCGACTAACGACACTAACTTTGGACAAACAAAGACAAACTTTAGTCTCATTCTAAGGTTTGTCTAAGTTTGTCGTAAGTTAGTCTCTTTCTAAGGACGAACCTAGACAAACCTTAGAATGAGACTAACGAGACTAACTTGGGACGAAAAAGACAAACTTTAGTCTCATTCTAAGGTTAGTCTAAGTTCATCCCAAGTTAGTCTAAGTTCGTCCCAAGTTAGTCTTTTTCTAAGGGCGAACTTAGACAAACCATAGAATGAGATTAACGACACGAACTTGGGACGAACGAAGACAACCCTTAGTCTCATTCTAAGGTTTGTCTAAGTTCATCCCAAGTTAATCTCTTTCTAACAATGAACTTGGACAAACCTTAGAATGAGACTAAGGAGACTAACTTGGGACGAACAAAGACAAACATTACTCTCATTCTCAGGTTTGTGTAAGTTCGTCCCAAGTTAGTCTATTTCTAAGGACGAACTTAAACAAACCTTACAATGAGACTAACGAGACTAACTTGGGATGAACAAAGACAAGCTTTAGTCTCATTCTAAGGTTTGTTTAAGTTCGCCCCAAGTTAGTCTAAGTTCATGCCAAGTTAGTCTATTTCTAAGGACGAACTTAGACAAACCTTAGAATGAGACTAACGAGACTAAATTGGGATGAACAAAGACAAACTTTAGTCTCATTCTAAGGTTTGTCTAAGTTCGTCCCAAGTCAGTCTCTTTCTAAGGACGAACTTAGTCAAACCTTAGAATGAGACAAACGAGATTAACTTGGGACGAATAAAGATAAAGTTTAGTCTCATTCCAAGGTTTGTATAAGTTTGTCCCAAGTTAGTCTCATTCTAAGGACGAGCTTGGTCAAACCTTAGAATGAGACTAACGAAACTAAATTGGGACGAACAAAGACAAAGTTTAGTCTCATTCTAAGGTTGGTCTAAGTTCATCCCAAGATAGTCTATTTCTAAGGACGAACTTAGACAACCCTTAGAATGCGACTAACGACACTGACTTTGGACAAACAAATACAAACTTTATCTAATTCTAAGGTTTGTCAAAGTTCGTCGTAAGTTAGTCACTTTCTAAGGACGAACCTAGACAAACCTTAGAATTAGACTAACGAGACTAACTTGGGACGAACAAACAAAAACTTTAGTCTCATTCTAAGGTTAGTCTAAGTTCATCCCAAGTTAGTCTAAGTTCGTCCCAAGTTAGTCTTTTTCTAAGGGCAAACTTAGACAAACCTTAGAATGAGATTAACGAGACGAACTTGGGACGATCGAAGACAAACCTTAGTCTCATTCTAAGGTTTGTCTAAGTTCGTCCCAAGTTATTCTAAGTTCGTCCCAAGTTAGTCTCTTTCTAAGGACGAACTTGGACAAACCTTAGAATGAGACTAAGGAGACTAACTTTGGATGAACAAAGACAAACATTAGTCTCATTCTAAGGTTTGTGTAAGTTCGCCCCAAGTTTGTCTATTTCTAACGACGAACTTAGACAAACCTTAGAATGAAACTAACGAGACTAACTTGGGATAAACAAAGACAAACTTTAGTCTCATTCTAAGGTTTGTCTAAGTTCATCCCAAGTTAGTCTAAGTTAGTCCCAAGTTAGCCTCATTCTAAGGAAGAATTTAAACTAACCTTAGAATGAGACTAACGAGACTAACTTGGGATGAACAAAGACAAACTTTAGTCTCATTCTAAGGTTTGTTTAAGTTCGTCCCAAGTTAGTCTCTTTCTATGGACGACTTAGACAAACCTTAGAATGAGACAAACGAGACTAACTTGGGACGAACAAAGACAAACTTTAGTCTCATTCTAAGGTTTGTCAAAGTTCGTCCCAAGTTAGTCTAAGTTCATCCCAAGTTAGTCTCTTTCTAAGGACGAACTTAGACATACCTTAGAATGAGACTAAAGACGCTAACTTGGGAAGAATAAAGACAAACTTTAGCCTCATTCTAAGGTTGTCTAAGTTCATCCCAAGTTATTCTAAGTTCGTCTCAAGTTAGTCTATTTCTAAGGATGAACTTAGACAAACCTTAGAATGAGACTAACGAGACTAACTTGGGACGAACGAAGACAAAGGTTAGTTTCATTCTAAGGTTTGTCTAAGTTCGTCCCAAAATAGTCTTTAAGTTCGTCCCAAGTTAGTCTAAGCTCGTCCCAACTTAGTCTATTTCTAAGGACGAACTAAAACAAACCTTAGAATGAGACCAACGAGACTAACTTGCGACGAACAAAGGCAAACTTTAGTGTCATTCTAAGTTTGTCTAAGTTCATCCCAAGTTAGTCTATTTCTAAGGACAAACTTAGTCAAACCTTAGAATGAGACTAACGAGACTAACTTAGGATGAACAAAGACAAAGGCTTGTCTCATTCTAAGGTTTGTCTATGTTCGTCTTAAGTTAGTCTAAGTTCGTCCCAAGTTAGTCTCTTTATAAGGACGAACTAAAACAAACCTTAGAATGAGACTGACGAGACTTACTTGGGACGAACAAAGACAAACTTAAGTCTCATTCTAAGTTTGTCTAAGTTCATCCCAAGTTAGTCTCTTTCTAAGGACGAACTTAGTCAAACCTGAGAATGAGACAAACGAGACTAACTTGGGACGAACAAAGACAAACTTTAGTCTCATTCTAAGGTTTGTCTAAGTTCGTCCCAAGTTAGTCTCTTTCTAAGGGCGACTTAGACAAACCTTAGAATGAGACTAACGAAACTAACTTGGGACGAACAAAGACAAACTTTAGTCTCATTCTAAGGATTGTCAAAGTTTGTCCCAAGTTAGTCTCATTCTAAGGGCGAACTTAGTCAAACCTTAGAATGAGACTAACAAAACTAACTTGGGACGAACAAAGACAAAGTTTAGTCTTATTCTAAGGTTAGTCTAAGTTCATCCCAAGTTAGTCTAAGTTCGTCCCAAGTTATTCTCTTTCTAAGGGCAAACTTAGACAAACCTTAGAATGAGATTAACGAGACGAACTTGGGACGAACAAAGACAAACCTTAGTCTCATTCTAAGGTTTGTCTAAGTTTGTCCCAAGTTATTCTAAGTACGTCCCAAGTTAGTCTCTTTCTAAGGATGACCTAAAAAAAACCTTAGAATGAGACTAACGAGACTAACTTGGGACGAACAAAGACATACTTTAGTCTCATTCTAAGGTTTGTCTAAGTTCATCCCAAGTTAGTCTCTTTCTAAGGACGAACTTAGACAAACCATAGAATGAGACAAACTAGACTAACTTGGGACGAACAAAGCAAAACGTTGGTCTCATTCTAAGGTTTGTCTAAGTTCGTCCCAAGTTAGTCTATTTCTAGAGACGAACTTAGACAAACCTTAGAATGAGACTAACGAGACTAACTTGGGACGAACAAAGATAAACTTTAGTCGCATTTTAAGGTTTGTCTAAGTTCGTCCCATGTTAGTCTAAGTTCATCCCAAGTTAGTCTCTTTCTTAGGATGAACATAGACAAACCTTAGAATGAGACTTAAGTGACTAACTTGGGACGAACAAAGACAAACTTTTGTCTCATTCTAAGGTTTGTCTAAGTTCTTCCCAAGTTATTCTAAGTTCATCCCAAGTTAGTCTATTTCTAAGGACGAACTTAAACAAACCTTAGAATGATTCTAATGAGACTAACTTGGGACAAACAAAGACAAACTTTAGACTCATTCTAAGGTTTACCTAAGTTCGTCGTAAGTTAGTGTCTTTCTAAGGACGAACTTAGACAAACCTTAGAATGAGATTAACGAGACTAAATTGGGAAGAACAAAGAGAAACTTTAGTCTCATTCTAAGGTTTGTCTAAGTTCGTCCCAAGTTAGTCTAAGTTCGTCCCAAGTTAGTTTTTTTCTAAGGACGAACTTAAACAAACCGTAGAATGAGACTAACGAGACTAACATGGGACGAACAAAGACAAACGTTAGACTCATTCTAAGGTCTGTGTAAGTTTGTCCCAATTTAGACTCTTTCTAAGGACAAACTTAGACATACCTTAGAATGAGACTAACGAGACTAACTTGGGACGAACAAAGACAAACTTTAGTCTCATTCTAAGGTTTGTGAAAGTTCGTCCCAAGTTAGTCTAAGTTCGTCCCAAGTTAGTCTCTTTCTAAGGACGAATTTAAACTAACCTTAGAATGAGACTAACGAGACTAACTTGGGACGAACAAAGACAAACTTTAGTCTCATTCTAAGGTTTGTCTAAGTTCGTCCCATGTTAGTATCTTTCTAAGGACAAACTTGGACAAACCTTAGAATGGGACAAACGAGACTAACTTGGGACGAACAAAGACAAACTTTAGCCTCATTCTACGGTTTGTCAAAGTTCGCCCAAGTTATTCTAAGTTCATCCCAAGTTAGTCTCTTTCTAAGGACAAACTTAGACATACCTTAGAATGAGACTAAAGAGGCTAACTTGGGAAGAACAAAGACAAACTTTAGCCTCATTCTAAGGTTGTCTAAGTTCATCCCAAGTTAGTCTAAGTTCGTCTCAAGTTAGTCTATTTCTAAGGATGAACTTAGACAAACCTTAGAATGAGACTAACAAGACTAACTTGGGACGAACAAAGACAAAGGTTAGTTTCATTCTAAAGTTTGTCTAAGTTCGTCCCAAGATAGTCTTTAAGTTCGTCCCAAATTAGTCAATGTTCGTCCCAACTTAGTCTATTTCTAAGGACGAACTAAAACAAATCTTAGGATGAGACCAACGAGACTAACTTGGGACGAAAAAGTCAAACTTTAGTCTCATTCTAAGTTTGTCTAAGTTCATCCCAAGTTAGTCTCTTTCTAAGGACGAACTTAGACAATTCTGAGAATGAGACTAACGTGACTAACTTAGGATGAACAAAGACAAAGGCTTGTCTCATTCTAAGGTTTGTCTAAGTTCGTCTTAAGTTAGTCTAAGTTCGTCCCATGTTAGTGTCTTTCTATGGACGAACTAAGACAAACCTTAGAATGAGACTAACGATACTTACTTGGGACGAACAAAGACAAACTTAAGTCTCATTCTAAGTTTGTCTAAGTTCATCCCAAGTTAGTCTCTTTCTAAGGACGAACTTTGTCAAACCTTAGAATGAGACAAACGAGACTAACTTGGGACGAACAAAGACAAACTTTAGTCTCATTCTAAGGTTTGTCTAAGTTCGTCCCAAGTTAGTCTTTTTCTAAGGACGACTTAGACAAACCTTAGAATGAGACTAACGAGATAAACTTGGGACAAACAAAGACAAACTTTAGTCTCATTCTAAGGTTTGTCTAAGTTTGTCCCAAGTTAGTCTCATTCTAAGGACGAACTTAGTCAAACCTTAGAATGAGACTATTGAAACTAACTTGGGACGAACAAAGACAAAGTTTAGTCTCATTCTAAGGTTGGTCTAAGTTCATCCCAAGATAGTCTATTTCTAAGGATGAACTTAGACAACCCTTAGAATGCGACTAACGACACTAACTTTGGACAAACAAAGACAAACTTTAGTCTTTAAGGTTTGTCTAAGTTCGTCGTAAGTTAGCCTCTTTCTGAGGACGAACCTAGACAAACCTTAGAATGAGACTAACGAGACTAACTTGGGACGAACAAAGACAAACTTTAGTCTCATTCTAAGGTTAGTCTAAGTTCATCCCAAGTTAGTCTAAGTTCGTCCCAAGTTAGTCTTTTTCTAAGGGCGAACTTAGACAAACCTTAGAATGAGATTAATGAGACGAACTTGGGACGAACGAAGACAAACCTTAGTCTCATTCTAAGGTTTGTCTAAGTTCGTCCCAAGTTATTCTAAGTTCGTCCCAAGTTAGTCTCTTTCTAAGGACGAACTTGGACAAACCTTAGAATTAGACTAAGGAGACTAACTTGGGACGAACAAAGACAAACATTACTCTCAATCTAAGGTTTGTGTAAGTTCGTCCCAAATTAGTCTATTTCTAAGAACGAACTTAAACAAACCTTAGAATGAGACTAACGAGACTAACTTGGGATGAACAAAGACAAACTTTAATCTCATTCTAAGTTTTGTTTAAGTTCGTCCCAAGTTAGTCTATTTCTAAGGACGAACTTAGACAAACCTTAGAATGAGACTAACGAGACTAAATTGGGATGAACAAAGACAAACTTTAGTCTCATTCTAAGGTTTGTCTAAGTTTGTCCCAAGTTAGCCTCTTTCTAAGGAAGAATTTAAACTAACCTTAGAATGAGACTAACGAGACTAACTTGGGACGAACAAAGACAAATTTTAGTCTCATTCTAAGGTTTGTCTAAGTTCGTCCCAAGTTAGTCTATTTCTAAGGACGAACTTAGTCAAACCTTAGAATGAGACAAACGAGACTAACTTGGGACGAACAAAGATAAAGTTTAGTCTCATTCTAAGGTTTGTCTAAGTTCGTCCCAAGTTAGTCTTTTTCTAAGGACGACTTAGACAAATCTTAGAATGAGACTAACGAGATTAACTTGGGACGAACAAAGACAAACTTCAGTCTCATTCTAAGGTTTGTCTAAGTTTGTCCCAAGTTAGTCTCATTCTAAGGAAGAACTTAGTCAAACCTTAGAATGAGACTAACGAAACTATCTTGGGACGAACAAAGACAAAGTTTAGTCTCATTCTAAGGTTGGTCTAAGTTAATCCCAAGATAGTCTATTTCTAAGGATGAACATAGACAACCCTTAGAATGTGACTAACGACACTAACTTTTGACAAACAAAGACAAACTTTAGTCTCATTCTAAGGTTTGTCTAAGTTCGTCGTAAGTTAGTCTCTTTCTAAGGATGAACCTAGACACACCTTAGAATGAGACTAACGAGACTAACTTGGGACGAACAAAGATAAACTTTAGTCTCATTCTAAGGTTAGTCTAAGTTCATCCCTAGTTAGTCTAAGTTCGTCCCAAGTTAGTCTTTTTCAAAGGGCGAACTTAGACAAACCTTAGAATGAGATTAACTAGACAAACTTGGGACGAACGAAGACAAACCTTAGTCTCATTCTAAGGTTTGTCTAAGTTCATCCCAAGTTATTCTAAGTTCGTCCCAAGTTAGTCTCTTTCTAAGGACGAACTATGACAAACCTTAGAATGAGACTAAGGAGACTAACTTAGGACGAACAAAAACAAACATTAGTCACATTCTAAGGTTTGTGTAAGTTCGTCCCAAATTAGTCTATTTCTAAGGACGAACTTTAACAAACCTTAGAATGTGACTAACGAGACTAACTTGGGATGAACAAAGACAAACTTTAGTCTCATTCTAAGGTTTGTTTAAGTTCGTCCGAAGTTAGTCTAAGTTCATCCCAAGTTAGTCTATTTCTAAGGACGAACTTAGACAAACCTTATAATGAGACTAACAAGACTAAATTGGGATGAACAAAGACAAACTTTAGTCTCATTCTAAGGTTTGTCTAAGTTCGTCCCAAGTTAGTCTAAGTTCGTCCCAAGTTAGCCTCTTTCTACGGAAGAATTTAAACTAACCTTAGAATGAGACTAACGAGACTAACTTGGGACGAACCAAGACAAACTTTAGTCTCATTCTAAGGTTTGTCTAAGTTCGTCCCAAGTTAGTCTCTTTCTAAGGACGACTTAGAAAAACCATAGAATGAGACAAACGAGACTAACTTGGGACGAACAAAGACAAACTTTAGTCTCATTCTAAGGTTTGTCAAAGTTCGTCCCAAGTTAGTCTCAGTTCATCCCAAGTTAGTCTCTTTCTAAGGACGAACTTAGACATACCTTAGAATGAGACTAAAGAGGCTAACTTGGGAAGAATAAAGACAAACTTTAGCCTCATTCTAAGGTTGTCTAAGTTCATCCCAAGTTAGTCTAAGTTCGTCTCAGGTTAGTCCATTTCTAAGGATGAACTTAGACAAACCTTAGAATGAGACTAACGAGACTAACTTGGGACGAACAAAGACAAAAGTTAGTTTCATTCTAAGGTTTGTCTAAGTTCGTCCCAAGATAGTCTTTAAGTTCGTCCCAAGTTCGTCCCAAGTTTGTCCAAGTTCGTCCCAACTTAGTCTATTTCTAAGGACGAACTAAAACAAACCTTAGAATGTGACCAACGAGACTAACTTGGGACGAACAAAGGCAAACTTTAGTCTCATTTTAAGTTTGTCTAAGTTCATCCCAAGTTAGTCTATTTCAAAGGACGAACTTAGTCAAACCTTAGAATGAGACTAACGAGACTAACTTGGGACGAAAAAAGACAAAGTTTAGTCTCATTCTAAGGTTTGTCTAAGTTCGTCCCAAGTTAGTCTCTTTCTAAGGACGACTTTGACAAACCTTAGAATGAGACTAACGAGACTAACTTGGGACGAACAAAGACAACCTTTAGTCTCATTCTAAGGTTTGTCTAAGTTTGTCCCAAGTTAGTCTCATTTTAAGGACAAACTTTGTCAAACCTTAGAATGAGACTAACGAAACTAACTTGGGACGAACAAAGTCAAAGTTTAGTCTCATTCTAAGGTTGGTCTAAATTCATCCCAAGATAGTCTATTTCTAAGGACGAACTTAGACAACCCTTAGAATGCGACTAACGACACTAACTTTGGACAAACAAAGACAAACTTTAGTCTCATTCTAAGGTTAGTCTAAATTCATCCCAAGTTAGTCTATGTTCGTCCCAAGTTAGTCCCTTTCTAAGGGCGAACTTAGACAAACCTTAGAATGAGATTAACGAGACGAACTTGGGACGAACAAAGACAAACCTTAGTCTCATTCTAAGGTTTGTCTAAGTTCGTCCCAAGTTATTCTAAGTTCATCCCAAGTTAGTCTCTTTCTAAGGACGACTTAAAACAAACCTTAGAATGAGGCTAACGAGACTTACTTGGGACGAACAAAGACAAACTTAAGTCTCATTCTAAGTTTGTCTAAGTTCATCCCAAGTTAGTCTCTTTCTAAGGACGAACTTAGTCAAACCTTAGAATGAGACAAACGAGACTAACTTGGGACGAACAAAGACAAACTTTAGTCTAATTCTAAGGTTTGTCTAAGTTTGTCCCAAGTTAGTCTCATTCTAAGGACGAACTTAGTCAAACCTTAGAATGAGACTAACGAAACTAACTTGGGACGAACAAAGACAAAGTTTAGTCTCATTCTAGGGTTGGTTTAAGTTCATCCCAAGATAGTCTATTTCTAAGGACGAACTTAGACAACCCTTAGAATGCGACTAGCGACACTAAGTTTGGACAAACAAAGACAAACTTTAGTCTCATTCTAAGGTTAGTCTAAGTTCATCCCAAGTTAGTCTAAGTTCGTCCCAAGTTAGTCTCTTTCTAAGGGCGAACTTAGACAAACCTTAGAATGAGATTAAGGATACGAACTTGGGACGAACAAAGACAAACCTTAGTCTCATTATAAGGTTTGTCTAAGTTCATCCCAAGTTATTCTAAGTTCGTCCCAAGTTAGTCTCTTTCTAAGGACGACCTAAAACAAACCTTAGAATGAGACTAACGAGACTAACTTGGGACGAACAAAGACATACTTTAGTCTCATTCTAAGGTTTGTCTAAGTTCATCCCAAGTTAGTCTCTTTCTAAGGACGAACTTAGACAAACCTTAGAATGAGACAAACGACACTAACTTGGGACGAACAAAGCCAAATGTTGGTCTCATTCTAAGGTTTGTCTAAGTTCGTCCCAAGTTAGTCTATTTCTAGAGACGAACTTAGAAAAACTTTAGAATGAGACTAACGAGACTAACGTGGGACGAACAAAGACAAACTTTAGTCTCATTTTAAGGTTTGTCTAAGTTCGTCCCATGTTAGTCTAAGTTCGTCCCAAGTTAGTCTCTTTCTAAGGATGAACATAGACAAACCTTAGAATGAGACTAAAGTGACTAACTTGGGACGAACAAAGACAAACTTTAGTCTCATTCTAAGGTTTGTCTAAGTTCATCTCAAGTTAGTCTAAGTTCGTCCCAGGTTATACTATTTCTAAGGACGAAATTAGACAAACCTTAGAATGAGACTAACGAGACTAACTTGGGACGAACAAAGACAAACTTTAGTCTCATTCTAAGGTTTGTCTAAGTTCGTCTCAAGTTCGTCTAAGTAAGTTCATCCCAGGTTATTCCATTTCTAAGGACGAAATTAGACAAACCTTTGAATGAGACTAAAGAGGCAAACTTGGGACGAACAAAGACAAACTTTAGTCTCATACTAAGGTTTGTCTAAGTTCGTCTCAAGTTAGTCTAAGATCGTCCCAGGTTATTCTATTTCTAAGGACGAAATTAGACAAACCTTAGAATGAGACTAACTTGGGACGAAAAAAGACAAACTTTAGTCTCATTCTAAGGTTTTTCAAAGTTCGTCCTAAGTTAGTCTAAGTTCATCCCAAGTTAGTCTCTTTCTAAGGACAAACTTAGACATACCTTAGAATGAGACTAAAGAGGCTAACTTGGGTAGAATAAAGACAAACTTTAGCCTCATTCTAAGGTTGTCTAAGTTCATCCCAAGTTAGTCTAAGTTTGTCTCAAGTTAGTCTATTTCTAAGGATGAACTTAGACAAGCCTTAGAATGAGACTAACGAGACTAACCTGGGACGAACAAAGACAAAAGTTAGTTTCATTCTAAGGTTTGTCTAAGTTCGTCCCAAGATAGTCTTTAAGTTTGTCCCAAGTTAGTCCAAGTTCGTACCATATTAGTCTATTTCTAAGGACGAACTAAAACAAACCTTAGAATGAGACCAACGAGACTAACTTGGGACGAACAAAGGCAAACTTTAGTCTCATTCTAAGGACGAACTTAGTCAACCCCTAGAATGAGACTAACGAGACTAACTTGGGACAAACAAAGACAAAGTTTAGTCTCATTCTAAGGTTTGTCTAAGTTCGTCCCAAGTTAGTCTCTTTATAAGGACGACTTTGACAAACCTTAGAATGAGACTAAACTTTATCTTTGTTCGTCTCAAGTTTGTTTTGTTAGTCTCATTCTAAGGTTTAAGTTTGTCCCAAGTTAGTCTCATTCTAAGGACGAACTTAGTCAAAACTTAGAATGAGACTAACAAAACAAACTTGAGACGAACAAAGATAAAGTTTAGTCTCATTCTAAGGTTGGTCTAAGTTCATCCCAAGATAGTCTATTTCTAAGGACGAACTTAGACAACCCTTAGAATGCGACTAACGACACTAACTTTGGACAAACAAAGACAAACTTTAGTCTCATTCTAAGGTTAGTCTAAGTTCGTCCCAAGTTAGTCTCTTTCTAAGGGCGAACTTAGACAAACCTTATAATGAGCTTAACGAGACGAACTTGGGACGAACAAAGACAAACCTTAGTCTCATTCTAAGGTTTGTCTAAGTTTGTCCCAAGTTATTCTAAGTTCGTCCCAAATTAGTCTCTTTATAAGGACGACCTAAAACAAACCTTATAATGAGACTAACGAGACTAACTTGGGACGAACAAAGACATACTTTAGTCTCATTCTAAGATTTGTCTAAGTTCATCCCAAGTTAGTCTCTTTCTAAGGACGAACTTAGACAACCCTTAGAATGAGACAAACGAGACTAACTTGGGACGAACAAAGCCAAATGTTGGTCTAATTCTAAGGTTTGTCTAAGTTCGTCCCAAGTTAGTCTATTTCTAGAGACGAACTTAGAGAAACTTTAGAATGAGACTAACGAGACTAACTTGGGACAAACAAAGACAAACTTTAGTCTCATTTTAAGGTTTGTCTAAGTTCGTCCCATGTTAGTCTAAGTTCGTCCCAAGTTAGTCTCTTTCTAAGGATGAACATAGACAAACCTTAGAATGAGACTAAAGTGACTAACTTGGGACGAACAAAGACAAACTTTAGTCTCATTCTAAGGTTTGTCTAAGTTCGTCTCAAGTTAGTCTAAGTTCGTCCCAGGTTATTCTATTTCTAAGGATGAAATTAGACAAACCTTAGAATGAGACTAACGAGACTAACTTGGGACGAACAAAGACAAACTTTAGTCTCATTCTAAGGTTTGTCTATGTTCGTCTCAAGTTAGTCTAAGTAAGTTCATCCCAGGTTATTCTATTTCTAAGGACGAAATTAGACAAACCTTAGAATGAGACTAAAGAGGCTAACTTGGGACGAACAAATACAAACTTTAGTCTCATACTAAGGTTTGTCTAAGTTCGTCTCAAGTTAGTCTAAGATCGTCCCAGGTTATTCTATTTCTAAGGACGAAATTAGACAAACCTTAGAATGAGACTAACTTGGGACGAAAAAAGACAAACTTTAGTCTCATTCTAAGGTTTTTCAAAGTTCGTCCTAAGTTAGTCTAAGTTCATCCCAAGCTAGTCTCTTTCTAAGGACAAACTTAGACATACCTTAGAATGAGACTAAAGAGGCTAACTTGGGTAGAATAAAGACAAAATTTAGCCTCATTCTAAGGTTGTCTAAGTTCATCCCAAGTTAGTCTAAGTTGGTCTCAAGTTAGTCTATTTCTAAGGATGAACTTAGACAAGCCTTAGAATGAGACTAACGAGACTAACCTGGGACGAACAAAGACAAAAGTTAGTTTAATTCTAAGGTTTGTCTAAGTTCGTCCCAAGATAGTCTTTAAGTTTGTCCCAAGTTAGTCCAAGTTCGTACCATATTAGTCTATTTCTAAGGACGAACTAAAAGAAACCTTAGAATGAGACCAACGAGACTAACTTGGGACGAACAAAGGCAAACTTTAGTCTCATTCTAAGTTTGTCTAAGTTCATCCCAAGTTAGTCTATTTCTAAGGACAAACTTAGTCAACCCCTAGAATGAGACTAACGAGACTAACTTGGGACAAACAAACACAAAGTTTAGTCTCATTCTAAGGTTTGTCTAAGTTCGTCCCAAATTAGTCTCTTTCTAAGGACGACTTTGACAAACCTTAGAATGAGACTAACGAGACTAACTTGGGACGAACAAAGACAACCTTTAGTCTCATTCTAAGGTTTAAGTTTGTCCCAAGTTAGTCTCATTCTAAGGACGAACTTAGTCAAACCTTAGAATGAGACTAACAAAACAAACTTGAGACGAACAAAGATAAAGTTTAGTCTCATTCTAAGGTTGGTCTAAGTTCATCCCAAGATAGTCTATTTCTAAGGACGAACTTAGACAACCCTTAGAATGCGACTAACGACACTAACTTTGGACAAACAAAGACAAACTTTAGTCTCATTCTAAGGTTAGTCTAAGTTCGTCCCAAGTTAGTCTCTTTCTAAGGGCGAACTTAGACAAACCTTATAATGAGATTAACGAGAGGAACTTGGGACGAACAAAGACAAACCTTAGTCTCATTCTAAGGTTTGTCTAAGTTTGTCCCAAGTTATTCTAAGTTCGTCCCAAGTTAGTCTCTTTATAAGGACGACCTAAAACAAACCTTATAATGAGACTAACGAGACTAACTTGGGACGAACAAAGACATACTTTAGTCTCATTCTAAGATTTGTCTAAGTTCATCCCAAGTTAGTCTCTTTCTAAGGACGAACTTGGACAACCCTTAGAATGAGACAAACGAGACTAACTTGGGACGAACAAAGCCAAATGTGGTCTAATTCTAAGGTTTGTCTAAGTTCGTCCCAAGTTAGTCTATTTCTAGAGACGAACTTAGAGAAACTTTAGAATGAGACTAACGAGACTAACTTGGGACAAACAAAGACAAACTTTAGTCTCATTTTAAGGTTTGTCTAAGTTCGTCCCATGTTAGTCTAAGTTCGTCCCAAGTTAGTCTCTTTCTAAGGATGAACATAGACAAACCTTAGAATGAGACTAAAGTGACTAACTTGGGACGAACAAAGACAAACTTTAGTCTCATTCTAAGGTTTGTTTAAGTTCGTTTCAAGTTAGTCTAAGTTCGTCCCAGGTTATTCTATTTCTAAGGACGAAATTAGACAAACCATAGAATGGGACTAACGAGACTAACTTGGGACGAACAAAGACAAACTTTAGTCTCATTCTAAGGTTTGTGTAAGTTCGTCCCAAGTTAGACTCTTGCTAAGGACAAGCTTAGACGTACCTTAGAATGAGACTAACGATACTAACTTGCGACGAACAAAGACAAACTTTAGTCTCATTCTAAGGTTTGTCTAAGTTCGTCCCAAGTTAGTCTAAGTTTGTCCCAAGTTAGTCTCTTTCTAAGGACGAATTTAAACTAACCTTAGAATGAGACTAACGAGACTAACTTGGGACGAACAAAGATAAAATTTAGTATCATTCTAAGGTTTGTCTAAGTTCGTCCCAAGTTAGTCTCTTTCTAAGGACGAACTTAGACATACCTTAGAATGAGACTAAAGAGGCTAACTTGGGAAGAACAAAGACAAACTTTACCCTCATTCAGAAGTTGTCTAAGTTCATCCCAAGATAGTCTTTAAATTCGTCCCAGGTTAGTCTAAGTTCGTCCCAACTTAGTCTATTTCTAAGGACGAACTAAAACTAACCTTGGAATGAGACCAACGAGACTAACTTGGGACAAACAAAGTCAAACTTTAGTCTCATTCTAAGTTTGTCTAAGTTCATCCCAAGTTAGTCTCTTTCTAAGGATGAACTTAGACAAACCTTAGACTGAGACTAACGAGACTAACTTTGGATGAACAAAGACAAAGGCTTGTCTCATTCTAAGGTTTGTCAAAGTTCGTCTTAAGTTAGTCTAAGTTCGTCCCAAGTTAGTGTCTTTCTAAGGACGAACTAAAACAAACCATAGAATGAGACTAACGAGACTCACTTGGGACGAACAAAGACAAACTTAAGTCTCATTCTAAGTTTGTCTAAGTTCATCCCAAGTTAGTCTCTTTCTAAGGACGACTTAGACAAACCTTAGAATGAGACTAACGAGATTAACTTGGGACGAACAAAGACAAACTTTAGTCTCATTCTAAGGTTTGTCTAAGTTTGTCCCAAGTTAGTCTCTTTCTCAGGACGAACTTAGTCAAACCTTAGAATGAGACTAACGAAACTAACTTGGGACGAACAAAGACAAAGTTTAGTCTCATTCTAAGGTTGGTCTAAGTTCATCCCAAGATAGTCTATTTCTAAGGACGAACTTAGACAACCCTTAGAATGAGACTAACGAGACTAACTTGGGATGAACAAAGACATACTTTAGTCTCATTCTAAGGTTAGTCTAAGTTTTCAGAATTTGTCCAAAGTTAGTGTCGTTAGTCGCATTTTCATGAACCCCATCTTCCTTTCGTTAAAGATGAGGTTCATGTTTTCAGAATTTTCAAAATTCCGCAAGTGTAGCTTCAACTAGATTTTTGTTCCTTTTTGCGACTTCTCTCTTATAGTATTTTATTCCTAAAAAAAGGTTAGTCTAAGTTCTTCCCAAGTTAGTCTAAGTTCGTCCCAAGTTAGTCTTTTTCTAAGGGCGAACTTAGACAAACCTTAGAATGAGATTAACGAGATGAACTTGGGACGAACAAAGACAAACCTTAGTCACATTCTAAGGTTTGTCTAAGTTCGTCCCAAGTTATTCTAAGTTCGTCCCAAGTTAGTCTCTTTCAAAGGACGAACTTGGACAAACCTTAGAATGAGACTACAGAGACTAACTAAGGACGAACAAAGACAAACATTACTCTCATTCTAAGGTTTGTGTAAGTTCGTCCCAAGTTAGTCTATTTCTAAGGACGAACTTAGACAAACCTTAGAATGAGACTAACGAGACTAATTTGGGACGACTAAAGACTAACTTTAGTCTCATTCTAAGTTTTGTTTAAGTTCGTCCCAAGTTAGTCTAAGTTCGTCCTAAGTTAGTCTATGTCTAAGGACGAACTTAGACAAACCTTAGAATGGGACTAACGAGACTAAATTGGGACGAACAAAGACAAACATTTGTCTCATTCTAAGGTTTGTCTAAGTTCATCCCAAGTTAGTCTCTTTCTAAGGACGAAATTAGACAAACCTTAGAATGAGACAAAGGAGACTAACTTGGGACGAACAAAGACAAACGTTGGTCTCATTCTAAGGTTTGTCTAAGTTCATCCCAAGTTAGTCTATTTCTAGAGACGAACTTAGACAAACCTTAGAATGAGACTAACGAGACTAACTTGGGACAAACAAAGACAAACTTTAGTCTAATTTTAAGGTTTGTCTAAGTTTGTCCCATGTTAGTCTAAGTTCGTCCCAAGTTAGTCTCTTTCTAAGACAAACATAGACAACGCTTAGAATGAGACTAAAGTGACTAACTTGGGACGAACAAAGACAAACTTTAGTCTCATTCTAAGGTTTGTCTAAGTTTGTCCCAAGTTAATCTATTTCTAAGGAGGAACTTAGACAAACCTTAGAATGAGACTAACGAGACTAATTAGGGACAAACAAAGACATACTTTAGACTCATTCTAAGGTTTATCTAAGTTCGTCGTAAGTTAGTGTCTTTCTAAGGACGAACTTAGACAAACCTTAGAATGAGATTAATGAGACTAACTTGGGAAGAACAAAGACAAACTTTAGTCTCATTCTAAGGTTTGTCAAAGTTCGTCCCAAGTTAGTCCAAGTTCGTCCCAAGTTAGTCTCTTTCTAAGGACAAACTTAGACATACCATAGAATGAGACTAACGAGACTAACGCGACTAACTTAGGACGAAAAAAGACAAACTTTAGTCTCGTTCTAAGGTTTGTCTAAGTTCGTCCCAAGTTAGTCTAAGTTCGTCACCAGTTAGTCTCTTTCTAAGGACGAATTTAAACTAACCTTAGAATGAGACTAACGAGACTAACTTGGGACGAACAAAGACAAACTTTAGTCTCATTCTAAGGTTTGTCTAAGTTCGTCCCAAGTTAGTCTCTTTCTAAGGACGACTCAGACAAACCTTAGAATGAGACAAACGAGACTAACTTGGGACGAACGATGACAAACTTTAGTCTCATTCTAAGGTTTGTCTAAGTTTGTCCCAAGTTAGTCTCATTCTAAGGACGAACTTAGTCAAACATTAGAATGAGACTAACGAAACTAACTTGGGACGAACAAAGACAAAGTTTAGTCTCATTCTAAGGTTGGTCTAAGTTCATCCCAAGATAGTCTATTTCTAAGGACGAACTTAGACAACCCTTAGAATGCGACAAACGACACTAACTTTGGACAAACAAAGACAAACTTTAGTCTCATTCTAAGGTTTGTCTAAGTTCTTCGTAAGTTAGTCTCTTTCTAAGGACAAACCTAGAAAAACCTTAGAATGAGACTACCGAGACTAACTTGGAACGAACAAAGACAAACTTTAATCTCATTCTAAGGTTAGACTAAGTTTATCCTAAGTTAGTCTAAGTTCGTCCGAAGTTAGTCTCTTTCTAAGGGTGAACTTAGACAAACCTTAGAATGAGATTAACGAGACGAACTTGGGACGAACAAAGACAAACCTTAGTCTCATTCTAAGGTTTGTCTAAGTTCGTCCCAAATTATTCTAAGTTCGTCCCAAGTTAGTCTCTTTCTAAGGACGACCTTGGACAAACCTTAGATGAGACTAAGGAGACTAACTTGGGACGAACAAAGACAAACACACTCTCATTCTAAGGTTAGTCTAGGTTCGTCCCAAGTTATTCTAATTTCGTCCCAAGTTAGTCTCTTTTTAAGGATGAACTTGGACAAACCTTAGAATGAGACTAAGGAGACTAACTGGGACGAACAAAGACAAACATTACTCTCATTCTAAGGTTTGTGTAAGTTTGTCCCAAGTTAGTCTATTTCTAAGAACGAACTTGGACAAACCTTAGAATGAGACTAACGAGACTAATTTGGGACGAACAAAGACTAACTTTAGTCTTATTCTAAGGTTTGTTTAAGTTTGTCCCAAGTTAGTCTAAGTTCGTCCCAAGTTAGTCTATTTCTAAGGACGAACTTAGACAACCCTTAGAATGCGACTAACGACACTAACTTTGGACAAACAAAGACAAACTTTAGTCTCATTCTAAGGTTTGTCTAAGTTCATCGTAAGTTAGTCTCTTTCTAAGGACAAACCAAGACAAACCTTAGAATGAGACTAACGAGACTAACTTGGGATGAACAAAGACATACTTTAGTCTCATTCTAAGGTTAGTCTAAGTTTTCAGAATTTGTCCAAAGTTAGTGTCGTTAGTCGCATTTTCATGAACCCCATCTTCCTTTCATTAAAGATGGGGCTCATGTTTTCAAAATTTTCAAAATTCTGCAAGTGTAGCTTCAACTTGATTTTTGTTCCTTTTTGCGACTTCTCTCTCATAGTATTTTATTCCTAAAAAAAGGTTAGTCTAAGTTCTTCCCAAGTTAGTCTAAGTTCGTCCCAAGTTAGTCTTTTTCTAAGGGCGAACTTAGACAAACCTTAGAATGAGATTAACGAGACGAACTTGGGACGAACAAAGACAAACCTTAGTCACATTCTAAGATTTGTCTAAGTTCGTCCCAAGTTATTCTAAGTTCGTCCCAAGTTAGTCTCTTTCTAAGGACGAACTTGGACAAACCTTAGAATGAGACTACGGAAACTAACTAAGGACGAACAAAAACAAACATTACTCTCATTCTAAGGTTTGTGTAAGTTCAACCCAAGTTAGTCTATTTCTAAGGACAAACTTAGACAAACCTTAGAATGAGACTAACGAGACTAATTTGGGACGAACAAAGACTAACTTTAGTCTCATTCTAAGTTTTGTTTAAGTTCGTCCCAAGTTAGTCTAAGTTCGTCCTAAGTTAGTCTATGTCTAAGGACGAACTTAGACAAACCTTAGAATGGGACTAACGAGACTAAATTGGGACGAACAAAGATAAACATTTGTCTCATTCTAAGGTTTGTCTAAGTTCATCCCAAGTTAGTCTC
Organism: Rhodiola kirilowii; assembly: GCA_033675215.1. Lineage (NCBI taxonomy): Eukaryota > Viridiplantae > Streptophyta > Magnoliopsida > Saxifragales > Crassulaceae > Rhodiola > Rhodiola kirilowii. Next base: position 18,606,999 of record CM066198.1, read on the forward strand.
TTTCAAAGGACAAACTTAGACAAACCTTAGAATGAGACAAAGGAGACTAACTTGGGACGAACAAAGACAAACGTTGGTCTCATTCTAAGGTTTGTCTAAGTTCGTCCCAAGTTAGTCTATTTCTGGAGACGAATTTAGACAAACCTTAGAATGAGACTAACGAGACTAACTTGGGACGAACAAAGACAAACTTTAGTCTAATTTTAAGGTTTGTCTAAGTTTGTCCCATGTTAGTCTAAGTTCGTCCCAAGTTAGTCTCTTTCTAAGACAAACATAGACAACCCTTAGAATGAGACTAAAGTGACTAACTTGGGACGAACAAAGACAAACTTTAGTCTCATTCTAAGGTTTGTCTAAGTTTGTCCCAAGTTAGTCTATTTCTAAGGACGAACTTAGACAAACCTTAGAATGAGACTAACGAGACTAATTAGGGACAAACAAAGACATACTTTAGACTCATTCTAAGGTTTATCTAAGTTTGTCGTAAGTTAGTGTCTTTCTAAGGACGAACTTAGACAAACCTTAGAATGAGATTAATGAGACTAACTTGGGAAGAACAAAGACAAACTTTAGTCTCATTCTAAGGTTTGTCTAAGTTCGTCCCAAGTTAGTCCAAGTTCGTCCCAAGTTAGTCTCTTTCTAAGGATGAACTTAAACAAACCGTAGAATGAGACTAACGAGACTAACATGGGACGAACAAAGACAAACTTTAGTCTCATTCTGAGGTTTGTGTAAGTTCGTCCCAAGTTAGTCTCTTTCTAAGGACAAACTTAGACATACCTTAGAATGAGACTAACGAGACTAACGCGACTAACTTAGGACGAAAAAAGACAAACTTTAGTCTCGTTCTAAGGTTTGTCTAAGTTCGTCCCAAGTTAGTCTAAGTTCGTCACCAGTTAGTCTCTTTCTAAGGACGAATTTAAACTAACCTTAGAATGAGACTAACGAGACTAACTTGGGACGAACAAAGACAAACTTTAGTCTCATTCTAAGGTTTGTCTAAGTTCATCCCAAGTTAGTCTCTTTCTAAGGACGACTCAGACAAACCTTAGAATGAGACAAACGAGATTAACTTGGGACGAACGATGACAAACTTTAGTCTCATTCTAAGGTTTGTCTAAGTTTGTCCCAAGTTAGTCTCATTCTAAGGACGAACTTAGTCAAACATTAGAATGAGACTAACGAAACTAACTTGGGACGAACAAAGACAAAGTTTAGTCTCATTCTAAGGTTGGTCTAAGTTCATCCCAAGATAGTCTATTTCTAAGGACGAACTTAGATAACCCTTAGAATGCGACCAACGACACTAACTTTGGACAAACAAAGACAAACTTTAGTCTCATTCTAAGGTTTGTCTAAGTTCGTCGTAAGTTAGTCTCTTTCTAAGGACAAACCTATAAAAACCTTAGAATGAGACTACCGAGACTAACTTGGGACGAACAAAGACAAACTTTAATCTCATTCTAAGGTTAGACTAAGTTTATCCTAAGTTAGTCTAAGTTCGTCCCAAGTTAGTCTCTTTCTGAGGGTGAACTTAGACAAACCTTAGAATGAGATTAACGAGACGAACTTGGGACGAACAAAGACAAACCTTAGTCTCATTCTAAGGTTTGTCTAAGTTCGTCCCAAATTATTCTAAGTTCGTCCCAAGTTAGTCTCTTTCTAAGGACGACCTTGGACAAACCTTAGATGAGACTAAGGAGACTAACTTGGGACGAACAAAGACAAACACACTCTCATTCTAAGGTTAGTCTAAGTTCGTCCCAAGTTATTCTAATTTCGTCCCAAGTTAGTCTCTTTTTAAGGATGAACTTGGACAAACCTTAGAATGAGACTAAGGAGACTAACTTGGGACGAACAAAGACAAACATTACTCTCATTCTAAGGTTTGTGTAAGTTTGTCCCAAGTTAGTCTATTTCTAAGAACGAACTTGGACAAACCTTAGAATGAGACTAACGAGACTAATTTGGGACGAACAAAGACTAACTTTAGTCTTATTCTAAGGTTTGTTTAAGTTCGTCCCAAGTTAGTCTAAGTTCTTCACAAGTTAGTCTATTTCTAAGGACAAACTTAGACAAACCTTAGAATGGGACTAACGAGACTAACTTGGGACGAACAAAGACAAACTTTAGTCTCATTCTAAGGTTTGTCTAAGTTCGTCCCAAGTTAGTCTCTTTCTAAGGATGACCTAAAACAAACCTTAGAATGAGACAAACGAGACTAACTTGGGGTGAACAAAGACATACTTTAGCCTCATTCTATGGTTTGTCTAAGTTCATCCCATGTTAGCCTCTTTCTAAGGACGAACTTAGACAAACCTTAGAATGAGACAAACGAGACTAACTTGTGACGAACAAAGACAAATGTTGGTCTCATTCTAAGGTTTGTCTAAGTTCATCCCAAGTTAGTCTATTTCTGGAGACAAACTTAGACAAACCTTAGAATGAGACTAACGAGACTAACTTGGGACGAACAAAGACAAACTTTAGTCTAATTTTAAGGTTTGTCTAAGTTCGTCCCATGTTAGTCTAAGTTCGTCCCAAGTTAGTCTCTTTCTAAGGACAAACATAGACAACCCTTAGAATGAGACTAAAGTGACTAACTTGGGACGAACAAAGACAAACTTTAGTCTCATTCTAAGGTTTGTCTAAGTTCGTCCCAAGTTAGTCTAAGTTCGTCCCAAGTTAGTCTATTTCTACGGACGAACTTAGACAAACCTTCGAATGAGACTAACGAGACTAACTTGGGACAAACAAAGACAAACTTTAGACTCATTCTAAGTTTTATCTAAGTTTGTCGTAAGTTAGTGTCTTTATAAGGACGAACTTAGAAAAACCTTATAATGAGATTAACTAGACTAACTTGGGACGAACAAAGACAAACTTTAGTCTCATTCTAAGGTTTGTCTAAGTTCGTCCCAAGTTAGTCTAAGTTCGTCCCAAGTTAGTCTCTTTCTAAGGATGAACTTAAACAAACCGTAGAATGAGACTAACGATACTAACATGGGACGAACAAAGACAAACGTTAGTCTCATTCTAAGGTTTGTCTAAGTTCGTCCCTAGTTAGTCTCTTTCTAAGGACAAACTTGGACAAACCTTAGAATGAGACTAAAGAGGCTAACTTGGGAAGAACAAAGACAAACTTTAGCATCATTCTAAGGTTGTCTAAGTTCATCCCAAGTTAGTCTAAGTTCGTCTCAAGTTAGTCTATTTCTAAGGATGAACTTAGACAAACTTTAGAATGAGACTAACAAGACTAACTTGGGACGAACAAAGACAAAGGTTAGTTTCATTCTAAAGTTTGTCTAAGTTCTTCCCAAGATAGTCTTTAAGTTCGTCCCAAGTTAGTCTAAGTTCATCCCAACTTAGTCTATTTCTAAGGACGAACTAAAACAAATCTTAGAATGAGACCAACGAGACTAACTTGGGACGAAGAAAGTCAAACTTTAGTCTCATTCTAAGTTTGTCTAAGTTCATCCCAAGTTAGTCTCTTTCTAAGGACAAACTAAGACAAATCTGAGAATGTGACTAACGAGACTAACTTAGGATGAACAAAGACAAAGGCTTGTCTCATTCTAAGGTTTGTCTAAGTTCGTCCCATGTTAGTGTCTTTCTAAGGACGAACTAAGACAAACCTTAGAATGAGACTAACGATACTTACTTGGGACGAACAAAGACAAACTTAAGTCTCATTCTAAGTTTGTCTAAGTTCATCCCAAGTTAGTCTCTTTCTAAGGACGAACTTTGTCAAACCTTAGAATGAGACAAACGAGACTAACTTGGGACGAACAAAGACAAACTTTAGTCTCATTCTAAGGTTTGTCTAAGTTTGTCCCAAGTTAGTCTCATTCTAAGGACGAACTTAGTCAAACCTTAGAATGAGACTAACGAAACTAACTTGGGACGAACAAAGACAAAGTTTAGTCTCATTCTAAGGTTGGTCTAAGTTCATCCCAAGATAGTCTATTTCTAAGGACGAACTTAGACAACCCTTAGAATGCGACTAACGACACTAACTTTGGACAAACAAAGACAAACTTTAGTCTTTAAGGTTTGTCTAAGTTCGTCGTAAGTTAGTCTCTTTCTAAGGACGAACCTAGACAAACCTTAGAATGAGACTAACGAGACTAACTTGGGACGAACAAAGACAAACTTTAGTCTCATTCTAAGGTTAGTCTAAGTTCATCCCAAGTTAGTCTAAGTTCGTCCCAAGTTAGTCTTTTTCTAAGGGCGAACTTAGACAAACCTTAGAATGAGATTAACGAGACGAACTTGGGACGAACGAAGACAAACCTTAGTCTCATTCTAAGGTTTGTCTAAGTTCGTCCCAAGTTATTCTAAGTTCGTCCCAAGTTAGTCTCTTTCTAAGGACGAACTTGGACAAACCTTAGAATTAGACTAAGGAGACTAACTTGGGACGAACAAAGACAAACATTACTCTCAATCTAAGGTTTGTTTAAGTTCGTCCCAAATTAGTCTATTTCTAAGAACGAACTTAAACAAACCTTAGAATGAGACTAACGAGACTAACTTGGGATTAACAAAGACAAACTTTAATCTCATTCTAAGGTTTGTTTAAGTTCGTCCCAAGTTAGTCTATTTATAAGGACGAACTTAGACAAACCTGAGAATGAGACTAACGAGACTAAATTGGGATGATAAAGACAAACTTTAGTCTCATTCTAAGGTTTGTCTAAGTTCGTCCCAAGTTAGCCTCTTTCTAAGGAAGAATTTAAACTAACCCTAGAATGAGACTAACGAGGCTAACTTGGGACGAACAAAGACAAATTTTAGTCTCATTCTAAGGTTTGTCTAAGTTCGTCCCAAGTTAGTCTCTTTCTAAGGACGAACTTAGTCAAACCTTAGAATGAGACAAACGAGACTAACTTGGGACGAACAAAGATAAAGTTTAGTCTCATTCTAAGGTCTGTCTAAGTTCGTCCCAAGTTAGTCTTTTTCTAAGGACGACTTAGACAAATCTTAGAATGAGACTAACGAGATTAACTTGGGACGAACAAAGACAAACTTTAGTCTCATTCTAAGGTTTGTCTAAGTTTGTCCCAAGTTAGTCTCATTCTAAGGACGAACTTAGTCAAACCTTAGAATGAGACTAACGAAACTATCTTGGGACGAACAAAGACAAAGTTTAGTCTCATTCTAAGGTTGGTCTAAGTTAATCCTAAGATAGTCAATTTCTAAGGACGAACATAGACAACCCTTAGAATGTGACTAACGACACTAACTTTGGACAAACAAAGACAAACTTTAGTCTCATTCTAAGGTTTGTCTAAGTTCGTCGTAAGTTAGTCTCTTTCTAAGGATGAACCTAGACAGACCTTAGAATGAGACTAACGAGACTAACTTGGGACGAACAAAGACAAACTTTAGTCTCATTCTAAGGTTAGTCTAAGTTCATCCCTAGTTAGTCTAAGTTCGTCCCAAGTTAGTCTTTTTCTACGCGAACTTAGACAAACCTTAGAATGAGATTAACTAGACGAACTTGGGACGAACGAAGACAAACCTTAGTCTCATTCTAAGGTTTGTCTAAGTTCATCCCAAGTTATTCTAAGTTCGTCCCAAGTTAGTCTCTTTCTAAGGACGAACTATGACAAACGTTAGAATGAGACTAAGGAGACTAACTTGGGACGAACAAAAACAAACATTAGTCACATTCTAAGGTTTGTGTAAGTTCGTCCCAAATTAGTCTATTTCTAAGGACGAACTTTAACAAACCTTAGAATGAGACTAACGAGACTAACTTGGGATGAACATAGACAAACTTTAGTCTCATTCTAAGGTTTGTTTATGTTCGTCCGAAGTTAGTCTAAGTTCATCCCAAGTTAGTCTATTTCTAAGGACGAACTTAGACAAACCTTAGAATGAGACTAACGAGACTAAATTGGGATGAACAAAGACAAACTTTAGTCTCATTCTAAGATTTGTCTAAGTTCGTCCCAAGTTAGTCTAAGTTCGTCCCAAGTTAGCCTCATTCTACGGAAGAATTTAAACTAACCTTAGAATGAGACTAACGAGACTAACTTGGGACGAACCAAGACAAACTTTAGTCTCATTTTAAGGTTTGTCTAAGTTCGTCCCATGTTAGTCTCTTTCTAAAGACGACTTAGACAAACCATAGAATGAGACAAACGAGACTAACTTGGGACGAACAAAGACAAACTTTAGTCTCATTCTAAGGTTTGTCAAAGTTCGTCCCAAGTTAGTCTAAGTTCATCCCAAGTTAGTCTCTTTCTAAGGACGAACTTAGACATACCTTAGAATGAGACTAAAGAGGCTAACTTGGGAAGAATAAAGACAAACTTTAGCCTCATTCTAAGGTTGTCTAAGTTCATCCCAAGTTAGTCTAAGTTCGTCTCAAGTTAGTCTATTTCTAAGGATGAACTTAGACAAACCTTAGAATGAGGCTAACGAGACTAACTTGGGACGAACAAAGACAAAAGTTAGTTTCATTCTAAGGTTTGTCTAAGTTCGTCCCAAGGTAGTCTTTAAGTTCGTCCCAAGTTCGTCCCAAGTTTGTCCAAGTTCGTCCCAACTTAGTCTATTTCTAATGACGAACTAAAACAAACCTTAGAATGAGACCAACGAGACTAACTTGGGACGAACAAAGGCAAACTTTAGTCTCATTTTAAGTTTGTCTAAGTTCATCCCAAGTTAGTCTATTTCAAAGGACGAACTTAGTCAAACCTTAGAATGAGACTAACGAGACAAACTTGGGACGAACAAAGACAAAGTTTAGTCTCATTCTAAGGTTTGTCTAAGTTCGTCCCAAGTTAGTCTCTTTCTAAGGACGACTTTGACAAACCTTAGAATGAGACTAACGAGACTAACTTGGGACGAACAAAGACAACCTTTAGTCTCATTCTAAGGTTTGTCTAAGTTTGTCCCAAGTTAGTCTCTTTTTAAGGACGAACTTAGTCAAACCTTAGAATGAGACTAACGAAACTAACTTGGGACGAACAAAGTCAAAGTTTAGTCTCATTCTAAGGTTGGTCTAAGTTCATCCCAAGATAGTCTATTTCTAAGGACGAACTTAGACAACCCTTAGAATGCGACTAACGACACTAACTTTGGACAGACAAATACAAACTTTAGTCTCATTCTAAGGTTAGTCTAAATTCATCCCAAGTTAGTCTATGTTCGTCCCAAGTTAGTCCCTTTCTAAGGGCGAACTTAGACAAACCTTAGAATGAGATTAACGAGACGAACTTGGGACGAACAAAGACAAACCTTAGTCTCATTCTAAGGTTTGTCTAAGTTCGTCCCAAGTTATTCTAAGTTCGTCCCAAGTTAGTCTCTTTCTAAGGACGACCTAAAACAAACCTTAGAATGAGAATAACGAGACTAACTTGGGACGAACAAAGACATACTTTAGTCTCATTCTAAGGTTAGTCTAAGTTCATCCCAAGTTAGTCTCTTTCTAAGGACGAACTTAGACAAACCTTAGAATGAGACAAACGAGACTAACTTGGGACGAACAAAGCCAAATGTTGGTCTCATTCTAAGGTTTGTCTAAGTTCGTCCCAAGTTAGTTTATTTCTAGAGACGAACTTAGAAAAACTTTAGAATGAGACTAACGAGACTAACGTGGGACGAACAAAGACAAACTTTAGTCTCATTTTAAGGTTTGTCTAAGTTCGTCCCATGTTAGTCTAAGTTCGTCCCAAGTTAGTCTCTTTCTAAGGATGAACATAGACAAACCTTAGAATGAGACTAAAGTGACTAACTTGGGACGAACAAAGACAAACTTTAGTCTCATTCTAAGGTTTGTCTAAGTTCGTCTCAAGTTGGTCTAAGTTCGTCCCATGTTATTCTATTTCTAAGGACAAAATTAGACAAACCTTAGAATGAGACTAACGAGACTAACTTGGGACGAACAAAGACAAACTTTAGTCTCATTCTAAGGTTTGTCTAAGTTCGTCTCAAGTTAGTCTAAGTTCGTCCCAGGTTATTCTATTTCTAAGGACGAAATTAGACAAACCTTAGAATGAGACTAAAGAGGCTAACTTGGGACGAACAAAGACAAACTTTAGTCTCATTCTAAGGTTTGTCTAAGTTCGTCTCAAGTTAGTCTAAGTTCGTCCCAGGTTATTCTATTTCTAAGGACAAAATTAGACAAATCTTAGAATGAGACTAACTTGGGACGAATAAAGACAAACTTTAGTCTCATTCTAAGGTTTTTCAAAGTTCGTCCTAAGTTAGTCTAAGTTCATCCCAAGTTAGTCTCTTTCTAAGGACAAACTTAGACATACCTTAGAATGAGACTAAAGAGGCTAACTTGGGAAGAATAAAGACAAACTTTAGCCTCATTCTAAGGTTGTCTAAGTTCATCCCAAGTTAGTCTAAGTTCGTCTCAAGTTAGTCTATTTCTAATTTTGAACTTAGACAAGTCTTAGAATGAGACTCACGAGACTAACTTGGGACGAACAAAGACAAAAGTTAGTTTCATTCTAAGGTTTGTCTAAGTTCGTCCCAAGATAGTCTTTAAGTTTGTCCCAAGTTAGTCCAAGTTCGTCCCATATTAGTCTATTTCTAAGGACGAACTAAAACAAACCTTAGAATGCGACTAACGACACTAACTTTGGAAAAACAAAGACAAACTTTAGTCTCATTCTAAGGTTAGTCTAAATTCATCCCAAGTTAGTCTATGTTCGTCCCAAGTTAGTCCCTTTCTAAGGGCAAACTTAGACAAACCTTAGAATGAGATTAACGAGACGAACTTGGGATGAACAAAGACAAACCTTAGTCTCATTCTAAGCTTTGTCTAAGTTCGTCCCAAGTTATTCTAAGTTCATCCTAAGTTAGTCTCTTTCTAAGGACGACTTAAAACAAACCTTAGAATGAGACTAACGAGACTTACTTGGGACGAACAAAGACAACCTTAAGTCTCATTCTAAGTTTGTCTAAGTTCATCCCAAGTTAGTCTCTTTCTAAGGACGAACTTAGTCAAACCTTAGAATGAGACAAACGAGACTAACTTGGGACGAACAAAGACAAACTTTAGTCTCATTCTAAGGTTTGTCGAAGTTTGTCCCAAGTTAGTCTCATTCTAAGGACGAACTTAGTCAAACCTTAGAATGAGACTAACGAAACTAACTTGGGACGAACAAAGACAAAGTTTAGTCTCATTCTAGGGTTGGTTTAAGTTCATCCCAAGATAGTCCATTTCTAAGGACGAACTTAGACAACCCTTAGAATGCGACTAGCGACACTAACTTTGGACAAACAAAGACAAACTTTAGTCTCATTCTAAGGTTAGTCTAAGTTCATCCCAAGTTAGTCTAAGTTCGTCCCAAGTTAGTCTCTTTCTAAGGGCGAACTTAGACAAACCTTAGAATGAGATTAAGGATACGAACTTGGGACGAACAAAGACAAACCTTAGTCTCATTCTAAGGTTTGTCTAAGTTCATCCCAAGTTATTCTAAGTTCGTCCCAAGTTAGTCTCTTTCTAAGGACGACCTAAAACAAACCTTAGAATGAGACTAACGAGACTAACTTGGGACGAACAAAGACATACTTTAGTCTCATTCTAAGGTTTGTCTAAGTTCATTCGAAGTTAGTCTCTTTCAAAGGACGAACTTAGACAAACCTTAGAATGAGACAAACGAGACTAACTTGGGACGAACAAAGCCAAATGTTGGTCTCATTCTAAGGTTTGTCTAAGTTCGTCCCAAGTTAGTCTATTTCTAGAGACGAACTTAGAAAAACTTTAGAATGAGACTAACGAGACTAACGTGGGACGAACAAAGACAAACTTTAGTCTCATTTTAAGGTTTGTCTAAGTTCGTCCCATGTTAGTCTAAGTTCGTCCCAAGTTTGTCTCTTTCTAAGGATGACCATAGACAAACCTTAGAATGAGACTAAAGTGACTAACTTGGGACGAACAAAGACAAACTTTAGTCTCATTCTAAGGTTTGTCTAAGTTCGTCTCAAGTTAGTCTAAGTTCGTCCCAGGTTATTCTATTTCTATGGACGAAATTAGACAAACCTTAGAATGAGACTAACGAGACTAACTTGGGACGAACAAAGACAAACTTTAGTCTCATTCTAAGGTTTGTCTAGGTTCGTCTCAAGTTAGTCTAAGTTCGTCCCAGGTTATTCTATTTCTAAGGACGAAATTAGACAAACCTTAGAATGAGACTAACTTGGGACGAAAAAAGACAAACTTTAGTCTCATTCTAAGGTTTTTCAAAGTTCGTCCTAAGTTAGTCTAAGTTCATCCCAAGTTAGTCTCTTTCTAAGGACAAACTTAGACATACCTTAGAATGAGACTAAAGAGGCTAACTTGGGTAGAATAAAGACAAAGTTTAGCCTCATTCTAAGGTTGTCAAAGTTCATCCCAAGTTAGTCTAAGTTCGTCTCAAGTTAGTCTATTTCTAAGGATGAACTTAGACAAGCCTTAGAATGAGACTAACGAGACTAACTTGGGACGAACAAAGACAAAAGTTTGTTTCATTCTAAGGTTTGTCTAAGTTCGTCCCAAGATAGTCTTTAAGTTTGTCCCAAGTTAGTCCAAGTTCGTACCATATTAGTCTATTTCTAAGGACGAACTAAAACAAACCTTAGAATGAGACCAACGAGACTAACTTCGGACGAACAAAGGCAAACTTTAGTCTCATTCTAAGTTTGTCTAAGTTCATCCCAAGCTAGTCTATTTCTAAGGACGAACTTAGTCAAACCCTAGAATGAGACTAACGAGACTAACATGGGACAAACAAAGACAAAGTTTAGTCTCATTCTAAGGTTTGTCTAAGTTCAGCCCAAGTTAGTCTTTTTCTAAGGAGGACTTTGACAAACCTTTGAATGAGACTAACAAGACTAACTTGGGACGAACAAAGACAACCTTTAGTCTCATTCTAAGGTTTGTCTAAGTTTGTCCCAAGTTAGTCTCATTCTAAGGACGAACTTAGTCAAACCTTAGAAAGAGACTAACAAAACAAACTTGAGACGAACAAAGATAAAGTTTAGTCTTATTCTAAGGTTGGTCTAAGTTCATCCCAAGATAGTCTATTTCTAAGGACGAACTTAGACAACCCTTAGAATGCGACTAACGACACTAACTTTGGACAAACAAAGACAAACTTTAGTCTCATTCTAAGGTTAGTCTAAGTTCGTCCCAAGTTAGTCTCTTTCTAAGGGCGAACTTAGACAAACCTTAGAATGAGATTAACGAGACGAACTTGGGACGAACAAAGACAAACCTTAGTCTCATTCTAAGGGTTGTCTAAGTTCGTCCAAGTTATTCTAAGTTCGTCCCAAGTTAGTCTCTTTATAAGGACGACCTAAAACAAACCTTAGAATGAGACTAACGAGACTAAGTTGGGACGAACAAAGACATACTTTAGTCTCATTCTAAGATATGTCTAAGTTCATCCCAAGTTAGTCTCTTTTTAAGGACGAACTTAGACAACCCTTAGAATGAAACAAACGAGACTAACTTGGGACGAACAAAGCCAAATGTTGGTCTAATTCTAAGGTTTGTCTAAGTTCGTCCCAAGTTAGTCTATTTCTAGAGACGAACCTAGAGAAACTTTAGAATGAGACTAACGAGACTAACTTGGGACAAACAAAGACAAACTTTAGTCTCATTTTAAGGTTTGTCTAAGTTCGTCCCATGTTAGTCTAAGTTCGTCCCAAGTTAGTCTCTTTCTAAGGATGAACATAGACAAACCTTAGAATGAGACTAAAGTGACTAACTTGGGACGAAGAACGACAAACTTTAGTCTCATTCTAAGGTTTGTTTAAGTTCGTCCCAAGTTAGTCTAAGTTCGTCCCAGGTTATTCTATTTCTAAGGACGAAATTAGACAAACCTTAGAATGAGACTAACGAGACTAACTTGGGACGAACAATAATAAACTTTAGTCTCATTCTAAGGTTTGTGTAAGTTCGTCCCAAGTTAGACTCTTTCTAAGGACAAGCTTAGACGTACCTTAGAATGAGACTAACGAGACTAACTTGGGACGAACAAAGACAAACTTTAGTCTCATTCTAAGGTTTGTCTAAGTTCGTCCCAAGTTAGTCTAAGTTTGTCCCAAGTTAGTATCTTTCTACGGACGAATTTAAACTAACCTTAGAATGAGACTAACTAGACTAACTTGGGACGAACAAAGATAAAATTTAGTCTCATTCTAAGATTTGTCTAAGTTCGTCCCAAGTTAGTCTCTTTCTAAGGACGAACTTAGACATACCTTAGAATGAGACTAAAGAGGCTAACTTGGGAAGAACAAAGACAAACTTTAGCCTCATTCTGAAGTTGTCTAAGTTCATCCCAAGTTAGTCTAAGTTCGTCTCAAGTTAGTCTATTTCTAAGGATGAACTTAGACAAACCTTAGAATGAGACTAATATGACTAACTTGGGACGAACAAAGACAAAGGTTAGTTTCATTCTAAAGTTTGTCTAAGTTCATCCCAAGATAGTCTTTAAATTCGTCCCAACTTAGTCTAAGTTCGTCCAAACTTAGTCTATTTCTAAGGACGAACTAAAACTAACCTTGGAATGAGACCAACGAGACTAACTTGGGACAAACAAAGTCAAACTTTAGTCTCATTCTAAGTTTGTCTAAGTTCATCCCAAAATAGTCTCTTTCTAAGGATGAACTTAGACAAACCTTAGAATGAGACTAACGAGACTAACTTTGGATGAACAAAGACAAAGGCTTGTCTCATTCTAAGGTTTGTCTAAGTTCGTCTTAAGTTAGTCTAAGTTCGTCCCAAGTTAGTGTCTTTCTAAGGACGAACTAAAATAAACCTTAGAATGAGACTAACGAGACTCACTTGGGACGAACAAAGACAAACTTAAGTCTCATTCTAAGTTTGTCTATGTTCATCCCAAGTTAGTCTATTTCTAAGGACGAACTTAGTCAAACCATAGAATAAGATTAACGAGACGAACTTGGGACGAACAAAGACAAACCTTAGTCACATTCTAAGGTTTGTCTAAGTTCGTCCCAAGTTATTCTAAGTTCGTCCCAAGTTAGTCTCTTTCTAAGGACAAACTTGGACAAACCTTAGAATGAGACTACGGAGACTAACTAAGGACGAACAAAGAAAAACATTACTCTCATTCTAAGGTTTGTGTAAGTTCGTCCTAAGTTAGTCTATTTCTAAGGACGAACTTAGACAAACCTTAGAATGAGACTAACGAGACTAATTTGGGACGAACAAAGACTAACTTTAGTCTCATTCTAAGTTTTGTTTAAGTTCGTCCCAAGTTAGTCTAAGTTCATCCTAAGTTAGTCTATGTCTAAGGACGAACTTAGACAAACCTTAGAATGGGACTAACGAGACTAAATTGGGACGAACAAAGACAAACATTTGTCTCATTCTAAGGTTTGTCTAAGTTCATCCCAAGTTTGTCTCTTTCTAAGGACGAACTTAGACAAACCTTAGAATGAGACAAAGGAGGCTAACTTGGGATGAACAAAGACAAACGTTGGTCTCATTCTAAGGTTTGTCTAAGTTCGTCCCAAGTTAGTCTATTTCTAGAGACGAACTTAGACAAACCTTAGAATGAGACTAACGAGACTAACTTGGGACGAACAAAGACAAACTTTAGTCTAATTTTAAGGTTTGTCTAAGTTTGTCCCATGTTAGTCTAAGTTCGTCCCAAGTTAGTCTCTTTCTAAGACAAACATAGACAACCCTTAGAATGAGACTAAAGTGACTAACTTGGGACGAACAAAGACAAACTTTAGTCTCATTCTAAGGTTTGTCAAGTTTGTCCCATGTTAGTCTATTTCTAAGGACAAACTTAGACAAACCTTAGAATGAGACTAACGAGACTAATTAGGGACAAACAAAGACATACTTTAGACTCATTCTAAGGTTTATCTAAGTTTGTCGTAAGTTAGTGTCTTTCTAAGGACAAACTTAGACAAACCTTAGAATGAGATTAATGAGACTAACTTGGGAAGAACAAAGACAAACTTTAGTCTCATTCTAAGGTTTGTCTAAGTTTGTCCCAAGTTAGTCCAAGTTCGTCCCAAGTTAGTCTCTTTCTAAGGACGAACTTAGACAAACCTTAGAATGAGACTAACGAGACTAATTAGGGACAAACAAAGACATACTTTAGACTCATTCTAAGGTTTATCTAAGTTTGTCGTACGTTAGTGTCATTCTAAGGACAAACTTAGACAAACCTTAGAATGAGATTAATGAGACTAACTTGGGAAGAACAAAGACAAACTTTAGTCTCATTCTAAGGTTTGTCTAAGTTCGTCCCAAGTTAGTCCAAGTTCGTCCCAAGTTAGTCGCTTTCTAAGGACGAACTTAAACAAACCGTAGAATGAGACTAACGAGACTAACATGGGACGAACAAAGACAAACTTTAGTCTCATTCTGAGGTTTGTGTAAGTTCATCCCAAGTTAGTCTCTTTCTAAGGACAAACTTAGACATACCTTAGAATGAGACTAACGAGACTAACGCGACTAACTTAGGACGAAAAAAGACAAACTTTAGTCTCGTTCTAAGGTTTGTCTAAGTTCGTCCCAAGTTAGTCTAAGTTTGTCACCAGTTAGTCTCTTTCTAAGGACGAATTTAAACTAACCTTAGAATGAGACTAACGAGACTAACTTGGGACGAACAAAGACAAACTTTAGTCTCATTTTAAGGTTTGTCTAAGTTCATCCCAAGTTAGTCTCTTTCTAAGGACGACTCAGACAAACCTTAGAATGAGACAAACGAGACTAACTTGGGACGAACGAAGACAAACTTTAGTCTCATTGTAAGGTTTGTCTTAGTTTTTCCCAAGTTAGTCTCACTCTAAGGACGAACTTAGTCAAACATTAGAATGAGACTAACGAAACTAACTTGGGACGAACAAAGACAAAGTTTAGTCTCATTCTAAGGTTGGTCTAAGTTCATCCCAAGATAGTCTATTTCTAAGGACGAACTTAGACAACCCTTAGAATGCGACCAACGACACTAACTTTGGACAAACAATAACAAACTTTAGTCTCATTCTAAGGTTTGTCTAAGTTCGTCGTAAGTTAGTCTATTTCTAAGGACAAACCTAGAAAAACCTTAGAATGAGACTACCGAGACTAACTTGGGACGAACAAAGACAAACTTTAATCTCATTCTAAGGTTAGACTAAGTTTATCCTAAGTTAGTCTAAGTTCGTCCCAAGTTAGTCTCTTTCTAAGGGCGAACTTAGACAAACCTTAGAATGAGATTAACGAGACGAACTTGGGACGAACAAAGACAAACCTTAGTCTCATTCTAAGGTTTGTCTAAGTTCGTCCCAAATTATTCTAAGTTCGTCCCAAGTTAGTCTCTTTCTAAGGACGACCTTGGACAAACCTTAGATGAGACTAAGGAGACTAACTTGGGACGAACAAAGACAAACACACTCTCATTCTAAGGTTTGTCTAAGTTCGTCCCAAGTTATTCTAATTTCGTCCCAAGTTAGTCTCTTTTTAAGGATGAACTTGGACAAACCTTAGAATGAGACTAAGGAGACTAATTTGGGACGAACAAAGACTAACTTTAGTCTTATTCTAAGGTTTGTTTAAGTTCGTCCCAAGTTAGTCTAAGTTCGTCCCAAGTTAGTCTATTTCTAAGGACAAACTTAGACAAACCTTAGAATGGGACTAACGAGACTAACTTGGGACGAACAAAGACAAACTTTAGTCTCATTCTAAGGTTTGTCTAAGTTCATCCCAAGTTAGTCTCTTTCTAAGGATGACCTAAAACAAACCTTAGAATGAGACAAACGAGACTAACTTGGGGTGAACAAAGACATACTTTAGCCTCATTCTAAGGTTTGTCTAAGTTCATCCCAAGTTAGCCTCTTTCTAAGGACGAACTTAGACAAACCTTAGAATGAGACAAACGAGACTAACTTGTGACGAACAAAGACAAATGTTGGTCTCATTCTAAGGTTTGTCTAAGTTTGTCCCAAGTTAGTCTATTTCTAGAGACAAACTTAGACAAACCTTAGAATGAGATTAACGAGACTAACTTGGGACGAACAAAGACAAACTTTAGTCTAATTTTAAGGTTTGTCTAAGTTCGTCCCATGTTAGTCTAAGTTCGTCCCAAGTTAGTCTCTTTCTAAGGACAAACATAGACAACCCTTAGAATGAGACTAAAGTGACTAACTTGGGACGAACAAAGACAAACTTTAGTCTTATTCTAAGGTTTGTCTAAGTTCGTCCCAAGTTAGTCTAAGTTCGTCCCAAGTTAGTCTATTTCTACGGACGAACTTAGACAAACCTTAGAATGAGACTAACGAGACTAACTTGGGACAAACAAAGACAAACTTTAGACTCATTCTAAGTTTTATCTAAGTTTGTCGTAAGTTAGTGTCTTTCTAAGGATGAACTTAGAAAAACCTTATAATGAGATTAACGAGACTACTTGGGAAGAACAAAGACAAACTTTTGTCTCATTCTAAGGTTTGTCTAAGTTTGTCCCAAGTTAGTCTAAGTTCGTCCCAAGTTAGTCTCTTTCTAAGGACGAACTTAAACAAAGCGTAGAATGAGACTAACCAGACTAACATGGGACGAACAAAGACAAACGTTAGTCTCATTCTAAGGTTTGTGTAAGTTCGTCCCGAGTTAGTCTCTTTCTAAGGACAAACTTAGAGATACCTTAGAATGAGACTAACGAGACTAACTTGGGACGAAAAAAGACAAACTTTAGTCTCATTCTAAGGTTTCTCTAAGTTCGTCCCAAGTTAGTCTAAGTTCGTCCCAAGTTAGTCTACGTTCGTCCCAAGTTAGTCTCTTTCTAAGGACGAATTTAAACTAACCTTAGAATGAGACTAACGAGACTAACTTGGGACGAACAAAGACAAACTTTAGTCTCATTCTAAGGTTTGTCTAAGTTCGTCCCAAGTTAGTCTCTTTCTAAGGACGACTTAAACAACCCTTAGAATGAGACAAACGAGACTAACGTGGGACGAACAAAGACAAACTTTAGTCTCATTTTAAGGTTTGTCTAAGTTCGTCCCATGTTAGTCTAAGTTCGTCCCAAGTTAGTCTCTTTCTAAGGATGAACATAGACAAACCTTAGAATGAGACTAAAGTGACTAACTTGGGACGAACAAAGACAAACTTTAGTCTCATTCTAAGGTTTGTCTAAGTTCGTCCCAAGATAGTCTATTTCTAAGGACGAACTTCGACAACCCTTAGAATGCGACTAATGACACTAACTTTGGACAAACAAAGACAAACTTTAGTCTCATTCTAAGGTTAGTCTAAATTCATTTAAAGTTAGTCTATGTTCGTCCCAAGTTAGTCTCTTTCTAAGGGCGAACTTAGACAAACCTTAGAATGAGATTAACGAGACGAACTTGGGACGAACAAAGACAAACCTTAGTCTCATTCTAAGGTTTGTCTAAGTTCGTCCCAAGTTATTCTAAGTTCGTCCCAAGTTAGTCTCTTTATAAGGATGACCTAAAACAAACCTTAGAATGAGACTAACGAGACAAACTTGGGACGAACAAAGACATACTTTAGTCTCATTCTAAGGTTCGTCTAAGTTCATCCCAAGTTAGTCTCTTTCTAAGGAAGAACATAGACAAACCTTAGAATGAGACAAACGAGACTAACTTGGGACGAACAAAGCCAAATGTTGGTCTCATTCTAAGGTTTGTCTAAGTTCGTCCCAAGTTAGTCTATTTCTCGAGACGAACTTAGACAAACTTTAGAATGAGACTAACGAGACTAACTTGGGACAAACAAAGACAAACTTTAGTCTCATTTTAAGGTTTGTCTAAGTTCGTCCCATGTTAGTCTAAGTTCGTCCCAAGTTAGTCTCTTTCTAAGGATGAACATAGACAAACCTTAGAATGAGACTAAAGTGACTAACTTGGGACGAACAATGACAAACTTTAGTCTCATTCTAAGGTTTGTCTAAGTTCGTCCCAAGTTAGTCTAAGTTCGTCCCAGGTTATTCTATTTCTAAGGACGAAATTAGACAAACCTTAGAATGAGACTAACGAGACTAAATTTGGACGAACAAAGACAGACTTTAGTCTCATTCTAAGGTTTGTCTAAGTTCGTCCCAAGTTAGTCTGTTTCTAATGACGAATTTAAACTAGCCTTAGAATGAGAGTAACGAGACTAATATGGGACGAACAAAGACAAACGTTAGTCTCATTATAAGGTTTGTGTAAGTTTGTCCCAAGTTAGTCTCTTTCTAAGGACAAGCTTAGACGTACCTTAGAATGAGACTAACGAGACTAACTTGGGACGAACAAAGACAAACTTTAGTCTCATTCTAAGGTTTGTCTAAGTTCGTCCCAAGTTAGTCTAAGTTTGTCCTAAGTTAGTCTCTTTCTAAGGACGAATTTAAACTAACCTTAGAATGAGACTAACGAGACTAACTTGGGACGAACAAAGACAAAATTTAGTCTCATTCTAAGGTTTGTCTAAGTTCGTCCCAAGTTAGTCTATTTCTAAGGATGAACTTAGACAAACCTTAGAATGAGACTAACAAGACTAACTTGGGACGAACAAAGACAAAGGTTAGTTTCATTCTAAATTTTGTCTAAGTTCATCCCAAGATAGTCTTTAAAGTCGACCCAAGTTAGTCTAAGTTCGTCCCAACTTAGTCTATTTCTAAGGACGAACTAAAACAAACCTTGGAATGAGACCAACGAGACTAACTTGGGACAAACAAAGTCAAACTTTAGTCTCATTCTAAGTTTGTCTAAGTTCATCCCAAGTTAGTCTCTTTCTAAGGATGAACTTAGACAAACCTTAGAATGAGACTAACGAGACTAACTTTGGATTAACAAAGACAAAGGTTTGTCTCAATGTAAGGTTTATCTAAGTTCGTCTTAAGTTAGTCTAAGTTCGTTCCAAGTTAGTGTCTTTCTAAGGACGAACTAAAACAAACCTTAGAATGAGAGTAACGAGACTTACTTGGGACAAACAAAGACAAACTTATGTCTCATTCTAAGTTTGTCTAAGTTCATCCCAAGTTAGTCTCTTTCTAAGGACGAACTTAGTCAAACCTTAGAATGAGACAAACGAGACTAACTTGGGACGAACAAAGACAAACATTAGTCTCATTCTAAGGTTTGTTTAAGTTCGTCCCAAGTTAGTCTTTTTCTAAGGACGACTTAGACAAACCTTAGAATGAGACTAACGAGATTAACTTGGGATGAACAAAGACAAACTTTAGTCTCATTCTAAGGTTTGTCTAAGTTTGTCCCAAGTTAGTCTCATTCTAAGGACGAACTTAGTCAAACCTTAGAATGAGACTAACGAAACTAACTTGGGACGAACAAAGACAAAGTTTAGTCTCATTCTAAGTTCATCCCAAGATAGTCTATTTCTAAGGACGAACTTAGACAATCCTTAGAATGCGACTAACGACACTAACTTTGGACAAACAAATATAAACTTTAGTCACATTCTAAGGTTTGTCTAAGTTCATTGTAAGTTAGTCTCTTTCTAAGGACAAACCTAGACAAACCTTAGAATGAGACTAACGAGACTAACTTGGGACGAACAAAGACATACTTTAGTCTCATTCTAAGGTTAGTCTAAGTTCATCCCAAGTTAGTCTTTTTCTAAGGGCGAACTTAGACAAACCTTAGAATGAGATTAACGAGACGAACTTGGGATGAACAAAGACAAACCTTAGTCAATTTCTAAGGTTTGTCTAAGTTCGTCCCAAGTTATTCTAAGTTTGTCCCAAGTTAGTCTCTTTCTAAGGACGAATTTGGACAAACCTTAGAATGAGACTACAGAGACTAACTTGGGACGAACAAAGACAAACATTACTCTCATTCTAAGGTTTGTGTAAGTTCATCCCAAGTTAGTCTATTTCTAAGGACGAACTTAGACAAACCTTAGAATGAGACTAATGAGACTAATTTGGAACGAACAAAGACTAACTTTAGTCTCATTCGAAGGTTTGTTTAAGTTCGTCCCAAGTTAGTCTAAGTTCGTCATAAGTTAGTCTATGTCTAAGGACGAACTTAGACAAACCTTAGAATGGGACTAACGAGACTAACTTGGGACGAACAAAGACAAACTTTAGTCTCATTCTAAGGTTTGTTTAAGTTCTTCCCAAGTTAGTCTCTTTCTAAGGACGAACTTAGACAAACCTTAGAATGAGACAAACGAGACTAACTTAGGACGAACAAAGACAAACGTTGGTCTCATTCTAAGGTCTGACGACTTAGACAAACCTTAGAATGAGACATCTCCTCCTCCTCTCTCCATGTGACAAGTGCAAGCCATCTCCACCCTCCATCCTCCTCCCCTTAGCCTATAAATATGGAGCTCCTCCTCCTCATTTGAATCACACCATCCATACTTGTATACACTTTAGAGAGAGAGAGGGCTTAACCCTCCTCTCTTCATTTTCAATAAAATTGTTCTTCGCTTTGGAAATAAAGGATAGCTCCCTTGGCGCTTCAACGGTTGTAAGTAATTCTTAGTATTTAATCAACTGTTTTTATTTCCTTAGTATAATGTTTAGCGCGATGAATAGTAGCTAAACTAGTAGTTCGGTAGAAGGGGCGCACTTGTATTATAAATGTTTTAGATCTTACTCTTAAGTATACCTTTGTATTCAAAACTTGTTCTATGTGCCATATATAGTCAGAGTTTCCAAGGTTGAGTGCCTGACAAGCAAAAAGCTCTTCCGTGGGAATTCGTGAACATACTCGGTAAGTGGAAGTTGTCACAAGCAAAACTTATCGAGGAGTTCGGCTTATCTAAAACACTACTTGGTCAATAACGTAACTGGGAGATCAAGTGGATGCACTTACAGCTAAGATACTTCGAAAGGAGGAATTAGTTTTGCTTAGAACAAGTGTTGCTTTAAACGATGTTGCAAGTCTTGCGCTACGAAAGGGCCTCGATTCATCTTTGAATAATTAGCATGATCATGTCTTGCGCTAGAAATAGTTTCAATTCATCTTTGAACACTTGGTATGATCATTAGCGGTCGATGATAAATAATTATAATACAAAGCTCCTAAAACCGAATACTTTCCTCACCGTCCATTATCAATTATTGTAATTTACTTTCAGTTCCCAAAACACTCAAACCCAACCCCCAACTGTATTTACTTTTGTGACAATCCCGTAAAAACAACTAATCCACACTGACTCCTTTGGGTTCGACCCCTACTTACCACTTGCTACCCAGTAGTCTAGTCGCGAGTAGCGGACTATAAATTTATTTGCACAAATCGCTTAAACGACGAGCGGTCTGTCAAAAGTACACACTTGATCTTTTGTGTGAGGCAGGAAAAATTGGAGCAAAGCCCCTTGAGGAGGGCTACAAAGTATCCAGAGAGGGGGAGATTGAAGATAGGCCATTTGAAGACTTCAAGCAATATAGAAGGATGGTTGGTAAACTCATCTACTTAACCATTTCTAGACCTGATATTTGCTTTGCTGTGAATCAGGTGAGCCAACATATGCAAGCACCAAAGATGCATCATTGGCATATGGTGGAGAGGGTCCTTAGATACCTCAAAGGCTCACCCGGTCAAGGTATATTGATGGGGTGCAATGGTAGCACTGAGATTGTAGGTTATTGTGATGCTGATTGGGCTGGAGATAGAGTGGATAGGAAGTCTACCACAGGCTTTTGCACATTCATTGGAGGCAACTTAGTTACTTGGAAGAGCAAGAAGCAAAAGGTGATCTCATGCTCAAGTGCTGAAGCAGAATATAGAGCAATGAGGAAGCTCACCAATGAACTCATTTGAGAATGCCTATGCTGTCAGCTGGAGTGACAGTGATTCCGAAGGAGAGATCAATAATTTTGTTGCTCTTTCCATCTGTGTCAACCCAGAAGAAAACCAAAACAAAGAAGAGGAGACGAACACATCGCCTGAGGATAAATCCCTATATTCTAGCTGCAGTGACGATGAAGAAATCACTGACGAAGAAATAGCCAACAACTACAAAGAATTATATCAACAGTGGTTGTTTGAAGTCAAGCGAAAAACAAAATTACAGAACCTTCTGGGAGACCTAACAGCAGAAAAGGAGAAGCTCAAGGAAGATGTAGACACCTTAGAACTGTAACATCAACAGGCAATCACTGATCTCAAAGCCCAGCTGGTTGATGCAAGAAATGAAAGATCTGAGCTAATGACCCAAAAGGTGGAGTTACTGGAAGTTATTTCATCCCTTAAGCGTCAGAATAAAAAAACACAAGGAGACTGTCCAAAAGTCACAGATGACCTAAAGCGGGAGAATGAGGCCCTAAAAAGGAGAGAGGAAAACCTTATTAATATTGTGGATGCTCTCAAGTGTGAAACTGAAACAGATAGGCTCGCACATGAGGCGACAATTGAAGAGCTGAATCACTTGAAAAAGACGGTCAAGATGCTGAATTCGGGAACAAAAGATCTAGACTCTATTCTGGGGGCACAAAGAACAGGCGGTGGTCATAAAGGTCTTGGATTTACAGGAGGGTTAAACTCCGGGAAGACGACTTTTGTTAAGGCTGTGCCACAACCGCAACTAGTCCCAGCTCAACATCATCAACGAAGAAAAACCCTTGCTAAAACACGACCAAAATTTGTTCCAGCCATTGATTACCCACGAAGAAAAGTGTTCTGGCATGGTACACAGCATCCCCCAAGACAGCAAGACAGACGAAGATGCTTCTTCTGTAATCAAGTAGGACACATTAGAACTAGATGTCATGAATTTCACATGACCTTCAGAAAGGAGAAACAAGTCCAGAAACCACGAATGAAGCAAGTCTGGAGAGTTAAGCAAAAAGGTGAAGTATGCTATGTTGCCTTCAGTTCCTCCAGTCATCTGAAGAAAGAAAAGTGGTACTTTGACAGTGGATGTTCGAGACATATGACTGGCAATCCCGAGTTTCTAACCAGTATAGAAGAGTTCAAAGGAAGTTCTAATGTGACTTTTGGTGATGGTGTAGAGAGAAAAGTCATTGGGAAAGGAATCCTAAATGTTCAAGGTCTGCCCAGATTGAAAGAGGTTCTTCTTGTCAAAGGTTTACAGGCCAATCTTATCAGCATAATTCAGTTGTGCGATGGAGAGCATCATGTTCAATTCTCCCAGGATGAATCCGTGGTGTTAAACCAGAAGAATGAACCAGTCCTCACAGGAAGAAGGTCGTCAAATAACTGCTATCTTCTCAACCTAGGTAAACCCAATGCTGAAACAATATGCTTACTGAGCCGTAGTGAAGAGATGAACTTATGGCATCAGCGAATGGGTCATGTGAACCTTTAGAACGTTACAGAAGATTACTTCAGAGGGGCTTGTTTGAGGCATTCCCAGAGTTCGAGGAGAACTTAGCATTGTTTGCGGAGACTGTCAGATTGGAAAAAAAATCAAAGTCCCTCACAAGAGCACCACTCAGATTAATACAAGAAGACCCCTGGAACTGCTTCATATTGACCTAATGGGGCCTATGCAACTGGAAAGTTATTCTGGCAAAAGGTATGTTCTTGTTTGTGTTGACGATTTCACAAGGTTCACCTGGCCTTGTTTTTTTTGAGAGAAAAGTCAGATGCAGTTCAGGCATTTGTTCAGCTGTGCACTCAATTGGAACGCGAAAAAGAGGATAAAGACGAGCATATAGTAAAAGTTCGAAGTGATCATGGGAAAGAGTTTGAGAATGCTGCTCTTGCTGATTTCTGTTCAAAAAGAGGAATTACTCAACAATTCTCTTCTCCTATCACCCCTCAACAGAATGGAGTTGTGGAGAGAAAGAATCGAACTATTCAGGAGATGACTCGAGTTATGCTTCACGCAAAGAAGGTGCCTTTAAAATTTTGGGTGGAAGCAATGAATACAGCCTCCTATGTCATTAACAGAGTGACGATTCGATCCGGAACAGAGAAGACTTGCTACGAGTTATGGAAGGGTAAACGACCTACAGTAAAGTACTTTTATGTCTTCGGAAGCCAGTGCTATATTCTCAGAGATTGAGAGTATATGCAGAAGCTGGACCCTAAAAGTGATGAAGGGATCTTTCTGGGTTATTCTACTAACAGCAGGGCATATCGTGTCTACAACATACGCACTGGAGTCGTCATGGAATCCATTAATGTGGTTGTTCAAGATGTTGTGCCAGAAGCACCTGAGACGCATGCTGCTGATGATGATGATACTCCATCTCTTCCAGACCAATTGGGAACTAGTTGTCCCAACACAACTTTCATCTCTAACGCAGATCCCAAACTTCCAACTTCTAATGACAATCAGCTAGAAGAAGATAATTATCCGGATACAACGCCTCCTGATTCCCCACGTGTTCTTCATCCCTCAAGGGCCATCGAGAAGAATCATCCCATCAGCGAAGTGATTGGTGATCTAAATGAAGGCATCATTACTAGAGGTAAACAAGTAAATTTTTGAGATTTGGCTGGCTTTGCATGCTTCATATCTTCTATCGAACCCAAGAACGTCATGGAAGCCATCAATGATGAATACTGGGTTGTTGCCATGCAAGAAGAACTTGGTGAATTTCAGCGCAATGATGTTTGGGACCTTGTTCCACGTCCTGATAATGTGAACGTTATTGGCACGAAGTGGATTTTCAAGAACAAGTCTGATGAGCAAGGAAACATCACTAGAAACAAGGCAAGACTTGTGGCTCAAGGCTATACTCAGATTGAAGGAGTAGACTTTGATGAGACATTTGCCCCTGTTGCTCGTTTGGAAGCCATCCAACTTCTCTTAGCTCTTGCATGCCACCTGAAGTTCAAGTTGTTTCAGATGGACGTAAAGAGTGCTTTTCTCAACGGGGTGCTAAATGAAGAAGTTTATGTAGCTCAACCAAAGGGTTTCAAAGATCCTCATCACCCGGAATATGTGTATCACCTGAAGAAGGCTCTATATGGTCTTAAACAGGCGCCCAGAGCCTGGTATGAGCGGCTTACAGAGTTCCTTGTCACTCATGGATATGTGCGAGGGGGAGTAGACAAGACGCTGTTTGTGAAGCACACAGGGTCAGACTTCATCATTGCTCAGATTTACGTGGATGATATTGTGTTCGGCTCTAGCAGACAGACGCTGGTGGACAAATTTGTTGAACAAATGAAAAGCGAATTCCAGATGAGCATGGTAGGAGAGATGAGTTACTTCCTAGGGTTACAAGTTAAACAGAAGGCAGACAGAATCTTTATCTCCCAATGCAAGTATGAAAGGAACCTTATCAAGAAGTTTAATCTGGAGAAAGCAACTCATAAGAGAACCCCTGCTGCAACTCATGTGAAGGTCACAAAGGATGACGCTGGTACTAAGGTGGATCAAACCTTATACAGAAGCATGACTGGAAGTCTTCTATACCTAACTGCCAGTAGACCTGACATTGCTCATGCGGTTGGTGTCTGTGCCAGATATCAAGCTAATCACAAGGAGAGTCACCTGATGCTGGTCAAGAGAATTATCAGGTATGTGTGTGGAACAACCGATTATGGTCTGTGGTACACCAAGGATACGAACGCATGTCTGGTTGGCTATTGTGATGCGGATTGGGCTGGGAACGCAGAGGATCGCAAAAGTACCTCTGGAGGATGCTTCTTTCTAGGGAACAATCTAGTCTCTTGGTTTAGTAAGAAGCAGAACAGTATTTCGTTATCTACTGCTGAAGCAGAATATATAGCGACTGGAAGCTGCTATACCCAGATGTTATGGATGAAACAGATGCTAGAAGAATATGGCGTAAACAGGGTTTGATGACTCACTACTGTGACAACATGAGTGCCATCAACATATCTAAGAATCCGGTACAACATTCTAGAACAAAGCATATTGACATCAGGCATCATTATATTCGGGAGCTTGTAGAAAAGAAGATTCTCACCTTGACTCATGTATCAACTGAAAAGCAGCTAGCAGATATCTTCACAAAGGCTTTGGACAATCTTCAGTTTGAGACGCTTAGATCCTCACTGGGTCTCTGTGTCATTAACAACTAAGTTGTTCCGGTTCAAGGTGGTCAACCAGGCTCTCCAGTCTATACGTGTGAAAGGTTGACTTAAAGGTTGTTCGGACGGCCTGAGTTTCAGAAGCTCTTCGAGGTTTTTTTCATATTTTTTGTGTGCACTCCCTTGTCACTTTATGGCAAAAAGGGGGAGTAAATTTTGGAGTTTGAAAGCTCCTTAAAAGATTCATGTGTGCTTTTATTCTGTACGGAGTTTGAAATCTCCTCAAAGATTCAGTTGGTAGCTTAGTTAGTAGCACATCTAGGGAGTTTGAAATCTCCTCAAATATTCAACTGTATTAGTAGTTGGCAGGCTGTCGTTGTGACCTGCAAATTTACATTTATATTTTCCACTTCTCTAGTGGTTCACTACAGGTAGCAAACGGTAAGTAGGGGTCGAACCCAAGGGAGTTAAGGTAGTAAACAGTTGTTCTTATGAAAGCAAAAAATAAAGTAAAGACAATTGGAGTTTTTGGTTGTTTTTAGTGCTGAAATGAAAGTACTGAAAGTAAATGACTGAAAAGTAAAGGTGCTTGAAGAACCAAGACTTGACTGAAAGTAAATGTGCTGGAAAGTAAAGTGCTGGAAAGTAAAGTACTGAAAAGTAAAGTACTGAAAATAAAGGTGCTTGAAGGACAAGTCTTACGGAAAGTAAAGCAGTTGATATAAGACTGAAAGTAAATGTGCAAGAAAAGTAAAGGGAAAGTAACTTTGTGCGAGAGATATTCAGTCTAGGGTCTCAAACTTGTGATACTTCCATCATAGACTTCAAACGATCTCTTTTACAATTCCATGTTTGACTATCCCGACAAAGGTGATAATCCAAATACCCCGACAAAGGTGGTAACCACACCCTTAACTTGTCAAGAGTGTTATGTGGTTGTCCCGACAAAGGTGACAACCCAAGTACCCCGACAAAGGTGATAACCATAACAAGCTTGACATGTTAAGAGCTTCTAGTCCTCCTAGATCGAACAGCCCGACAAAGGTGTTGCCCAAACTAGGTTGTCACTATCTACCTTTGCCGCAAAGCATCCAGTAAATATTGACTATATGAATCATTCAGCTCGGCTAAGCTTTGTGACAAAACTTCCACTTAGCCTTGCCGAACGACCCTTGAAATGGACTCAAAGACTAGGGAATGTAAAAGGCAATTAAAACATAGTCTCAAGAAGTCGGCACAAGGATGAAAACCCTATACCGAATATGAGCTTTAGCCTCTTGTATTCATGTCAAGGAATACAAGTGCTATTGCTAAGTAAGTAAAAAAACACAGAAAAGTAAAGACAAGTAACCGTGAGCAATTTTGTGAACAAAGTAACCGTGAGCAATTTTGTAGCCGAAAACAAACTAGTAACCGAAAGTGATTTTGTGAACAAACGTAAGTAAAGATTGCTTGAAAGCAAAAGTGACAAGAACAAGTAGAAAGTAGTCGAAAGCTTTTTGGTATCAAGAACAAGTAACAAGCAAAAGTAACAAAAGTGCTTCTGATGATCAAGTAACACTAAGCTATTCTAAACTAAGGAACTCCAAAGTGCTCTCTCTCTCTATTTGATGGGAGGAGTGGTCCGTGTGTCTCTCTTTTGGTGGGAGGAGTTCCAAGTTGAAATGAATAACAATCCCTCTTATTTATAGAAAATAAGAGGCGGTTTAGCTTTCCTTATGGAGAGAGTTTGCCGCCCGAGCACATAGGTGCGTGTAAGCTCCATGGGCATTCCTTAGACCATAAGTATGCCAAAGCACATAGGTGCTTGTTCATCCCAAGAGCTTCCTTAGCCTTGAATCTAGCCGCCATTTAAGGTAGGAGGTGCGTGTCTCATTCTTGGAGTTTCTTTAGCCCATAAGTATGCCAACTCCAAGAAAGTTGGTGCTAAGCGTGGCTCCATTGAGCTATGTGTTTCATGAAGCTAGCTGTTCATAGAGCAAGGTGCTTCCAAGGATAGTTGCTCAACGAGCAAGTTGATTCAAGGGGTTCCGGAATTGAGGAGTGAGTTTCCCGGGCACTCGGCGCTGGACTAGGCTCTCTCGGCGCAGGCCCGGTCCCTTTTGGTCCCGACTTCACTTGTAATCCATTTTTGGCTTAAAATCTCCCTTTTTAGCTTGTTTCTTCTCTAAAACTCAAAATAGCCTGTAGATCAAAAGTGGAACTAACAAGCAACAGTTAGTAAGACAAAATGTTTAATTTGGTGGGTTTAACTGTTTCGTTGAGTCATACAAGTATGCCCCATCAAATCACCCCACACTTATACTTGGTCGTCCCGAACAAGGCTAGTGAGAAGAGGCAACTGATATCTAAAGGTCCTAGACATGAATGTTTAGAGTGCTAGTCTAGACTTCTCCTATTCATGCATCACTTGATGTCAAAATAAAGTGTGATTAAAATTTAGAAGATAACTTAATATTTGTACCTCCGAGCCTTGATACAAACCAATTTGGATGAGTGGGAGATAGTCCTTTTTAGGTTCTTGTACGCACTCTTCGGACCAAGCTCGGGCTATATGGTTATCTTCCGTAGCTTTCTTTAGTACACGATTCGATTCGGGTTTCAACGCTTCGAGCTCTTTGATTTCTTTTTGAGATGGATGGCTTTTGAAGTGACTTTTGCCTTTTGGCTTTTGATTTGGAGTTGGAGAATTTCACTTTTGTTTTCTTGGTTAAAACCTTCACATAACTGGCTTTTTGGGCCATTGATTTGCTTCTTCGAGCTTTTCTTCTTTGTGACTTGCTAGACCATTTGTTTGTCTCTTGGGAGGTCCAATCATCGCCCTAAAGCATATGGAAATACCTCCCCGCTCTCCCTCATCTTGGTTCTTTTGCGCGAGTCAATACGAGGGTCGCCCGTATATTTTCCCGGCTATTCGAACTAGAGATAGGACGGTTTGATTCCCGTCCCGCTCTTGCATGATTTTGCATGGCGGAGTCCACTCAAAACTCAATTGAAACCCGAAGTTCTAACCTCCACTGACTTCAGATAACCATATAGTGAGACCCGGTCCTTTGAGTGCTTTTCAGACCTCTCTAGGACCTTTTCTATCAACTCCACATCCCTTTTTATCTTGGCACGAGAAGACAAATAAAAAGTTAAATTCTAAAGTTGAAGCACAGTTTATATCTCACAAGGACATGTATGAAGTCGGGTCCATCTATTTCACATCATGAAGCTCATATTCAAAATGTTCAAAAAGGTAAAAACTAATGAAAACATGCTAACTACTATATGTAAAGTTAATTTTCACCCCACACTTTTGAACAAGGCTGTGCCTCGCGGCACGACTTACTTCAAAAGCTGTTTTAAGCAAGCAATTACACAAAAAGAGACAAAAGGGGTGAAAATTACTTAAGAACTGAAAATTAAATGACAGAATTTAAATGACTGAAAGTAAGATAGTGTTGGGTTACCTCCCAACCAGTGCACTTGTTTAATGTCGTTGGCTCGACAATACCTCACTCATGGATCATAAGGTGGGATCCCATGGGCTTTTGAGGTCGAACTTCTTCTCGGCTGTTCTTTTACTTTGCCGAAAGAACTTGTGGAGTGATGTGCTCAGTTCGATTCTCCATTGGTTCAGCAGGTTCTTTTCCACATGCTTCCGAGAAGGTGAGGGCTCCGTGACCATAGATGCTAGTCCAATGAGCCGTGCTCTCTTGCTTCTCCTTCCGGGTTTCCATTCCTTCGGCCCATGTCTTTGTCGCTTTTTCATGTTCGAATGGTTGGCACCTTTGCAAGTTTGGAAGTTCAGCATTGTCCCATTGAATGTAGGCGACATCAAGCTTGTTCCCATGCTAAGCCTCTTCTTTGTGGCAGCGACGAATGGTCGTCCTAGAACGAGTTGATTTTCAGGGCCGCTTTGTTGAGTTGTGGTGAGCGAGAGCTCCATTGTTGGCTTTCCGGACCCTTGCTTTGCCTCCAACTCCCCTTGCACCGCATCATTATTGAATACATGCTCTTTGGTGGCTATGATCTGCATAAAACATGAAGGGTTAAGTTGGGGCTTCTCGGCCATAAGGACCGGTTCTTTCTCGGCCAGCTCGTCAGGTGTCTCGGGCAGCTCGGGCGCTTCGGCCATGAGGAATGGGCTCGTCTCGGGTGCGTCCTGATCTGTCTCGGCCAGCCCATCAGTGAGGTCCGGGCACGTCTCGGCTAGCTCGGCTATGAGGACTGTGCACGACTCGGCTGGTTCAGCAATGAGGTGCTGGACTGGCGTGGTTCCCTCGGGCAGATTGATGATGAGAATCGGGCCTGATTTGGGCAATTCTTCTTTGGCCATTCGAGAGTCCTCATCCTTGTCAATTATTTGGTCTCCGGGGGAAATCACACTGAGGTCCGGGTATGAATTAGGCAGCTCGACATCTAGGTCCGTGTATGTCTCGGCTAGCTCGTCAGTTAGGACCGGGTCTGCCTCGGACAGATCGGCAGTGAGGACCGGGACTTTAGTTGGTTCGGTAGTGAGAACCGGGCCTGTCTTGGCTGGCTCTTCTTTGGTCATCTGCGGGTCCTCATCCTCTACCGGCTCCTCGGGTTCAGTCGCCCTTTCTGCCGCCCATAATTCGGTTTCGGCCTTGATTTGGTGCACCATGTTGGCCAGTTCTTCGAGCCGCATGGCCTGATCTTGTTTCGCGCTTCTTGCCTTATCTTCTATTAAGTTCCACAAATCATCCACGCTTAAGTTGTCTACCGAGCCTCCTGCCGCAGCATCATTAAGCCTATTCCACTCTTGTGGCATCATCCCACCGAGAAACCTTTGAAGAAGATCGAAGTTGTTGAATCCATGGTGCGGGCAGCTCGTCAAAATGGAGTCAAAGTACGCCAAGTACTCGTCCAAAGTTTCGTCCCGGGATTGCTCTATGTTGTTGATCTTCTCGCGGACTTCAAGTTCGAAGGATCGTAGGGAAAACTCTTCTAGAAATTTGGCTCGCAGATCCCAATAATTGCCTTCATAAGCTGCACATGAGTAAAACCATTCTATTGCGGAGTTAGTTAAAGAAAATTTAAAGCATTCAAGTTTAAACCCCTCTAGCGATTCATTTTTAGGCCTCATGTGGCTGCATATGGAGTGGAACGTATGTGTATGCCTCACGGGATCTTCTCCAATGGCACCTCCGAATTTGGGGAGACAGTTAAGCATCTTAAACATTAGGTTGCTACCCCCATCATTCCAAGGTTCTCTGCCGTAGTACGAGGACATGGTGAACTGAAAAATAAAAATAAAAAACAGAAAAACAAAATAGAACAACTATTCCGATGCACAACTCCCCGGCAACGGCGCCAAAATTTGGCAGGCTGTCGTTGTGACCTGCAAATTTACATTTATATTTTCCACTACTCTAGTGGTTCACTACAGGTAGCAAACGGTAAGTAGGGGTCGAACCCAAGGGAGTTAAGGTAGTAAACAGTTGTTCTTATGAAAGCAAAAAATAAAGTAAAGACAATTGGAGTTTTTGGTTGTTTTTAGTGCTGAAATGAAAGTACTGAAAGTAAATGACTGAAAAGTAAAGGTGCTTGAAGAACCAAGACTTGACTGAAAGTAAATGTGCTGGAAAGTAAAGTGCTGGAAAGTAAAGTACTGAAAAGTAAAGTACTAAAAAGTAAAGTACTGAAAATAAAGGTGCTTGAAGGACAAGTCTTACGGAAAGTAAAGCAGTTGATATAAGACTGAAAGTAAATGTGCAAGAAAAGTAAAGGGAAAGTAACTTTGTGCGAGAGATATTCAGTCTAGGGTCTCAAACTTGTGATACTTCCATCATAGACTTCAAACGATCTCTTTTACAATTCCATGTGTGACTATCCCGACAAAGGTGATAATCCAAATACCCCGACAAAGGTGGTAACCACACCCTTAACTTGTCAAGAGTGTTATGTGGTTGTCCCGACAAAGGTGACAACCCAAGTACCCCGACAAAGGTGATAACCATAACAAGCTTGACATGTTAAGAGCTTCTAGTCCTCCTAGATCGAACAGCCCGACAAAGGTGTTGCCCAAACTAGGTTGTCACTATCTACCTTTGCCGCAAAGCATCCAGTAAATATTAACTATAGGAATCATTCAGCTCGGCTAAGCTTTGTGACAAAACTTCCACTTAGCCTTGCCGAACGACCCTTGAAATGGACTCAAAGACTAGGGAATGTAAAAGGCAATTAAAACATAGTCTCAAGAAGTCGGCACAAGGATGAAAACCCTATACCGAATATGAGCTTTAGCCGCTTGTATTCATGTCAAGGAATACAAGTGCTATTGCTAAGTAAGTAAAAAAACACAGAAAAGTAAAGACAAGTAACCGTGAGCAATTTTGTGAACAAAGTAACCGTGAGCAATTTTGTAGCCGAAAACAAACTAGTAACCGAAAGTGATTTTGTGAACAAACGTAAGTAAAGATTGCTTGAAAGTAAAAGTGACAAGAACAAGTAGAAAGTAGTCGAAAGCTTTTTGGTATCAAGAACAAGTAACAAGCAAAAGTAACAAAAGTGCTTCTGATGATCAAGTAACACTAAGCTATTCTAAACTAAGGAACTCCAAAGTGCTCTCTCTCTCTATTTGATGGGAGGAGTGGTCCGTGTGTCTCTCTTTTGGTGGGAGGAGTTCCAAGTTGAAATGAAGAACAACCCCTCTTATTTATAGAAAATAAGAGGCGGTTTAGCTTTCCTTATGGAGAGAGTTTGCCGCCCGAGCACATAGGTGCGTGTAAGCTCCATGGGCATTCCATAGCCCATAAGTATGCCAAAGCACATAGGTGCTTGTTCATCCCAAGAGCTTCCTTAGCCTTGAATCTAGCCGCCATTTAAGGTAGGAGGTGCGTGTCTCATTCTTGGAGTTTCTTTAGCCCATAAGTATGCCAACTCCAAGAAAGTTGGTGCTAAGCATGGCTACATTGAGCTATGTGTTTCATGAAGCTAGCTGTTCATAGAGCAAGGTGCTTCCAAGGATAGTTGCTCAATGAGCAAGTTGATTTCAAGGGGTTCCGGAATTGAGGAGTGAGTTTCCCGGGCACTCGGCGCTGGACTAGGCTCTCTCGGCGCAGGCCCGGTCCCTTTTGGTCCCGACTTCACTTGTAATCCATTTTTGGCTTAAAATCTCCCTTTTTAGCTTGTTTCTTCTCTAAAACTCAAAATAGCCTGTAGATCAAAAGTGGAACTAACAAGCAACAGTTAGTAAGACAAAATGTTTAATTTGGTGGGTTTAACTGTTTCGTTGAGTCATACAAGTATGCCCCATCAGTAGTACAGGTAGCTTCAAATAGGTAGTTTTGCCAAAAATGCCAAGGGGGAGATTGTTAGTTTATATGGCATGTAGTTTGGCAAAACTTAGTATAGTTGTTCTAGCTATTATTCAAGACTGGAGAGACAACTGTCCTAGAACAAGTTGATGTAGAAGAAGTGTTTCCTAAATCAGATTAGGAAACCTAGTTGACCGTTGGAAGATCAAGGCGGTTGCTCATCAGTGGACAGAAGTTGGAAGTTTCCAAATTTAGATTTGGAAACTTGTCTAAGCTGACCTAGCACAACTCTGACGCAACAGTAAATTTCCTAAATCATATTTGTCGAGTCAGGTGCTTATGGATTATTGGAAATATCCTTGGAGTCGGTTGCTTGCGCTTGAAGCTATCTTAGTCGAGATGATAATCGAAGGTTGCTTAATCTAGATTGAAGATTCGAACGGAGGATTATCTACAAGAGATATGCGCAAGAGATTAGGAAAGATTTCCTAATGATAGAGGCGGTTTAGTTTAGGAATCCTTATTGTTTTAGGGTTTCGACCGCTCTATATAAGGAGTGCTAATACTCAGTTATTAGTAGCACTCACGGAGATACAATACACGCTCATACTCATTGAAGGGAGGAGGAGGCAAACGGCGGTGAATTAATCGTAACTGGTTATTCACGACGCACGTATACGGCTGGAGAATTAACCGTCACTGGTTACTCGAAGGTGCTAGGATTCAATTTGTGGTGGTGCTCAACAGATTGATTGAAGGACGAAGCTGAAGGCTCGCACTGAAGTTATGTTACTGCGCATTCGGGAGAAGGCGCTGATTCTCACGGAGAATCATTCTGGTGGATACGGAGCGGGAGCGAAGATCTAGGGGGAGACCTAGATTTCAATTACTAGAGTGTCCGAGGCTCAGGTTGTTTAAGAGGGATTCTGTAAACGGTAAATCTTGTACTCGCAATACTCAATAATAGTGAATTGCTGTCCACCGGGCTAGAGAACGCCCCCCAGACGTAGGCTCGTTAACGCCGAACTGGGTAACAACTTTGCGTGTCGTTTTATTTCTGCATTACTTGTTTTAGCGCATAAGTTGTTTTAGGATTTGCTCTGGATCTCGACTCGAACAACATCTCATCTACCAGGGGAAGATTTCACCTCTGTCATGAGTCCCTAGGCCATGAGGGTTTGCACTCTTTTTCCCCAAGTACGGTTTCATCCCACGAGGTTTTACATACTTAGGTTTTTAATGAGGCAAGTCTTCATGGTTCCAAGCTTAACATGTTCTGGTTGTCAAGCTTGAGGGGGAGTATTGATAGGAAGACTATATCCAAGATTAACTCTATCCAAGAATATAACTATCCAAGAGACAAACCTTTGTCTAAGTTCGTCCCAAGTTAGTCTATTTCTAAGGACGAACTTAGACAAACCTTAGAATGAGACTAACGAGACTAATTTGGGACGAACAAAGACTAACTTTAGTCTCATTCTAAGGTTTGTTTAAGTTCGTCCCAAGTTAGTCTAAGTTTGTCCCAGGTTAGTCTATTTCTAAGGACGAACTTAGAAAAACCTTAGAATGGGACTAACGAGACTAACTTCGGACGAACAAAGACAAACTTTAGTCTCATTCTAAGGTTTGTCTAAGTTCATCCCAAGTTAGTCTAAGTTCGTCCCAAGTTAGTCTCTTTTTAAGGACGACCTAAACAAACCTTAGAAAGAGACTAACGAGACTAACTTGGGACGAACAAAGACATACTTTAGTCTCATTCTAAGGTTTGTCTAAGTTCATCCCAAGTTAGTCTCTTTCTAAGAACGAACTTAGACAAACCTTAGAATGAGACAAACGAGACTAACTTGGGACAAACAAAGACAAACGTTGGTCTCATTCTAAAGTTTGTCTAAGTTCATCCCAAGTTAGTCTATTTCTAGAGACGAACTTAGACAAACCTTAGAATGAGACTAACGAGACTAACTTGGGACGAACAAAGACAAACTTAAGTCTAATTTTAAGGTTAGTCTAAGTTCGTCCAATGTTAGTCAAAGTTCATCCCAAGTTAGTCTCTTTCTAAGGACAAACATAGACAACCCTTAGAATGAGACTAAAGTGACAAACTTGGGACGAACAAAGACAAACTTTAGTCTCATTCTAAGGTTTATCTAAGTTCGTCCCAAGTTAGTCTAAGTTCGTCCCAAGTTAGTCTAAGTTCGTCCAAAGTTAGTCTATTTCTAAGGACGAACTTAGACAAACCTTAGAATTAGACTAACGAGACTAACTTGGGACAAACAAAGACAAACTTTAGACTCATTCTAAGGTTTATCAAAGTTTGTCGTAAGTTAGTGTCTTTCTAAGGACGAACTTAGACAAACCTTAGAATGAGATTAACGAGACTAACTTGGGAAGAACAAAGACAAACTTTAGTCTCATTCTAAGGTTTGTCTAAGTTTGTCCCAAGTTAGTCTAAGTTCGTCCCAAGTTAGTCTCTTTCTAAGGACGAACTTAAACAAACCGTAGAATGAGACTAACGAGACTAACATGGGACGAACAAAGACAAACGTTAGTCTCATTCTAAGGTTTGTGTAAGTTGGTCCCAAGTTAGTCTCTTTCTAAGGACAAACTTAGACATACCTTAGAATGAGACTAACGAGACCTGCATAAGATAAACATTCCTTTCCCAAATACAAAGGGGTGAGTATGAAAAGAAACGACATAAACATAAAAACTGTAACAAATGAAAAATATGTCGGGTTACCTCCCGGCAAGTGCCTTTGTTTAACGTCGTTGGCTCGACGGTACCTCACTCATGGATCATAAGTTGGGATCCCATAGGTGCTTGAGGTCGAACTTCTTCTCGGTTGCTCTTTTGCTCCGCCCAAAGAAAGCATGGAGTGATGTGCTTGGTTCTAGTCTCCATTTGTCCGGCGAGTTCTTTTCCACATACATCGGAGAAGATGAGGGCTTCTTGGCCATAGTTGCTGGTCCATTGAGCCGTGGTCTCTTGTTACTCCATCCTGGCTTCCATTCTTTTGGGCCATGTCTTTGTCGCTTCTTCATGTTCAAATGGTTGGCACCTTTGCAAGTTTGGAAGTTCAGCATTGTGCCATCAAGTGTAGGCGACATCAAGCATGAGCCCCTGCCAAGCTTCTTCTTTGTGGCAGCAGAGATGGGTTGTATTGGAACAAGTGAGTTTTCAGAGCCGCTTTGTTGAGTCGTGGTGAATGAGCGCTCCATCATTGGCTTTTCTTGCCCTTGATTTGCCTCCAACTCCCCTTGCACCGCATCATTATTGACTACATGCTCTTCGGTGGCTATGATCTGCATAAAACATAAAGGGTTAAGTTGGGGTTTCTCGGCCATAAGGTCCGGGCCTTTCTCGACCAGCCCGTCCGTGAGGACCGGGTCTGTTTTGGGCCGCTCGGGCACTTCGGCTAGCGCGGGCGCGTCCTGGTCTTTCTCGGCCAAATCGGCAATGAAGTCTGGGCACGTCTCGGGCATTTTGGCAGCGAGCATCGGGACTGTCTCGAGCAACTCGACAATGAGGACCGCGCTCGGCTTGATTTCCTCGGGTGTTTCGGCAGTGATGTCTGATTTGAGTGGCTCGGCCGCTCGGTAATGAGGACCTGGACTCATTTGGGCAACTCGACAGCGAGGTCCGGGTATGTCTCGGGCAACTCATCAGTTAGGACCGGGACTTCCTCGGATAGATTGGAAATGTGGACCGGGCCAGCCTCGGATAGTTCGGCAGTGAAGTCCGGGACTTCCTCGGTTGCTCCGAGCGCAAGGACCGGGCCTGGCTTGATCTTCAGCCGCTGGCTCCGTGTGCTCCAATGTAAGCTCTTCCTTGCTGACCCTTGGCTTGAGCATCTCATAGATCCGGTGTGTAGCTTCTTTTTGAGCCGCCCAAAATTCCTCGTTTTCAACCTTGAATTGGTGCACCATGTTGGCCAGTTCTTCGAGCCGCATGGCCTGATCTTGTCTTGACCTATCGGCCAAATCATCTATCAAGTTCCAAAGATCATCCATGTCTAAGTTATTCACCGAGCCTCCCGCTGCATCATTTAGCCAATTCCACTCATGTGGCATCATCCCACTGAGAAACCTTTGAAGAAGATCAAAGTTAGTGAATCCATGGTGCGGGCAGCTCATCGCAATGGAATCGAAGTACGACTAGTACTCGTCCAATGTTTCATCCCGGGATTGCTCAGGATTGATGATCTTCTCGCGGACTTCAAGTTGGAAAGATGGTGGGGAAAACTCCTCATTCTTCCAAGGCTCACTTCCGTAGTAGGAAGACATTGTGAACTGCAAGACAAAACAAAAACAAAAACAAAACAAATAGAACAAGTATTCCGATTCACAACTCCCCGGTAACGGTTCCAAAATTTGACAGAGCAGTCCTTGAGGAACTGCAAAATTTACATTTATAGTTCTACTACTCGTGACTCACTATTGGATTAGCAAGCGGTAAGTAGGGATCGAACCCAAGAGAGTCAGTGTGGAATAGTTGTTCTTTGAAAAGAAAATAAAGTAAATACAGGTTGGGTTTTTTGGTTGTTTTATGACAGAAAGTAAATGACTGAAAAGTAAAGTGCTGAAAGTAAGTGCGAGAAAGTAAGTGCGTAAAGTAAATACTGAAAGTAAAGTGCGTGAAAGTAAAGTACTAAAAGTAAAGTGCCGAAATGTAAAGTGCTTGAAAGTAAATGACAGGAAGTAAAGTGCTGATAAGTAAGGATGAAAGATATTCAGTCTAGGGTCTCTACTTGTGAGACAACCATCATAGACGTCAAATGATCTTACTTTGTGTTCATAAGTGCGGGTTTATTCCTTTTCAAGACTTAAACCCTAAAGTAAGGCCATTTCTAGCACTAACACCACAATCTATTCCAAAATCAAGACATAGACTTCTAGTTCTAAGTGCAGCCACTTGATCTCTCATTTCTGATCAATCAAGCGACTTAAGGAAGATCAAATTACTCGGCTAAGTTTTGCCCTTTCGATGCATCCACTAAGCCTTGTTGTCTAATCAAGATTGAACCACTCAGCTAAGCTTTGCCCTTTCGATGCATCCACTTAGCCTTGTTGTTCAACCGAATAATGGCACCGAACTAGTTGACACACGAAGTAGCATTAAGTTCAAGTCTCAATATGCATACACAAGTATGAACACCCTTTGACCGAATATGCTTTAGCTACTTGTATTCATGTGAAGGAATACAAGCACCATATTTACAAAAGTAAAGGAAAACAAGAAAAGTAAAGACAAATACAAGAAAAGTAAAGGTAACCGTGAGCTTTTGTAACAAGAACTATAGCTTTAACTACTTGTATTCATGTCAAGGAATACAAGTAGCCATGGCAAGAACAAGGAAGTAAAGGGAGAAGAGCTCCAAATCAAGAACAAGACATGAAAGTAAAGAGAGCTTTGGAAATCAAGAACAAAAGTAGACAGTGTTTGTCTTGAAACATATGTGTAGCATAGGTTGTTTTGGAGAAGAGAGATAAGCTCTCAACTCCCTAATGTGTGCATGAGGATATTCTAAGACCTCTTGGTCTATTTATAGACAAAGGAAGTCTGTTTAGGGGAAGAGATAAGGATTGGTTTGGAGAAATATCCCAAAAGCACTCCCACTTGGATAGGAAGAAGAGAAGAGCCACCCACTTGGACTTGTCACTTGCATTCCCAAAGGGCAACCGACCTTGGCACTTGGGCACATGTATTGGCTTCTCCAAAAGCCAACCAACCGACTTGGTTTTTGTTGAGGCAACCGGACTTGGATAGTTGAGGCAACCGGACTCCAAAAGCAAACCGAAGTGAATAGTAGAGGCAACCCGGAATATAGGGACTTTGGATGGTTCTTGGCCGGAACTTGGTTGGGTCATGGTTGTACTTGGCTGGAGCTTGATCGGAGCTTGGCCAGAGTTTGGCCGGAATTTGGCCGGATATTTGGTCGTAGGCCTTTGGCTCTTGGACTGCGGATTTGGAATGGTCAAGTGATTTTAAGACTAATGTCCAAAGTCATTTTGCCGGAATCTAGCCGAGACCTGGTCATGGCCTACGTTCCCTCTGTTGGGCATGGGCTCCTCGGGCAATGCTTGGGCATCGGCTGGTTCCACTCGGGCGTTTTGTCTGGGAAGTGAGATTGTCCGAGTTATTGGGCATTTAAAACACTTTAGACGAGCCAGAATTGCCAGATTCCATGGTTTGCCCGGGCAACTTGAATTCAGAGCTAGACGGCCTGGGCGCGGCCTGGGACTCTCTCGGGCGAGAACCTTGGCGATGCCTTGGCGCGGCCTGGGCGATGCTCGGGCAGGGACCAGTGTTTCTTGGTACTTGTTCTCGGGCCAGGGACATGACATTTACTGTTCCTCTCGGGACATCTTCTCGGACGGGGTCCGACATTTCTCGGACGCGGCCCGACTGGTTTTCTCGATCCCCGACTGGCTTTTCTCGGTCCCAGGTTGAGACTCCTCGGGCCATGGTAAAATTTCCTCGAGCCATGGTTGAATTTCCTCGGGCCCAGGTTGCGATTTCTCTGCCCAAAATGCTTAGCGTGCTTTTTGGCACAAATCTCCCTTTTTAGGCGTGTTTCCTCTTTAGGCTCCAAAATTGCCTGAAATGCAAAAACGACATTAACAAGCACATGTTCTTATGACTAAGAGTCTAATTTGGTGGGTTTAGTGTACTCGATGAATTGTATAAATACGCTCCATCAGTGCCCCCCCCCCCATCCGCCTACCTGGGTGCCCCCTTTTTTTTGCGGTGTCACTAAGATTGAATATTTTGACCATCTCATTGACAGATTCCGCAACAAGATTTCCAGCTGTGAAGTTCCCTTGAAGTGGCATGTATTTGGCAAAACGTAGTTAGACAGTTCGAGCAGGTGTTCAGGGGGGGTTCGAACAATATCCTGGTACTCCTGTACAACGTGATCAAGACGCGAGGATATTTCCCGGAAGATATTGGCAACGAATATTTCGACAAGTGGAAGTCGGCCTGCAACTTATTTGAGCATTAGATATTCGAATGAATATCTACATTGAAGATGGCGTGACTTACTTGGAAAGAAGACTTCATATATACTTCTGATCGATTTGAGAAAGATATACATCAAATATTCAGGAATCAATTCCGAAATATTTGATGGGATTATCTAAGGCGAATTAGGGTTTCGCTCGAGCATATAAATACAATGCAAGGGCAACCTTAATTCTCATCGCTTTCAAAGATCAAATACACACGAGCATATCCTGCTGATTGGCGAAGAAGAAAGCGACGACCGGTTGTGTTTTCTCATTGGAAATACATCGGTGCAAGAGCAGTCTGTTCAAGTGCAACACAGACTGCCTGAAGCGTGTTAACTGCCGCACCCAACAAAGGTGATCAAAGCTTTCGAGAGAAAGCATCCGAGCTTCTGGAGAAGGTTGAGAAAGTTCGGACTGCAGGTTCTGGACGAAGGGGATCGAGGGGAATTGCCGTGAACCTCGGTTGCAAATCTGAGTGACGGAGTATTGAGGTTAGGCTATTACAAGGTGTAATTGTAAGTCCATGTGGAAACCCTATACTCGTAATAAAGATTTACTGTCCCTTTTTCGGGTGTGGGAAACCCCCCAGAGTAGGCGGAGCCGAACTGGGTTATCAGTCTGTGAGTTCTACTGCTTTTGTCTATTTGCTGAACTGTTGTGACAAGAGTTCAAGGTCTGTCGCAACTGAACCTTGAACTGTTGTGCAAAGAGTTCAAGGACTGTTGCAATAGTACCCTTGACACAAGCTTGAACAGGGGATATAATTTCAATTGGTATCAGAGCAAAACACTCGACACACTGAGTGGGATCCTGAACTGTTCAAGATGACTCTGAAGGAAGGACAAAGCATAACCAGACCCCTGCTACTTGAAGGCTCAAACTATGCCACGTGAAAGCCCGTGATGAGATCCTTTCTGAAATCTCTAGACGAAAAGGCATGGAAGGCTGTTCTGAAAGGGTGGACGGAACCCATGATGAACAATCTCACTGGAGAACCGATCGCCAAACCAGAAGCTCTGTGGAGAGAAGAGGAGGACAAAGCCTCCATGGGAAACTCAAAGGCTATGAACGCAATTTTCTCAGCCGTAGATGAAAACGTCATGAAGCTAATCATTAACTGTGAAGTGGCCAAGGAAGCATGGGATATCCTCCAAACAGCCTTTGAAGGTACAGACAAAGTTCGCAACTCTCGCATGCAGGCTGTCACAACCAGGTTCGAAGAGATGAAGATGAAGGAGAGTGAAACCATCACTGAATACAACACCAGAGTTCTGGAACTATCCAACGAGGCATCTGCTCTCGAAAAATCCATTGATGAAGAAAGATTGGCCAGTAAAGTCCTAAGATCACTCCCTCCTAGGTTTGCCATGAAGGTCACGGCCAAAGAGGAAATGCACGACATTGCCAAACTGAAACTGGATGAGCTGATGGGTTCTCTCAGAACCTATGAGATAAACCATGATTTTCAACCTGGGGAAGTGAAGGGAATCGCCCTCAAAGCAGACATGTCTGAAGACAAACAGGATGGTAGCTGCACTACTGAACAACTGGCCATGATGGCTCAGAACTTTGGCAGAATGGTGCGGAAAATCAACAGACGTGGACCAGAAAAAGGTCAGCCTTCATCAAATAGCTTCTGAAACTGGAAACCTGACAGGTCAAGATCTAGAGACATGAGACAAGACTCGTCTGACAAAGGAAAGGAAGAAATTCAGTGTCATGAATGCAAGGGGTTTGGACATATTGCCTCCCAATGTGCGAATACACTCATGAAGAAGAAGGCAATGGTCGCTAGCTTCAGCGACAGTGAGTCAGACGAAGAAAAAGGTGAGACCACTAATTTTGTGGCCTTTGTCACTACTCTGGGAGAGTGCAGCGACACCAGTGAAACAGTTCCATCGCAGTTGGAACTCCCAAATGAAGACCCCTCAGACAGTGACAATGAAGAACTCACGCAGGATTCTCTGGCTCAGACATATAAAGATCTATATGAGAAGTGGCTGCTTCTGATCAAAATCAACAAGAAGCTAAATGACACAGTTGCCAGCGTCACTATGGAAAAAGACAAGGTCTGGTAGGAGGTCGAGATACTGCTTACAATGAAGGTAGAACTTGAAGGTACAATTGTCTCTCTGAATTCTCAACTGGTTGAGATGAAACAGGAAAGATTGGGTCTTCTTGCTCAGAGAACAGAACTCTTGGGGACTGTCTCCTCACTGAAAGTCGATCACATGCATGACGGGACTAAGGAAAACCATCACAGATCTGAAGCGTAAAGAGGTGTTTCAACTAAGGAGAGTAGAACAGCTGGAATTCCAGCTAAAATCTGAAAAAATGGATCACTCAGACACTAAGAAGGAGCTCAATCACCTCAAACAGTCGGTAAGGATGCTAAACTCTGGCACTAACGACTTAAATGATATTCTCAGATCTCAGAGGTTGGAATCTGGACATCGAGGCCTGGGATTCACAAAAGAAGGTACCTCCAAAGGCAGCTCGTGTGTTAAAACAAGATCAGTGTCTGAACACCTGCCGGGACAGAAGGTGAGACAGCGCCCCAGACAGAAAATAGACTTGTCCCAAGATCAGTCTAAAGGAAAGAACCGAGCTGATCACAAGGAGACACATGGATCACTCGGTGGTGGAAAGACCTGAGATCACTCGTCCAAAACCATGACTATTCACTAGTGACTCAAAGGATAGATCGGCGCACTTGCTGGTACTGCAACCAGATGGGACACATCAAGGTGGAATGTCGCCTGTTTCTTGCGGAACAACGTGCTTTCCAACAACGGACCACACCACGACAAAAACAAGTCAAGGTTCAAAAGGCAGACCAAACTGTTTGCATGGTGGCCTACTACTCCTCAAGCTACACAGCGCAATACAGTTGGCTCTTCGACAGTGGATGTTCCGCCCACATGACAGGTAACTCTCAATATCTTACCCATATTAGACCTGTTGAGCAGATGTGGTTTGTCACCTTCGGGGATGGTGAAAAGGATCAGGTTATTGGCTGTGGGACATTGATGGTTCCGAATCTCCCTGCACTCAAGAACACCCTCCTTGTCAAAGGACTGACCATGAATCTTATCAGCATCAGTCAACTGTGTGACGATGGATACTATGTGTCATTCTCCAGCTACTCATGTCTTGTACTAGACCAGAGTGGTGATACACTGATGAAAGGAAAAAGGGGTGCCAACAACTGCTACACTATTCGAATGGGTTTGACGGATTCAATGAACAACGAGAACCATGGCCAGTAACTGGTTGCTCTTACATGTTCAAACACTCAACATAGTTTTCTGCGAGGGGGAGTGGATACGACCTTGCACACAAGATCTGATTAGAGATGCGCACAAATCAATGTTGCCGGGTGTCCCAGGAAACTGTTGAATCAGAAGGTGGCACAGTTACGGAAGGAGTTCGTACACTTCCCACAGAAATGTGCCTGGAGCCGTACAAGAAAATATGAATGCTCACAGAAGATGGTAACTCTTAGGCAGCATACTTTTTTCAACCCCTATGGCAAGTCAC
Organism: Rhodiola kirilowii; assembly: GCA_033675215.1. NCBI lineage: Eukaryota > Viridiplantae > Streptophyta > Magnoliopsida > Saxifragales > Crassulaceae > Rhodiola > Rhodiola kirilowii. The sequence continues at coordinate 18,650,672 of CM066198.1, forward strand.
GGAGTGGAACACCCAGATCCCTAGTGGGTCCATGTGGTGTCAACCACTGAAAGCATCCAACGGTGGTCAGTCATAATCGAATCTCCAGCTGAACAGTTGGACTGACCGCCTAATAAAAAGAACTAGAACAGAAGTCTCGACAACTTGGAAAATATCTTTTAAATATCCTTGAAGATTTTATTTGGGATTATGCGGGAATAGATAGTTTTGGAAAGCTGAAAAGTCATCAAGTAATATTTGATTTTTGAAAAATCAAATTCATTCCCTGAGTATTGTCTTCTCACTCTCGTCCCCAAAACCCTAGAACGGAACTCTCCCTCTCAACTGCTCTTTCCTCAACCGACAACGGTGAACACCAGGAAGTCAGCAAAATCCAGTGCTAAATCTGCAGAGAAAAGCAAAGAAAGCATGCAGACCTCAAAGGCGTTGGCGGTGAAATCAAAGATTCTGAAATCAAAAGCTGCGAAGATGAAAAAGGCGTCGCCTTTACACTCAGTCACCGAATCTTTGGCCAAAGAGAAGTCTGCTGAAGGAGTTACCACTAAAATTTCTTAGCCAGCCACAATGGATTCAACTCCACAAGTTCAGGTAAATCCCACTATTCCTTCTAACTCTGCAAATATCTCCGTTGTTGAAAAATCTGTGTTGAATGAAGAAGTAAGAGTGGAGGTTGAGAAGGTTGTTGAGTCGATTGACGGTGATGAAGCCAGAAGGGCTGTAACTGGCGATAATGGTGGTAAAATTGTTAGTGGTGTTAAAGCTGATGGTGTTGAAACCAGTAGGGCGATACTTGGTGGTGATGTTGATAGAAATCTTGATAGTGGCAGGGCTGTGGCGGTTGACAAACCCAGCAGTGCGGTTATTGAAAAGGAGTCTATCAAGATTGTGGAAGAAAAGGAACCCAGCAAGATGGCTGGAGGTTCAGGAACATGGAGGGAAAAGATCTTTGCCTCAGGATACATTCCTCCAAAGGCAGGTCGTAGAAAAAAGGTTAAGCGAGCTAGTGACTCTCCCAAAAAGTACCTTGCCCAGATATATGCCACTCGAGGAAGGAAGATTGCAATGTCCGATGAAGAAACAGAAAAGTTTATTAAGACCTCGGGGAAGAGGAACTTAGTGATCAATGAGGTTGATCCGCCTGAAAATCAAAAAGGAATCACTGAAGAAGGTTCCGGTTTGCATGATGAGGCTATGGCAGAGGAGATTAATCCAACCGAAAAGGATGAGGAGTTGGAGAAGTTATACAAAGACATTGATGATGTCATAGAAGACCTGGAAAAGGAGAAGGATCAGGAAGTGGCAAGTCCGGAAGAAGCTCAGTATGATCAGGCTGTTGGGGTAAAAGAATCTGATGCAGACAAAGCTCCAAGTGTTCCAACTAAGGAACCGAGTGTTCAGTATGGTGATGAGACTGGAACAGCTACTGAGAAAGCTACAAGCGGTTCAACTGTGGAACCATCTGTTCTGCCCGAAGCTCAAACAGCACCAGCTCCAGAGGAAGGTCTGCGTAACCAGGCTGTTGAAGCAGAATAGTCTGTTACTGAAAAAGTCACAAGTGTTCCAACCGTGAAACAAAATGTTCACACTAAAGATGAGACTGGAGTTGTTCCGGAGTCAGTAATGTGTGAAGAGACAGTGGCAGTTCAAGATGATCGTCGTAGGGATCATGTGGAGGAAGATGGCTCACTCACTAGTAAGGATGGTTCTATGTCCTCAGCAAAAGGCGCTACCCTTTCAGAAGATGACCAAGACAGTGTTCCCCTTGTCAATCTCAAAAGGACAACGAAGGGGAAGGAAAAGAAAAAGGTAGTCTTTGCTAAGACTACAAAGGAACCAGTCCAGAAAGTTGCTGAAGTAAGCAGTGGTGCAGGGGGAGCTGAATCTTCCAAGAAAAGGAAACGTGCTGCTACAGTTCCCATCTCTGAAGATGCTGCGAGATGTGATGTCCCAGCCCCTGAGTCTGAGACTGTCCCAGTGGGTAAGGTCAAGAAAGGAGTGTGGTTCGTAACTAAAGAAGCAGCGTTGATATGGGATTGTGTGCTGAAAAGGAAAATTATACCTGAGAGGCTGTTGGATGCGTCCAGTTACAAAGGGAAGGACGTGGTTGAGGTGCTTAAAGAGTCGGATCTGTTCTGGACGTTGGACAGATGCAAGCCGTTCAACGAACAGCTGGTGCGTGAGGCCATGGCAAACATGCCTCCAAAGTTTGGTGTCATTGGAGAGGCAGAGTATGGGGTCTTCTATGTAAGAGGTAGAAGGATCAAGATTGATCCAGAGCTGATCAATGTATACTTCTCCATGGACGACCCGGCTATTGATGAAGAAGAATCCAGCCTTGAGAAGATAGTGAGCACCATCACTGCAGGCTCTGTTCAGTGGAGGCCTGAGTCAGTTGTGCATACAGCGGATCTGTCTACATTCTATTCAATGCTGTTCTTCATAGCAGTGTTCAACTGGAGGCCGTCTACTCATCCCTCTACTGTCAACAAGGACATGGCCCAACTGATTTATCAGATAGGGAACAAGCAAAAGTTCAACCTGGGCAGAATAATGTTCAAACAGATTGCTGAACATGCCACATCAATGAGAACTCTGCACTAGATCTGCTTTCCATCTCTGATTTATGAGCTGATTATTCATCAAGCCCCTGATTTGAAAGCCTCGTCTGATCTCCTTACTAAAGCTCCCAGCAAATTCATAGTGGACCACAAGCTATACAAAGGACGGCATGTGAATGATCTGAAAGGAGGAAGCAAGAAAGGGAAAGAACTTGGGGAATCCAGTCGAGGGGGAGCCAGAATGGGCGTGGATGAGAGGAGCAAACTACTGAAGGACCTCCAGGTTATCATTGCTGCGGACAAGGAACAGCGCCGCCGAATCAACAGGCTTGCTCGAGCACTCAGCTACCCCAGTGATGATGAATCAGAAGCTACTGTCTCTGAAGAAGACTCCATTGAAGAAGCTTCCGATTAAAGGTCCATTGAAAAACTAAACCCTCTGAACTTTTTCAAACATTCTGCTCATATGTGCTTGTTCTGGCACAATTTATTTTGCTTGGTTGTTCGAACTTGTTGGACCCCTTGCCAGTTTATGGCAAAAAGGGGGAGTAATTTTGAGAGGACAAATTGTGTGTTCCCTCAAGATGCCTAAGTCTAGAGAGTTAGCTAGTTTTAGTTGTCTAGATGATTTGGTTTTGCCAAAATGCCAAGGGGGAGATTGAAGTTCCCTTGAAGTGGCATGTATTTGGCAAAACGTAGTTAGACAGTTCGAACAGGTATTCAGGGGGAGTTCGAACAATATCCTGGTACTCCTGTACAGCGTGATCAAGACGCGAGGATATTTCTCGGAAGATATTGGCTACGAAGATTTCGACAAGTGGAAGTCGGCCTGCGACTTATTCGAGCATTAGATATTCGAATGAATATCTACATTGAAGATGGCGCGACTTACTTGGAAAGAAGACTTCATTAATACTTCCGATCGATTTGAGAAAGATATACATCAAATATTCAGGAATCAATTCCGAAATATTTGATGGGATTATCTAGTGTGAATTAGGGTTTCGCTCGAGCATATAAATACAATGCAAGGGCAACCCTAATTCTCATCGCTTTCAAAGATCAAATACACACGAGCATATCCTGCTGATTGGCGAAGAAGAAAGCGACGACCGGTTGTCTTTTCTCATTGGAAATACATCGGTGCAAGTGTAGTCTGTTCAAATGCAACACAGATTGATGGACCATAATTGTATGAATCATAAACACAGATAAACCCACCAAATTAGACGCTTTGTCTATTTAACTTTTTCTTGCTAGTTCCGATATTTATCTGCAGGGTATTTTGACGTCTAGAGAGAATACATGCTAAGGATGACTTTTTAAGCTGAATATGAATTACGAGTCATTCCAAGTCACGACCAGATGCCGACTGAAGAAATATCATGAACCTGGCATGGAATCACTCAAAACAAGTCCAACCGAAGAGCAACCAGAGACAGTCCGGAGCTGAAAGGACCGATGGCTTTTGTGAAAACCTCACAAAACTCACAAACCACTCTCCTCATGCCACCTACCCGGCGGCTCCTCCCTCACAACTCCTCTCCTCCTCTCCTTGCAAGCCACATGGCCGGCGGCTTTGGGGAAGAAGACAAGAAGACCGGCGGCTTTTGCTCTCCTCCATGGATATCTTGCCATGTGGTGGCCTCTCCTCCACACCTCTTACTCCCCCATGGCTATAAATACCAAGCCATTCCCTTTGTAATCAACATCCCATTCTCATTCCAATTCCATAAGTTAGTGAGAGAAGCTCTCACTTCTCTCTAGATTAGGGCACCACTCTTGTAAACACTTGTTTCAATCTATAATACTCATGTTGGTTCTTGAGTATTCTAGTAGTTCCTGAGTTTACTCCTGTTGGTTCTTGAGTATTCTCTTTACTTTACTGTCTTAGCTATGGTATCCACCTCTATGGATATTCGTAGCTAAACCATTCATTCGGTTGAAGGGGTGTACTTGTATCATACAATGTTTTAGACCCTGCACCTAGTGCCTCTCTGTGTTCAAAACTTGTTCTATGTGCCACCTATTAGGTTAGAATTTCCAAGGTTGAGTGGATGCTTTAACGGGCAAAGCTTATCTGAGGAGTTCGACCTCTCTTAAAAACCATTTGGTTGATCGTCACTGAAGATCAAATGGATGCACATAAGGCTAAGATACTTCGAAAGGAGGAATTAGTCTAAATAGAACAAGTGTTCTAAATGATGTGGCAAGTCTTGTATTAGAAATAGCCTCGATTCATCTTTGAACACATAGTATGATCATTAGAGGTCAATGATAAACAGACTATGATACAAGGCCCCTGCAATTGAATACTTCCTTTTAACTGCAATATCAACTACTGACGTTCCGAAAGACTTGCCAATCACGCAACAACCGCTGTAAGTCTTTCCTTTGATTTTCAGTATTTACTTTTCTGTCATTTACTTTTCCACACTAAAAACCAAAACCAACCAAAAAGTCACGTAGTTATTCGCGCTAAAACCTCAATCAACCCTAAAATCACGTTCCCCGCCTGTACAATCCCTCAAAGAACGACTTATCCCCCTAATTCCCTTGGGTTCGACCCCTACTTACCACTTGCTACCCAGTAGTGAAGTCACGAGTAGTGGACTTATAAATTTATTCTTGACTTTCGCACATGACGACTGTGCGTCCGTCAAAATTGGCGCCGTTGCCGGGGAATTAGCCATCAGATTAGTTGTTCTTTTCCTTCTCATCTCTTCATCGCACTATGTATGCATGGACAACACGACATCTTCCTCTGTTCGGAGGTACGGATGGAGAAGACCCCGTGATGCATTGCCAAAACTTTCACCATAATTGCCGCCGCATAAAACGTGAAAACGAAATGTTAGAGGAATTTAAGTTAAAATGCTTCAAATGATCTTTAACTGACTTCGCGACAATTTGGTATTACACGTCAACCGCTATGCATGCTAAATATTATGTGGACCTTCGTGCTCAATTTCTGAAAGAATTCTCCCCCCCCATCCTTACGACATGACACCCGCGAGAAGATCATGTGCCTTCAACAATCCCGGGATGAGACTTTGGACGAATACTACACGTACTATGACACCATCGTCTCACGCTGCCCGCGCCATGGATTCACCGAAATATTCCTTCTTCAAAAATTCCTTTGTGGAATGAGGCAAGATGAGTTGTCAAGGATCAGTGACGCAGTGGGAGGATCAGCCATGCACTTATCCATGACTCTAATGTGGGATGTTATAGACGACTTGGCCGAAGCCAGAAAACGAAGGCCAATGCCCCGACCTAATAGAGGAATACAGAGGATAGAGGCTAGTCTAGAAAAGAATGAAGAAGACATTGCAGAGGACGAGATGGACGAATCAGATGCAGAAAGCTCTGAAGAAGAGCCTACATTGGAGATCACACCCGAGCCATCAGAAGAAACTCCCGAGCCATCAGAAGAATTAGATACAGAAAGCACCGGAAGCAACGAGGAACCTTCATGGGAACTCAAGACCATACCGGCAGAGGAGGAAGTCCAGAACACCACTGGTGAGCTGCCCAAAACGTACACTGCCCTTACCACTGAAGCAGCCGAGGAAATCAACCAAGACCAGTTCCTCACAGACAGTCTGGCCAATATGGATCCAACCCTTATAATGAGAGCTTCCCAACTTTTCCCCTTGATCAATATGCAAGTCGCAGAAAACTATGTGATCAATGGAGGGGCGGAGGAAGGGCCTGAGCAGAACGACTCTTTGATAGAACATTTTACCACTACAACCAGACAAGGCAGCCCAAAACACAAAAGAGCCCGACTCAAAAGACCTGTAGTGAAGGGTCCCTCGCCTTCTCAGCGATGAAGGAAGGAGAAACTACCAGAACCATGGGAACTGGACCCAAGCACATCATCTCACAAGAACTCGGGAAGAGTCAAAGCTAGAATCAATGCAGGAGCTGCGGCAAAATTCGACCTGAGCCGCCCATGGGACCCAACCTTATGATCCAGGAATGAGGTACTGTCGAGCCAACGACGTTAAACAAGTGCACTGGTCGGGAGGTAACCCGACACCTATCTTACTTTCAGTAATTATATTTTCTGTCATTTAGTTTTTACCGTAAGTCGCTCTCACCCACTTTTTGTATAGAAAGAACGACCCCTTATAGGAATCGATTTTTGGAGCAAGATCAGATCAGCCAGGCAGCTTCCGAGAATTTACCGGGCCTGCGCTGAGAGTTCAAGGCCCCAGCCGAACTCCCTCGATTATCCAGCTCCGAGGCATGTCGTTCCACGACACAACACAGTAAAAGGGAGTTCAGTTCTTCTCTTTTCCTTAATGTCATTTCCTTCTCTTGTATATATTTGCATGACTTTTGAACTAAGGCACGCCTTCGTTCAAAAGTGTGGGGTGAGAACCGCCTTTGTACATAAACATGTTTTCTTTTTCTTTTTCCTTTTCCCTTAATATTATCTTTTTAAAAATATGAACTTGAGAATGTGAAAAAGATAGATCTAAATTCACGCATTTACCTTGTGAAAATTCAACTGTCTAAAAACTTAGAATGTAACTTCTCGATTGTCCCTTTGTGCTGAGATAAACAGGGGATGTGGAGTTGACATAAACTGCCCTAGAGAGGCTTGGCAAGCAATCGAAGGATCGAATCTAACTATATGGTTTTCGAAGTCAGTGGAGGCTGCACTTCGGGTTTCAGTAAAGATTGAAGTCATCTCCGCCGTGCAGCGTTTATGGAAGAGGCGGGACGGGAATCAAACCGTCCTATCTCTAGTCCTAGTAGCCGGGAAAATAAATGAGCGACCCTCATTTTGACCCGCGCGAAACGGCAAGGATGAGAAAGAGCGGGGAGGTATTTCCATATGCTTGCTGGCGACGATTGAACCTCCCAAAAAGGTTGAGAAAATGGACTAGCAAGTCACAAAGAAGCAAAAGCTCAAAGAAGCTAATCAATGGCCAACGGCCAAAATTGTGAAGGTTTTAACCGAACAAAAGTGAAGAAACTCCAACTCAATATCAAAGGCCAAAGGCCAAAGGCCGATTCACTACAAAAGCTGTCCCTTGCCAAAAAGAAATCAAAGTGCTCAACTCAGTGAAACCCGAACCAAATCACGTGCTAGAGAAAGCTACAAGGAAACCATATAGTGCGAGTCGATCCCGAGAATGCAGTCCGGGAGCCTAAAAAGGGCTATCTCCCGAAACATCCGAATTAATTTGCATCTCGGCACGAAGGTACAAGTATCAAGTTTCTTCTAAGTATTTACACGGTTTAGTTTGGTAAGAAGTAAGTAATGCATGAATTAAGATAAATCAAGTCCCACAGTCTCACTTTCATATTTTACTTAGAGTGTGTGCCGCCCTTTAAAAAGCATTGTTCGGGACGAACAACTAAAAGTGTGGGGTGATCTGATGGACCATAATTGTATGAATCATAAACATAGATAAACCCACCAAATTAGATGCTTTGTCTATTTAACTTTTGCTTGTTAGTTCCGATATTTATCTGCAGGGTATTTTGACGTCTAGAGAGAATACATGCTAAGGAGGACTTTTTAAGCTGAATATGAATTACGAGTCATTCCAAGTCACGACCAGATGCCGACTGGAGAAATATCATGAACCTGACATGGAATCACTCAAAACAAGTCCAACCGAAGAGCAACCAGAGACAATCCGGAGCTGAAAGGACCGATGGCTTTTGTGAAAACCTCACAAAACTCACAAACCACTCTCCTCATGCCACCTACCCGGCGGGTCCTCCCTCACAACTCCTCTCCTCCTCTCCTTGGAAGCCACATGGCCGGCGGCTTTGGGGAAGAAGACAAGAGGACCGGCGGCTTTTGCTCTCCTCCATGGATATCTTGCCATGTGGTGGCCTCTCCTCCACACCTCTCACTCCCCCATGGCTATAAATACCAAGCCATTCCCTTTGTAATCAACATCCCATTCTCATTCCAATTCCATAAGTTAGTGAGAGAAGCTCTCACTTCTCTCTAGATTAGGGCACCACTCTTGTAAACACTTGTTTCAATCTATAATACTCCTGTTGGTTCTTGAGTATTCTAGTAGTTCCTGAGTTTACTCCTGTTGGTTCTTGAGTATTCTCTTTACTTTACTGTCTTAGCTATGGTATCCACCTCTATGGATATTCGTAGCTAAACCCTTCATTCGGTTGAAGGGGTGTACTTGTATCATACAATGTTTTAGACCCTGCACCTAGTGCCTCTCTGTGTTCAAAACTTGTTCTATGTGCCACCTATTAGGTTAGAATTTCCAAGGTTGAGTGGATGCTTTAACGGGCAAAGCTCTTCCGTGGGGTTCGTGAACATACTCGAATAAGTGGATGCTTTAACGGGAAAAGCTTATCTGAGGAGTTTGACCTCTCTTAAAAACCATTTGGTTGATCGTCACTGAAGATCAAATGGATGCACATAAGGCTAAGATACTTCGAAAGGAGGAATTAGTCTAAATAGAACAAGTGTTCTAAATGATGTGGCAAGTCTTGTATTAGAAATAGCCTCGATTCATCTTTGAACACATAGTATGATCATTAGAGGTCAAATGATAAACAGACTATGATACAAGGCCCCTGCAATTGAATACTTCCTTTTAACTGCAATATCAACTGCTGACGTTCCGCAAGACTTGCCAATCACGCAACAACCGCTGTAAGTCTTTCCTTTTATTATCAGTATTTACTTTTCTGTCATTTACTTTTCCACACTAAAAACAAAAACCAACCAAAAAGTCACGTAGTTATTCGCGCTAAAACCTCAATCAACCCTAAAATCACGTTCCCGCCCTGTACAATCCCTCAAAGAATGACTTATCCCCCTAATTCCCTTGGGTTCGACCCCTACTTACCACTTGCTACCCAGTAGTGAAGTCGCGAGTAGCGGACTTCTAAATTTATTCTTGACTTTCGCACACGACGACTGTGCGTCCGTCAACAGTTCAAACAGGTGTTCAGGGGGAGTTCGAACAATATCCTGGTACTCGTGTACAGCGTGATCAAGACCCGAGGATATTTCTCGGAAGATATTGGCAACGAAGATTTCGACAAGTGGAAGTCGGCCTGCGACTTATTCGAGCATTAGATATTCGAATGAATATCTACATTGAAGATGGCGCGACTTACTTGGAAAGAAGACTGCATATATACTTCCGATCGATTTGAGAAAGATATACATAAAATATTCAGGAATCAATTCCGAAATATTTGATGGGATTATCTAGTGTGAATTAGGGTTTCGCTCGAGCATATAAATACAATGCAAGGGCAACCCTAATTCTCATCGCTTTCAAAGATCAAATACACACGAGCATATCCTGCTTATTGGCGAAGAAGAAAGCGACGACCGGTTGTGTTTTCTCATTGGAAATACATTGGTGCAAGTGCAGTCTATTCAAGTGCAACACAGACTGCCTGAAGCGTGTTAACTGCCGCACACAACAAAGGTGATTAAAGCTTTCGAGAGAAAGCATCTGAGCTTCTGGAGAAGGTCGAGAACGTTTGGACTGCAGGTTCTGGACGAAGGGGATCGAGGGGAATTGCGGTGAACCTCGGTTGCAAATCTGAGAGACGGAGTATTGAGGTTAGGCTATTACAAGGTGTAAGTGTAAGTCCCTGTGGAAACCCTATACTCGTAATAAAGATTTGCTGTCCCTTTTTCGGGTGTGGAAAACCCCCCAGAGTAGGCGAGCCGAACTGGGTTATCAGTCTGTGAGTTCTACTGCTTTTGTCTGTTTACTAAACTGTTGTGACAAGAGTTCAAGGTTTGTCGCAACTGAACCTTGAACTGTTGTGCAAAGAGTTCAAGGACTGTTGCAACAGTACCCTGGACACAATCTTGAACAAGGGATATAATTTCAAGCTGGATGCGGCACCACCTTTCTATGGCAGGCAATGCTATTTTGGTGAACTCGATTTTGCGCTCCGTGCCCATGCACGTCGTGGCTTGTTTGCTCGTCCCGAAAACCATCCTTCGGCGTATTGAGAGTCAAATGGCTAGTTTTATTTGGGATCATGGTGATCATAAAAGGAGGCATTGGATTAGTTGGGCCTATATCTGCCGGAGTAAATCCTCAGGAGGCCTTGGCATCAAGTCCCTTGCTGAAATTCATCTTGCTTTCCAGGAAAAATTTGCATGGTCTTTTATCTCCGCTGCTTCCCCGTGGGCTCGTTTCAACAAGGCTAAGTATAAAATCGATAAGCCTGGGTCTCCTATCTGGAATTCCTTTAATCATCTGATTCCCGTCCTTCAGACCCAAGCCAAATGGATCATTGGTCGTGGGGACATCAGAGCAGAGCAATGGGGTTAATTGTGTGGCCAGAGCATTCCTCATAATCTGCGTGATACCCCTATGCGTACTATTATCACCTCACCTCCTTTTAAAGATGAAATGAGAAACGTGAAGCCCCATTTACCAAGTCTACCTGGATGATATTGTTCTTTCCCATGCTAAGGATAGACTAGTTTGGACTGGATCCTATACAGGTGATTTCTCCATCCAGATTTTCATGAAGTCCTTTTGTACTCACTTCCACATGCTCCACTGGCCTAAAGCTATTTGGAGTCCATGGCTCCCTCTGAAACTGTCCATCTTCATTTGGTGGCTCATCTATTGTGTCATCCCTACAGATGATCGCATTTGTCATATGGGCATCTCTATGGTGTCTATGTGCTCTTGATGCAACTCGGCTAATGAATCCATTCGTTACCTTTTTTCCAGGGACAATGGGGTACTAACCTTAGCGGTTTTATCAAACTCCACTTTGGGGGCCCTCGATTTAGTCAGTTAAGGGCCTCGTCCTCCGTTTAGGAAGAACCACTAGAAAAGACCCCAAACTTGGCTTCCGCTGGGCGCCTACTGTTGTGGATTATGGGATATATGGCTCCGTTGTAACTGCACTAGACATGAGAATCATGTCACCCCCATGCACCTGTCTCAGAAAAAATGGATCTCGTCAAACCAGGTTGGCTAGGTGTGACTTTCAATATTGCCATCGTAGTGCATGACACCCATTGCCGTGGTGGAGCTATTCTTTGTCTTCATTCAGGTAAATTCCTAAAAGCTTTTGCCTCCAGCTTCCCCTGGTTTTCCAACGTACGGGAGCTCATCTCCTTCTCCCGGGACGCTACTCTTACCCTTAAGGTAAATCAATGGTTGGTGTGTCAATTTCAAAGTTCTCACCCTAAGGCTGCCTTACTGGACCCGGAGAGGAACATTGGGACACCGCTTACCTTTACCGTCAACTCCTCGCCAGTGTTAATGGTATGACCAGTTTCCGGGTGCCTCCTAGTCTTAACAATCCGGCCTTAGCGTTAGCCTACAGTAACCACCAGGGTCTTTCTCTCCAGCGGGCCGCTCTCCCTTTGAGTGTTCGACATGATCTCACCGGTGATATCCTCCATGGCCCCCTGGGTACTCTATGCACTGTCACATGCTCATTACACGAGAAGATGCCCCTGCTCCATCCATTAACCGTCATGCCCTCAAGTTTTAACCTTTTCACTTTCAATACTGATCTTGTTAGCCTTTCATGGCTCTCGTCTTTCCCTAGTCTGTTAGGTGCTTTTTGGTAGCTACGTTTTCTAGCTTTTGGAACTGGAGGTCCCCCCTTTTTGTACCCATGCATCAGGCTCTTTGATCTGCTTTTTAATTTAGTTGAGCTTCAAAAAAAATGAGACTAACGAGACTAACTTGGGCAAAACAAAAACAAACGTTAGTCTCATTTTAAGGTCTGTCTAAGTTCGTTAAAAGTTATTCTATTTCTAAGGACGAACTTTGACAAACCTTAGAACGGGACTAACGAGACTAACTTGGGACGAACAAAGAGAAATGTTAGTCTCATTCTAAGGTTTTTCTAAGTTCATCCCAAGTTAGTCTATTTCTAAGGACGAACTTAGACAAACCTTAGAATGAGACTAACGGGACTAACTTGGGATGAACAAAGACAAACGTTAGTTTCATTATAAATTTTGTCTAAGTTCATTCCAAGTTAGTCTATTTCTAATGACGGACTTAGACAAACATTAGAATAAGACTAATAAGACTAACTTGGGACGAACAAAAACAAACGTTAGAATGAGACAAACAAGACAAACTTGGGACGAACTTAGAATGAGACTAACACAACTAACTTGGGATGAAATCGGGACAAACCTTAGAATGAGACTAACAAGACTAACTTGGGACAAACCTTAGAATGAGACTGATGGACCAAAATTGTATGAATCATAAACACAGATAAACCCACCAAATTAGACGCTTTGTCTATTTAACTTTTGCCTGTTAGTTCCGATATTTATCTGTAGGGTATTTTGACGTCTAGAGAGAATACATGCTAAGGAGGACCTTTTAAGCTGAATATGAATTACGAGTCATTCCAAGTCACGACCAAATGCCGACTGAAGAAATATCATGAACCTGACATGGAATCACTCAAAACAAGTCCAACCGAAGAGCAACCAGAGACAGTCCGGAGCTGAAAGGACCGATGGCTTTTGTGAAAACCTCACAAAACTCACAAACCACTCTCCTCATGCCACCTAGCCGGCGGCTCCTCCCTCACAACTCCTCTCCTCCTCTCCTTGCAAGCCACATGGCCGGCGGCTTTGGGGAAGAAGACAAGAGGACCGGCGGCTTTTGCTCTCCACCATGGATATCTTGCCATGTGGTGGCCTCTCCTCCACACCTCTCACTCCCCCATGGCTATAAATACCAAGCCATTCCCTTTGTAATCAACATCCCATTCTCATTCCAAATCCATAAGTTAGTGAGAGAAGCTCTCACTTCTCTCTAGATTAGGGCACCACTCTTGTAAACACTTGTTTCAATCTATAATACTCCTGTTGGTTCTTGAGTATTCTAGTAGTTCCTGAGTTTACTCCTGTTGGTTCTTGAGTATTCTCTTTACTTTACTGTCTTAGCTATGGTATCCACCTCTATGGATATTCGTAGCTAAACCCTTTATTCGGTTGAAGGGGTGTACTTGTATCATACAATGTTTTAGACCCTGCACCTAGTGCCTCTCTGTGTTCAAAACTTGTTCTATGTGCCACATATTAGGTTAGAATTTCCAAGGTTGAGTGGATGCTTTAACGGGCAAAGCTCTTCCGTGGGGTTCGTGAACATACTCGGGTAAGTGGATGCTTTAACGGGCAAAGCTTATCTGAGGAGTTTGACCTCTCTTAAAAACCATTGGGTTGATCGTCACTGAAGATCAAATGGATGCACATAAGGCTAAGATACTTCGAAAGGAGGAATTAGTCTAAATAGAACAAGTGTTCTAAATGATGTGGCAAGTCTTGTGCTAGAAATAGCCTCGATTCATCTTTGAACACATAGTATGATCATTAGAGGTCAATGATAAACAGACTATGATATAAGGCCCCTGCAATCGAATACTTCCTTTTAACTGATATATCAACTGCTGACGTTTCGCAAGACTTGCCAATCACGCAACAACCGCTGTAAGTCTTTCCTTTTATTTTCAGTATTTACTTTTCTGTCATTTACTTTTCCACACTAAAAACCAAAACCAACCAAAAAGTCACGTAGTTATTCGCGCTAAAACCTCAATCAACCCTAAAATCACGTTCCCCGCCTGTACAATCCCTCAAAGAACGACTTATCCCCCTAATTCCCTTTGGTTCGACCCCTACTTACCATTTGCTACCCAGTAGTGAAGTCGCGAGTAGCGGACTTATAAATTTATTCTTAACTTTTGCACACGACGACTGTGCGTCCGTCAAAATTGGCACCGTTGCCGGCGAATTAGTTACTTAATCGGATAAGTTCTTTGAATCGATACTCGCTTCAAAACAACCATGTCTCGCGAAGGAAGCCACCATGACTACCAGGATGACGACGAGATAAACCTGTACGATCGAACCAATGAAGCACCGCTTCCATTTGTCGATGATCCAGAACAAATTATGCGAAACCGAAGAGCTCGTGATAGGGAGGCCATCCGAAGAAACCCAGAACCACCCGAGGACCGAAATGCAGCTGGTCCAGTACAACCTCCTATACGTCCCCCACGCCCTCAACCTCGACACGTGCCAAGACAAGAACCTGTCTACGATGACTACTATGGTAATAACAACTACCGTGCACCTACTATGAAAGAACTCAATGCCTCAGATTTCGAAACGCAACCATGGTGCATTCACGAGGGCCCTGAACTAGAGTACATTACCATCAACGCGTCAGTGGCCCATAGCTTGCCCAAATTCTCAGGAGCTCATGGAGAATCTGCGACAACTCATCTCCAACGCTTACATGGCATTTGCCAAAATCTAAAGCCCAATCGAGTGAGTATAGACGACTTCAAGTTAAAGGCGTTCTATTTTTCCCTCATTGACTCGGCAAATGACTGGTTCCTTTCATTGCCTTCCGGTAGCATCAGAACAAGGACTCAGATGCAAAGGAAATTTCTAGACAAATACTACCCAGCAGGAAGAGCGATGCAAGTAAGAAAGCAGCTACAGGACATCAAGCAAGGGCCCAATGAAACCATGTACGACTACCTAGAAAAGTTCAATCACCTGGAGAGAAGCTGATGTAACCTTGGACTTCCCGAGAAACTCATCATCGAGTACCTCATTGATGGATTAAGACCTTTAGAAAAAATGCTTCTGGATGCCTCAGCTGGAGGATCCATGATGAATCTATCATTAAGTGGCATAAGGGATCTCATTGCCAACGTTGCTGAAAATGCCCGGTTTAGAGAGGAGACTACTCTCCAAGATGAATTCTCCCGAACAAAAAACGTAGCACAAGCCGAGACATTAGTAAACTCCATGCCAGAAGAGATGAGACAAATAAAGGAGATGATGATTCAGGTCCTACGAAGACATCCAATTCCAGTAAAACCTTGTGAATTTTGTGGTTCTATGGACCACAAAACTGACACATGCCTGACATTAATAGAAGAGGAACCGACAGAAATAAATGCAGTGGGAGGACACCCAGGATACAACAACAACAGCAACGATAGAGCCGGACAAAACAGACAGTATGGTCAAACAACCAACCCAAGCTGGCATAAAAACAGCTATCCTCAGAAGGAAACACAACCAGCTCAGTCATTCTACCAACCCCCCCCCCCCCCCACCGGCAGTATAACCAGAACGCTCCATCAGCAGGCCAATATCAGCAAAGAGGACCAAATCAGTACCAAGCCAGCCCGAACAATCAGCAGGAACCAAACAAGTCGCTCGATGACACAATGAAGGAGCTCGCGGGAAGCATAAATCAATTGGGGACTTCGCTACACCAATATCAAACGAAAACTGATGGGGCAATTTAAGAATTGACCAAACAAATGTCCCAGCTCGCCACCGCAATGTAACCACTCACTAGTGAACCTGACCGACTACCTTCACAAACCATCCAAAACCCGAAGGTGAATGTCAGCATGATAAGGAAGTCAAACATGAAGGTAGCACTGGAAAAAACAGCATGATCCACAACTTACAGACTTACAAACAAATACTTCACCCGTAGGCACCGGCCTCATTGGAATCAAGAAGAAGACCGACCCAATGATGGCAGAACGTGGGTCACGCATGCTGACAATGGACGTTATACATTCACGGTTAACATGACACCTCCACCGATTACACACTTTGACATACCAGCATCTGGCTGGAATGACCATAACAATTCGGACTCTAATGGTCCCAGGAGGGACCCCCTAACTAACATCTATGCGTCGGTGCAAAATATTTACCTAGAATATCAGATCCTTACTTTATGGTTATGTGAAGATTGTGGAGGCTAGCACTTCGGGCTTGATGGTTTTGAGTGGACTCCGCCATGCAGCATCTATGCAAGAGGCGGGACGGGAATCAAACTGTCCATTCTCTAGTCCAAAGTAGCCGGGAAAAGAGATGAGTGACCCTCATCTTGAACCGCGCGAAAAAGGCTAGGATGAGAAAGAGCGGGGAGGTATTTCCATATGCTCTCGGGCGATGATTGGACCTCCCAAAAGGTGAAGAAAAACGGACATGCGAATCTCATCAAAGGAGCAAAGCTTAAAGAAAGAAAATCAGCCAAAGTGGTGAAACCAAACCGAAGCAAAAGGGAAGTACTCAAAGAGTCATATCAAAGGCCGAAGGCCAAACCTCACTACAAAAAGCTGTCCAAGCAATCAACAAAAGAACTCAACTTGGAAGCCCAAACAATCACGTGCTAGAAGAAGCAAGTAGCATAACCATATAGTAAGATCGGATCCGAGAGTGCAGTTCAAAGGCCTAAAAAGGACTATCTCCCAATCATCTAAATTAATTTGCATCTCGGCTCAAAGGTACAAGTATCTAGTTACTTTCATATGTGAGCACAATTTCTTTTGGTAGCAAGTAAGTTATGCGTGCAAAAGGTGAAGTCTAAATTCACATCTCACATTCATATCTAAGACTTAGGGTGTTGTCGTTCCTCTTTGACTATACTTGTTCGGGACAAACAAGATTAAGTGTGGGGGTAGGCACCCTCGGCGAAACCAGTCAGGTCCAATACGTTCTGCTTCCGAGTAGGGCGAATGTTCTTGCAAAAGAAAACCAAACTCTTCTGGTTGTTAAGGGCTTGACATGAAATAGTACAAAAGTCTGTAATAAGTTGTTTCAATTGCAATAGAGAAATCTTAGACCAATTAGTGAATATTAAAAGATCACCCGCATAAAGAAGATGATTTATGGTCACTAACAGGCATCATTGTACCCGTCAAAAATAATATTTTATAATTCTGACTAGCAAGTAGTAAGTCGGGTCGTATCCACAGTGATCGATATAAGAATCTGTTCACTAAGTACGAGAGTGACAATTGGGTTGGAAATTTCAAACAAGTAAATAAAAAACACAAGCAAGCAACAATGATCACTTATCAAGATAGAAATCGTCACACAAATTCAAGTATAAAATATCAAAGAGTGGTGCAAGCTAGAACTTTCGACTGTAATGCAAGACCAAATCATGGACAAATCCGTTTTGATTTCTAATGTTCTACAACTTAGAGCTTCCCCGCTAAGGTTATACCCCCCGTTCTTGTTCTAGTACTTAATCTCGCGCTAGCGATAACCAAGGCCCTAACTCGCTAGAGTTGCATGAAGATTTAAACAAGTTGTCCAAGGGTGTTTAATCCTAGTGGTATATTACTCGTGTCCTAGTGAGCTATCCCAGCTAGTTTGCTAGTAAACTTGACAATCGGAATCAACAAGCAAACAAAAGTTCCTCCGCTAAGGTTACACTCATGCTAGCAAATCAATTCCATAAACATTGCATAGTAATATGACACAGAACACAGAAATCAATATAGGTCTCAAGTCAGAACATCACAATTTCGAGTTCTAGTCTACACATGAGTTTTGCTACTCATTGTAAAGGAATACATCATCAAGTTTTTGAATGGGATGAAACGAAAATACTAATGACGAACTCTCCACCAAGCTCAGCTCAACTCCAACACTTGAATCCAGCCACGAATCCACGCTCAAGGTTCTTCAATTGGAATCCTTCTCCACGCGTTCTTCTCCCTTTTTCTCCTCAAATCCCCTCTTTTCTCTCGCCCTTTTTTTTGCTTAAATCGAGAGCCAGCCATTCGAGAATATGTCTCCTCAAATTTTGGTTCCTCCTTCCCGAGAATGCAAATCCGAAACTAGGAAACTCGACTGCCAGTTGGATTCGTGGGTGTCTTCGTCATTTAACTTCCGTGGAGGTCTGAACAATTATCAAAACTCAATAGACCTCCGCGCATTTAATCCTTCAGGCCTACGCGCTTTGCGCTGACACAAACTTCAAGCACTTCGGACTTCATTTCTTCGACGCAAAACATCTTCTAACAGAGTCCCTTTAGCCGATATTCCTTCCATGGTCTCCGAATGCACCTGGGAACGAAAACTACACACAGGTAGTGAAATAATACACAGGCAACCACTAAGAGATGGGGTTTTAACACAGAAGATAGTCGTACAACTATGACTTATCAGTCACCGAGGGGCATTTAGCTTCATAGGGAAGGATGTGGCCAGCCAAAACTTTAGCATTAAGCTGCCGAGAGAACCACTCCATGGCAATGACAAAAAGGGAAGGGTAGAGAGGATCCCCTTGGCGAACCCCTTGGGTCGATTTGAAGAAACCATAGTTGTTACCTTTCCAGAGAATAAAGTGCCAACAGTTCGATATGCATCTGAAAAACAAGTCACACCACTGGTTGTTAAAACCAAGATTCCGGAGGATTTTAGTGATGAATCTCCAAGAGATGCAATCATAGGCTTTTGCCATGTCATGTTTCATAATAATATTACCACCTCTCATCTTGGCATGCAGCTCTTGAACAAGATCGTGCGCTAGGCCAATATTTTCGTGGATGTTTCGGCCTTGAAGAAAACAAACTTGCTCGGGGCTAATTATTTTGTTATTCACACTTGAGAGGCGAGAATTGAGGATGCGAGCCACCACCTTATGCCCAAAGTTGCAAAGATTGATCGAACGCAGATGAGAGATAGCAGTTACGTTGGAGACTTTGGGGATAAGGGTGAGGAGGGTGGAGGACATGGCAGGAGGCATTTGAAGGCCTTCAGAGAAGCCCCGAACCGCCCTAGAGAAGTCCTCCTTGATGGTACTCTAGTGAAAAATGTAAAAGTTCCCAGTGAAGCCATCCGGACCTGGGGAGCTATCACCATTCATGTTAAGGATTTCATTAAGGATGTCCTCCTTAGTAGGTAAGGCATTGAGCGCCTGATCCTTTGCTTCAATGATGACTAGGGAAATGATGTCCATGAGATGATCTGGCGAAGGAGGCGTGTGCCCTTGAAAAATTGAGGTAAAATGAGCAGCTGCAGCATTTCTTATCGTGTCTGAGTCATTTGTGAAAGTTTTGTCACCCAGGTCTAAGTTCACGGAGAAACCTCTGCCTCTAGCTTTCATGGCTGTATGGAAAAGAGCAGAGTTTCTATCACCATGTTGAAGCCAATCCATTTTTACTTTACTTTGGATGAGGTCAAGATGCGTAACTTCCATGTCATTAAGCTCAGCTTTAAGATTGTCCAGCATCCTAGCCTAATCATCTGACCATTGAAGTTGGATATCATGCTCAAGCACTGAGATTTGGACGTTAAGTTGTTTGATTTTTGTGTGGAAGTTGCCAAAGACTTGCCAGTTCCAACCTCTTAAGAATAGTCTTAACCTCTTAAGTTTGTAAGCAAAGTTTAAGAGAGGGTTGATATGCAGCTGTCTGTCCCATTGAGTTTTGACAATCTCTTTGAAACCTTGGTGCTTATGCCACATCATCTGATAGTAGAATCTGGTGCGATGAGGCTTTGGATCGCAAGAATGGCAGAGCAAAAGGCACTGATCCGAGCAGAGCCTTGGCAGATGAGTGACATTGGCCGAGGGGAAAATATTAAGAGTTTGGGCATTGGCAAGGATGCAGTCTAAACATTGCCAGACCCAGTTTGAAGCCTGCTGGTTGTTGCTCCAAGTAAAAGGATTGCCAGTAAACCCTAAATCAGTATGGTCGACACGCACCTAGAAGATGTTGAAGTGTATCATGCTACCATCATCCCTGCGGTCTCCTCCATCCTTCTCCGACCAATCAGAAATAGTATTGAAATCGCCCAGAACAAACCAAGGGTTGTTAAAATTCTTGCCATCAAGAACGATCTCATCCCAAAGTTGGTGTCTAGTGTGGGGATCATGAGTACCATAAACATAAGTCCAATAGGACACTAACACATCCACATTGGACACTATTTTAACAGAAACGCAGCAGGCATGCCATTGCTAAACAGAGACAGAGATATCTGAGTTCTAGAATTGCCAGATGTGTGTATTTAAGGGATTTCCCTACGCAAAGTTAGTGAACCCCAAGCTACGAGCCAGAGTCTCTATTTTATTACAACTAGCTTTGGGTTCAAGAATAGCAATCATTTGAAGTCTATATGATTGAATCAGAAACTTAAGGTGGGCGAGGGTACCTCTGTTCACCAAACCTTGAACGTTCTAGCAAAGTTATGCTATCATTGGGAACCTTGATTAAGCTTGGAACTAGAGGGTCCGATGGGAGAACCTTTGGTCTTACGCTTGGGACCTTTAGTCTTGTGCTTGGGGCCATGGAAGATCTGATGGGACTGGGTATCACGGTTGAAAAGTTGATAAACGTCTTTGGCCAGATCTTCCCCATTTTTGGGATTAAGGTTAGCAACTACTAGGAGCTGAGCAATAGGGTCTGAGAGGTTCGGATCTTCCATAGGATCAGTCCCAGATTCCACATTCCCAGGATCATCATTCCCAGTTTCAACAAACGCCGAATTCTCATCGAGAGCCAAGGGGAAAACATCAACTGGGTTCGGGGCAGACTGCTTGGTGCCAGTTTTGAAACCTTGAGAGTTATCATGAGGATGACTAGTAGTTAAAGGATTCACAGTGTGAACGAGGTCGTATCTCACGTGAGATACAACATCTGCATGGGAAGTATTATGATCCTGGGGTGTCGCTACCGGAAGGATGACACGTGGATTCTCTCCCAAATCATGATTGGGTTCATTTGAGGCGTCTTTCGATTGGAGAAAAGGTAAAGTATGGGAGCCAGCCACCTCCCGATATCCTACATCTGGTTTGAATTCAGCGACCTGGGTATAAACTAACGTAGCATCCGATTCGGGTTCAGCAGTATCATGATTCGCATGGTTACCCTGAAGAAGAGTATCCTCTTCCTAACGTACCGGTTCCCCATGCAGGGAGTCCATACCAAGGGATTGATCTTTTCCTACCAGAGAAACAGGGTTGGTAGTAGAAATGGAAGTACTGTCACAAAATTTAGCAAGATCAGAGATGATAGTGTCCTCAATAACAGAGGTCAACGGAGGAGTTGTCTCAATCCCAAAGCCATTGGATAGACCATCTAGGGCAGCATGAGGGGATAGATGTTCCTTTTCCTGACCACCTTTAGTGGCATTCTATTTTTGTGCAACTTTTGGATTCTGTAATGGGGAAGGACAAAGGCATTTTTCTGGGCTTACCCTGCAATTTCCATTCTCCGCTGAAATGATGTCCACAGACGTTGTAAGAGTGTTGCAGCTCCATGGAGCCTCATCAGTAGAGAGCGGTTGGGGATTGTGCCTTAGAGAGGCATGAGAAAGATGTGCCCTGCTAACGTTACTTTTTTTACCTTTCCTTTTTTGGGCAAGTTCCCAGTCTGCTTCCTTTGCGTTTGCAGGGGCTTTGTGCACATGCTAAGTTGGGACGAACTTAGACAGACCTTAAAATGAGACAAAAGTTTGTCTTTGTTCATCCCAAGTAAGTCTCGTTTGTCTCATTTGAAGGTTTGTACAAGTTCGTCCTTTGAAATAGACTTACTTGGGACGAACTTAGACTAACTTTGGACGAACTTAGACAAAACTTAGAATGAGACTAAAGTTTGTCTTTGTTCGTCCCAAGTTAGTCTCGTTAGTCTTATTATAAGGTTTGTCTAAGTTCGTCCTTAGAAGTGGACTAACTTGGGACGAACTTAGACTAACTTGGGACAAACTTAGACAAACCTCAGAATGAGACTAAAGTTTGTCTTTGTTCGTCCCAAGTTAGTCTCGTTAGTCTCATTCTAAGGGTTGTCTAAGTTCGTCCTTCGAAAGAGACTAACTTGGGACGAACTTAGACTAACTTGGGACAAACTTAGACAAACCTTGGAATGAGACTAACGTTTGTCTTTGTTAGTCCCAAGTTAGTCTCGTTAGTCTCATTCTAAGGTGTGTCTAAGTTCGTCCTTAGAAATAGACTAACTTCGAACGAACATAGACTAACTTGGGACGAACTTTGACAAACCATAGATTAAGACTAACGTTTGTCATTGTTCGTCCCAAGTTAGTCTCGTTAGTCTCATTCTAAGGTTTGTCTAAGTTCGTCCTTAGAAAGAGACTAACTTGGGATGAAATTGGATTAACTTATGATGAACTTGGATAAACCTTAGAATGAGATTATAGTTTGTCTTTGTTCGTCCCAACTTTGTCTCGTTAGTTTCATTCTAAGGTTTGTCCAAGTTTGTCCATAGAAATAGACTAACTTGGGAAGAACTGAGACAAACGTTTGTCTTTGTTCATCCCAAGTTTGTCCTTAGAATGAGACTAACATTTGTCTTCGTTTGTCCTTAGTTAGACTCGTTAGTCTCATTCTATGGTTTGTCTAAATTCATCCTAGAAATAGACTAACTTGGGATGAACTTAGACAAACCTTAGAATGAGACTAACGTTTGTCTTTATTCATCCCAAATTAGTCTCGTTAGTCTCATTCTAAGGTTTTCTAAGTTCGTCCTTAGAAAGAGACTAATTTGGGGTGAACTTAGACAAAACTTACAATGAGACTAACGTTTGTCTTTGTTTGTCTCAAGTTAGTCTCGTTAGTCTCATTCTAAGGTTTGTCTAAGTTCGTCCTTAGAAATAGACTAACTTGGGACGAAATTAGACAAGCCTTAGAATGGGACTAACGTTTGTCTTTGTTCGTCCCAAATTAGTCTCGTTAGTCTCATTCTAAGGTATTCTATGTTCGTCCTTAGAAAGAGACGAATTTGGGGTGAACTTAGACGAAACTTACAATGAGATTAACGTTTGTCTTTGTTCGTCCCAAGTTAGTCTCGTTAGTCTCATTCTAAGGTTTGTCTAAGTTTGTCCTTATAAATAGACTGACTTGGGACGAACTTAGACAAACCTTAGAATGAGACTACGTTTGTCTTTGTTTGCCCCAAGTTAGTCTAGTTAGTCTCAGTCTAAGGTTTGTCACGTGCGTCGTCTGACGCATCAAACTTAATATTTGTATTTTCCTGCTAGTGAGCTTATGTAGCGGTAAGCAGTGTCGAACCCAAGGGAACTGTTGTTGCTGAAGCTGTTACTGCAAACAATTAAAATGGGGATTTGTGAGCAATAATGAGTGCAAAAGAGAAAAGAACAAAAAGATTTCAATCAGAGAGAATATTCAGCTTAGGGTTTCTATTGTGACATGTTTATTATTGACTGCTAATAATCAAATCTCAAGTTTCTAAGTGTGGTTACACCACAATCTAACCCGAGAAAGATGTTAGACTTTTAGTTCTCCTAAACCTAATAATCCGGGAAAGGTATTATCGAATCTAGGTATTACTACCTGTCTTTACGGGAAAGTATCCCCCGCTAAGGTTAAACACATGCTAGCAAATCA
Source organism: Rhodiola kirilowii (assembly GCA_033675215.1). Classification (NCBI taxonomy): domain Eukaryota; kingdom Viridiplantae; phylum Streptophyta; class Magnoliopsida; order Saxifragales; family Crassulaceae; genus Rhodiola; species Rhodiola kirilowii. The sequence goes on from CM066198.1 coordinate 18,674,409, forward strand.
ATTCCATAAACATTGCATAGTAATATGACACAAAACACAGAAATCAATATAGGTCTCAAGTCAGAACATCACAATTTCGAGTTCTAGCCTACACATATGAGTTTAGCTACTCATCGTAAAGGAATACATCATCAAGTTTTTGAATGGGATGAAACGAAAATACTGATGATGAACTCTCCCCCAAGCTGCAGCTCAACTCCAACACTTGAATCCAACCACGAATCCATGCTCAAGCTTCTTCAATTGGAATCCTTCTCCACGCGTTCTTCTCCCTTTTTCTTCCCAAATCCCCTCTTTTCTCTCGCCCTTTTTTTTACTTAAATCGAGAGCCAGCCATTCGAGAATATGTCTCCTTGAATTCTGTTTCCTCCTTCCCGAGATTGCAAATCAGAAATTAGGAAATTCGACTGCCAGCTGGACTCGCGGACGTCTTCGTCATTTAACTTCCACGGAGGTCTGAAAAATTATCGAAACTCAGTAGACCTCCGCGCATTTAATCCTTCAGGCCTACACTATTCACGCTAACTCAAACTTCAAGCACTTCGGAATTCATTTCTTCAACGCAAAACATCTTCTAACAGACTCCCTTTAGCCGATATTCCTTCCATGGTCTCCGAATGCACCTGAGAACGAAAAATACACACCGGTAGTGAAATAATACACAGGCAACCACTAAGAGACGGGGTTCTAACACAGAAAATAGTCGTACAACTACGACTTATCAGTCACCGAGGGGCATTTGGCTTCATAGGGAAGGATATGGCCAGCCAAAACTTTAGAATTAAGCTGCCGAGAGAACCACTCCATGGCAATGACAAAAAGGGAAGGGTAGAGAGGATCCCCTTAGCGAACCCCTTGGGTCGATTTGAAGAAACCATAGTTGTTACCTTTCCAGAGAATAGAGTACCAACAGTTCGATATGCATCTGAAAACCAAGTCACACCACTAGTTGTTAAAACCAAGATTCCGGAGGATTTTAGTGATGAAGCTCCAAGAGATGCAATCATAGGCTTTCGCCATGTCAAGTTTCATAATAATATTACCAACTCTCATCGTGGAATGCATCTCATGAACAAGATCATGGGCTAGGCCAATATTTTCGTTGATGTTTTAGCCTTGAAGAAAACAAGCTTGCTCGGGGCTAATGATTTTTATTATTCACCCTTGAGAAGCAAGAATTGAGGATGCGAGCCACCACCTTATGCCAAAGTTGCAAAGATTGATCGGACGCAGATGAGAGATAGCAGTTACGTTGGAGACTTTGGGGATAAGGGTGAGGAGGGTGGAGGACATGGCAGGTGGCATTTGGAGGCCTTCGAAGAAGCCTTGAACCGCCCTAGTGAAGTCCTGACACTTGATTAATTCACTTCTTTCTCTGACACATGATTAATTCACCGCTTTCATACTGTTGAGTCTTGAATTTCTTAAGTTGTATGGACTTTGATAAACGACACATCTTGCTTGAATCAATAAGATTTTGATTTTCTTCTTACTTGATGGTTTTCCTTCGGCTTTTAAATTTGTTTCTTGTCCACATAATTGTTTGCGCCCTTTAACCACTCTAATCATAGCCTCCGGATAACAGCATAGGAGTGCGTCCCGCTCTTTTCTCATCCTCGTCCTTTCTGCATGAGGCAAGGTAGGGGTTACCCACCCATTCCCAGCTACTCCAACTAAAGATGGACAGTTTGTTTTCTCTATCCCGCCACCACTGCGAACGCATGAATAGATATGTATAACTCGGTGACAGAGCTACTCTCAGGACTAGGCTAGTGAAGCGTCAACCTCCACCGCTTTTCTCAATCATCAGAAGCAAAACTCAGAACTTCTTGCAACTTGCCGTACCTTTCTAGGACATTTCTGTCAACTCCACATCACTGCATATCACAACTCACAATAACAAAGCATCGAATTTTTTTGAAATTTCGCATTTTTAGTCAAATGAGCACAATAGTCATACAAAGCTGGAAATAAGATTTCGACATATGAGAAAAGCATAGCAGTACATCATCAGTTTGTCACGAGTTCATCAAGACACGTAACATGAAACATAAAAATTGAAAACAGACACGGCACACGACTGACTCTATAACATCACAACCCACACGTAAATTGACCCGTGTCCTCACGGTACAACTCAAGAGATAAGATGGACAAACAAAACAGACTCAAATAAAAATAAAAGACAATAAATAAAAAAACAATGGAGGAACTGGTACTCCCCTAATAGTCTGGTGGTGGTGGCTGCGTGTATTTAGACGAAATGGCGTGTCCTGGACGCCATCCTGGGGGAGCTGAAATCGGATGAAAGCTGCTACCCATCGACATCATCATAGCCATGTTCACATTAAATAAATGATCAATCTGCGCCTGTGAATACTTTCCGGGCTATCTCGGTGCCTGCTCCTCTGGTGGTACCATGTCGAGTGGGACCTCTACTCCGTCTCCCACCCCTTGCGGGTCTTCCACGCACTCGCGGTCGCCATCTCGGTCGCGGTGGGCTAGGCGGTGGCCTAAGAGTTGCATCTACAAAATATGGCCAACGCACTACACCCTCACTGCTGAGTCTAAATGTCCTCCCAGAACTAACTCTGTCACTATCAGCTAATCCATAAGCAAGAATCCTGTGGCCTGGAAGTGCATCCATGTCGGGGTGAAGCCTGCGCAGCAAAGGAGTTACCATGCCACCCACACAAACTGGCCCTCGATGCAGAATGTTCTTCCAGTGCTTACACAAAAAATATCCCCAGTGTGGGACTACCCCTCTCACCAAAGAGCCTAGAAGCGTCAGGTCTCGGATCGATAGCTTATCATTGCCGTTCCCCCTCACAGTCAAAGTCCTCTTCAATATAAAATGTATAAAATACCAGAAAGGATATGTGAATGCTGCGGCTGTAGCGTTGCTCGGTCTGTAGCGACTCGTCCCCGTAAGGGTCAAGTAAGTGTCGCCAAGATCTATCATATTACTGAAATTGATGAAAGACCTTTCTGCCACCTCTGGCCACCTAAAGATTTGATGCAACCACATCATCGTGCAATGGTGCTCCACACCTCTGAAAGTGTACCTGAATCCCTCATATTCCCTAGGTCCGATGCATTGGTAACCGGTGACGAACTCACAAGTGTCATCTACGTCAGCATCACTGCGGAGCGTAAGCAATCCAGGCCAACCACATCTGTCCAACAGACCCCTGAACCTCTCTAAGAATCCGCAATGCTCCAGAAAGAACTGCTCAACCCACATGGGCGGCTTATGTGTAAGCGCCATGAATGCCTCAAATGTTTGCTGCCTTTCATCAACAATAGCCGAAACTACTTCCTGAGCAACAACATGCGGTGGCTGAGCTCTGCGAGCACGGGATGAACTAGCACGAGTCGATGGACGAGACATCTTGAGTTGAAAAAAAAATCTGAAACTGCCAAAAACCGCGCACCCCTTCTGCAATTATGTTCCGCGGAGGTCTGAACAATTTCCCAAACGCTTCAGACGTGCACGCTTGTATTCTTCAGACGTCCGTGATTTTACCAGATTTCCAAATCTGAGCTTCGATCGACTTTCGTTCACGAATCCGACCAATCCACCTTCAAACGCCAAAATCCCAAACTCCAAACAACCCAATCCAACAATAGAGCACTCCCTTCCACCGATTCAACACAAAGTCCAACTTCAATCCACACCAAACCTTAATCCAATAATAATCCAATCGGTAAGTCTTTACCTTGATCCAACGGAGCTTTGATTTAGCTGAGAATCGCTGATTTACTGACGACGGATGTGAACGAGAAAATCACGGATGAGAATATTGCGGACAGAGCTATTTTTTTCTTCTTTTGTGCCGAAAAACCCAGATTTGGAAAACGAGCCCGATCTAAACTCTGCGATGTACCTCGGACGTCTTCATCATTTAATTCCGTGGAGGTCTGATGATTTAGCATAATTGTATATGAAATTATATCCCCTGTTCAAGCAAGTGTTCTAGGTTGTGTTTGGACAGACCTTGAACTCTTTCTACCACAGTTCCACAACAAGTACGAACAGAACAATAAAACACGAGTACGCACAGATTGATAACCCAGTTCGGCTAAGCCTACTCTGGGGGGTTTCCCACACCCGGAAAAGGGACAACAAATCTTTATTACGAGTATAGAGCTTTTCAGTGGACTTACACTTACACCTTGTAATTGCCTAGCCTCTACTACTCCGTCTCTCAGATTTGCAACAAAGGTTTGTCGCAACTCCCCTTGATCCCCTTCGTTCAGACCTTCTGTCTGAATGTACTCGAACCTTTCCTGAAGCTCGGTCGCTTTCACTTGAAAGCTGGTCGTTCTGTTTGTGCTCTGAACTTGATCACCTCTGGTCAATCTGAATGGCACGTATCAGACTGAGCTCACACCGATGTTTTTCCAGTGGGGAAAACACAACGGCCGTCGCTTTCTTCTTTTCCAATCGATAGGATTTCTTCGTGTATTTTTGATCTTGAAAGCGATGGGAATTAGGGTTGCCTTTGCATTGTATTTATATGCTCGGACGAAACCCTAATTCGCATAAGATAATCCCATCAAATATTTCGGGAGATACTCCTGAATATTTGATGCATATCTTTCACAAATCCTTGGAAGAATATACGAAGTCGTCTTCTTTCCCAAGCAAGTCACGCCATCTTCACTTGTGAATATTCATTCGAATATCTTGTTCGAATAAGTCGCACGCCATCTTTAACTTGACGAAATCTTCGTTCCCAATATCTTCCGGAAAATATCCTTTGCGTCTTGATCACGCTGTACAGGAGTACTAGGATATGTTCAAACTCCCCCTGAACTCCTGCTCGAACTGTCTAACAACGTTTTGCCAAACACATGCCACACAAGGGAACATCAATCTCCCCCTTGGCATTTTGGCAAAACCAAATCACTAGATCTATCTAACTATCTAGACAGTAGGAAACCTTGAGGGAACAAAAATTGTCACCACCTCAAAATACTCCCCCTTTTTGCCACAAACTGGCAAGGGGCCGATCGATTTCGAACAGCAAATCAAACTGTGCCAGAACAAGCTCATAATACTGAACGTTTTTAAATGAAAAAAAAAACGAGTTCAGAGAGTTCAGTGTTTCAAAGGACCTTTAATCAGAAGCTTCTTCAATGGAATCATCTTCAGAGGCTGTAGCTTCAGATTCATCATCATCACTGGGATAGCTGAGGGCGCGAGCAAGCCTATTGATCCGACGACGCTGTTCCTTGTCCGCAACAATGATAGAATTAAGATCCCTGAGCAACTTGCTTCGCTCATCTTGCCCCATTCTGGCTCCCACTCGACTGGACTCCGCCACAGCTTTTCCTTTCTCTTTGAGATCGTTCACGTGACGCCCCTTAAACAACTTGTGGTCAACGATGAACCTGCTGGGTACCTTTGAAAGTTGGTCAGGAGAGGCCTTCAAATCTAGAGCTTGATGGATAATGAGCTCATATATCAGAGATGGGAAACAGATCTGGTGCAGAGTTCTCATCGAAGTAGCATGTTCAGCAATCTGTTTGAACATTACTCTGCCCAGGGTGAATTTCAGCTTGTTCCCTATCTGATAAAGCAGTTGGGCCATGTCCTTGTTGACAGTAGAGCGATGAGTAGACGGCCTCCAGTTGAACACAGCAATGAAGAACAGCATGGAATAGAACGTAGATAGCTCTGCTGTATTCACAACCGACTCAGGCCTCCACTGAACAGAGCCTGCAGTGATGGTACTCACAATCTTCTCAAAATTTGCCTCCTCCTCGTCAACAGCCGGGTCATCCATCGGGAAATACACATTGATAAGCTCCGGATCAATCTTAATTCTCCTCCCTCTAACAAAAAAGACTCCATACTCAGGATCTCCAACTACCCCAAATCCAGAGGGCAAGTTTGCCATAGCCTCACGCACCAGCTGTTCATTGAAGGGCTTGCACCTGTCCAATGTCCAGAACAGGTCAGACTCCTTAAGCACCTTAACCACTTCCTTTCCCTTGTACCGGGATTCCTCTAGCAACTTTTCAGGAATGATCTTTCTTTTCTGCACACAGCTCCATTTTTTGTACACATCACGACTGACAAACCACATACCTTTCTTGACCAATCCAACAGGAACAGTATCAGCCTCAGGAGATGGGACTTCACAACTTCCAGCATCCATTGAAACAGGAACAGGGGCTCCACGTTTCCTTTTCTTAGATGAATCAGCTCCCCCTGCCAAGTTGCCCTCCTTCGCAATCTCTTGGACTGTCCCCTTAGCAGTTCTTTCAAACGCCACCTTTTTCTTTCCCTTGTCCTTCTTTGGCTTTTTGAGAAAGATAAGCGGAGCAAGATCTTGGTCATTATCTGAAAGAGTACCCTCCTTTGAAACGGTCTTTGCAGCATCCTCACGAACTTGTGCACCATCATCCTCCATACGATCAAAATGCTGATCATCTTGACCAACAACTGGAGCATCCACTGAATTCTTAGAAACATCCTCAGGAACTTCTGCTGACTTACTCTCAGTCTGAACACATGGTTCCCCAGTTGGACCACTATCAACTTCCACAGCATCAGACTCTTCTGCACCAATACTCTGAACACGAGGAGGTTCCTCTGATCTTGCCACTTCCAGATCCTTCTCCTTTTCTAGGTCCTCCATGACATTGTCAATGTCTTTGTATAGATTCTCTAATTCTTCATCCTCTTCTGTAGGAGAGTCTCCTTTAGCTGTGGCTTCCTTCAACAAATCAGAAATTTCTGGTGGAAGAATCATCTTGGATACATCCTCCTTTTGCTTACTGAATTGTTCACCTTCTGAGCCTTCAATGCTCTTATCTGGGCCATTATTAGACTTTGCTGAGAGCCTCCCTCTGACAGAGCTGATCTTGGCGAGGCACTGTCTTGGAGACACAGCTCGGCGAGTCCCCTTCTTTCTCCGTAAACCATCTGGTCGAACATACCCAGACGCATGTATTTTCTCTCTCCATGCTGCTGGTCCTCCAGCCACCTTGCTGGGAACCTTATCTTCCATAATCTTGATAGATTCATCCCCAATAACTGTCTTACTCGCTACATCACCAGTCACACCCCTACTAACTTCCCAATCAACAGCCCTACTGGCTCCATCATAGTCAGCAGACTTCACAGCCTCCTCAATACTCACATTCACAACTTCTTTCAACACGATATTTTCAACTGACGGAATACTTGCAGAAGTTGAAGGAAGAGATGAAATTACCTCCGATTGGAGACAGGCTTGAGATGAACCAGCGACGACAGGGTCCACCGCGGTCGACTGAGGGATTTCAGTGGTTGTACGTTCGCCAGACTTCTTTGCTTCAACCAAAGATTCAGTGTTGGATTGTAAAGACGACGCCTTTTTCATCGTCGGAGCTCTCGATGTCGGGACTTTGGATTTCGCCGCCAGAGCTTTTGAGAACTGCATGTCTTCCCTCTTCTTTTCAGCGGATTTGACGCCGGACTTTGCTGACTTCCTTGTGTTCACCATCGCCGTTGAGTGTGTGAGAGATTGGAAGAGAAGACACTGGATGCCGTTCTAGGGTTTGAGCGAGAGAGGGAGAGTAGACTACGAACTGCTTTGTGTTTCAAACGAAATAATACTCCAGTCGTTTCAACTTCCCAATTTGGTCAACTCTCGTTTCAAATAACGGTAGGAAAGATCTTCGAGAATATTCAAAAAAAATAGTTGACGATACGTGCTGTACCTTCTGTTCCAGCTCTCTTGCTTAGGTGGTCAGTCCAACTGTTGTAGCTGGAGATTTGCCTTTGACTGACCACTCCCTGGAACACTTAGTGCTTGAACCCACACAGACCCAAAGAGGATCTGGGTGTTCCAAACTGCGCAATCTGGTTCGATCTCTCGTCTGATGAGTTGGCATGAATCTGATGATGCTGTTTGAACTCCTTCTGCAACTTTGTTATCTTCTGTTCAAACTCGTTCTGTAACTGTGACACCCTGTGATCCAACAGTCTCCTGGTACACTTACCAAACTGGATTTGTGCGATTCTCCTATCTGACCTTGTGTGCAAACTCCTATTCACTCCCCCTCGCACAACTCTATGTTTGGTTTGAAAATAGTCTATAGTAGACCGTGACTTGATAAAGTCTTCGTCTCCCATTCTGATGGTGTAACAGTTATTTGCCCTTCTTCTCCCTTTCATTACGGAATCACCATTCTCGTTAAGAACGAGGCATGAGTCACGAGAGAATGACACATAGTGACCATTGTCGCACAGTTGACTGATGCTAATAAGATTCATTGACAGACCTTCAACCAGAAGAGTATCCTCGAGTGCAGGAAGATCCGGAACCTTCAATTTTCCACAGCCGATCACCTGACCTTTCCTACCATCCGCGAAGGTAATAAACCGCATTTTCTCAACAGGTCTAATATGAGAAAGAAATGCAGAGTTACCTGTCATGTGGGCAGAGCAACCGCTGTCGAAGAACCAACTGTCTTGCACTGTGTCTCGTGATGAGCAGCAGGCCATCATGCATATTGTCGGTTGTTCCTTTGGAACCCAAACTTGTTTCTGTCGAGGTTTGGTCTGTTGTTGGTGTCCTCGACGTTCAGCAAGAAATAGTCGACACTGCCATCTGATGTGTCCAATCTGATAGCAGTACCAGCATGCGCGCAAATCTTTCCTCTGATTGGGAGTTGAACTGAGGTACGCATTCCCGGTCCCTTTTTGACTGCCCTTGGACTTGTCTTGGGACAGATCAATTTTCTGTCTAGAGTGCTGTCTCAAGTGAGGTCTTGGGTACTGTGGCTTTTTTTCTCCCAGATGCTGATCCACTTTCTGTCTCTGGTGTTGTTTCAGCTGCTGTTCTGGGTTCTGTTCAGCCACTGGGTTGGTTTTAACAAACACTGTACCACTTGAGCATCCTTCTTTAGTGAGACCAAGTCCACGATGTCCAGACTCCATTCTTTGAGACCTGAGAATATCATTCAAGTCTTTAGTGCCAGAGTTCAGCATTTTTACCGACTGCTTGAGGTGGTTGAGTTCCTTCTCAGTGTCTGACCGATCCATCCTTTCAGACTCTAGCTGAAGTTCCAGCTGTTCTACCCTCCTCAGTTGGAACACCTCTTTGTGCTTCAGATCTGTGATAGTTTTTCGTAGACCCGCCATGCCTACAGGATGAGTGTCGCGGTCCTTCTCCATTTCAACTTTCAGTGCGGAGACAGTTCCTAAGAGCTCTGTTTTCTGAGCAAGGAGACACATCCTTTCCTGTTTCATCTCAGCTAGTCGCGTATTTAGTGAATCTACTGTGCCTTCGAGCTCAACCTTCTGTGTGAGCAGAATCTCAGCCTCCTGCCAGACCTTGTCCTTTTTAATAGTGGCGCTTGCAATTGTGTCATTCAGCTTCTTGTTGATTTTGATCAGTTGCAGCCACTTCTCATACAGATCTTTGTATGTCTGAGCGAGAGACTCCTGTGTGAGTTCTTCATCATCACTGTCTGAGAGGTCTTCGGCGGGGAGTTCCAACAGAGGTGGAACAGTTTCACTGGTGCTACCGTATTGCTCCAGAGTTGAAGCAAAGGCCACAAAGTTTGTGGTTGTGCCTCCTTTTTCTTCATCTGACTCACTGTCATTGAGACTTGCGACCATTGCCTTCTTCTTCATGAGTGTGTTCGCACATTGTGAAGCAATATGACCAAACCCTCTGCATTCATGACACTGAATTTCTTCCTTTCTTCTGTCAGAGGAGTCTTGCCTTGAGTCACTGGACCTAGACCTGTCGATTTTCCAGTTTCGGAAACTGGTCGATGAGGACTGCCCTTGTTCTGGACCACGCCTATTGATTTTCCGCACCATTCTTCCAAAGTTCTGAGCCATCATGGCCAGTTGCTCAGTGGTGCACCCACCGTCCAGTTTGTCTTCTGTCATGTCTGCTTTGAGGGCGATTCCCTTCACATCTCCGGGTTGGAAGTCATGATTGATCTCGTAAGTTCTGAGAGAACCTATCAATTCATCCAGCTTTAGTTTTGAGATGTCGTGCATGTCCTCAATGGCTGTGACCTTCATTGTAAATCTTGGAGGTAGTGATCTCAGGACTTTACTGGCCAACCTTTCTTCATCGATAGGTTTCCCTAGAGCAGATGCCTCATTGGACAGTTCCAGAACTCGGGTGTTGTACTCAGCGATAGTTTCACTTTCCTTCATTTTCATCTCTTCGAACTTGGTGGTAATAGCCAGCATCCGAGAATTACGAACATTGTCTGTTCCTTCAAAGGCAGTTTGGAGGATATCCCAAGCTTCCTTGGCTACTTCACAGTTGATAATCAGTTTCATGACATTCTCATTTACTGCAGAAAAGATCGCATTCATAGCCTTTGAATTTCCCATAGATGCTTTATCCTCCTCTTCTGTCCACAGAGCTTCTGGTTTCGGAACCGGTTCTCCAGTGAGATTGTTCATTATGGGTTCAGTCCAACCTGTCATCACTGCTCTCCAAGCCTTTTCGTCTAGAGATTTCAGAAATGATCTCATCACGGGCTTCCAGGTGGCATAGTTCGGGCCTTCGAGCAGTGGAGGTCTGGTGATGCTTTGTCCTTCTTTCAGGGTCATCTTGAACAGTTCAGGATCCCACTCAGTGTGTCGAGTGTTTGCTTTGATACCAATTGAAATTATATCCCCTGTTCAAGCAAGTGTTCTAGGTTGTGTTTGGACAGACCTTGCACTCTTTCTACCACAGTTCCACAACAAGTACGAACAGAACAATAAAACACGAGTACGCACAGATTGATAACCCAGTTCGGCTACGCCTACTCTGGGGGGTTTCCCACACCCGGAAAAGGGACAACAAATCTTTATTACGAGTATAGAGCTTTTCAGTGGACTTACACTTACACCTTGTAATTGCCTAGCCTCTACTACTCCGTCTCTCAGATTTGCAACCAAGGTTTGTCGCAAATCCCCTTGATCCCCTTCGTTCAGACCTTCTGTCCGAACGTACTCGAACCTTTCCTGAAGCTCGGTCACTTTCACTTGAAAGCTCGTCGTTCTGTTTGTGCTCTGAACTTGATCACCTCTGGTCAATCTGAATGGCACGTATCAGACTGAGCTCACACCGATGTTTTTCCAGTGGGGAAAACACAACGGCCGTCACTTTCTTCTTTTCCAATCGATAGGATTTCTTCGTGTATTTTTGATCTTGAAAGCGATGGGAATTAGGGTTGCCTTTGCATTGTATTTATATGCTCGGACGAAACCCTAATTCGCATAAGATAATCCCATCAAATATTTCGGGAGATACTCCTGAATATTTGATGCATATCTTTCACAAATCCTTGGAAGAATATACGAAGTCGTCTTCTTTCCCAAGCAAGTCACGCCATCTTCACTTGTGAATATTCATTCGAATATCTTGTTCGAATAAGTCACACGCCATCTTTAACTTGACGAAATCTTTGTTCCCAATATCTTCCGGAAAATATCCTTTGCGTCTTGATCACGTTGTACAGGAGTACTAGGATATGTTCGAACTCCCCCTGAACTCCTGCTCGAACTGTCTAACAACGTTTTGCCAAACACATGCCACACAAGGGAACATCAGTATAGGCGTCCGCGATTTAATTGTTCAGACATGCGCCCAATCCACTGATGTTGAATTGCTTTCTTGCTTTAATCACGTGAAACCACCAGAAATAAAAAAAACATGCACTCGGGGCGCATTATCAGGGTACCATTTCCACTAATTAATCTACTCCTAACATGTGTAAAGGAAAAACACACCGGGTTGCCTCCCGGTAAGCGCCTTTTTTTACGTCCTTGGCTGGACATTACCTCTAGCAAGGTCGAATACACCAGCTCCGTCAATTCAACGCCCTCCGTGGTTGCCTCAAACCCATATAGTATGGCTTGACTCTTTGCCCATTCACTTTGAAACTCTCTCCTCCTTCGGGTCTTCGCAATTCCAACGCCCCATGATTGTACACCTTTACAACGACGTATGGACCAGTCCAACGAGAATGCAATTTTCCAGGCATAAATCTTAATCTTGAGGAAAATAAAAGCACCTTTTGCCCCACTTCATAGTTGCGCCTCAATATGTACTTGCATGGTACATTTTTGCTCTCGCTTTGTAGTCTGGCTGGCTCTCATAAGCCTCTAAGCGGAGCTCCTCCAACTCACTCAACTGTAGCTTTCTTTCAACCCCTGCATTGGTTAGATCAAAGTTGCATGTTTTAATTGCCCAGAAAGCTTTATGTTGTACCTCAACCGGGAGATGACAAGCCTTCCCATAAACCAGGCTAAAAGGGGACATTCCAATTGGCGTCTTGTAGGCGGTCCTGTAAGCCCACAATGCCTCTTCAATTCTTATTGGCCAATCCTTTCTCAACGGCTTCACCATCTTCTCTAGTATAGACTTGATCTCTCGGTTCGACACTTCAGCTTGTCCATTAGTTTGAGGGTGGTAGGCAGTGGATACTTGATGGACCACAATTATACGAATCAAAAACACAGATAAACCCCCCAAGTTAGACTGTTTGTCTGTCTAACATCCACTTGTTAGTCCCGATATATTTCTACAGGGCATTTTAGAGATTAAAGTGAAAACACGTTAAGGAGAGGCTTTTAGCACAGAAAAGATATAAGGAGTCGATTCAAGGTCAAGATCATATGCCGACTGAAGAAATATCAAGGATCCTGACGATGAATCACTCATCACAAATTGTGCAGAGATGGAATCAAGTCAACCCAGTGCCAAATTACACTGACAGTTTTGTGAAAAGACAGTGCAAAACTGTACAAAACTCACATATGGGCAAGATGACTTGTGACTTGGAGAAGAGGTGGCCAAAGAGGAAAACCACCCCAAAACCACCACCCACCACCGGCGGCTCCTCCCTCCTCCTCCATGGATGACCGGCTCTCCTCCACCAATCCGCCGCCGCCATGTGGTGGCTCCTCCACCACATGTTCCTCCTCTCTCCTCCTTGGATGACTTGATGACTTGCTTGGGAGGTGGCTTCCACCACCATTTGCTCCTCCACCACAACCACCCACCGGCGGCTGCTCCTCCACCACTCCACCACCGCCAAGTGGCGGCGCCTCCTTGGCTCATCCATGCCTCATCCTCCACCCTTGGATCAAATCAATCCTAGCCCTCCATTTCCTCCCATTTCTCCTATAAAAGGAGGCTCACCCCTCCTCATTTTATCATCCAAAACCATTCCATACACAATCACTTATCTCTCTACATTTTGTAATATTTTGTAAGTTGGTTTGGATCAATAAAGTTACGATATTTGGCTAGGCGCCCTCCTCCATGGACAGGCGAGGCTAAACTCCTCATTCGGCGGAAGGTATAATCTTGTATTATTTAATGTTTAATTAGCTTAGTTTATTTTCTTAGTATTCAATACTTGTTCTATGTGCCATATAAAAGTCAGAATGTCTCTAAGGTAGAGTGAACGATTTTGGGAATGTGACCATTAGGGGTCCAACTTCGTAAGCTCTTCCTTAAGATATTCGTGATCACACCCGGATAGGGGAGGTCGTAACAGACAAAGCTATCTGAAAGAGGTCGACTATATTTAAAAAACCATTATGGGAAACCGTAACAGGAGAGCAGGTGGATGCACATAGACTAGCGTACCTAACTGGTACTGGCGCTAGTCTAAATAGAACAAGTGTGATTTAGCCGATGTTGCAAGTCTTGAGCTATCGCTAGCCTCGATTCATCGTTTGAATACTTAGAAGATTTACTAAACTAATAAACATGTGATAATACAAGAATACCTGAAACCGAATACGCTCTTTCAATTGCAAACACCCCCTGTATTTAATTTCCTAGTATAACTGCTCAATCAAACACAACCACCAACCACTCACATACCGGAGGAATCAACAATCACGCATCACCCACTGTAAGTCTTCTAACCCTCAACTCCTTTATTTTCTGTATTTAATTTCAGTATTTATTTTCTGTATTTACTTTCCGCACAAAAAACCCAAAAAACCCAAAAACAGTAGTTTAGTAATTAGCAGTAAGTCCACACTCGACCTAAAATCACGCACCGTGTAAGCCGTAACGAACAATCTATCCCCCTAATTCCCTTGGGTTCGACCCCTACTTACCCTTACTACCTAGTAGTTAAGTCGCGAGTAGTGGACATTATAAATTTATTTGTACGAGACGCATTGCACCCTAACGACAGTGCAACCGACGATCCCGTCAAATTGGCGCCGTTGCCGGGGAATTAGCGAATGGGTAGTTGTTCTTTTTTCTGTTATACATAATGTCTTCCTACTACGAAAGAGAGCCTTGGTACTATGAGGAATTTCCCCCAACACTTTTCGAACTTGATGTCCGCAATAAGATCTTCAACCTTACGCAATCCCGGGACGAAACTTTGGATGAGTACTTGGCATACTTCATTTCCATTGTGGCGAGCTGCCCGCACCACGGATTCGCATATTCAGATCTTATTCAGGCATTTCTTATTGGGATGAGACTTCCGGAGCTTTGCTTGCTAGATACTATTGCAGGAGGGTCAATAATAGAATTAAGCATAGATGAAGCCTGGGGCCTCATTAAGGATTTGGCCACAAGCACAAAACGAGGGCCAATGCACCAAACCGAAGATATGGCACCAACGATGAAAGTGGACTCAGTACAGAACAAGCCCGACACCACACCTATTATCTTGCCCGCGACAAAACCGAGAGAAGACATCAGTACAAGGGCAGTAATGGATATGGAGGCGGCTCTAAAAGAGCCAACATTGGTGCCCACAAGGCTGGCAGAGGCCATGATGGACGAGTCAGGAACCGGGAGCACCGAGGAAGAGCCCATATGGGATATCACTCCCGAGCCATCAGAAGACTTAGAACTGGAAACCGATATAGTGTGGGACGAGGAAGAGCCTACATGGGATATCACTCCCGAGCCATCCGAAGTGATGGACGAATCAGATACAGAAAGCATCGAGGAGGAGTCTTCATGGGAACTCACTACCGAAGCGGATGAGGAAATCAAGCCAGGCCCAGTCCTCATTGCCAAACCAGCCGAGCCACTTGAACCGGTCCTCATCACCAATCTGCTCGAGAAAGACCCGATTCTCATGGCCGAGAAGCCCCTACTTAACCCTTCGGTTTCTATGCAAATCACAGCGCCCGATGATGATGTGGTCAATAATGCGGTACAAGGAGAGTTGGAGGCAAATCAAGGGCAAGAAAAACCATCAATGGAGCTCTCACTCACCACGACTCAACAAAGCGGCCCTAAAAACTCACTTGTTCTAAAACGGTCAATCATCTCTGCCACAAAGAAGAGGGTTAGCAAGGGCGCATGCTTGAGGTCGCTTGGCAAAAGACTGAACTTCCAAAACTGCAAAGATGCCAACCGACCATACATGAAGAAGCGGCAAAGACATGGGCCAAGAGAATGGAAACCTGGAAGGAGAAGCAAGAGAGCTCGACTCGATGGACCAGCAGCCATGGTCAAGGGAGCCCCACCTTCTTGGAGCTATGAAAAGAAGAACCTGCCGAACCAATGGAGAACCAAACCGAGCCCATCACCCCACAAGTTCGTTGAGCGGAAAAAAAGAGCTGCGAAAAAGAAGTTTGACCTGAGCCACCCATGGGATCCCAACCAATGATCCAGAACAAGGTACTGTCGAGCCAACGACGTTAAACAAGTGCACTAGTCGGGAGGTAACCCGACACTATCTTACTTTCTGTCATTTTAATTTTCAATAAGCGCTCTCACCCATCTTTTTGTCCAGAAGAAATGTCTTACATGTAGGAATTAAGTTTCGGAGCAAGGATCAGATCAGCCAGGCAGCTTCCGTGAATTTACCGGGCCTGCGCTGAGAGTTTAAGGCCCCAGCCGAACTCCCTCGATTATCCAGCCTCATGCCATGTCGTTCACTCGACACCTTAAAGGGAGTTCAGCTCTTCTTTTTTCCTAAAGTCATTTCCTTCTCCTATATATATTTGCATGACTTTTGAACTAAGGCTTGCCTTCGTTCAAAAGTGGGGGGTGAGAACCAATGCATGTTTTTTCTTCTTTTTTTTTAAAAAAAGAGTATCTTTTTGAAAGTATGAACTTAAGAATGTGAAAAAGATAGATCATGATTCATGCATCAACCTTATGAAAAGGCAAACTGTTTAAAAACTTAGAATGTAACTTTTCATTTGTCCCTTTGTGTTGAGATAACCTAGGGATGTGGAGTTGATAGAAATTGCCCTAGAGAGGCTTGGCAAGCACTTAAAGGATCAAATCAAACTATATGGTTTTCGAAGTCAGTGGAGGCTGCACTTCGGATTTTCAGTGAACAATTGAGTCAAACTCCGCCAGGAAGCATCTATGCAAAGGCGAGGACGGGAATCAGACCGTCCTCTCTCTAGTCAAAATAGCCGAGAAAATAAATGAGCGACCCTCATCTTGACCCGCGCGAAACGACGAAGACGAGAGGAGAGGGGAGGTATTTCCATAGGCTTGCGGGCGATGATTGGACCTCCCAAGAAGGCTGACAAAATGGACTAGCAAGTCACAAAGGAGCAAAAAACTCAAAGAAGAAAATCAAAAGAGGCCTAAGGCCCAAAAATTGTGAAGGTTTTAACCGAGCAAAAGTGAAGCACTCAAAAAGACAGAGGCAGAACCACTACAAAAAAAAAGCTAGTCCCTCGCCAAAGTAGAAAAAAGAAAATCAAAAAGGCTCAACTCACTGAAACCCGAATCGAATCACGTGCTAGAGAAAGCTACAAGAAAACCATATAGTGCGAGACGGTCCCGAGGGTGTAGTCCAGGAGCCTAAAAAGGGCTATCTCCCGAAACATCCGGAATAATTCGCATCTCGGCACGAAGGTACACGTATCAAATTACTTCTAATTATTTTTACAGTTTAAATTGGCTATAAGTAGTAATGCATGAATTAGGAGAAATCGAGTACCGCAAACTTAATTTCATACTTCAAACCAACTTACATAGTGACGCCCATATAAAGCATTGTTCGGGACGAACAACTAAAAGTGGGGGGTGATTTGATGGACCACAATTATACGAATCAAAAACACAGATAAACCCCCCAAGTTAGACTGTTTGTCTGTCTAACATCCACTTGTTAGTCCCGATATATTTCTACAGGGCATTTTAGAGATTAAAGTGAAAACACGTTAAGGAGAGGCTTTTAGCACAATAAGGAGTCGATTCAAGGTCAAGATCATATGCCGACTGAAGAAATATCAAGGATCCTGACGATGAATCACTCATCACAAATTGTGCAGAGATGGAATCAAGTCAACCCAGTGCCAAATTACACTGACAGTTTTGTGAAAAGACAGTGCAAAACTGTACAAAACTCACATATGGGCAAGATGACTTGTGACTTGGAGAAGAGGTGGCCAAAGAGGAAAACCACCCCAAAACCACCACCCACCACCGGCGGCTCCTCCCTCCTCCTCCATGGATGACCGGCTCTCCTCCACCAATCCGCCGCCGCCATGTGGTGGCTCCTCCACCACATGTTCCTCCTCTCTCCTCCTTGGATGACTTGATGACTTGCTTGGGAGGTGGCTTCCACCACCATTTGCTCCTCCACCACAACCACCCACCGGCGGCTGCTCCTCCACCACTCCACCACCGCCAAGTGGCGGCGCCTCCTTGGCTCATCCATGCCTCATCCTCCACCCTTGGATCAAATCAATCCTAGCCCTCCATTTCCTCCCATTTCTCCTATAAAAGGAGGCTCACCCCTCCTCATTTTATCATCCAAAACCATTCCATACACAATCACTTATCTCTCTACATTTTGTAATATTTTGTAAGTTGGTTTGGATCAATAAAGTTACGATATTTGGCTAGGCGCCCTCCTCCATGGACAGGCGAGGCTAAACTCCTCATTCGGCGGAAGGTATAATCTTGTATTATTTAATGTTTAATTAGCTTAGTTTATTTTCTTAGTATTCAATACTTGTTCTATGTGCCATATAAAAGTCAGAATGTCTCTAAGGTAGAGTGAACGATTTTGGGAATGTGACCATTAGGGGTCCAACTTCGTAAGCTCTTCCTTAAGATATTCGTGATCACACCCGGATAGGGGAGGTCGTAACAGACAAAGCTATCTGAAAGAGGTCGACTATATTTAAAAATCCATTATGGGAAACCGTAACAGGAGAGCAGGTGGATGCACATAGACTAGCGTACCTAACTGGTACTGGCGCTAGTGTAAATAGAACAAGTGTGATTTAGCCGATGTTGCAAGTCTTGAGCTATCGCTAGCCTCGATTCATCGTTTGAATACTTAGAAGATTTACTAAACTAATAAACATGTGATAATACAAGAATACCTGAAACCGAATACGCTCTTTCAATTGCAAACACCCCCTGTATTTAATTTCCTAGTATAACTGCTCAATCAAACACAACCACCAACCACTCACATACCGGAGGAATCAACAATCACGCATCACCCACTGTAAGTCTTCTAACCCTCAACTCCTTTATTTTCTGTATTTAATTTCAGTATTTATTTTCTGTATTTACTTTCCGCACAAAAAACCCAAAAAACCCAAAAACAGTAGTTTAGTAATTAGCAGTAAGTCCACACTCGACCTAAAATCACGCACCGTGTAAGCCGTAACGAACAATCTATCCCCCTAATTCCCTTGGGTTCGACCCCTACTGACCCTTACTACCTAGTAGTTAAGTCGCGAGTAGTGGACATTATAAATTTATTTGTACGAGACGCATTGCACCCTAACGACAGTGCAACCGACGATCCCGTCAATACTCGATGATTAACACCAAAGTGTTTGAACACCGACGCAACGGAACGATTGTAAAAGTGTGACCCTTGGTCACTGATCACCGCCTTTGGTACTCCATACCTACAAAAGATATTCGTACGCAAGAAATCCACCACCGTCTTACCATCATCATGTTTGGTGGCCTTAGCTTCAACTCACTTACACACAAAATCAACAGCAACCAATATATATTGCAAATTATATGTAGAGGGAAACGGTCCCATAAAATCAATACCCCATATATCAAATATCTCATCAACAACAATGGGCATTTGAGGCATTTCATTTCTAGCAGAAATATTCCCTACGCGTTGACATCTATCACATGCTTTGCAAGGGTTATATGCATCCCTAAACAAATGTGGCCAATAGAAGCCACTATCAAGTATTTTCCTAGATGTTCTATTTGGTCCAAAATGTCCACCACACGCATGTTCATGACAAAAAGCAAGCACAGAAGAAATCTCAGAATCAGGCACACACTTTCTAACAACTTGATCTGAACCAATTTTCCACAAATAAAGGTCATCCCAAATATAATATCTCGAATCATGCTTAAGCCTCAAACGTTGAGCAATAGTGAATGACGAAGGAAACTTCCTCTCACCAGGTAATGAACTATGTTAGCGTACCATGGTGCTTTTTCTTTGACAGCAAATAAATACTCGTCCGGGAATGTTTCGGTTATAGCTCCGGTTTCCTCCTCTCTCACTATTCAGCTCAAGTGATCGGCCACGGTGTTCTCAATGCCCTTCTTGTCTTTTATTTCCACATCGAACTCTTGTAGCAAGAGGGTCCATGTAATCAGCCATGGCTTGGACTCCTTCTTCATCAACAAATAGTGAATAGCAGCATGATCAGAAAGGACAACAATTTTTGAACCAAGCAAATATGGGCAAAATTTTTCTAAAGCAAATATAACAGCTAAAAGCTCTTTTTTGATAGTGGAATAATTTCGCTGGGTCAAGCGTCCTGGACGCATAATGGATCACCACAGGCTTCTTTTCCTTCCTTTGCCCGAGCACCACTCCAACTGCGTAGTCGCTAGCATCACACATTATCTCGAAGGGTTGTGTCCAATACGGTGCTTGAATGATGGGTGCACTAGTCACTGCCGCCTTAAGATCATCGAATGCATCCTTGCATTCCTCGGTAAACTCAAATGGTACATCCTTTTGCAGCAATCTAGAGAGAGGCAGCGCCCTTTTTGAGAAGTCCTTTAAAAACCTGCGAAAAAATCCTGCATGTCTGACGGAGCCCACTGCACTGTCGTTAAGGTGCAATGTTCTCTGTGCAAATACATTTATATTTTCCGCTACTCGCGACTTCACTACTGGGTAGTAAATGGTAAGTAGGGGTCGAACCCAAGGGAGTCAGGTGAATAGTTGTTCTTTAAGTTGGACAGTTGGGAGTTGGTTGTGATTTTAGGACTTAGAGTAGCGTGGGTTGGTTGTGATTTTAGTACTGAGAGGTAAAGTTATAGTGGATATTGCAATTTAAAGGAAAGCATTTGGTTTCGGGGGTGGCCTTGTATCATAGTCTGTTTATCATCGACCATTAATGATCATACTAAGTGTTCAAAGATGAATCGAGGCCATTTCTAAGCGCAAGACTTGCAACATCGTTTAAAACCCTTGTTCTACTTTAGACTAATTCCTCCTTTCGAAGTATCTTAGCCTTGTGTGCATCCACCTGATCTTTCAGTTACGATCGACCTAGTGGTGTTTTAGATAAGTCGAACTCCTCAGATAAGTTTTGCTTGTTACAGCTTCCACTTACCCGAGTATGTTCACGAATCCCCACGGAAGAGCTTTGTTTGTTACAGCTTCCACTCAACCTTGGAAATTCTGACTATATATGGCACATAGAACAAGTTTTCAACACAAATCGACATTAAGTGCAGGGTCTAAAACATTTTATGATACAAGTACACACCTTCAACCGAAAAGAGTTTAGCTACTACTATTCATGGCACTGGACATCGTAACTATGAACTTGGAAAAGCAAGGGTTTTGAAAGACAGTAAAGTAAATACGAAAAGACTTACAAAACCGTTGAAGCGCCAAGGATCAAGCTTTGATTCCAGAGTAAGATTATTACAATAGTAGTGCCCAAACTCTAGAGAGAAGTGAGAGCTTCTCTCACTAACTATGGTGGAGGATGTTTTGGAATGAGGATGATACAAATGAGGAGGGGATGAGCTTCTTTTATAGCCAAAGGGAGGAGGAATGGAAGGTGGAGATGAGTGGCATGTGGTTTTGATCCAAGGGAGGAGGAGGAGGTGCAAGGAGGAGACGCCACATGGGGGGAAGAAAGCCGCCGTTTGGGGGGAGGAAAAGCCACCGGTGGCCGGTCACCATGGAGGGGAGGCTTCCTCCCTTGGCCACCTCCAAGCCGAGCCGCCGGTCACCTTGGTCCATGGATGAGTTTTGACAGTTTTGTGCAGTCTTTTCACAAAACTATCAGTCCAATTTCTCTCCGGACTGACTTTGGTTGCTCTTCGGTTGGATTTGATTTGAGTAATTCAATGTCAGGATCTTGATATTTCTTCATTCAGCGTCTGATCTTGACCTTGCAATGACTCGTAACATCTTTTCAGCATAAAGTCCTCTCCTTAGCGTGTTTTCTCTCTAAGCGCCAAAATACCCTGTAGAAATATATCGGGACTAACAAGTAGAAGTTAGATAGACAAACAATCTAATTTGGTGGGTTTTACTGTGTTTTTGATTCGTATAATTATGGTCCATCAGATTACCCCACACTTTTAGTTGTTCGTCCCAAACAATGCTATTAAAGGGCGGCACACTAAGTAAGTTTGTTGAAATATGAAAATTAGACTGTGGTACTAGATTTATCCTAATTCATGCATTACTTACTTATTACCAAATTGAACTGTGTAAATAAATAGAAGAAACTTGATACTTGTACCTCCGTGCTGAGATGCAAATTATTCTGGATGTTTTGGGAGATAGCCCTTTTTAGGCTCCTAGACTGCAACCTCGGGACCTTCTCGAACTATATGGTTTCCTTGTAGCTTTCTCTAGCACGTGATTCGGTCCGGGTTTCAATGGTTTGAGTACTTTGGTTTCCTTTTGGCGAGGGACTGCTTTTGTAGTGAATCGGCTTTTGGCCTTTGATTTGACTCTTTGAGTACTTCACTTTTTGTTCGGTTAAAACCTTCACAATTTTGGGCCTTTGGCCTCTTGATTTGCTTCTTTGAGCTTTTTGCGTCTTTGTGACTTGCTAGTCCATTTTCTCAAGCCTTTTTGGGAGGTCCAATCATCGCCCGCAAGCCTATGGAAATACCTCCCCGCTCCTCTCATCCTTGTCGTTTCGCGCGGGTCAAGATGAGGGTCGCTCATCTATTTTCTTGGCTACTTTGACTAGATAAAGGACGGTCTGATTCCCGTCCTCGCCTTTTTTTCTTTTTGCATAAACACTGCATGGCGGAGATGACTTCAATCTTCACTGAAACCTGAAGTGCAGCCTCCACTGACTTTGAAAACCATATAGTTTTATACGATCCTTCGATTGCTTGCCAAGCCTCTCTAGGGCATTTCTATCAACTCCACATCCCTAGTTTATCTCAGCACAAAGGGACAAATGAGAAGTTACATTCTAAGTTTGTAAACAAATGAATTTTCACAAGGTTAATGCATGAATTATGACTTATCTTTTTCACATTCTCAAGTTCATATTTTCAAAAAGAAAATATTAAAAAAAAGAAAAGAAAAACATGTTATTTATTTATGTACACATGCGGATCTCACCCCCACACTTTTGAACGAAGGCGTGCCTTTCAGCACTACTTAGTTCAAAAGCCATGCAAGCAGACAATTACGAGAAGGAAATGACATTAAGGAAAAGAGAAGAACAGAACTCCCTTTACTGTGTCGTGTGGGCGACATGGCATGAGGCTGGATAATCGAGGGAGTTCGGCTGGGGCCTTGAACTCTCAGTGCAGGCCCGGTAAATTCACGGAAGCTACCTGGCTGATCCGATCTTGCTCCAAAAATCGATTCCTGAATAGTCATTTCATTCTATGCACCAAGTGGGTGAGAGCGACTTATTGATCACAGAAAATAAAATTACTGAAAGTAAGATAGGTGTCGGGTTACCTCCCGACCAGTGCACTTGTTTAACGTCGTTGGCTCGACAGTACCTCAATCATGGATCATAAGGTCAGATCCCATGGGTGGGTGAGGTCAAAGTTCTTCTCGGCTGCCCTTTTGCTTCGAGAGGGTGAGGCCTCATTGACCATAGCTGCTGGTCCAATGAGTCGTGCCCGCTTGTTACTCCTTTCGGGTTTCCATTATTTCGGCCCATGTTTTTGCCGCTTCTTCATGTATGGTCGGTTGGCATCCTTGCAGTTTCGGAAGTTCAGTCTTTTGCCAAGCAACCTCAAGCATGCGCCCTTGCTAACCCTCTTCTTTGTGGCAGAGATGATTGGCCGTCCTTGGTCCTTACACCTTTCAGGAGGCTCTTCTTGGCTTGCGACGAGCGGGAGCTCCTGCGTTGATTGTTTTGGCTCATGCTTCTCCTCCAACTCGCCTAGCACTGTATCATCGATCATCTCATCTTTGGTGGCCGTGATCTTCATAGAATATGAAGGGTTAAGTAGGGGCTTCTCGGCCATAAGGACAGGGCCTTTCTCGAGCAGCTCTTCTGCGAGGACCGGGCCTGCCGTGATTTTCTCGGTTAGTTCGGCAGTGAGGTCCACGTATGTCTCGGCTGATTTGGAAGTGAGGTCCGGGACTTCATCGGGCAGATTGCATGGGCTCGTGTTGGGTGCTTCGACAGTGAGTACTAGGCCTGTCCTGGCCGGTTCTTATTCGATTATTTGTGAGTCTTCGTCCTCTGTCGGCGCTTCGTCATCAGTTTGGTGCATCGGCCCTTGTTTTGTGCTTTCTGCCAACTCGTCTATGAGGTCCCAAGTTTCAGCCATGGTTAACTTCATGATTGAGCCTCCCGCTGCATCGTTAAGTTTTTTCCACTCAAGGGGCGTCATTCCAGCAAGAAACCTTTTAATAAGATAGTGGTTGGTGAATCCATGGTGCGGGCAGCTCGCCACAATGGAGTCGAAGTACGCCAAGTACTCATCCAAAGTTTCATCCCGGGATTGTTCAAGATTGAGAATTTTCTTGCGGGTTTCAAGTCGGAGAGATGGCGGGCAAAACTTTTCTAGAAATTTGGTTCGTAGATCCCCATAATTGCCTTCATAAGCAGCACATGAGTAATACTAGTCTATTGCGGAGTTAGTTAAAGAAAATTTAAAGCATTTAAGTTTAAACTCCTCTAGCGATTCATTTTTAGGCCTCATGTGGCTGCATATGGAGTGGAACGTCTGTGTATGCTTCACGGGATCTTCTCCATGAGCACCTCCGAATTTGGGGAGACAGTTGAGCATTTTAAACATAAGGTTGCTGCCCCCATCATTCCAAGGTTCACTTCCGTAGTATGATGACATGGTTGAGAAGTAGGGCGTTCGAGAATTTAAGAGAGAGAAAGAAAAGAAAAGAACAACTAGTCGGAAGCTAACTCCCCGGCAACGGCGCCAATTTGACGGAGCCCACTGCACTGTCGTTAAGGTGCAATGTTCTTTGTGCAAATAAATTTATATTTTCCGCTACTCGCGACTTCACTACTGGGTAGTAAATGGTAAGTAGGGGTCGAACCCAAGGGAGTCAGGTGAATAGTTGTTCTTTAAGTTGGATAGTTGGGAGTTGGTTGTGATTTTAGGACTTAGAGTAGCGTGGGTTGGTTGTGATTTTAGTACTGAGAGGTAAAGTTACAGTGGATATTAGAATTTAAAGGAAAGCATTTGGTTTCGGGGGTGGCCTTGTATCATAGTCTGTTTATCATCAACCATTAATGATCATACTAAGTGTTCAAAGATGAATCGAGGCCATTTCTAAGCGCAAGACTTGCAACATCGTTTAAAACACTTGTTCTACTTTAGACTAATTCCTCCTTTCGAAGTATCCTAGCCTTGTGTGCATCCACCTGATCTTTTAGTTACGATCGACCGAGTGGTGTTTTAGATAAGTCGAACTCCTCAGATAAGTTTTGCTTGTTACAGCTTCCACTTACCCGAGTATGTTCACAAATCCCCACGGAAGAGCTTTGCTTGTTACAGCTTCCACTCAACCTTGGAAATTCTGACTATATATGGCACATAGAACAAGTTTTCAACACAAAGCGACATTAAGTGCAGGGTCTAAAACATTTTATGATACAAGTACACACCTTCAACCGAAAAGAGTTTAGCTACTACTATTCCTGGCACTGGACATCGTAACTATGAACTTGGAAAAGCAAGGGTTTTGAAAGACAGTAAAGTAAATACGAAAAGACTTACAAAACCGTTGAAGCGCCAAGGATCAAGCTTTGATTCCAGAGTAAGATTATTACAATAGTAGTGCCCAAACTCTAGAGAGAAGTGAGAGCTTCTCTCACTAACTATGGTGGAGGATGTTTTGGAATGAGGATGATACAAATGAGGAGGGGATGAGCTCCTTTTATAGCCAAAGGGAGGAGGAATGGAGGGTGGAGATGAGTGGCATGTGGTTTTCATCCAAGGGAGGAGGAGGAGGTGCAAGGAGGAGGCGCCACATGGGGGGGAAGAAAGCCGCCGGTTGGGGGGAGGAAAAGCCACCGGTGGCCGGTCACCATAGAGGGGAGGCTTCCTCCCTTGGCCACCTCCAAGCCAAGCCGCCGGTCACCTTGGTCCATGGATGAGTTTTGACAGTTTTGTGCAGTCTTTTCACAAAACTATCAGTCCAATTTCGCTCCGGACTGACTTTGGTTGCTCTTCGGTTGGATTTGATTTGAGTAATTCAATGTCAGGATCTTGAGATTTCTTCATTCAGCGTCTGATCTTGACCTTGGAATGACTCGTAACATCTTTTCAGCGTAAAATCCTCTCCTTAGCATGTTTTCTCTCTAAGCGCCAAAATACCCTGTAGAAATATTTTGGGACTAACAAGCAGAAGTTAGATAGACAAACAGTCTAATTTGGTGGGTTTTACTGTGTTTTTGATTCGTATAATTATGGTCCATCAATGTCCCAAGAAAGACTTCACACCATGCTGATCAGAAGGGTAAGGCAAGCTAATAATCGAATCAACTTTAGCCTTATCTACTTGTATTCGTTCTCTAGAAACAACATGTCCCAATACTATACCGTGAGTGACCATAAAATGACATTTTTCATAATTGAAAACCAAGTTTGTCTCCTCACAACGTGCAAGCACTCTACCAACATTAAGCAAGCATTCATCAAACGTATTTCCATACACAGTGAAGTCATCCATGAACACTTCAACATAGTCACTAATCAATTCCGAGAAAATACTCATTACCACACGCTGGAAGGTACCAGGCGCGTTGCACAAACCAAAAGACATGCGTCGAAATGCGAATGTACCGAATGGGTACTTGAAAGTAGTCTTCTCCTAGTCTTCGGCTGCAATCAGAATTTGATTATACCCATAAAATCCATCTAAAAAGCAAAAGTAAGGCTTACCTGCGAGCCTATCCAACATCTGGTCAATGAACGGCAAAGGAAAGTGATCCTTGCGTGTCACGGCATTTAGCCTTCTGTAGTCGATGCACACGCGCCATCCGTTCTGGATTCTCTTTGTCATCAACTCACCTTGAGCATTAAGCTCCACTGTAATTCCTGTCTTCTTCGGTACTACATATACGGGGCTTACCCATTCACTATCTAAAATGGGATAAATCACGTCAGCATCTAAGAGCTTTTGTACCTCTTTTTGAACCACCTCCATCATCAGTGGGTTCAATCTACGGTGTGGTTGTCTCACAAGTTTGGCTCCATCCTCGAGTAAAAACTGGTGCATGCACATGGTAGGGCTCACTCCTTTGATGTTCGCAAGTGTCCATCCAATCGCGGTCTTATGTTTCTTCAGTACCACTGCCAATCTCTCCTCCTGATTAGGCTCCAAGCCTTTCTTGATTATGACCGGAAACGTCTCACCATCTACCAAAAAGATATAATTTAAATGCTCGGGTAAGGGCTTAAGCTGCAACTCAGGTGCCTGTACAACAGATGGTACAAGTGTAGATTTAATAGTTAAAGTAACTTGATTAGCCTCATACCTTGGGGTTAATGGTGCCGAAACTCTAAGCTCCTGTAGCATGTCACAAGTATCACGAAGCATCCTTATTGATGCACCACGTGACTCAATGGCCTCCCTCAAAATTATTTCAAGCACATCATTCCCATAGGGAATATCTATAGACTCCACCAGCTCATCGATCGCATCCAAAGCGAGTACTCCTAGATCATCAGGTGGATATTGCATAGCTTGATTAATATTAAAGTTTATTACCTCACCTTCCACCTCCATGAAAAGCGTGCCACTATCCACATCGATCTTAGCTCTAGCCGTCTTAAAGAATGGCCTACCAAATAGAATTGGTGGCTGATCTTGTGCTCCCTCATCATCCATTTTTAGCACATAGAAATCTGCAGGAAAAATAAAATTTTCTACCTGCACCAAAACATCCTCTATCACACCCAAAGGTTGGGTGCATGATCGGTCAGCCAATTGAATGGTCAAACCCGCGGGTTTAAGTGGACCAATACGCAAAGATAAGTACAAAGAGTAAGGAAGAACATTTATGGAAGCACCAAGATCAAGCATGCAATTTTCGATCTTCATGTTACCAACAACACAAGGAATAGTAAAAGTCTCGGGATCCTTGCACTTTTTGGGCACCTTCCTTTGTATCGCTGCTGATACACTTTCTCCAAGCATGACCTGCTCATTCTTTGTTGTACGCCTACGGAAAGTACATAATTCTTTAAGAAATTTTGCATACCTTGAAATTTGCCGAATAGCCTCAATGAGTGGAATGTTGATTTCCACCTTGCTAAACAACTCCCAAACCTCCTTGTCTGTGATAGACTTCTTGTTGGTCTTAGAAACTTGCATTGGGAATGGTAGAGTAGTGTTAGAATTTGAATTTTCCTTACCAGAATCAGGGGAACCCGCGGACGTCTTCTGATTATCTTCCGCGGATGTCTCTTTATTTTGTAATTCATCAGGCGTCCACGCTTTAATTGGTGAGACGTCCGCCTGATCCACTGAGGGTGAATCTTCATTCAGCTCTTCTTCTCCATTCTTCAATTGCTTTCCACTCCTAAGCATTACAGCGCTAATGTTGGACTTTGGGTTGGGAATCATCTGGGACGGCAGCTTTCCTTTGTCTTCTCGCTTTTCGTAAACGGCGCTGGCAATTTGAGACACTTGCTTCTTTAGCTCGTTAACGTCCCCAGCTTGTTGGTCCATCTTTTGAGTGAGTTCTTTGAACATGCCTCTCAATTCCTTGATCGGGTCCTTGTCTCTTTGTCTGATGTGTGGTGGTTTGTACGGCTGCTTTTGTGGGTACGAGGATTTCCCCACATCGTAATTGTTGTTCCTTTGCCAACCACCATCATTTTCCCTAGGTTTCCATTTGTTGTTGCCTTGGTATCCATCATACCTCCTCGGTGGCAAATCTCCCTTGTTCATGTAGCCCACTATATTCACGTCCTCTGTTCTTTCTTGAAAAATAGCGTTATCATTATTCATTGAATTTAAAGTGGACTTGTTTAACTTACACTCCACTTGTTGATTGCTTTGTGGTTGTTGCGTCACTATTTGAGCCATCATATTTTTCAGTTCCTGCAATTTAGAATGTACATTCACGTTAGCAACTGGTGCAAGTTTATGTGTTTCTTCTAAATACCTTGTGCTCTCGGCAACTCTCTCAATCAACTCCCATATCTCCTCAAGGTACATGTCAAGGATAGACCCTTGAGCGGAGGCATCTAGCATTCTTCTTTCCATTAGAATCATCCCATCCATGAAGTATTCAAGCAACATCCTTTGTGGGATTCCATGATTCGGACAACTCTCTTCCAATTGCCTAAACCTTCCAAATAATCGAACAATGTTTCTCCACGTCCTTGTCTAAGCATAGAGAGCTCCTTTCTTGTTTGAGCCGCCTTCGAATGGGAGTAGTACTTGTCCATGAACTTCCTTTGCATTTGATCCCATGAAATAATCAAACCTGAGGGCAAAGACATTAACCAAAATTTAGCTTGACTTACTAAAGAAAAAGGGAATGCCTTTAATTTAAAAATATTTTCCGGAACCGATGCCGATTTCATGGACATGCAAACTCCATGAAATTCCTTCAAGTGCCTTAGGGGGTTCTCATCGGGCATTCCTCCAAACTTGGGCAAGTGGTGTATCACCCCACCCTTTATCTCGATATCTTCTGCGTCCTCATCCAACCTAATGCACCAAGGGGCCTCATCAATATACGGCGCACAAACTCCTCTCATAGTTCGTCCCAAATCCTGATGCCTAGCTAACTGTCCATATTGGTTTCCTCCACCGAGGTATTCTTGATCTAACTCATCCTCGTAATTCTCGTGTCTAGCTGCACGAGGTCTAGCATACTCATTCACAAATTGCTGATTTCTGGGGGGCGGTACTCTTTGATTAACATCGGGCAGTCCTTGCCTCCGCTCTTGCATGTTATCTCCTAGTACACTCCTTCGCTCTTCATGATCACGTTCAACACTTCTCTGTGACATTGTCACTTAAACAGAAAATAATCAAGTGACAAAATAAAAGACAATAAAATAAAACTAAAACAAAGAAATACTTAGTGAGATTCTTCGTTACCGATCCCCGGCAACGGTGCCAAAATTTGACAGGCGTCGTTGTACCCGTCAAAAATAATATTTTATAATTCCAACTAGCAAGTGGTAAGTCGGGTCGTATCCATAGAGATCGATATAAGAATCTGTTCACTAAGTACGAGAGTGGCAATGGGGTTGGAAATTTCAAACAAGTAAATAAAAAACACAAGCAAGCAACAATGATCACTTATCAAGAGAGAAATCGTCACACAAATTCAAGTATAAAATATCAAAGAGTGGTGCAAGCTATAACTTTCGACTGTGATGCAAGACCAAATCATGGACAAATCCGTTTTGATTTCTAATGTTCTACAACTTAGAGCTTCCCCGCTAAGGTACCCCGTTCTTGTTCTAGTACTTAATCTCGCGCTAGCGATAACCAAGACCCTAACTCGCTAGAGTTGCATGAAGATTTAAACAAGTTGTCCTAGGGTGTTTAATCCTAGTGGTATATTACTCGTGTCCTAGTTAGCTATCCCCGCTAGGTTGCTAGTAAACTTGACAATCGGAATCAACAAACAAACAATAGTTCCCCCGCTAAGGTTACCCTCATGCTAGCAAATCAATTCCATAAACATTGCATAGTAATATGACACAAAACACAGAAATCAATATAGGTTTGAAGTCAGAACATCACAATTTCGAGTTCTAGCCTACACATATGAGTTTAGCTACTCATCGTAAAGGAATACATCATCAAGTTTTTGAATGGGATGAAATGAAAATACTGATGACGAACTCTCCACCAAGCTGCAGCTCAACTCCAACACTTGAATCTAGCCACGAATCCACGCTCAAGCTTCTTCAATTGGAATCCTTCTCCATGCGTTCTTCTCCCTTTTGCTCCCCAAATCACCTCTTTTCTCTTGCCCTTTTTTTGCTTAAATCGATAGCCAGCCATTCAAGAATATGTCTAATCGAATTCTGTTTCCTCCTTCCTGAGATTGCAAATCCGAAATTAGGAAATTCGACTACGAGTTGAACTCACGGATGTCTTCGTCATTTAACTTCCGCGGAGGTCTGAACAATTATCGAAACTCAGTAGACCTCCGCGCATTTAATCCTTCAAGCCTACGCGCTTTCCGCTGACTCAAACTTCAAGCACTTCGGACTTCATTTCTTCGACGCAAAGCATCTTCTAACAGAGTCCCTTTAGCCGATATTCCTTCCATGGTCTCCGAATGCACCTGAGAAAGAAAACTACACACAGGTAGTGAAATAATACACAGGCAACCACTAAGAGATGGGGCTTTAACACAGAAAATAGTCGTACAACTACAACTTATCAGTCATCGAGGGGCATTTGGCTTCATAGGGAAGGATGTGGCCAGCCAAAACTTTAGCATTAAGCTGCCGAGAGAACCACTCCATGGCAATGACAAAAAGGGAAGGGTAGAGAGGATCCCCTTGACGAACCCCTTGGGTCGATTTAAAGAAACCATAATTGTTACCTTTCCAGAGAATAGAGTACCAACAGTTCGATATGCAACTGAAAACCATGTCACACCACTAGTTGTTAAAACCAAGATTCCGGAGGATTTTAGTGATGAAGCTCCAAGAGATGCAATAATAGGCTTTCGCCATGTCAAGTTTCATAATAATATTACCACCTCTCATCTTGGCATGCAGCTCTTGAACAAGATCATGGGCTAGGCCAATATTTTCGTGGATGTTTCGGCCTTTAAGAAAACAAGCTTGCTCGGGGATAATGATTTTGTTATTCACACTTGAGAGGCGAGAATTGAGGATGCGAGCCACCACCTTATGCCCAAAGTTGCAAAGATTGATCGAACGCATATGAGAGATAGCAGTTACGTTGGAAACTTTGGGGATAAGGGTGAGGAGGGTGGAGGACATGGCAGGAGGCATTTGGAGGCCTTCGGAGAAGCCCCGATTCGCCCTAGTGAAGTCCTCCTTGATGGTACTCTAGGGAAAATGTAAAAGTGCCCAGTGAAGCCGTCCGGACTTGGGGAGTTATCACCATTCATGTTGAGGATTTCATTAAGGATGTCCTCCTCAGTAGGTAAGGCATTGAGCGCCTGATTCTTAGCTTCAGTGATGACTGGGGAAATGATGTCCATGAGATGATCCGGCGAAGGAGGCGTGTGCCCTTGAAAAATTGAGGTAAAATGAGCAGCTGCAGCATTTCTTATCGTGTCTGAGTCATTTGTGAAAGTTTTGTCACCCAGGTCTAAGTTCACGGAGAAACCTCTGCCTCTAGCTTTCATGGCTGTATGGAAAAGAGCAGAGTTTCTATCACCATGTTGAAGCCAATCCATTTTTGCTTTACTTTGGATGAGGTCAAGATGCGTAACTTCCATGTCATTATGCTCAGCTTTAAGATTGTCCAGCGTCCTAGACTTATCATCTGACCATTGAAGCTGGATATCATGCTCAAGCACTGAGATTTGGACGTTAAGCTGTTTGATTTTTGTGTGGAAGTTGCCAAAGACTTGCCAGTTCCATCCTCTTAAGAATAGTCTTAACCTCTTAAGTTTGTAAGCAAAGTTTAAGAGAGGGTTGATATCAGCTGTCTGTCCCATTGAGTTTTAACAATCTCTTTGAAACCTTGGTGGTTATGCCACATCATCTAATAGTAGAATCTGGTGCGACGAGGCTCTGGATTGCAAGAATGGAAGAGCAAAGGGCACTGATCCG
The DNA here is from genome assembly GCA_033675215.1 of Rhodiola kirilowii. NCBI lineage: Eukaryota > Viridiplantae > Streptophyta > Magnoliopsida > Saxifragales > Crassulaceae > Rhodiola > Rhodiola kirilowii. The sequence goes on from CM066198.1 coordinate 18,706,559, forward strand.
AGGAGAGCCTTGGCAGATGAGTGACTTTGGCCGAGGTTAAGAGTTTGGGCATTGGCAAGGATGCGGTCTAAACATTGCCAGACCCGGTTTGAAGCCTGCTGGTTGTTGCTCCAAGTAAAAGGGTTGCCAGTAAACCCTAAATCAGCAAGGCCGACACGCACCTAGAAGATGTTGAAGTGTATCATGCTACCATCATCCCTGCGGTCTCTTCCATCCTTCTCCGACCAATCAGAAATCGTATTGAAATCGCCCAGAACAAACCAAGGGTCGTTAAAATTCTTGCCATCAAGAACGAACTCATCCCAAAGTTGGTGTCTAGTGTGGGGATCATGAGTACCATAAACATAAGTCCAATAGGAGACTAACACATCCACATTGGACACTATTTTAACAGAAACGCAGCAGGCATGCCATTGCAAAATGGAGAAAGAGATATCTGAGTTCTAGAACAGCCAGATGTGTGTATTTAAGGGATTTCCCTATGCAAAGTTAGTGAACCCCAAGCTACGAGCCAGAGTCTCTATTTTATTACCACTAGCTTTGGGTTCAAGAATAGCAATCATTTGAAGTCTATACGATTGAATCAGAAACTTAAGGTGGGCAAGGGTACCTATGTTCACCAAACTTTGAACGTTCCAGCAAAGTTATGCTATCATTGGGAACCTTGATTAAGCTTGGAACTAGAGGGTCCGATGGGAGAACCTTTGGTCTTACGCTTGGGACCTTTAGTCTTGTGCTTGGGGCCATGGAAGATCTGATGGGACTGGGTAGCACGGTTGAAAAGTTGATAAACGTCTTTTGCCAGATCTTCCCCATTTTTGGGATTAAGGTTAGCAACTACTAGGAGCTGAGCAATAGGGTATGAGAGGTTCGGATCTTCCATAGGATCAGTCCTAGATTCGACATTCCCAGGATCATCATTCCCAGTTTCAACAAACGCCGAATTCTCATCGGGAGCCAAGGGGAAAACATCAACAGGGTCCGGGGCAGACTGCTTGGTGCCAGTTTTGAAACCTTGAGAGTTATCATGAGGATGACTAGTAGTAAACGGATTCGCAGTGTGAACGAGGTCGTATCTCAAGTGAGATACAACATCTGCATGGGAAGTATTATGATCCTGGGGTGTCGCCACCGGAAGGACGACACGTGGATTCTCTCCCAACTCATGATTGGGTTCATTTGAGGGGTCTTTCGATTGGAGAAAAGATAAAGTATGAGAGCCAGCCACCTCCTGATTTCCTACATCCGGTTTGAATTCAGCGGCCTGGGTATAAACTAATGTAGCATCCGATTCGGGTTCAGCAGTATCATGATTCGCATGGTTACCCTGAAGAAGAGTATCCTCTTCCTAACGTACTGGTTCCCCATGCAGGGAGTCCATACCAAGGGATTGATCTTTTTCAACCAGCGAAACAGGGTTGGTAGTAGAAATGGAAGTACTGTCACAAAATTTAGCGAGATCAAAGATGATAGTGTCCTCAATAACAGAGGTCAACGGAGGAGTTGTCTCAATCCCAAAGCCATTGGAAAGACCATCTAGGGCAGCATGAGGGGATAGATGGTCCTTTTCCTGACCACCTTTCGTGGCATTCTATTTTTGTGCAACTTTTGGATTCTGCAATGGGGAAGGACAAAGGCATTTTTCTGGGCTTACCCTGCAATTTCCATTCTCCGCCGAAATGATGTCCACAGATGTTGTAAGAGTGTTGCAGCTCCGTGGAGCCTCATCAGTAGAGAGCGGTTGGGGATTGTGCCTTAGAGAGGCTTGAGAAAGATGTGCCCTGCTAACGTTACTTTTTTTACCTTTCCTTTTTTGGGCAAGTTCCCAGTCTGCTTCCTTTTCATTTGCAGGGGCTTTGTTCACCAAGTTTGGTTGTGATAGGGACATGATAAGCACGCTATTGCCCGAAGGACCAAGGACATCTGGTTTGACAATCGGAAGCCCATGGTCATCACGTGCTTCTCAAAGAGTATACTAACTTCGGACGAACTTAGACAAACCTTAGAATGAGACTAAAGTTTGTCTTTGTTCGTCCCAAGTTAGTCTCGTTAGTCTCATTCTAAGGTTTGTCTAAGTTTGTCCTCAGAAAAATATACTAACTTGGGACGAACTTAGACAGACCTTAAAATGAGACAAAAGTTTGTCTTTGTTCGTCCCAAGTAAGTCTCGTTAGTCTCATTCGAAGGTTTGTATAAGTTCGTCCTTTGAAATAGACTAACTTGGGACGAACTTAGACTAACTTTGGACGAACTTAGACAAACCTTAGATTGAGACTAAAGTTTGTCTTTGTTCGTCCCAAGTGAGTCTCGTTAGTCTCATTATAAGGTTTGTCTAAGTTCATCCTTAGAAATAGACTAAGTTGGGACGAACTTAGACTAACTTGGGACAAACTTAGACAAACCTCAGAATGAGACTAAAGTTTGTCTTTGTTCGTCCCAAGTTAGTCTTGTTAGTCTCATTCTAAGGGTTGTCTAAGTTCGTCCTTAGAAAAAGACTAACTTGGGACGAACTTAGACTAACTTGGGACAAACCTTGGAATGAGACTAACATTTGTCTTTGTTCGTCCCAAGTTAGTCTCGTTAGTCTCATTCTAAGGTGTGTCTAAGTTTGTCCTTAGAAATAGACTAACTTCAAACGAACATAGACAAACTTGGGTTGAACTTCGACAAACCTCAGAATAAGACTAACGTTTGTCATTGTTCGTCCCAAGTTAGTCTCGTTAGTCTCATTCTAAGGTTTGTCTAAGTTCGTCCTTAGAAAGAGACTAACTTGGGATGAAATTGGATTAACTTGTGATGAACTTAGACAAACCTTAGAATGAGATTATAGTTTGTCTTTGTTCGTCCCAACTTTGTCTCGTTAGTTCCATTCTAAGGTTTGTCTAAGTTTGCCCATAGAAATAGACTAACTTGGGATGAACTGAGACAAACGTTTGTCTTTGTTCGTCCCAAGTTTGTCCTTAGAATGAGACTAACGGTTGTCTTTGTTTGTCCCTAGTTAGACTCATTAGTCTCATTCTAAGGTTTGTCTAAGTTCATCCTAGAAATAGACTAACTTGGTATGAACTTAGACAAACCTTACAATGAGACTAACGTTTGTCTTTATTCATCCCAAATTAGTCTCGTTAGTCTCATTCTAAGGTTTTCTAAGTTCGTCCTTAGAAAGAGACTAATTTGGGGTGAACTTAGACAAAACATAAAATGAGACTAACGTTTGTCTTTGTTCGTCTCAAGTTAGTCTCGTTAGTCTCATTCTAAGGTTTGTCTAAGTTCATCCTTAGAAATAGACTAACTTGGGACGAACTTAGACAATCCTTAGAATGAGACTAACGTTTGTCTTTGTTCATCCCAAATTAGTCTCGTTAGTCTCATTCTAAGTTTTTCTAAGTTTGTCCTTAGAAAGAGACTAATTTGGGGTAAACTTAGACGAAACTTACAATGAGATTAACGTTTGTCTTTGTTCGTCCCAAGTTAGTCTCGTTAGTCTCATTCTAAGGTTTGTCTAAGTTTGTCCTTAGAAATACACTAACTTGGGACGCACTTAGACAAACCTTAGAATGAGACTAACGTTTGTCTTTGTTTGCCCCAAGTTAGTGTCGTTAGTCTCATTCTAAGGGTTGTCACGTGCGTCTTCTGACGCATCAAACTTAATATTTGTATTTTCTTGCTAGTGAGCTTGTGTAGCGGCAAGCAGGGTCAAACCCAAGGGAGCTGTTGTTGCTGAAGCTATTACTGCAAACAATTAAAATGGGGATTTGTGAGCAATAATGAGTGCAAAAGAGAAAAGAACAAAAAGATTTCAATCAGAGAGAATATTCAGCTTAGGGTTTCTATTTTGACATGTTTATTATTGACTGCTAATAATCAAATCTCAAGTTTCTAAGTGTGGTTATTACGGATAAGGTAATAACCCAAAGTATTCCGGGAAAGGTGATACACCACAATCTAACTCGAGAAAGGTTTTAGACTTCTAGTTCTCCTAAACCTAATAATCCGGGAAAGGTATTATCGAATCTAGGTATTACTACCTGTCTTTACGGGAAAGTATCCCCCGCTAAGGTTAAACTCATGCTAGCAAATATATTCAATAAACATTGCATAGTAATATGACACAAAACACAGAAATCAATATAGGTCTCAAGTCAGAACAACACAATTTCGAGTTATAGCCTACACATATGAGTTTAGCTACTCATCGTAAAGGAATACATCATCAAGTTTTTGAATGGGATGAAACGAAAATACTGATGACGAACTCTCCCCCAAGCTACAGCTCAACTCCAACACTTGAATCCAACCACGAATCCACGCTCAAGCTTCTTCAATTGGAATCCTTCTCCACGCATTCTTCTCCCTTTTTCTTCCCAAATCCCCTCCTTCCCGGGATTGCAAATCCGAAATTAGGAAATTCGACTGCCAGCTGAACTCGCGGACGTCTTCGTCATTTAACTTCCACGGAGGTCTGAACAATTATCGAAACTCAGTAGACCTCCGCGCATTTAATCCTTCAGGCCTACACGCTTTGCGCTGGCTCAAACTTCAAGCACTTCGGACTTCATTTCTTCAACGCAAAACATCTTATAACATACTCCCTTTAGCCGATATTCCTTACATGGTCTCCGAATGCACCTGAGAATGAAAACTACTGATGTTCCCTTGTGTGGCATGTGTTTGGCAAAACGTTGTTAGACAGTTCGAGCAGGAGTTCAGGGGGAGTTCGAACATATCCTAGTACTCCTGTACAGCGTGATCAAGACGCAAAGGATATTTTCCGGAAGATATTGGGAACGAAGATTTCGTCAAGTTAAAGATGGCGTGCGACTTATTCGAACAAGATATTCGAATGAATATTCACAAGTGAAGATGACGTGACTTGCTTGGGAAAGAAGACGACTTCGTATATTCTTCCAAGGATTTGTGAAAGATATGCATCAAATATTCAGGAGTATCTCCCGAAATATTTGATGGGATTATATTATGCGAATTAGGGTTTCGTCCGAGCATATAAATACAATGCAAAGGCAACCCTAATTCCCATCGCTTTCAAGATCAAAAATACACGAAGAAATCCTATCGATTGGAAAAGAAGAAAGCAACGGCCGTTGTGTTTTCCCCACTGGAAAAACATCGGTGTGAGCTCAGTCTGATACGTGCCATTCAGATTGACCAGAGGTGATCAAGTTCAGAGCACAAACAGAACATCCAGCTTTCAAGTGAAAGCGACCGAGCTTCAGGAAAGGTTCGAGTACGTTCGGACAGAAGGTCTGAACGAAGGGGATCAAGGGGAGTTGCGACAAACCTTGGTTGCAAATCTGAGAGACGGAGTAGTAGAGGCTAGGCAATTACAAGGTGTAAGTGTAAGTCCACTGAAAAGCTCTATACTCGTAATAAAGATTTGTTGTCCCTTTTCCGGGTGTGGGAAACCCCCCAGAGTAGGCGTAGCCGAACTGGGTTATCAATCTGTGTGTACTCGTGTTTTATTGTTCTGTTCGTACTTGTTGTGGAACTGTGGTAGAAAGAGTTCAAGGTCTGTCCAAACACAACCTAGAACACTTGCTTGAACAGGGGATATAATTTCAATTGGTATCAGAGCAAACACTCGACACACTGAGTGGGATCCTGAACTGTTCAAGATGACCCTGAAAGAAGGACAAAGCATCACCAGACCTCCACTGCTCGAAGGCTCGAACTATGCCACCTGGAAGCCCGTGATGAGATCATTTCTGAAATCTCTAGACGAAAAGGCTTGGAGAGCAGTGATGAGAGGTTGGACTGAACCCATAATGAACAATCTCACTGGAGAACCGGTTCCGAAACCAGAAGCTCTGTGGACAGAAGAGGAGGACAAAGCATCTATGGGAAATTCAAAGGCTATGAATGCGATCTTTTCTGCAGTAGATGAGAATGTCATGAAACTGATTATCAACTGTGAAGTAGCCAAGGAAGCTTGGGATATCCTCCAAACTGCCTTTGAAGGAACAGACAAGGTTCGTAATTCTCGGATGCAGGCTGTTACCACCAAGTTCGAAGAGATGAAAATGAAGGAAAGTGAAACTATCGCTGAGTACAACACCCGAGTTCTGGAACTGTCCAACGAGGCATCTGCTCTAGGGAAACCTATCGATGAAGAAAGGTTGGCCAGTAAAGTCCTGAGATCACTACCTCCAAGATTTACAATGAAGGTCACAGCCATTGAGGAAATGCACGACATCTCAAAACTAAAGCTGGACGAATTGATAGGTTCTCTCAGAACTTACGAGATCAATCATGACTTCCAACCCGGAGATGTGAAGGGAATCGCCCTCAAAGCAGACATGACAGAAGACAAACTGGACGGTGGGTGCACCACTGAGCAACTGGCCATGATGGCTCAGAATTTTGGCAGAATGGTAAGGAAAATCAATAGACGTGGTCCAGAACAAGGTCAGTCTTCATCAGCTGGTTTCAGAAACTGGAAATCCGGGAGATCAAGGTCAAGTGATATAAGGCAAGACTCCTCTGATAAAGGAAGGGAAGAGATTCAGTGCCATGAATGCAAAGGCTTCGGCCATATTGCCTCACAATGTGCCAATACCCTCATGAAGAAGAAGGCAATGGTCGCCAGCTTCAGCGACAGTGAGTCAGATGAAGAAAAAGGTGAAACCACCAACTTTGTGGCCTTTACCACTACTCTGGGAGAATGTAGCAGCACCGGTGCAACAGTTCCATCACAGGCGGAACTCCCCGCTGAAGACCTCTCAGACAGTGATGATGAAAAACTCACACAGGAGTCTCTCGCTCAGACATACAAAGATCTGTATGAGAAGTGGCTGCAACTGATCAAAATCAACAAGAAGCTGAATGACACAATTGCAAGCGTCACTATTGAAAAGGACAAGGTCTGGCAGGAGGCTGAGATTCTGCTCACACAGAAGGTTGAGCTCGAAGGCACAGTAGATTCACTAAATACGCGACTAGCTGAGATGAAACAGGAAAGGATGTGTCTCCTTGCTCAGAAAACAGAGCTCTTAGGAACTGTCTACGCACTGAAAGTTGAAATGGAGAAGGACCGCGACACTCATCCTGTAGGCATGGCGGGTCTACGAAAAACTATCACAGATCTGAAGCGCAAAGAGGTGTTCCAACTGAGGAGGGTAGAACAGCTGGAACTTCAGCTAGAGTCTGAAAGGATGGATCGGTCAGACACTGAGAAGGAACTCAACCAGAAACAGAAAGTGGATCAGCATCTGGGAGGAAAAAGCCACAGTACCCAAGACCTCACTTGAGACAGCACTCTAGAAAAAAAATTGATCTGTCCCAAGACAAGTCCAAGGGCAGTCAAAAAGGGACCGGGAATGTGTACCTCAGTTCAACTCCCAATCAGAGGAAAGATTTGCGCGCATGCTGGTACTGCTATCAGATTGGACACATCAGACGGCAGTGTCGACTGTTTCTTGCTGAACGTCGAGGACACCAACAACAGACCAAACTTCGACAGAAACAAGTTTGGGTTCCAAAGGAACAACCGACAATATGCATGATGGCCTGCTGCTCATCACGAGACACAGTGCAAGACAGTTGGTTCTTCGACAGCGGTTGCTCTGCCCACATGACAGGTAACTCTGCATTTCTTTCTCATATTAGACCTGTTGAGAAAATGCGGTTTATTACCTTCGCGGATGGTAGGAAAGGTCAGGTGATCGGCTGTGGAACATTCAAGGTTCCGGATCTTCCTGCACTCGAGGATACTCTTCTGGTTGAAGGTCTGACAATGAATCTTATTAGCATCAGTCAACTGTGCGACAATGGTCACTATGTGTCATTCTCTCGTGACTCATGCCTCGTTCTTAACGAGAATGGTGATTCCGTAATGAAAGGGAGAAGAAGGCCAAATAACTGTTACACCATCAGAATGGGAGATGAAGACTTTATCAAGTCACGGTCTACTCTAGACTATTTTCAAACCAAACATAGAGTTGTGCGAGGGGGAGTGAATAGGAGTTTGCACACAAGGTCAGATAGGAGAATCGCACAAATCTAGTTTGGTAAGTGTACCAGGAGACTGTTGGATCACAGGGTGTCACAGTTACAGAACGAGTTTGAACAGAAGATAACAAAGTTGCAAAAGGAGTTCAAACAGCATCATCAGATTCATGCCAACTCATCAGACGAGAGATCGAACCAGATTGCGCAGTTTGGAACACCCAGATCCTCTTTGTGTCTGTGTGGGTTCAAGCACTAAGTGTTCCAGGGAGTGGTCAGTCAAAGGCAAATCTCCAGCTACAACAGTTGGACTTACCACCTAAGCAAGAGAGCTGGAACAGAAGGTACAGCACGTATCGTCAACTATTTTTTTTGAATATTCTCGAAGATCTTTCCTGCCGTTATTTGAAACGAGAGTTGACCAAATTGGGAAGTTGAAACGACTGGAGTATTATTTCGTTTGAAACACAAAGCAGTTCGTAGTCTACTCTCCCTCTCTCGCTCAAACCCTAGAACGGCATCCAGTGTCTTCTCTTCCAATCTCTCACACACTCAACGGCGATGGTGAACACAAGGAAGTCAGCAAAGTCCGGCATCAAATCCGCTGAAAAGAAGAGGGAAGACATGCAGTTCTCAAAAGCTCTTGCGGTGAAATCCAAAATCCCGACATCGAGAGCTCTGACGGTGAAAAAGGCGTCGTCTTTACAATCCAACACTGAATCTTTGGTCGAAGCAAAGAAGTCAGGCGAACGTACAACCACTGAAATCCCTCAGTCGACCGCGGTGGACCCTGTCGTCGCTGGTTCATCTCAAGCCTGTCTCCAATCGGAGGTAATTTCATCTCGTCCTTCAACTTCTGCAAGTATTCCGTCAGTTGAAAATATCGTGTTGAAAGAAGTTGTGAATGTGAGTATTGAGGAGGCTGTGAAGTCTGCTGACTATGATGGAGCCAGTAGGGCTGTTGATTGGGAAGTCAGTAGGGGTGTGACTGGTGATGTAGCGAGTAAGACAGTTATCGGGGATGAATCTATCAAGATTATGGAAGATAAGGTTCCCAGCAAGGTGGCTGGAGGACCAGCAGCATGGAGAGAGAAAATACATACGTCTGGGTATGTTCGACCATGTGGTTTACGGAGAAAGAAGGGGACTCGCCGAGCTGTGTCTCCAAGATAGTGCCTCGCCAAGATCAGCTCTGTCAGAGGTAGGCTCTCAGCAAAGTCTAATAATGGCCCAGATAAGAGCATTGCAGGCTCAGAAGGTGAATAATTCAGTAAGCAAAAGGAGGATGTATCCAAGATGATTCTTCCACCAGAAATTTCTGATTTGTTGAAGGAAGCCACAGCTAAAGGAGACTCTCCTACAGAAGAGGATAAAGAATTAGAGAAGCTATACAAAGACATTGACAATGTCATGGAGGACCTAGAAAAGGAGAAGGATCTGGAAGTGGCAAGATCAGAGGAACCTCCTCGTGTTCAGAGTATTGGTGCAGAAGAGTCTGATGCCGTGGAAGTTGATAGTGGTCCAACTGGGGAACCATGTGTTCAGACTGAGAGTAAGTCAGCAGAAGTTCCTGAGGATGTTTCTAAGAATTCAGTGGATGCTCTAGTTGTTGGTCAAGATGATAAGCATTGTGATCGTATGGAGGATGATGGTGCACAAGTTCGTGAGGATGCTGCAAAGACCGTTTCAAAGGAGGGTACTCTTTCAGATAATGACCAAGATCTTGCTCCGCTTATCTTTCTCAAAAAGCCAAAGAAGGACAAGGGAAAGAAAAAGGTGGCGTTTGAAAGAACTGCTAAGGGGACAGTCCAAGAGATTGCGAAGGAGGGCAACTTGGCAGGGTGAGCTGATTCATCTAAGAAAAGGAAACGTGGAGCCCCTGTTCCTGTTTCAATGGATGCTGGAAGTTGTGAAGTCCCATCTCCTGAGGCTGATACTGGTCCTGTTGGATTGGTCAAGAAAGGTATGTGGTTTGTCAGTCGTGATGCGTACAAAAAATGGAGCTGTGTGCAGAAAAGAAAGATCATTCCTGAAAAGTTGCTAGAGGAATCCCGGTACAAGGGAAAGGAAGTGGTTAAGGTGCTTAAGGAGTCTGACCTGTTCTGGACATTGGACAGGTGCAAGCCCTTCAATGAACAGCTGGTGTGTGAGGCTATGGCAAACTTGCCCTCTGGATTTGGGGTAGTTGGAGATCCTGAGTATGGAGTCTTCTTTGTTAGAGGGAGGAGAATTAAGATTGATCCAGAGCTAATCAATGTGTATTTCTCGATGGATGACCCGACTGTTGACGAGGAGGAGGCAAATTTTGAGAAGATTGTGAGTACCATCACGGCAGGCTCTGTTCAGTGGAGGCCTGAGTCGGTTGTGAATACAACAGAGCTATCTACGTTCTATTCCATGCTGTTCTTCATTGCTGTGTTCAACTGGAGGTCGTCTACTCATCGCTCTACTGTCAACAAGGACATGGCCCAACTGCTTTATCAGATAGGGAACAAGCTGAAATTCAACCTGGGCAGAGTAATTTTCAAACAGATTGCTGAACATGCTACTTCGATGAGAACTCTGCACCAGATCTGTTTCCCATCTCTGATATATGAGCTCATTATCCATCAAGCTCTAGATTTGAAGGCCTCGCCTGACCAACTTTCAAAGGTACCCAGCAGGTTCATCGTTGACCACAAGTTGTTTAAGGGGCGTCACGTGAACGATCTCAAGGAGAAAGGAAAAGCTGTGGCGGAGTCCAGTCGAGTGGGAGCCAGAATGGGGCAAGATGAGCGAAGCAAGTTGCTCAGGGATCTTAATGCTATCATTGCTGCGGACAAGGAACAGCGTCGTCGGATCAATAGGCTTACTCGCGCCCTCAGCTATCCCAATGATGATGATGAATCTGAAGCTACAGCCTCTGAAGATGATTCCATTGAAGAAGCTTCTGATTAAAGGTCCTTTGAAACACTGAACTCTCTGAACTCATTTTTTTCGTTTAAAAACGTTTAGTATTATGTGCTTGTTCTGGCACAGTTTGATTTGCTGTTCGAACTCGATCGGCCCCTTGCCAGTTTGTGGCAAAAAGGGGGAGTATTTTGAGGTGGTGACAATTTTTGTTCCCTCAAGGTTTCCTACTGTCTAGATAGTTAGATAGATCTAGTGATTTGGTTTTGCCAAAATGCCAAGGGGGAGATTGATGTTCCCTTGTGTGGCATGTGTTTGGCAAAACGTTGTTAGACAGTTCGAGCAGGAGTTCAGGGGGAGTTCGAACATATCCTAGTACTCCTGTACAGCGTGATCAAGACACAAAGGATATTTTCCGGAAGATATTGGGAATGAAGATTTCGTCAAGTTAAAGATGGCGTGCGACTTATTCGAACAAGATATTCGAATGAATATTCACAAGTGAAGATGACGTGACTTGCTTGGGAAAGAAGACGACTTCGTATATTCTTCCAATGATTTGTGAAAGATATGCATCAAATATTCAGGAGTATCTCCCGAAATATTTGATGGGATTATCTTATGCGAATTAGGGTTTCGTCCGAGCATATAAATACAATGCAAAGGCAACCCTAATTCCCATCGCTTTCAAGATCAAAAATACACGAAGAAATCCTATCGATTGGAAAAGAAGAAAGCGACGGCCGTTGTGTTTTCCCCACTGGAAAAACATCGGTGTGAGCTCAGTCTGATACGTGCCATTCAGATTGACCAGAGGTGATCAAGTTCAGAGCACAAACAGAACGACCAGCTTTCAAGTGAAAGCGACCGAGCTTCAGGAAAGGTTCGAGTACGTTCGGACAGAAGGTCTGAACGAAGGGGATCAAGGGGAGTTGCGACAAACCTTGGTTGCAAATCTGAGAGACGGAGTAGTAGAGGCTAGGCAATTACAAGGTGTAAGTGTAAGTCCACTGAAAAGCTCTATACTCGTAATAAAGATTTGTTGTCCCTTTTCCGGGTGTGGGAAACCCCCAGAGTAGGCGTAGCCGAAATGGGTTATCAATCTGTGCGTACTCGTGTTTTATTGTTCTGTTCGTACTTGTTGTGGAACTGTGGTTGAAAGAGTTCAAGGTCTGTCCAAACACAACCTAGAACACTTGCTTGAACAGGGGATATAATTTCAACTACACACAGGTAGTGAAATAATACACATGCAACCACTAAGAGGCGGGGTTCTAACACAGAAAATATTCGTACAGCTACAACTTATCAGTCACCGAGGGGCATTTGGCTTCTTAGGGAAGGATGTGGCTAGCCAAAACTTTAGCATTAAGCTGCCGAGAGAACCACTCCATGGCAATGACAAAAAGGGAAGGGTAGAGAGGATCCCCTTAGCGAACCCCTTGGGTCGATTTGAAGAAACCATAGTTGTTACCTTTCCAGAGAATAGAGTACCAACAGTTCGATATGCATCTGAAAACCAAGTCACACCACTGGTTTAAAACCAAGATTCCTGAGGATTTTAGTGATGAAGCTCCAAGAGATGCAATCATAGGCTTTCGCCATGTCAAGTTTCATAATAATATTACGAACTCTCATCTTGGCATGCATCTCATGAACAAGATCATGGGCTAGGCCAATATTTTCATGGATGTTTTGGCCTTGAAGAAAACAAGCTTGCTCGGGGCTAATGATTTTGTTATTCACCCTTGAGAGGCAAGAATTGAGGATGCGAGCCACCACCTTATGCCAAAGTTGCAAAGATTGATCGGACGCAGATGAGAGATAGCAGTTACGTTGGAGACTTTGGGAATAAGGGTGAGGAGGGTGGAGGACATGGCAGGAGGCATTTGGAGGCCTTCGAAGAAGCCCATAACCGCCCTAGTGAAGTCCTGACACATGATTAATTCACCGCTTTCTCGGACACATGATTAATTCACCGCTTTCATACCATTGAGTCTTGAATTCCTTGAGTTGTATGGACTTTGATAAACGACACATCTTGCTTGAATCAATCAGATTTTGATTTTCTTCTTACTTGATGGTTTGCCTTCGGCTTTTCAATTTGTTTCTTGTCCACATAATTGTTTGCGCCCTTGAACCACTCCAATCATAGCCTCCGGATAACAGCATAGGAGTGCGTCCCGCTCTTTTCTCATCCTCGTCCTTTCTGCATGAGGAAAGGTAGGGGTTACCCACCCATTCCAAGCTACTCCAACTAGAGATGGACAGTTTGTTTTCTCTGTCCCGCCACCACTGCGAATGCATGAATAGACTTGTACAACTCGGTGACGGAGCTACTCTCAGGACTAGGCTAGTGAAGCGTCAACCTCCACCGCTTTTCTCAATCATCAGAAGCAAAACTCAGAACTTCCTGCAACTTGCCGTACCTTTCTAGGACATTTCTGTTAACTCCACATCCCTGCATATCACAACTCACAAGAACAAAGCATCGAAATTTTTTGAAATTTCGCATTTTTAGTCAAATGAGCACAATAGTCATACAAAGCTGGAAATAAGATTTCGACATATGAGAAAAGCATAGCAGTACATCATCAGTTCGTCACGAGTTCATCAAGACACATAACATGAAACATAAAAATTGAAAATAGACACGGCACACGACTGACTCTATAACATCCCACCCCACACTTAAATTGACCCGTGTCCTCACGGTACAACTCAAGAGATAAGATGGACAAACAAAATAGACTCAAATAAAAATAAAAGACAATAAATAGAAAAACAATGGAGGAACTGGTACTCCCCTAATAGTCTGGTGGTGGTGGCTGCGTGTATTTGGATGAAATGGCATGTCCTGGACGCCATCCTGGGGGAGCTGAAATTGGATGGAAGCCGCTACCCATCGCCATCATCATAGCCATGTTCACATTAAATAAATGATCAATCTGCGCCTGTGAATACTCTCCGGGCTATCTCGGTGCCTGCTCCTCTGGTGGTACCATGTCCAGTGGGACCTCTACTCCGTCTCTCTGGCGTCTCCTACCCCTTGCGGGTCTTCCACGCACTGGCGGTTGCCATCTCGGTCACGGTGGGCTAGGCGGTGGCCTAAGAGCTGCATCTACAAAATAAGGCCAACGCACTACACCCTCACTGCTGAGTCTGAATGTCCTCCCAGAACTAACTCTGTCACTATCAGCTAATCCATAAGCAAGAATCCTGCGGCCTGGAAGTTTATCCATGTCTGGGTGAAGACTGCGCAGCAAATGAGTCACCTTGCCACCCACACAAACTGGCCCTCGAGGCTGAATTTTCTTCCAGTGCTTAAATAAAAAATATCCCCAGTGTGGGACTACCCCTCTCACCAAAGAGCCTAGAAGCGTCAAATCTCGGATCGACAGCTTATCATTGCTGTTCCCCCTCGCAGTCAAAGTCCTCGTCAATATAAAATGTACAAAATACCAGAAAGGATCTGTGAATGCTGCGGCTGTAGCGTCGCTCAGTCTGTAGCGACTCATCCCCGTAAGGGTCAAGTAAGTGTCGCCAAGATCTATCATATTACTGAAATTGATGAAAGTCCTTTCTGCCACCTCTGGCCACCCAAAGATTTGACACAACCACATCATCGTGCAATGGTGCTCCACACCTCTGAAAGTGTACCTGAATCCCTCATATTCCCTAGGTCCGATGTAGTGGTAACCGGTGACGAACTCACAAGTGTCATCTACATCAGCATCACTGCGGAGCGTAAGCAATCCAGGCCAACGACATCTGTCTAACAGCCCCCTGGACCTCTCTAAGAATCTGCAATGCTCCAGAAAGAACTGCTCAACCCACATGGGCGGCTTATGTGTAAGCGCCATGAATGCCTCAAATGTTTGCTGCCTTTCATCGACAATAGCCGAAACTACTTCCTGAGCAACAACAGGCGGTGGATGAGTGATGGACCACAATTATACGAATCAAAAACACAGATAAACCCCTCAAGTTAGACTGTTTGTCTGTCTAACATCCACTTGTTAGTCCCGATATATTTCTACAGGGCATTTTAGAGATTAAAGTGAAAACACGTTAAGGAGAGGCTTTTAGCACAGAAAAGATATAAGGAGTCGATTCAAGGTCAAGATCATATGCCGACTGAAGAAATATCAAGGATCCTGACGATGAATCACTCATCACAAATTGTGCAGAGATGGAATCAAGTCAACCCAGTGCCAAATTACACTGACAGTTTTGTGAAAAGACAGTGCAAAACTGTACAAAACTCACATATGGGCAAGATGACTTGTGACTTGGAGAAGAGGTGGCCAAAGAGGAAAACCACCCCAAAACCACCACCCACCACCGGCGGCTCCTCCCTCCTCCTCCATGGATGACCGGCTCTCCTCCACCAATCCGCCGCCGCCATGTGGTGGCTCCTCCACCACATGTTCCTCCTCTCTCCTCCTTGGATGACTTGATGACTTGCTTGGGAGGTGGCTTCCACCACCATTTGCTCCTCCACCACAACCACCCACCGGCGGCTGCTCCTCCACCACTCCACCACCGCCAAGTGGCGGCGCCTCCTTGGCTCATCCATGCCTCATCCTCCACCCTTGGATCAAATCAATCCTAGCCCTCCATTTCCTCCCATTTCTCCTATAAAAGGAGGCTCACCCCTCCTCATTTTATCATCCAAAACCATTCCATACACAATCACTTATCTCTCTACATTTTGTAATATTTTGTAAGTTGGTTTGGATCAATAAAGTTACGATATTTGGCTAGGCGCCCTCCTCCATGGACAGGCGAGGCTAAACTCCTCATTCGGCGGAAGGTATAATCTTGTATTATTTAATGTTTAATTAGCTTAGTTTATTTTCTTAGTATTCAATACTTGTTCTATGTGCCATATAAAAGTCAGAATGTCTCTAAGGTAGAGTGAACGATTTTGGGAATGTGACCATTAGGGGTCCAACTTCGTAAGCTCTTCCTTAAGATATTCGTGATCACACCCGGATAGGGGAGGTCGTAACAGACAAAGCTATCTGAAAGAGGTCGACTATATTTAAAAAACCATTATGGGAAACCGTAACAGGAGAGCAGGTGGATGCACATAGACTAGCGTACCTAACTGGTACTGGCGCTAGTCTAAATAGAACAAGTGTGATTTAGCCGATGTTGCAAGTCTTGAGCTATCGCTAGCCTCGATTCATCGTTTGAATACTTAGAAGATTTACTAAACTAATAAACATGTGATAATACAAGAATACCTGAAACCGAATACGCTCTTTCAATTGCAAACACCCCCTGTATTTAATTTCCTAGTATAACTGCTCAATCAAACACAACCACCAACCACACACATACCGGAGGAATCAACAATCACGCATCACCCACTGTAAGTCTTCTAACCCTCAACTCCTTTATTTTCTGTATTTAATTTTAGTATTTATTTTCTGTATTTACTTTCCGCACAAAAAACCCAAAAAACCCAAAAACAGTAGTTTAGTAATTAGCAGTAAGTCCACACTCGACCTAAAATCACGCACCGTGTAAGCCGTAACGAACAATCTATCCCCCTAATTCCCTTGGGTTCGACCCCTACTTACCCTTACTACCTAGTAGTTAAGTCGCGAGTAAAGGACATTATAAATTTATTTGTACGAGACGCATTGCACCCTAACGACAGTGCAACCGACGATCCCGTCAAATTGGCGCCGTTGCCGGGGAATTAGCGAATGGGTAGTTGTTCTTTTTTCTGTTATACATAATGTCTTCCTACTACGAAAGAGAGCCTTGGTACTATGAGGAATTTCCCCCAACACTTTTCGAACTTGATGTCCGCAATAAGATCTTCAACCTTACGCAATCCCGGGACGAAACTTTGGATGAGTACTTGGCATACTTCATTTCCATTGTGGCGAGCTGCCCGCACCACGGATTCGCATATTCAGATCTTATTCAGGCATTTCTTATTGGGATGAGACTTCCGGAGCTTTGCTTGTTAGATACTATTGCAGGAGGGTCAATAATAGAATTAAGCATAGATGAAGCCTGGGGCCTCATTAAGGATTTGGCCACAAGCACAAAACGAGGGCCAATGCAGCAAACCGAAGATATGGCACCAACGATGAAAGTGGACTCAGTACAGAACAAGCCCGACACCACACCTATTATCTTGCCCGCGACAAAACCGAGAGAAGACATCAGTACAAGGGCAGTAATGGATATGGAGGCAGCTCTAAAAGAGCCAACATTGGTGCCCACAAGGCTGACAGAGGCCATGATGGACGAGTCAGGAACCGGGAGCACCGAGGAAGAGCCCTTATGGGATATCACTCCCGAGCCATCAGAAGACTTAGAACTGGAAACCGATATAGTGTGGGACGAGGAAGAGCCTACATGGGATATCACTCCCGAGCCATCCGAAGTGATGGACGAATCAGATACAGAAAGCATCGAGGAGGAGTCTTCATGGGAACTCACTACCGAAGCGGATGAGGAAATCAAGCCAGGTCCAGTCCTCATTGCCAAACCAGCCGAGCCACTTGAACCGGTCCTCATCACCAATCTGCTCGAGAAATACCCGATTCTCATGGCCGAGAAGCCCCTACTTAACCCTTCGGTTTCTATGCAAATCACAGCGCCCGATGATGATGTGGTCAATAATGCGGTACAAGGAGAGTTGGAGGCAAATCAAGGGCAAGAAAAACCATCAATGGAGCTCTCACTCACCACGACTCAACAAAGCGGCCCTAAAAACTCACTTGTTCTAAAACGGTCAATCATCTCTGCCACAAAGAAGAGGGTTAGAAAGGGCGCATGCTTGACGTCGCTTGGCAAAAGACTGAACTTCAAAAACTGCAAAGATGCCAACCGACCATACATGAAGAAGCGGCAAAGACATGGGCCAAGAGAATGGAAACCTGGAAGGAGAAGCAAGAGAGCTCGACTCGATGGACCAGCAGCCATGGTCAAGGGAGCCCCACCTTCTTGGAGCTATGAAAAGAAGAACCTGCCGAACCAATGGAGAACCAAACCGAGCCCATCACCCCACAAGTTCGTTGAGCGGAAAAAAAGAGCTGCGAAAAAGAAGTTTGACCTGAGCCACCCATGGGATCCCAACCAATGATCCAGAACAAGGTACTGTCGAGCCAACGACGTTAAACAAGTGCACTAGTCGGGAGGTAACCCGACACTATCTTACTTTCTGTCATTTTAATTTTGAATAAGCGCTCTCACCCATCTTTTTGTCCAGAAGAAATGTCTTACATGTAGGAATTAAGTTTCGGAGCAAGGATCAGATCAGCCAGGCAGCTTCCGTGAATTTACCGGGCCTGCGCTGAGAGTTTAAGGCCCCAGCCGAACTCCCTCGATTATCCAGCCTCATGCCATGTCGTTCACTCGACACCTTAAAGGGAGTTCTGCTCTTCTTTTTTCCTAAAGTCATTTCCTTCTCCTATATATATTTGCATGACTTTTGAACTAAGGCTTGCCGTCGTTCAAAAGTGGGGGGTGAGAACCAATGCATGTTTTTTCTTTTTTTTAAAAAAAAAAGTATCTTTTTGAAAGTATGAACTTAAGAATGTGAAAAAGATAGATCATGATTCATGCATCAACCTTATGAAAAGGCAAACTGTTTAAAAACTTAGAATGTAACTTTTCATTTGTCCCTTTGTGTTGAGATAACCTAGGGATGTGGAGTTGATAGAAATTGCCCTAGAGAGGCTTGGCAAGCACTTAAAGGATCAAATCAAACTATATGGTTTTCGAAGTCAGTGGAGGCTGCACTTCGAATTTTCAGTGAACAATTGAGTCAAACTCCGCCAGGAAGCATCTATGCAAAGGCGAGGACGGGAATCAGACCGTCCTCTCTCTAGTCAAAATAGCCGAGAAAATAAATGAGCGACCCTCATCTTGACCCGCGCGAAACGACGAAGACGAGAGGAGAGGGGAGGTATTTCCATAGGCTTGCGGGCGATGATTGGACCTCCCAAGAAGGCTGACAAAATGGACTAGCAAGTCACAAAGGAGCAAAAAACTCAAAGAAGAAAATCAAAAGAGGCCTAAGGCCCAAAAATTGTGAAGGTTTTAACCGAGCAAAAGTGAAGCACTCAAAAAGACAGAGGCAGAATCACTACAAAAAAAAAAGCTAGTCCCTCGCCAAAGTAGAAAAAAGAAAATCAAAAAGGCTCAACTCACTGAAACCCGAATCGAATCACGTGCTAGAGAAAGCTACAAGAAAACCATATAGTGCGAGACGGTCCCGAGGGTGTAGTCCAGGAGCCTAAAAAGGGCTATCTCCCGAAACATCCGGAATAATTCGCATCTCGGCACGAAGGTACACGTATCAAATTACTTCTAATTATTTTTACAGTTTAAATTGGCTATAAGTAGTAATGCATGAATTAGGAGAAATCGAGTACCGCAAACTTAATTTCATACTTCAAACCAACTTACATAGTGACGCCCATATAAAGCATTGTTCGGGACGAACAACTAAAAGTGGGGGGTGATTTGATGGACCACAATTATACGAATCAAAAACACAGATAAACCCCCCAAGTTAGACTGTTTGTCTGTCTAACATCCACTTGTTAGTCCCGATATATTTCTACAGGGCATTTTAGAGATTAAAGTGAAAACACGTTAAGGAGAGGCTTTTAGCACAGAAAAGATATAAGGAGTCGATTCAAGGTCAAGATCATATGCCGACTGAAGAAATATCAAGGATCCTGACGATGAATCACTCATCACAAATTGTGCAGAGATGGAATCAAGTCAACCCAGTGCCAAATTACACTGACAGTTTTGTGAAAAGACAGTGCAAAACTGTACAAAACTCACATATGGGCAAGATGACTTGTGACTTGGAGAAGAGGTGGCCAAAGAGGAAAACCACCCCAAAACCACCACCCACCACCGGCGGCTCCTCCCTCCTCGTCCATGGATGACCGGCTCTCCTCCACCAATCCGCCGCCGCCATGTGGTGGCTCCTCCACCACATGTTCCTCCTCTCTCCTCCTTGGATGACTTGATGACTTGCTTGGGAGGTGGCTTCCACCACCATTTGCTCCTCCACCACAACCACCCACCGGCGGCTGCTCCTCCACCACTCCACCACCGCCAAGTGGCGGCGCCTCCTTGGCTCATCCATGCCTCATCCTCCACCCTTGGATCAAATCAATCCTAGCCCTCCATTTCCTCCCATTTCTCCTATAAAAGGAGGCTCACCCCTCCTCATTTTATCATCCAAAACCATTCCATACACAATCACTTATCTCTCTACATTTTGTAATATTTTGTAAGTTGGTTTGGATCAATAAAGTTACGATATTTGGCTAGGCGCCCTCCTCCATGGACAGGCGAGGCTAAACTCCTCATTCGGCGGAAGGTATAATCTTGTATTATTTAATGTTTAATTAGCTTAGTTTATTTTCTTAGTATTCAATACTTGTTCTATGTGCCATATAAAAGTCAGAATGTCTCTAAGGTAGAGTGAACGATTTTGGGAATGTGACCATTAGGGGTCCAACTTCGTAAGCTCTTCCTTAAGATATTCGTGATCACACCCGGATAGGGGAGGTCGTAACAGACAAAGCTATCTGAAAGAGGTCGACTATATTTAAAAAACCATTATGGGAAACCGTAACAGGAGAGCAGGTGGATGCACATAGACTAGCGTACCTAACTGGTACTGGCGCTAGTCTAAATAGAACAAGTGTGATTTAGCCGATGTTGCAAGTCTTGAGCTATCGCTAGCCTCGATTCATCGTTTGAATACTTAGAAGATTTACTAAACTAATAAACATGTGATAATACAATAATACCTGAAACCGAATACGCTCTTTCAATTGCAAACACCCCCTGTATTTAATTTCCTAGTATAACTGCTCAATCAAACACAACCACCAACCACTCACATACCGGAGGAATCAACAATCACGCATCACCCACTATAAGTCTTCTAACCCTCAACTCCTTTATTTTCTGTATTTAATTTCAGTATTTATTTTCTGTATTTACTTTCCGCACAAAAAACCCAAAAAACCCAAAAACAGTAGTTTAGTAATTAGCAGTAAGTCCACACTCGACCTAAAATCACGCACCGTGTAAGCCGTAACGAACAATCTATCCCCCTAATTCCCTTGGGTTCGACCCCTACTTACCCTTACTACCTAGTAGTTAAGTCGCGAGTAGTGGACATTATAAATTTATTTGTACGAGACGCATTGCACCCTAACGACAGTGCAACCGATGATCCCGTCAATGAGCTCTGCGAGCACGGGATGAACTAGCACGAGTCGATGGACGAGACATCTTGAGTTGGAAAAAAAATCTGAAACTGCTTAAAACCGCGCACCCCTTCTACAATTATGTTTCGCGAAGGTCTGAATAATTTCCCAAATGCATCAGACGTGCGCGCTTGTATTCTTCAGACATCCGTGATTTTACCAGATTTCCAGATCTGAGCTTCGAACGACTTTCGTTCGCGAATCCGACCAATCCACCTTCAAACGCCAAAATCCCAAACTCCAAACAACCCAATCCAACAATCGAGCACTCCCTTCCACCGATTCAACACAAAGTTTAACTTCAATCCACACCAAACCTTAATCCAATAATAATCCAATCGGTAAGTCTTTACCTCGATCCAGCGGAGCTTTGATTCAGCTGAGAATCGCCGATTTACTGACGGCGGATGTGAACGATAAAATCACGGACGAGAAAATTGCGGACAGAGCTATTTTTTTTCTTCTTTTGAGCCGAAAAACCCAGATTTGGAAAACGAGCCCGATCTAAACTCTGCGATGTACCGCGGACGTATTCATCATTTAATTCCGTGGAGGTCTGATGATTTAGCATAATTGTATAGGCGTCCGCGATTTAATTGTTCAGACGTGCGCCCATTCCAGTGACGTTGAATTCCTTTCTTCCTTCAATCACCTGAAATCACCAGAAATAAAAAAAAACATGCACTCGAAGCGCATTATCAGGGTACCAATTCCACTAATTAATCTACTCCTAACATGTGTAAAGGAAAAACACACCGGGTTGCCTCCCGGTAAGCGCCTTTTTTTACGTCCTTGGCTGGACATTACCTCTAGCAAGGTCGAATACACCAGCTCCGTCAATTCAACGCCCTCCGTGGTTGCCTCAAACCCATCATAGTATGGCTTGACTCTTTGCCCATTCACTTTGAAACTCTCTCCTCCTTCGGGTCTTCGCAATTCCAACGCCCCATGATTGTACACCTTTACAACGACGTATGGACCTGTCCAATGAGAATGCAATTTTCCAGGCATAAATCATAATCTTGAGGAAAATAAAAGCACCTTTTGCCCCACTTCATAGTTGCGCCTCAATATGTACTTGTCATGGTACATTTTCGCTCTCGCTTTGTAGTCTGACTGCTCTCATAAGCCTCTAAGCGGAGCTCCTCCAACTCACTCAACTGTAGCTTTCTTTCAACCCTTGCATTGGTTAGATCAAAGTTGCATGTTTTAATTGCCCAGAAAGCTTTATGTTGTACCTCAACCGGGAGATGACAAGCCTTCCCATAAACCAGTCTAAAAGGGGACATTCCAATTGGCGTCTTGTAGGCGGTCCTGTAAGCCCACAATGCCTCTTCAAGTCTTATTGGCCAATCCTTTCTTGACGACTTCACCATCTTCTCTAGTATAGACTTGATCTCTCGGTTCGACACTTCAGCTTGTCCATTAGTTTGAGGGTGGTATGCAGTGGATACTCAATGATTAACACTAAAGTGTTTGAACACCGACGCGACGGAACGATTGCAAAAGTGTGACCCTTGGTCACTGATTACCGCCTTTGGTACTCCATACCTACAAAAGATATTAGTACGCAAGAAATCCACCACCGTCTTACCATCATCATGTTTGGTGGCCTTAGCTTCAACCCACTTAGACACATAATCAACAACAACCAATATATATTGCAAATTATATGTAGAGGGAAACGGTCCCATAAAATCAATACCCCATATATCAAATATCTCATCAACAACAATGGGCATTTGAGGCATTTCATTTCTAGCAGAAATATTCCCTACGCGTTGACATCTATCACATACTTTGCAATGGTTATATGCATCCCTAAACAAATGTGGCCAATAGAAGCCAATATCAAGTATTTTCCTAGATGTCCTCTTCGGTCCAAAATGTCCACCACACGCATGTTCATGACAAAAAGCAAGCACAGAAGAAATCTCAGAATCAGGCACACACTTTCTAACAACTTGATCCGAACCAATTTTCCACAAATAAGGGTCATCCCAAATATAATATCTCGAATCATGCTTAAGCCTCAAACGTTGAGCAAGAGTGAATGACGAAGGAAACTTACCTCCCACCAGGTAATGAACTATGTTAGCGTACCATGGTGCTTTTTCTTTGACAGATAATAAATACTCGTCCGGGAATGTTTCGGTTATAGCTCTGGTTTCCTCCTCTCTCACTATTCGGCTCAAGTGATCGGCCACGGTGTTCTCAATGCCCTTCTTGTCTTTTATTTCCACATTGAACTCTTGTAGCAAGATGATCCATCTAATCAGCCGTGGCTCGGACTCCTTCTTCATCATCAAATAGTGAATAGCAGCATGATCAGAAAGGACAACAATTTTTGAACCAAGCAAATATGGGCGAAATTTTTCTAAAGCAAATATAACAGCTAAAAGCCCTTTTTCGATAGTGGAATAATTTCGCCGAGCCGCGTCAAGCATCCTGGACGCATAATGGATCACCATAGGCTTCTTTTCCTTCCTTTGCCCGAGCACCACTCCAACTGCGTAGTCGCTAGCATCACACATTATCTCGAAGGGTTGTATCCAATCCGGTGCTTGAATGATGGGTGCACTAGTCAGTTCCACCTTAAGATCATCGAATGCCGCCTAGCATTCCTCCGTAAACAAAAATGGTACATCCTTTTGCAGCAATCTAGAGAGAGGTAGTGCCCTTTTTGAGAAGTCCTTTAAAAACCTACAACAAAATCCTGCATGTCCCAAGAAAGACTTCACACCATGCTGATCAGAAGGGTAAGGCAAGCTAATAATCAAATCAACTTTAGCCTTATCTACTTGTAATCGTTCTCTAGAAACAACATGTCCCAATACTATACCGTGAGTGACCATAAAATGACATTTTTCATAATTGAAAACCAAGTTTGTCTCCTCACAACGTGCAAGCACTCTACCAACATTAAGCAAGCATTCATCAAACGTATTTCCATACACAGTGAAGTCATCCATGAATACTTCAACATAGTCACTAATCAATTCCGAAAAAATACTCATTACCACACGCTGGAAGGTACCAGGCGCGTTGCACAAACCAAAAGACATGCGTCGAAATGCGAATGTACCGAATGGGCACGTGAAAGTAGTCTTCTCCTAGTCTTCGACTGCAATCAGAATTTGATTATACCCAGAAAATCCATCTAAAAATCAAAAGTTAGGCTTACCTGCGAGCCTATCCAACATCTGGTCAATGAACGGCAAAGGAAAGTGATCCTTGCGTGTCACGGCATTTAGCTTTCTGTAGTCGATGCACACGCGCCATCCGTTCTGGATTCTCTTTGTCACCAACTCACCTTGATCATTAAGCTCCACTGTAATTCCTGTCTTCTTCGGTACTACATGTACGGGGCTTACCCATTCACTATCTAAAATGGGATAAATCACCTCAGCATCTAAGAGCTTTTGTACCTCTTTTTGAACCACCTCCATCATCAGTGGGTTCAATCTACGCTGCAGTTGTCTGACAAGTTTGGCTCCATCCTCGAGTAAAATCTGGTGCATGCACACGGTAGGGCTCACTCCTTTGATGTTCGCAAGTGTCCATCCAATCACGGTCTTATGTTTCTTCGGTACCACTGCCAATCTCTCCTCCTGATTAGGCTCCAAGCCTTTCTTGATTTTGACCGGAAACGTCTCACCATCTACCAAAAAGATGTACTTTAAATGCGCGGGTAAGGGCTTAAGCTGCAACTCAGGTGCCTGTACAACAGATGGTACAAGTGTAGATTTATTAGTTAAAGTAACTTGATTAGCCTCATACCTTGGGGTTGATGGTGCCGAAACTCTAAGCTCCTGTAGCATGTCACTAGTATCACGAAGCATCCCTATTGGTGCGCCACGTGACTCAATGGCCTCCCTCAAAATTATTTCAAGCACATCATTCCCATAGGGAATATCTGAAGACTCCACCAGCTCATCGATCGCATCCAAAGAGTGTACTCCTAGATCATTAGGTGGATATTGCATAGCTTGATATATATTAAAGTTTATTACCTCACCTTCCACCTCCATGGAAAGCGTGCCACTATCCACATCGATCTTAGCTCTAGCCGTCTTAAAGAATGGCCTACCAAATAGAATTGGTGGCTGATCTTGTGCTCCCTCATCATCCATTTTTAGCACATAGAAATCTGCAGGAAAAATAAGATTTTCTACCTGCACCAAAACATCCTCGATCACACCCAAAGGTTGGGTGCATGATCGGTCAGCCAATTGAATGGTCAAACCCGTGGGTTTAAGTGGACCAATACGCAAAGATAAGTACAAAGAGTAAGGAAGACCATTTATGGAAGCACCAAGATCAAGCATGCAATTTTCAATCTTCATGTTACCAATAACACTAGGAATAGTAAAAGTCTCGGGATCCTTGCACTTTTTGGGCACCTTCCTTTGTATCGCTGCTGATACACTTTCTCCAAGCATGACCTGCTCATTCTTTGTTGTACGCCTACGGTAAGTACATAATTCTTTAAGAAATTTTGCATACCTTGGAATTTGCCGAATAGCCTCAATGAGTGGAATGTTGATTTCCACCTTGCTAAACAACTCCCAAACCTCCTTGTGTGTGATAGACTTCTTGTTGGTCTTAGAAACTTGCATTGGGAATGGTAGAGGAGTGTTAGAATTTGAAATTTCCTTACCAGAATCAGGGGAACCCGCGGACGTCTTCTGATTATCTTCCGCAGATGTCTCTTTATTTTGTAATTCATCAGGCGTCCACGCTTTAATTGGTGAGACGTCCGCCTGATCCACTGAGGGTGAATCTTCATTCAGCTCTTCTTCTACATTCTTCAATTGCTTTCCACTCCTAAGCATTACAGCGCTAATGTTGGACTTTGGGTTGGGAATCATCTAGGACGGCAGCTTCCCTTTGTCTTCTCGCTTTTCGTAAATGGCGCTGGCAATTTGAGACACTTGCTTCTTTAGCTCGTTAACGTCCCCAGCTTGTTGGCCCATCTTTTGACTGAGTTCTTTGAACATGCCTCTCAATTCCTTGATCGGGTCCTCGTCTCCTTGTCTGATGTGTGGTGGTTTGTACGACTACTTTTGTGGGTACGAGGATTGGCCCACATCGTAATTGTTGTTCCTTTGCCAACCACCATCATTTTCCCTAGGTTGCCATTTGTTGTTGCCTTGGTATCCATCATACCTCCTTGGTGGCAAATCTCCCTTATTCATGTAGCTCACTATATTCACGTCCTCTGTTCTTTCCTGAAAAACAGCAGTATCATTATTCATTGAATTAAAAGTGGACTTGTTTACCTTACACTCCACTTGTTGATTGCTTTGTGGTTGTTGCGTCACTATTTGAGCCATCATATTCTTCAGTTCCTGCAATTCAGAATGTACATTCACGTTAGCAACTGGTGCAGGTTTATGCGTTTCTTCTAAATACCTTGTGCTCTCGGCAACTCTCTCAATCAACTCCCATATCTCCTCAAGGTACATGTCAAGGATAGCCCTTGAGCGGAGGCATCTAGCATTCTTCTTTCCATTAGAATCATCCCATCCATGAAGTATTGAAGCAACATCCTTTGTGGGATTCCATGATTCGGACAACTCTCTTCCAATTGCCTAAACCTTCCAAATAATCGAACAATGTTTCTCCATGTCCTTGTCTAAGCATAGAGAGCTCCTTTCTGGTTTGAGCCGCCTTCGAATGGGAGTAGTACTTGTCCATGAACTTCCTTTGCATTTGATCCCATGAAATAATCAAACCTGAGGGCAAAGACATTAACCAAGATTTAGCTTGACTTACTAAAGAAAAAGGGAATGAGTTTAATTTAAAAATATTTTCCAAAACCGATGCCGATTTCATGGACATGCAAACTCCATGAAATTCCTTCAAGTGCCTTAGGGGGTTCTCATCGGGCATACCTCCAAACTTGGGCAAGTGGTGTATCACCCCACCCTTTATCTCGATATCTTATGCGTCCTCATCCAACCTAATGCACCAAGGTGCCTCATCAATATACGGCGCACAAACTCCTCTCCTAGTTCGTCCCAAATCCTGACGCCTAGCTAACTTTCCATAATGGTTTCCGCCAACGAGGTATTCTCGATCCAACTCATCCTCGTAATTCTCGTGTCTAGCTGCACGAGGTCTAGCATACTCATTCACAAATTGTTGATTTCTGGGGGGTGGTACTCTTTGATTAACAGTGGGCAGTCCTTGCCTCTGTTCTTGCATGTTATCTCCTAGTACACTCCTTCGCTCTTCATGATCACGTTCAACACTTCTCTGTGACATTGTTACTTAAACAGAAAATAATCAAGTGACAAAATAAAAGGAAATAAAATAAAACTAAAAGAAAGAAATACTTAGTGAGATTCTTCGTTACCAATCCCCGGCAACAGTGCCAAAATTTGACAGGCGTCGTTGTAACCGTCAAAAATAATATTTTATAATTCCAACTAGCAAGTGGTAAGTCGGGTCGTATCCACAGAGATCGATATAAGAATCTGTTCACTAAGTACGAGAGTGGCAATGGGGTTGGAAATTTCAAACAAGTAAATAAAAAACACAAGCAAGCAACAATGATCACTTATCAAGAGAGAAATCGTCACACAAATTCAAGTATAAAATATCAAAGAGTGGTGCAAGCTAGCACTTTCGACTGTGATGCAAGACCAAATCATGGACAAATTTGTTTTTATTTCTAATGTTCTACAACTTAGAGCTTCCCCGATAAGGTTATACCCCCCATTTTTGTTCTAGTACTTAATCTCGCGCTAGCGATAACCAATACCCTAACTCGCTAGAGTTGCATGAAGATTTAAACAAGTTGTCCTAGGGTGTTTAATCCTAGTGGTATATTACTCGTGTCCTAGTTAGCTATCCCCGCTAGGTTGCTAGTAAACTTGACAATCGGAATCAACAAACAAACAAAAGTTCCCCGGCTAAGGTTACCCTCATGCTAGCAAATCAATTCCATAAACATTGCATAGTAATATGACACAAAACACAGAAATCAATATAGGTCTCAAGTCAGAACATCACAATTTCGAGTTCTAGCCTACACATATGAGTTTAGCTACTCATCGTAAAGGAATACATCATCAAGTTTTTGAATGGGATGAAACGAAAATACTGATGACGAACTCTCCACCAAGCTGCAGCTCAACTCCAACACTTGAATGTAGCCACGAATCCACGCTCAAGCTTCTTCAATTGGAATCCTTCTCCACGCGTTCTTCTCCCTTTTTCTCCCCAAATCCCCTCTTTTCTCTTGCCCTTTTTTTGCTTAAATCGAGAGCCAGCCATTCGAGAATATGTCTCCTCGAATTCTGTTCCCTCCTTCCAGAGATTGCAAATCCGAAATTAGGAAATTTGACTGCCAGTTGGACTCGCTAACGTCGTCGTCATTTAACTTCCGTGGAGGTCTGAACAATTATCGAAACTCAGTAGACCTCTGCGCATTTAATCCTTTAGGCCTACGCGCTTTGCGCTGACTCAAACTTCAAACACTTTGGACTTCATTTCTTCGACGGAAAACATCTTCTAACAGAGTCCCTTTAGCCGATATTCCTTCCATGGTCTCCGAATGCACCTGAGAACGAAAACTACACATAGGTAGTGAAATAATACACAGGCAACCGCTAAGAGACAAGGTTTTAACACAGAAAATAGTCGTACAACTATGACTTATCAGTCACCGAGGGGCACTTGGCTTCATAGGGAAGGATGTGGCTAGCCAAAACTTTAGCATTAAGCTGCCGAGAGAACCACTCCATGGCAATGACAAAAAGGGAAGGGTAGAGAGGATCCCCTTGGCGAACCCCTTGGGTCGATTTGAAGAAGCCATAGTTGTTACCTTTCCAGAATAGAGTACCAACAGTTCGATATGCATCTGAAAACCAAGTCACACCACTGGTTGTTAAAACCAAGATTCCGGAGGATTTTAGTGATGAAGCTCCCAGAGATGCAATCATAGGCTTTCGCCATGTCAAGTTTCATAATAATATTACCACCTCTCATCTTGGCATGCAGCTCATGAACAAGATCATGGGCTAGGCCAATATTTTCATGGATGTTTCGGCCTTGAAGAAAACAAGCTTGCTCGGGGCTAATGATTTTGTTATTCACCCTTGAGAGGCAAGAATTGAGGATGCAAGCCACCACCTTATGCCCAAAGTTGCAAAGATTGATCGAACGCGGATGAGAGATAGCAGTTACATTGGAAACTTTGGGGATAAGGGTGAGGAGGGTGGAGGACATGGCAGGAGGCATTTGGAGTTCTTCGAAGAAGCCCTGAACCGCCCTAGTGAAGTCCTCCTTGATGGTACTCTAGTGAAAAATGTAAAAGTGCCCAGTGAAGCCGTCCGGACCAGGGGAGCTATCACCATTCATGTTAAGGATTTCATTAAGGATGTCCTCCTTAGTAGGTAAGGCATTGAGCGCCTGATTCTTAGCTTCAGTGATGACTGGGGAAATGATGTCCATGAGATGATCCGGCAAAGGAGGAGTGTGGCCTTGAAAAATTGAGGTAAAATGAGCAGCAGCAGCATTTCCTATCGTGTCAAAGTCATTTGTGAAAGTTTTGTCACCCTGGTCTAAGTTGTCCGAGAAACCTCTGCCTCTAGCTTTCATGGCTGTATGGAAAAGAGCAGAGTTTCTATCACCATGCTGAAGCCAATCCATTTTTGCTTTACTTTGGATGAGGTCAAGATGCGTAACTTCCATGTCATTAAGCTCAGCTTTAAGATTGTCCAGCGTCCTAGCCTTATCATCTGACCATTGAAGCTGGATATCATGCTCAAGCACTGAGATTTGGACGTTAAGCTGTTTGATTTTTGTGTGGATGTTGCCAAAGACTTGCCATTTCCAACCTCTTAAGAATAGTCTTAACCTCTTAAGTTTGTAAGCAAAGTTTAAGAGAGGGTTGATATGCAGCTGTCTGTCCCATTGAGTTTTGACAATCTCTTTGAAACCTTGGTGCTTATGCCACATCATCTGATACTAGAATCTGGTGCGACGAGGCTCTGGATCGCAAGAATGGAAGAGCAAAGCGCACTGATCCGAGCAGAGCCTCGGCAAATGAGTGACTTTGGCCGAGGGGAAAATATTAAGAGTTTGGGCATTGGCAAGGATGCGGTCTAAACATTGCCAGATCCGATTTGAAGCCTGCTGGTTGTTGCTCCAAGTAAAAGGGTTGCCACTAAACCCTAAATCAGTCAGGCCGACACGCACCTAGAAGATGTTGAAGTCTATCATGCTACCATCATCCCTGAGGTCTCCTCCATCCTTCTTCGACCAATCAGAAATAGTATTAAAATCGCCCAGAACAAACCAAGGGTCGTTAAAATTCTTGCCATCAAGAACGATCTCATCCCAAAGTTGGTGTCTAGTGTGGGGATCATGACTACCATAAACATAAGTCCAATAGGAGACTAACACATCCACATTGGACACTATTTTAACAGAAACACAGCAGGCATGCCATTGCAAAACGTAGACTGAGATATCTGAGTTCCAGAATAGCCAGATGTGTGTATTTAAGGGATTTTCCTACGCAAAGTTAGTGAAACCCAAGCTACGAGCCAGAGTCTCTATTTTATTACCACTAGCTTTGGGTTCAAGACTATTCGATTGAATCAGAAACTTAAGGTTGGCGAGGGTACCTCGGTTCACCAAACCTTGAACGTTTCAGCAAAGTTATGCTATCATTGGGAACCTTTATTAAGCTTGGAACTAGAGGGTCTGATGGGAGAACCTATGGCCTTACGCTTGGAACCTTTAGTCTTGTGCTCGGGGCCATGGAAGATCTGATGGGACTGGGTAGCACGGTTGCGAAGTTGATAAACGTCTTTGGCAAGATCTTCCCCATTTTTGGGATTAAGGTTAGCAACTACTAGGAGCTGAGCAATAGGGTCTGAGAGGTTTGGATCTTCCATAGGATCAGTCCCAAATTCGACATTCCCAGGATCATCATTCCC
Organism: Rhodiola kirilowii; assembly: GCA_033675215.1. Lineage (NCBI taxonomy): Eukaryota > Viridiplantae > Streptophyta > Magnoliopsida > Saxifragales > Crassulaceae > Rhodiola > Rhodiola kirilowii. The sequence goes on from CM066198.1 coordinate 18,737,643, forward strand.
AGTTGCAACAAACACTGAATTCTCATCGGGAGCCAAGGGGAAAACATCAACAGGGTCCGGGGCAGACTGCTTGGTGCCAGTTTTGAAACCTTGAGAGTTATCATGAGGATGACTAGTAGCTAAAGGATTCGCAGTGTGAACGAGGTCGTATCTCAAGTGAGATACAACATCTATGGGAAGTATTATGATCCTGGGGTGTGGCCACCGGAAGGACGACATGTGGATTCTCTCCCAAATCATGATTGGGTTCATTTGAGGCGTCTTTCAATTGGAGAAAAGGTAAAGTATGGGAGCCAGCCACCTCCCGATTTCCTACATCCGGTTTGAATTCAGCGGCCTGGGTATAAACTAACGTAGCATCCGATTCGGGTTCAGCAGTATCATGATTCGCATGGTTACCCTGAAGAAGAGTATCCTCTTCCTCACGTACCGGTTCCCCATGCAGGGAGTCCATACCAAGGGATTGATCTTTTCCTACTAGCGAAACAGGGTTGGTAGTAGAAATGGAAGTACTGTCACAAAATTTAGCAAGATCAGCGATGATAGTGTCCTCAATAACAGAGGTCAACGGAGGAGTTGTCTCAATCCCAGAGCCATTGGAAAGACCATCTAGGGCAGCAGGAGGGGATAGATGGTCCTTTTCGTGACCACCTTTCGTGGCATTCTGTTTTTGTGCAACTTTTGGATTCTGCAAGGGGGAAGGACAAAGGAATTTTTCTGGGCTTACCCTGCAATTTCCATTCTCCGCCGAAATGATGTCCACAGACGTTGTAAGAGTTGTTGTAGCTCCATGGAGCCTTGTCAGTAGAGAGCGGTTGGGGATTGTTCCTTAGAGAGCCCTCAGGTAGATGTGCCCTGCTAACGTTACTTTTTTACCTTTCCTTTTTTGGGCAAGTTCCCAGTCTGCTTCCTTTGCGTATGCAGGGGCTTTGTACACCAGGTTTGGTTGTGATAGGGACATGATAAGCACGATATTACCCTAAGGACCAAGGACATCTGGTTTGACAATCGGAAGCCCATGGTCATCACGTGCTTCTCAAAGAGTAGACTAACTTCGGACGAACTTAGACAAACCTTAAAATGAGACTAAAGTTTGTCTTTGTTCGTCCCAAGTTAGTCTCGCTAGTCTCATTCTAAGGTTTGTCTAAGTTTGTCCTCAGAAATATACTAACTTGGGACGAACTTAGACTAACTTGGGACGAACTTAGATATAGACCTTAGAATGAGACAAATGTTTGTCTTTTTTCGTCCCAAGTAAGTCTCGTTAGTCTCATTCGAAGGTTTGTATAAGTTCGTCCTTAGAAATAGACTAACTTGGGACGAACTTAGACTAACTTTGGATGAACTTAGACAAACCTTAGAATGAGACTAAAGTTTGTCTTTGTTCATCCCAAGTTATTCTCGTTAGTCTCATTATAAGGTTTGTCAAAGTTCGTCCTTAGAAATAGACTAACTTGGGACGAACTTAGACTAACTTAGGACAAACTTAGACAAACCTCAGAATGAGACTAAAGTTTGTCTTTGTTCGTCCCAAGTTAGTCCCGTTAGTCTCATTCTAAGGTTTGTCTAAGTTTGTCCTTAGAAAGAGACTAACTTGGGACGAACTTAGACTAACTTGGGACAAACTTAGACAAACCTTGGAATGAGACTAACGTTTGTCTTTGTTCGTCCCAAGTTAGTCTCGTTAGTCTCATTCTAAGGTGTGTCTAAGTTCGTCCTTAGAAATAGACTAACTTCAAACGAACTTAGACTAACTTGGGACGAACTTTGACAACCCTTAGAATAAGACTAACGGTTGTCATTGTTCGTCCCAAGTTAGTCTCATTAGTCTCACTCTAAGGTTTGTCTAAGTTCGTCCTTAGAAAGAGACTAACTTGGGACGAAATCGGATTAACTTGTGATGAACTTAGACAAACCTTAGAATGAGACTATAGTTTGTCTTTGTTCGTCCCCACTTTGTCTCGTTAGTTTCATTCTAAGGTTTGTCTAAGTTTGTCCATAGAAATAGACTAACTTGGGATGAATGAGACAAACGTTTGTCTTTGTTCGTCCCAAGTTTGTCCTTAGAATGAGACTAACGTTTGTCTTTGTTTGTCCCAAGTTTGACTCGTTAGTCTCATTCTAAGGTTTGTCTAAGTTCATCCTAGAAATAGACTAACTTGGGATGAACGACAAACCTTAGAATGAGACTAACATTTGTCTTTATTCGTTCCAAATTAGTCTCGTTAGTCTCATTCTATGGTTTTCTAAGTTCGTTTCTTAGAAAGAGACTAATTTGGGGTGAACTTAGACAAAACTTACAATGAGACTAACGTTTGTCTTTGTTCGTCTCAAGTTAGTCTCGTTAGTCTCATTCTAAGGTTTGTCTAAGTTCGTCCTTAGAAATAGACTAACTTGGGACGAACTTAGACAGGCCTTAGAATGAGACTAACGTTTGTCTTTGTTCATCCCAAATTAGTCTCGTTAGTCTCATTCTAAGGTTTTCTAAGTTTGTCCTTAGAAAGAGACTAATTTTGGGTGAACTTAGACGAAACGTACAATGAGATTAACGTTTGTCTTTGTTCGTCCCAAGTTAGTCTCGTTAGTCTCATTCTAAGGTTTGTCTTAGTTTGTCCTTAGAAATAGACTAACTTGGGATGAACTTAGACAAACCTTAGAATGAGACTAACGTTTGTCTTTGTTTGCCCCAAGTTAGTCTCGTTAGTCTCATTCTAAGGTTTGTCACGTGCGTCGTCTGACGCATCAAACTTAATATTTGTATTTTCCTGCTAGTGAACTTGTGTAGTGGCAAGCAGGGTCGAACCCAAGGGACCTGTTGTTGCCGAAGCTGTTACTGAAAACAATTAAAATGGGGATTTGTGTGCAATAATGAGTGCAAAAGAGAAAAGAACAAAAAGATTTCAATCAGAGAGAATATTCAGCTTAGGGTTTCTATTGTGCCATGTTTATTATTGACTGCTAATAATCAAATCTCAAGTTTCTAAGTGTGGTTATTACGGGTAAGGTAATAACCCAAAGTATTCCGGGAAAGGTGATACACCACAATATAACCCGAGAAAGGTGTTAGACTTCTAGTTCTCCTAGACCTAATAATTCGGGAAAGGTATTATCGAATCTAGGTATTACTACCTGTCTTTACGGGAAAGTATCCAACAAGTACTAAGGATAGGGACTGAATTGTTCAGCTAAGCTTGACGGGAAAGTATCCACTTAGCTTCGCAATTCAATCCTTGTAATTAAGCACAAGAACTAGAGAAACAAGAAATTGCATTAAGAATAAAGTCTCAAAACGTTTGTCACAATGAACGAAACCCTAAACTGAATTAAAAGATTAGCTACTCATAGCCATAACAAAAACAATAGTATTTTTGTAATGAAATCAATAGAAAATTATTCTCTTCGTCGAAAGCTTCGTCTTCTCCTCCAGAGCCATCTTCTGAATGATGGAATTATGAGATCTTGGAAACCCTAACCCAACCATCTTATTTATAGCAAAAATTGGGTTTCCAAGTCTGATTTTTTGGCTGGACTTCCAAATCTTGGATTTGCTGACGTTGGCCGCGGACCATGTACACTTTAGCTCTGCGGGCACTGTTCATATTAGCATCCACGGACACTGTTCATAAAATGGCCTGTGTCCGCGGTCCTCTCGGAGATTGTTCACCCATTCTGCGCATCTGTTTAGACTTCGGCTCTCGATTGAACCCTCCAAATTACCTCGGATGCTCTTGGTGTGAACTAATGAGTTGTAGGGAATTGAGTTAGCTACGTTACGGCATGTAGGTCATATATTTTTGATCAACGGTCAATTTCTAGCACTCCGTCGAACATCCAAAGGTCTGATCTGCCATTGTGATGTTTTTGGCATGAAATGCCGTCTTTTATGCGTGTTTCCTCCTAAAGCTTCCAAAACACCTGAGATGCAAAACCATACTAAAAAGTAATTGTTCGCATAATAAAGTGTCCTAATAGATGGGATTAATTGATTTGACAAGTCGTATAAAGACGACTCATCAAACCACCTCACACTTAAACTTGTTCGTCCCGAACAAGAACTAAGTCATAGAAGGAAAACAAATATGACACCAAAATTTCTTCGACGTCCTAAATAGATACACATGAATATGAGTTGGTAGTCTAGACTCGCTTTTCTATGCATAACTCAATCATTACTCAAATCATCATGCTCAACATTAACTCGATACATGTTACCTTTGAGCTGAAATTCAAACCAATTCGGATGAATGGGAGATAGTCTTTTTTAGACCCATGATCTGCATTCGCTGTTCTGAATTCTAGCTAAATGGTTATACTTCATTGTTTTTTCTTGCACGTGATTCATTCAAGCTTCAAGGTTTTTGAGTTCTTCTTCTTCTTTAGCTGCACAACTTTTTGATGTAGTGACTTTCTTTGGCCTTTGGCTCTTGATGTAAGAATGATGTACTTCACTTTTTGTATAAACCTTGACAACTTGGCTGATTTTTCTTGAGCTTTGCTCCTTTATTGTGAATATTTTGTCCTGTTCTTGCTTTCTTTTGAAGGAGGTCGAATCATCGCCAGCAAGCATATGAAAATACCTCCCCGCTCTTTCTCATCCTCGACTTTTTTGACGCGAGTCGAGATGGGGGCCCTCCACCTTTTCCCGGTTATTTCGGACTAGAGATAGGATGGTCTATTTTCTCATCCCGTCTACCTACATAAATGCTGCAGCGGTGGAGAAAACTCTAAACCATGTAGTCTCGAAGTGCTAGCCTCCATGAAATCCACATTACCATATAACTTGAAATTCGGTCCTTTAAATGCTTCGTCAAGTATCTATAGGACATTTCTATCAACTCCACATCTCTGTTTATCTTAGCTCAAAGGACACGTAGTAGGTCAAATTCACATGTACAAGCACAATTCAGACTTCACGAGAGAAATACATCTAATCAGCATCATCTATTTCACATCAACATTCAATAATGCACATTCAAGAACAAAAGAGAAATTTCATGCATCAAATTTTTTTTATAAGGGAAACGTGCTGACACAGTGCATATGCAAGAAAAAATAAACGTGCTGACACAACAGACTGACTGACTGTCCCACCCCAAACTTTTGAACCAAACCGTGTCGTCACGGCACGACTTTAGTTCAAAGACAAACAAAAATGCAGACACACAAACAAATAGAGAAAGGAAAAGATCAAAGTGAACAGATACTCCCCTCATTTCGTCGTGTGAAGATGAGAATTCTGGTCAAACGAGTCAGTCAATACTGGTCAACCATAGTCAATGGTCAACTCCGGTCAACCATCAGGGACGCACTTGATGAGGAGATTACGCCGCGCCTGAAGAACACATTAGCCATTTAAAATGGCTTGCGGGCGCTGTGAATAAAGTGTGCATGGACCGCGATCCTCTCAGGATGTCACTTATTTCCTACATGAAAACATCTCCTTTCCTAAAAGACAACGTAAAAAAACATGACTCAAGACTCAAACAAACATAAAACAAAATAAAAAATAGAAAAAACAAAAATTTTGTCGGGCTGCCTCCCTGTGAGCGTCTTTGTTTTACATCGTTGCTCGACGATGCCTCATTAGGGATCACAAGTTAGGATCCCATGGTCGTGTGAGGTCAAATTTCTCTACTCCTTTGCGCTGCTCATAGCCCTCATTGAGTGGTGCTCTCATGTCTGTCCATCCTGGTTTCCATCCACATGTGTCATGTCTCGGTAGGTCGAATGAATTTACTATAGAGACATGCTTACGAGACCTAGCTTGTTCTTTCTCCTTATGATGCTTCCAACTCACGAATGTGTTTTTGAATGACAATTTGTAGTTGGTGATCGAGGTTTTAGTCCTGCACAATGGGATACTAGCAGCCACAATGTAAAGTGAACCAAATGCCTTTTTCTTGTAATTTTTAGGTTCACCATCCTGCAAGTACAACACAAGAGGCATATGAGTCGTATGTAATTCGATATTAATTTCAGTGCTTACCTCAGAATTTTTAGTAATCAAGTATGTGGATAGGTAAGGAGTGGAGTTTTCTTTGCTAGAACATATTTCCTCCTCGTATGTGACTGGCACTATTCGGCTGAATTCATTCTCATCTTCTTCTTGTCCTGCTTTTTCTTCTTTTGGCTCTTTATGATCATCTTGGATGATGTTATCCATGAGCATGATTGTTTCTTTCTCTGTGTGGAGCTCTCTGGTAGTGGTGGAATTATCCTCTTCATCTGAAGCTCGAGTCTCTATTGCGGGTAAGGTCGTGATGGAGGTGTTGCATGTGATGTTGGGCACAATCTGCACTGAATCAGCTTCTAATGTCTACGCCTTATCATCCAATTTGTGCATCTGACCCTGTCTCGATCTCTGTGCCATATCATCTATCAAGTCCTAGATATCATAAATGTGTAAATCCATTACTGAACCTCCTACTACAGCATCAAGCATAGAATGCTCTAGTGGAATCATCCCATCAAGAAAGCTCTCAAGAAGAAATAGATCTGTTAATCCATTGTGTGGACAGCTTCTCTCAAGGTCATCGAGGCGCAAATAGTACTCATATAATGTTTCTGCCTGAAATTGCATAATGGTAGAAATTTTCTCGCGGATTTCAAATCGAAAGTATGGCGGAGAAAACTTCTTTAGAAATCGAGCTCGTAGATCCGGCCAATTACTTTCACAATTTGCAGATGATGAATAATACCAAGATCTTGCGGAGTCAGTTAAAGAAAATAAAAATATTTTTAACTTGAACATCTCCAATGATTATGCGGCAATGGACGGAGTGAAACTTCTTCACATGCATTACAAGATTTTCTTTAGGATTTATACGGCAATAGACGGAGTGAAACTTCTTTACATGTGAAATTCTACACCCTATTCAAGCTTGTGTTCAAGGTACAGTAGAGATAGACCTTGAACTCCTTTCACCACAGTTCAGCAGACAGAACAAATAACAGGAGCACACACAGAATCATAACCCAGTTCGGCCTCGCCTAATCTGGGGGGTTTCCCACACCCTAGAAGGGACACAAATCTTTATTACGAGTTTAGAGCTTACACGTGGACTTACGCTTACACCTTGTAATTGCCTAGCCTCTAACACTTCGTCTCTCAGATTTGCAACCGAGGTTCACAGCAGTTCACCTCGATCCCCTTCGTCCGAACCTTCAGTTCAAACGTGCTCGACCTTATCTTGAAGCTCGGTAGCTTTCTCTCGAAAGCGTGTTCACCTTTGTTGTGTGCAGCAGTTGGATCTCTTCCAGGCAGTCTGAGTAGCACGTTAATAAGACTGCTCTTGCACCGATGAATTTCCAGTGAGGAAAAACAACCGGCCGTCGCTTTCTTCTTCTCCAATCAGTAGGGTATACTCGTGTATATTTGATATTGAAAGCGATGCAGATTATGGATGCCCTAGCATTGTATTTATATGCCATGACGATCTCCAAATCTGCCCCAGATAATCCCATCCAGATAATCCCATCAAATATTTAGGAAATATTCCTAAATATTTGATGTATATCTTTCTTAAATCGGTGGGAAGAATATACGAAGACTTCTTTCCCAAGTCAGCCACACCGCCATCAGATCTTGTCATGTAGATATTCATGCAAATAACTGATGTTCGAATTCTTTGCTTGCCGACATCAGATCGAAATGACATTCAATCTTTTCGAACCTTCCGGAAACCATCTTGGTGTCTGCTCCACACTGTACTGTAGTTCCAGAATGTGTTCAAACTCCCTCTGAACTCCTGCTCGAACTGTCTAACTACGTTTTGCCAAATACATGCCACTTAAGGGAACATCAATCTCCCCCTTGGCATTTTGGCAAAACCAAATCTACTAGATAACTAGATCTATCTAACTATCTAGACATTAGATATCCTTGGGAGAACAAAAATTGTCTCCTCTCAAAATACTCCCCCTTTTTGCCACAAACTGGCAAGGGTTCCAATCTAAGTTCGAACAGCCAATCAAAATAGTGCCAGAACAAGCACACAGAATACGAAAGTTTCAAACGAAACAGAGTTCAGAGAGTTTGGAATGAAGGACCTTCATGCTGACGACTCATCATCAGTGTCATCCTTCGTATCTGCCTCATCAGATTCATCTTCACTTGGGTAGCTGAGGGCACGAGCAAGCTTGTTGATGCACATGCGTTGTTCCTTGTCCGCTGCAATGATGACATTCAGGTCCTTGAGCAGCTTACTCCTCTCGTCACGGCTCATCCTAGCTCCCCCACAACTCGATGACTCTGGGACATCTTTACCTTTCTGATTTGGACTCTTCAGATCATTCACGTGATGGCCTTTATACAGCTTGTGATCAACGATGAACTTTCTGGGTGCCTTGGAGAGATGGTCAGTCGAGGACTTCAAATTTGGAGCTTGATGGATGATCAACTCATAGATCAGGGAAGGGAAGCATATCTGGTGAAGAGTTCACTTTGAAGTGGCATGGTCAACATCTGTTTAAACATAACTCTACCCAGGTTGAACTTCAGCTTGTTCCCGATCTGATAAATCAGTTGGGCCATGTCCCGGTTGACCGTTGAACGGTGAGTTGAGGGTCTCCAGTTGAACACCGCAATGAAGAATAGCATTGAATAGAATGTTGAGAGCTCAGCTGTATGCACTACAGAATCAGGCCGCCACCGGACCGAGCCCGCGGTGATGGTGCTCACAATCTTCTCAAAATTTGACTCCTCTTCATCAACAACCGGGTCATCCATGGAGAAAAAAACATTTATGAGCTCAGGATCAATCTTGATATTCCTTCCTCTAACGAAGAAGACCCCACATTCTGCTTCTCCGATAACTCCAAATCGAGGGGGAAGGTTTGCCATGGCCTCACGTACCAGCTGTTCGTTGAAGAGTTTGCTTCTGCCTAGGGTCCAGAACAGGTCTGTTTCCTTCAGCACATCAATGACTTCCTTCCCTTTGTAATGGGGCTCCTCTAGGATTCTTTCTGGTATGATTTTTCTTTTCTGTACGCATGACCACTTTCTCGCCACATCTCGACTAGCAAACCAAATTCCTTTCTTAACCAAGCCAACTGTAGCAGTATCAGAATCAGGAGATGGGACTTCGCATCTCCCAGCATCCTCTGAAACAGGGAATGGAGCTTCACGTTTTCTTTTCTTAGATGAATCAGCTCCCCCTGCCATGTTGTCCACCTTTTCATCATCTTGGGCTGACCCCTTAATAGATCTTTCAAAAGCCACCTTCTTCTTTTCCTTGTCCTTCTTTGCCTTTTTGAGATTGACAAAAGGAACAAGGTCTTGGTCATCATCCGAAAGAGTAACCTCCTTTGAATCTGGCTTAGTAGCATCCTCACGAATGGATGAACCATCTTCCTGCATATGATCACTACGAAGACCATCTTGAACAACAACTGGGTCGACCATTGTCTCCTCAACAGCAACTGCCACTAGAACTCCACCTGACCCAGCTTCTGTCTGAACACCTGGTTCCTCTGAAGGCACACTTGCCTCTTTCACGACATCAGACATGAGGGCAGGTGCAGACTCTTCAACTCCAACAGCCTGCACTTCTGAAGGCTGATCTGATCTTGGCACTACAGGTACAGAAACCTCTTTTGCAGATTTTAAACAAAATCATCAATATCCTTGAGAACACAGTCCAGATCTTTATCTTCTTTAGCATGATCAGATCCTTCCGTAATTGCATCATTCAACCCATCAACCTTTTCTGATGGATTAACCTCCTCGGTCACAGTCTCAACTTGCTCACCTTGATGTTCATCAACGATTCCTCCAATATTTTCAATAGACTCATCAACAGAAGCTTCATTAATCATTAAATTCCTCTTCCCCGAGGTCTCAAGAAACTTCTCTGTCTCCTCATCAGATATTGCTATGAGCCTCTCTCTGATTGAACTGATCTTGACCAGACACTTTCTTGGAGAAACAACTCTGCGAGTCCCCTTCTTTCTTCGAAAACCTCCCGGATGAACATACCCAGAAGCATGAATTTTCTCCCTCCATACTCCTGATCCACCAGCACCTTTAGACACAAAGATGCTGGGCTCTCCTTCTTTCATGGAACCAGCACCATCTTCACAAACAGCAGCCCTACTGGCTTCACCACCCTTCTCAGACCCCACATTCACAACTTCTTCCACCACAATATATTCAACAGCAGAAGCGGAAGGGACAGTCTGAGATTTAGGGTATACCTCAGATTGGGGAAGAACTTGTGTCGAACCAGCATCGATTGATTTAGACGTATCCACCGCGTCCGACTGAGGGATTTCTATGGTTGTTCCTCCGCCAGTTTTCTTTGCTTCAGCCAATGGTTCGTTATTGGTGTGTAGAGGCGACACCTTTTTCACCTTCGACGCTTTCAATTTCAGAATACGGGGTTTCGCCGCCAGTGTCTTTGAAGACTGCATGCTCTCTTTCTTCTTCTCATCGGATTTGACACCAGATTTCGATGATTTTCTGGTGTTCACCATCGTCATTGAGTGGATGAGCGGTTGAGAGATTTTGCAGGCTGCTGTTCTAGGGTTTGGACGAGAGGGAGAAGACAACTGAACTGATTTTGTGTTTCAAAACATACTTCGGCCTTTCAACTTCCCAAATCAGTCAACTCCCGATTCAAATAACGGCATGAAAAATCTTCGAGAATATTCAAAAAATGTTTGTCTTCAAGCAGTGTGCCTTCTGTTCCAACTCTCTTTCTTAGGTGGTCAGTCCAACTGTTTTAGCTGTGGTATCGATTCGGACTAACCACCGTTGGGCACAGTTAGTTTTTGACAAACCATAGACCCGAGCAGGACCTGGGTGTTCCAAACTATGAAATGTCGTGTGAATTGATGAAGGGCTTGGTCAACTGTACGTCCATTGTCATATGCTTCGGAGTTATCGCCCTCTGTTGCCCTATGTATTCACGTTTTCTTGTCTCATTCCTGGCATATTTCTGTGGGTATAGTACGAACTCCTTCTCCAACTGTGACACCTTCTGGTCCATCAGTTTCCTGGTACACTTGTCAGCATGGATTTGTGCGTTACTCCAATCAGACCTTGTGTGCAGGGTCTTGTCCACTCCCCCTCGCATAAATCGATGGCTGCCGTGTATATAGTCTAGAGTAAACCGTTGTTTGCCATAGTCCTCGGCTCCCATCGGACGCATCAGACCCATCCCTATGGTATAGCAGTTATTTGCACCCCTTCTTCCTTTCATCACAATACCACCATTCTTGTCTTGACAAGCATTCAAAAGACCGGATTTCTGATTTTATGGTTATATGGAATTAGTGGAGGCTGGCACTTCGAGTTCTATGGATTATAGTTTGCTCACCCGCTGCAGCATTTATGTAAGTAGGTAGGATGGGAAAATAGACCATCCTATCTCTAGTCTGAAGTAACTGGGAAAAGGTGGAAGGCTCCCATCTTGACTCGCGTCAAAAAAGGCAATGATGAGAAAGAGCCAGGAGATATTTCCATATGCTTACGTGTGATGATTGGACCTCTCTCAAAAGAAAAAGAAAAAAGGACAAGCAATTCACAATCAAGGGCAAAGCTCAAGAAAAATCAGCCAAGTTGTGAAGTTTTATACAAAAAAGTGAAGCATCTCATTGATACACTATAGCCAAAGGCTGAAGAAAGTTCACTACATCAAAAGCAGTCCAACGAAAGAAGAAGAAAAAAAGCTCAAAGCCTTCAAGCTTGAATGAATCACATGCCAAAAAAAGCAATGAAATATAACCATCTAGTTAGAGTTCGGGACAACGAATCCAGATCATGGGTCTAAAGAGGACTATCTCCCATTCATCCGAAGTAATTTGAATTTTAGCTCAAAGGTAACATGTATCAAGTTAATTCCTATGTTAAGAATGATGATGTGAGTAACGAATGGGTTATGCATAGAAAAGCTAAATCTAGACTAGCAACTCACATTCATGTGCATCTGTTCAGGGCGTTGTAGAATGAGTGTGATGATATTTTTGTTCCTTCCATGATTTGTTCTTGTTCGGGACAAACAAGTTTAAGTGTGAGGTGGTTTGATGAGTCGTATTTATACGACTTTTCAAACTAACTTATCCCATTTATTTTGAAACTTTTATATACGAACATTTACTTTTTAATATGGTTTCGCATTTTAGGTGTTTCGGAAGTCCGGGAGGAATACTCGCTTATAGACGGCATTTCGGTGCCAAATACATCAAATTAAGTTCGTGGAAGATCAAAAGGAGAGGCAGGGTCAAAATTGGAGGGAAAGAAATGACTGCCATCCCAAGAATTCCACGCCCAACGCACACTTTAAGTGCGCTGGACGCGCCTGATAAAATACATGTTGGGCGTGACGCTAATCTCTTATAAATGTGAAATGATAACGTCAGCAAGTCCAGGAATTGGAAATTTGACCCCAATAATAGATTTAGCAACCAAAAAACTTACAAATTAAGGGTTTGGAGAAGGGTTTCCAACATTCTGCATCACATCCCAGCTTTAAAGAATCATCATGACGGCTCTGGAGAAAAACGCGAAGCTTTAGACGAAGAGAAGAATTTTCTATTTCTTTCATTCTAAAAATACTTATGTTTTTGTTATGACTATGAGTAGCCAATTTTTTATTTCAGTTTAGGGATTCATTCATTGTGACAATACATTTTGAGACTCTTGTTTTTAATGTTTAATTCATATTTTACTAGTTCTTGTTCTTCATTGCATGAATTGAATTGTTAGGTTAAGTGGAAACTTTGCCCTAAAGCTTAATTTGACAACCAATTATTATTGTTAATATCTACTTGAAATTTTTCCATAAAGGTAGATAGTAACATCTAGGTTTAATATTACCTTTGTCGGAATATTGTGCTTAGGAAAACTAGAAGTCTAATACTTTTGCCGGATTAGATTGTGGTGTATCACCTTTTCAGGGATACTTTAGGTTATTACCTTTGCCGAAATAACCACGCTTAGAAATTTGAATTATGATTATTAGCAATTAATGATAAACGTTTCACAATAGAAACCCTAAGCTGAATGTCTTCTCTGATTGGAATCTTTATTCATATTTTGCTCTTTTGCACTCGTAATAGCTAAAAACCCCATGTTTCTTTAATTTTCTATAGATACAACTTCCAATACAACCTCTCTAGGGTTCAACCCTGCTTGCCACTAACTAATTGTTTGCATGAGAAATAAATTTAAGTTTGACGGGTCAGACGACGCGCGTCACTCGCTCATACTCATTCATATGTCACTCTAACCTTTAAGCCGAAATTACTCTTTTCTTAACATTTGTCGGTGTTTGTCTCAGTCTTTTAAGACCTAAACGCTCATTTTCTCTACAAACATTAAAACCTAAATCGTTCCTCCCAAAACATAGACCAACTTTAGCTCTCTCGCTTTATTTATATGTTTGTCTTTGTCTTATAAGACCTAAACATTCATTTTATCTACAAACATCAAAACCTAAATTGATCCTTTCGAAACTTAGAACAACTCTAGCTCTCTTGCTTTGTGTCGTTTGCCTACTTCCATCACTCCATCACTCGTAAACACTAGATCTTTCTTCCACTCTACTTTCGTTAGAAGCATAAACTTTCGTAATCTACCATGTCTCTACCCTCTTGATAGCTCTCTCATACTCATTCATATGTCATTCCAACCTTTGAGCCCAAATTACTCTCTTCTTCATGTTTGCCTATGTTTGTCTTTGTCATTTAAGACCTAAACATTCAATTTCTCTAAAAACATAAAAAACCTAAATCGATCCTCTCAAACTAAGAACAACACTAGCTCTCTCGCTTTGTATCGGCTGCCTACTTCCATCACTCGTAAACACTACATCTTCCTTCTTCTCTACTTTTGTTAGAAGCATAAACTTTGGTAATCTACCATGTCTCTACCCGCTTGATAGCTCTCTCATAACTTTCGTTTTCTCTACAAACATTAAAACCCAAATCGTTCCTCTCAAAACTTAGAACAACTTTCGTTTTACGAAAAGGGTCTCGTATACTGCCCCTTGAACATAGCCATGGTTGATTAGAATTATTGTGAGTCTTTCGTACCATGCTCTGGGTGCCTGTTTTAGCCCATGCAAGGCTTTCTCGAGTAGATACCCAAGTCCAAGGTGGTGAGGTTCTTAAAATCCTTTGGGTTGAGCCACATAAACTTCTTCATTCAGCAGTTTGTTCAACAAGACACTTTTGACATCCACCTGGAACAAGTTAAACTTCAAGTGGCAAGCAAGGGCGAGTAGTTCTCGAATTCTCTTTTGTTATCACTTGTCCTTGAATTCTCTTCCGTAATGACTTCTTATTTCTACCAGTCATTCCCATCTGCCTTCTCTTTCCCTTTCAAATCAAGTGCATAGTTTAGCAAAGACTTGGACAGCCGCTGACTTCTCATGCAAAAATATTGTCCATGTAAACTGTGAGTAATCAACACATACGAACAATACCTCTTTCCACCGTAGCTTTCGACTTGGATAGGTCCCATCAAATCCTTGTGGAGAAGCTCTAAGGGTCTTTTAGTGTTGATTTGATTTGTTCCTCGGTGAAAAGTCTTTGTTTGTTTCCAAATCTGATATTCTCTGAAGACTATTTTCAAGTCACCTTGCACACTGAGAACCCTGCGCACTAGCCCTTTAGTAGAGACTTTCTTTAGGGTCTTCAAGTTCAAGTGCCACATCTTCTTTTGCCCGAAACTCATCCCATCAATCTTGCTAAGCAAGCATGTTGTGTCAGGTGGTGTTTGCCCAAAGTCTAGGAGGTAGTAGTTGTTCTATAACTTGTTTCCTTGCATTACACATTCTCCATCCTGGTTCAGCACCTTGCAGGAGTCCTGAGTGAACTTTACCAGATGGTCTTCATCAATAGTTGACAGATGCTAATTTGATTAACATGTAGTCCGTTGACGAGGAGCCCATTCTTGAGTGGAGGTAAGCCTTGGACCTTCAGTATACCTATTCCAACCACTTTTCCCTTCACTCCATCACCAAATGTTATAGACATTTGTCCATTGCACGGTTTAACGTGGGCAAGGTGGTTTGGTTCCCCTCGTCATGTGAGCTGAGCAGCCACTATCAAAGTACCATCATCCCTTCTTTACGTGATTGGTTGAACTGTATAAAACAAGGCAAACTTCCTCCCTTTGTTTTATCATAATACTTATTTTTCTTGTGGGGCCGACTTCTTCTTTTTTTATCCTAAGATGAGTTAGAAACTCATAGCATCTTGGTTTGATATGTTCCCTTTTATTGCAGTAATAGTAGATTCTTTCATATCTTCTTCAGACTGCATTCCGTCTTTGCTTTGCTAATTGAGGTCGGTTGGCGGGTCCTTTGTACACTTGTGTTTCAGCCTTGACAAAGTTTGTCTTTCCGAAGAGCCTATTCCATTAAATCTGAGCCCTAAACAGCCTCCGCCAATTCAGCATGTTCAAAGATTTCTTGAAGTTGTTCAGCTTGTCCACTACTATAGCATGAGCGTCCTTATCCATCTTATTCTGTATCTTTAAGGATTCTAAACCTTCAAGTGAATGTACCTCTTTTCGGCTCAGGACAACATTTCTTTCCTTCAGTTATTATTTCTCATTCATTAGGTGTATCACGGGCAGTTTGAGCTTTCTGTTAAGGTCTAGTATATTTAACCACTTCTCGTAGGAGACCTTAAAGTTATTGGCAACACGTTCATATGTGACTTCTTCCTCATCATTGCTCCTGTCATTCTTAGCCAACTATTCGAACACTACTCTTGCACATGTGTTGTCAGCCTCTTCACTTTCTTGATCAGTTCTGCAGGTGAGTGTAAGAAGTTGTTCGACTCCTCTTCCTGCTTGTTGTAGTCAAAGTCACCGTCGTTCCAGATAGCAACATAGGACTTCTTGTTCCGTTTAAGGGTTTTTGCGCACCCTGCTTGAATGTGTCTGAATCCCTAACACTTGCTACATTGGATTCCTTTGGACTTGTCACCCTTGGACTCTTAGTTGATTCCTCCCATTATGTTTCTTTTATAAAAAAATTCCTCCTTTTCGGTTTTGAGAAGTCAGTTTGGATTGCTGACCCTGACCCGACTAGTATTGCTTTTCATGCCTTCACATCAAGTGATTTGAGGAAAGTCTTCATCATAGCTCTCTAGTAGCCATAGTTTGGCCCTTCCAATAGCAAAGGTCGGCTGATATTTGGTCCTTCTTTTGTATTTATTGTGAACAAAAGCTAGATCACTCTCAATGTTGAGTTTCCTGCTCTGATACTAATTTAAATTTCTATTTGAATACGGAGATGACCAATCAACTAGTGTTCAAACAGCTACTGGAGTTAGTTACGCAGAACATTAATAATGTAACGAACGTAATAACTGTGAAACAGAACACACGTGAATTGTTTATCCAATTCGGCATTAACGAACTTACGTCTGAGGGCTTCTCCCAAGCCCAGTGGAAAGCAATTTACTAGGATCACGTGTAGAGTGCTTATAAGTCAAATTTTTTTTACTTATTTTCCTATACTTTTGCTAGAGGTTTTGATTCGCTTTCCTATACTTTTGATGCAAATTTACATCCTTCTTGGTCTATTAGCTCCAAAAACGCATTTCGCCTTACTTGGAGCCCTCTGAGATCGAAGTTGAGCATAATTGGGAAAATTGGAGCCAAAATGAAGAAACAGAGCTTCAAGAGAAAAAAGTGCCATAACAGCCCGAACGCCAAAAACATTTTGCTATCTGGAGTGCCTTGAGCAAGCTCGAGAAAGTGCCAGAACAACTTGAGACGCCAAAAACACTTTCTGTCTTAAGCATTTCGAGCCAGCCCAGAAAGCTCAAAACACTTTCTGTCAGGAGCATCTTGAGACTCTAAAAATTAGGATTTTTCTCCATTTTTCTATAAATACAAAACTCACTAAGAACCCTAAGGGAGAGCCCCCGAGGTCGGATTTGGAACTAGGGTTTTGAGACTCATTTCTAGAGAGAAAAAGACGAAGGATTCAAAGGGAGGATCATCCATTGAATATTGAAGATACTAAGGATCGAAGAAGATCATCTACATTAGATTGGTTTATTCTTTCCTTGTATTTTCATCTTTTGTGTACTCATACATTTGTGTTTGTCTATGAACGTGATTTGTGAGTAGTCCTCGGTATTCTAGGGTCCTATGAATCTCATATGTGTGTTCCATCTCATCTTTAATGAATAACTTCTAGATACATGTTTTGAGATGATTGTGATTTGCTTTGATTGAATGCTCAAACTATGCACTCCAGGTGTTAGAGAAAAGACCTAAGTGTTTAGTTTTGACGTATGACTTGAGTTAAGCACCTAGGTGTTTGAGGCAATGCCTATGTGGTTCATTTCTATGATTCTTTGATCAAGTAACCGAGGGGTGGACGCCAACGTATCTATATAGCGAGTCAAATAAAGAATCCTTGACTATGAACACGAGGGGGTGACGCCAAGGGTTCTCGAAAGAAAGAAAATCATCCTTTCTAGGTGGTGTTCATGAGGGTGACCCATCCTAGCATTGAGATGTGACTTTTTCTCACCGGTAAGAGCGAGCAGATGTACAACGAGGGTTGGTAGATGCGAGCTCCATGCCGGTCGCGAGCCAACAATACCGAGGGGTTGAGGCTCACGAACAAGAGGAGTCTTAGGCTAGTGCTCCCAGTAAGATATGAGTGGATGTGCACTGAGGGTTGGTGACGCAGCCCACCGCACTGTCGTTAAGGTGCGATGTTCTCTGTGCAAAAATTAATTTATATCTCTGATACTCGTGACTTAACTATTTTTGGTAGTCAGTGGTAAGTACGGGTCGAACCCAAGGGAATTAGTGGATTAATTGTTCTTTCGAATGGGGGGATTAAATAAAACACTTGGGGGGTTGGTTTTGGTTTTAGTACTGAAAAGTAAAGTAACAGTTGATATTACAATTAAAGGAAAGTATTCGGTTTTAGGGGCCTTGTATCATAGTCTGTTTATCATTGACCTCTAATGATCATACTAAGTGTTCAACAGTGTATCAAAGCCATTTCAAGCACTCGACTTGCCACACTGTCTAGCCCATTTCAAGGTCATAGAGCACTTTGTTCTATTTAGACTAGCACCCCATTTCAAGGTATACTAGCCTATGTGCATCCATTTGATCAATCATTTACGATCAATCCAAATGGTCTTTTAAAGAGGTCGAACTCCTCAGATAAGCTTTGCCATTTCAAGCATCCACTTACCCGAGTATGTTCAGGAACCCCACGGAAGAGTTTTGCCATTTCAAGCATCCACTGAACCTTGGAAGTTCTAACCTAATATGTGGCACTTAGAACAAGTTTTGAACACATAGAGGCACTAAGAGTAGGATCTAAAACATTGTATGGTACAAGTACACCCCTTCAATCGAATGAAGGGTTTAGCTACGAATATCGATAGAGGTGGATACCATAGCTAAGTACTTGGAAAAGTAAAGGTTTTGAAAGACAGAAAGTAAAGTTTTCGAAAGTAAAGACAGGAAAGTAAACTTGTTGAATTGAAAAGACAGTAAAGTAAAGAAGAGAGTACTTACAAAAACCGTTAAGAGTGCTAAAGATCAAGCTTCGATTCCAAAGTAAAGTGCTTACATGATTGTCCCCACAAAGCTAGAGAGATAAGTAACTTGTGATATGAGATGATTGTTGTGGGATGTTGGAATGAGATTACAAAGGGAAGGAGGAGCTCTATTTATAGGCTAAGGGAGGCAAGGAGATGAAGACACATGGCTCAAGATGGGAGGAGAAGCAAAAGCCATCGGGCTAGGTGTCATCTTTATGGCCAAAGCCGCCGGGCTTGTGAGGAGAAGAGAGGAGAGCCTCCGGGACACATGGCTTCTCCTCCTTGAAGCCACCGGTTGTGACTGGAGGGGAGTGGTTGGAGTGTGTGTTTTGTGATCTTTCACAAAAGCCATCGGTCCTTTCAGCTCCGGAAAGACTCTGGTTGCCCTTCGGTTGGACTTGTTTTGAGTGATTCCATGTCATGTTTATGAAAGTTGTACAGTCGGAATCTGATCGTGGCCTGGAGTGTCTTGTAATCCATTCGGTGTGATTCTCTCTAGACTTCAAAATACCCCGTAGATAAATATCGGAACTAACAAGCAAAAGTTAAATAGACAAAGAGTCTAATTTGGTGGGTTTAACTGTGTTTATGATTCATACAATTATGGTCCATCAGATCACCGCACACTTTTAGTTGTTCGTCCCGAACAATGCTATTTAAGGGCGAAACACAATCAAAGTAAACTTTTAAATATGAAAGTGAGACTGTGGGACTAGATTTATCTTAATTCATGCATTACTTACTTATTACCAAACTAAACCGTGTAAATACTTAGAAGAAACTTGATACTTATACCTTCGCGCCGAGATGCAAATTAATTCGGATGTTTCGGGAGATAGCCCTTTTCAGGCTACTGGACTGCATTCTCGGGATCGACTCGCACTATATGGTTTCATTGTAGCTTTTTCTAGCACGTGATTCGGTTCGGGTTTCACTGAGTTGAGCATTTTGATTTCTTTTTGGCGAGGGACAGCTTCTGTAGTGAATCGGCCTTTGGCCTTTGGCCTTTGATATTGAGTTGGAGTTTCTTCACTTTTGTTCGGTTAAAACCTTCACAATTTTGGCCTTTGGCCTTTGATTAGCTTCTTTGAGCTTTTACTTCTTTGTGACTTGCTAGTCCATTTTCTCAGCCTTTTTGGGAGGTCTAATCATTGCCCGCGAGCATATGGAAATACCTCCCCGCTCTTTCTCATCCTCGCTGTTTCGTGCGGGTCAAGATGAGGGTCGCTCATCTATTTTCCCGGCTACTAGGACTAGAGATAGGACGGTTTGATTCCCGTCCCGCCTCTTGCATAAACGCTGCACGGCGGAGATGACTTCAATCTTCACTGAAACCCGAAGTGCAGCCTCCACTGACTTCGAAAACCATATAGTTAGATTCGATCCTTCGAGTGCTTGCCAAGCCTCTCTAGGGCAGTTTATGTCAACTCCACATCCCCTGTATATCTCAGCACAAAGGAACAAATGAGAAGTTACATTCTAAGTTTTTATACAGTTGAGATTTCACAAGGTAAATGCATGAATTTAGATCTATCTTTTTCATATTCTTAGGTTCATATTTTCAAAAAGATAATATTAAGGGAAAAGGAAAAAGAAAAACATGTTAATTAACTATGTACACAGGCGGTTCTCACCCCACACTTTTGAACGAAGGCGTGCCTTTCAGCAAGACTTGGTTCAAAAGTCATGCAAATATATACAAGAGAAGGAAATGACATTAAAGAAAAGGGAAGAACTGAACTCCCTTTTACTGTGCCGTGTCATGGAACGACATGCCTAGGAGCTGGATAATCGAGGGAGTTCGGCTGGGGCCTTGAACTCTCAGCGCAAGCCCGGTAATTTCTCGGAAGGTGCCTGGCTGATCTGATCTTGCTCCGAAAATTGATTCCTACAAGGGGTCATTCCTTCTATACAAAAAGTAGGTGAGAGCGACTTATGGTAAAAACTAAATGACAGAAAAGAAAATTACTGAAAGTAAGATAGGTGTCGGGTTACCTCCCGACCAGTGCCTTTGTTTAACGTCGTTGGCTCAGCGCATGGGGATCACAAGTTTGGATCCCATGGGCGGCTTAAGTCAAATTTTGATGCGGCTCCTGCATTGATTCTAGCCTTTACCCTTCCTGATTTTTCGCTGGATGATGTGCTTGGGTTAGGACTTCCTTGTTTCGGTGGTTTTTCTTTCCATTGTTTCTGAGAAGGCAGCTGGTCTTGTCACTCTCTCGGTCTCTCTAGGCAGGTCAGAAATCTGTGTACTGTGATCCGAGATAGGCACAATGTCTGGCGGTTTCCTTGTCCTTGGGCGGCCATCATAATTATTGATGTAGAAATCTAAAATTTTGCCGCCAAATGCAAGTGATAATAAGCCCTTTCCCATGTCGATCCATGCCTTGGTGGCGTAGAGAAAAGGCCGTTCCAATATAATGGTTGGAGGGTCGTCTTCGCTGGTCTCTCCCGTTTGTATTACATAAAAGTCTGCAGCAATGACGAGCTCTCCTACATGGAGTATTAGATCTTCAAATACTCCAACCGGACGGATACACGACTTGTCTCCCAACTCAATGTTTGACCTTGGTGGTTTCAATGGACCAAGTCCTAATAGGTAATATAAGGAGTAAGGCATGGCATTGAAGGCAGCCCCAAGATCGATTAAGCACTTGTGAATTTGGGTTTCTCCAATACCACAGGTGACCGTGAAGGCCCCCGGGTCCTTATTCTTTTCCGGTTGGGACTCAGGATATGAAGTGAGGGATCTTCCCATTATCGGGCCATTCTGCCCATCCTTTGGCTCTGGATTTGTATGATCTGGCCCTTTTAACTCCTGATCCTCTAAGTAAATACTTTGCTCCGATGCATAGATGTCAGTTGGGGAATCCCATCTGAGATCATCAGAGTCTAAATTGTCATTGTCGTCCCAGCCAGATGCTGGTATGTCAAAGGGTGTGATTGGTGGTGGTGTCGTGCTAACGGTGAATGCATAACGTCCATTGTTAGCATGCGTAACCCATGTTCTGCCATTATTGGGTCGGTCTTCCTCTTGATTCCAATCGGGACGGTGCCTATGGTTGAAGTGTTTGTTTGCAGGTTTGTAAGTTGTGGATAGTGCTGCTTCTTCCAGTGTTGCCTTCATGTTTGACCTCCTTATCATGCTAATATTTGCCTTTGGGTTTTGGATGGTTTGTGAAGGTAGTCGGCCAGGCTCATTGGTAAGGGTGGACATTGAGGTAGCGAGCTGGGACATTTGTTTTTTTAGGTCAGCTATTGCTCCATCATTTTTCGCCTGGTTTTGCTGGACAGTAGCACTTAATTGATTCACGGTGCCTGATATGTGATTAATATTCCCCTGGAGTTCCTTCATCATGTCCTCAAGCCATTTGTTCGGTCTTTGCTGATTACTTGGGCCCGCCTGATATTGATTTGATCCCTTCTGCTGATACTGACCCGTAGGTGGGGTGATCTGATTATACTGTCGGTGTGGAGGTTGGTAGAACGACTGAGCTAGTTGAGGGGCAGCTTGTTGTGTTTCCTTCTGAGGATAGCTGTTGTTTTGCCAGCTCGGGTTGGTTGCTTGGCCATACTGTCGGCTTGGTCCGGCTCTGTCATTGATGTTGTTATTGTACCCTTGGTATCCTCCTACCGCATTTATTTCTGCCGGGTCCTCTACTAGTACCGTCGGGCATGCGTCAGTCTTGTGGTCCGTAGAACCACAAAACTCGCAAGGTCTCACTTGAACTGGTGCCCTTCGCAGGATCTGAATCATCATCTCCTTCATTTGTTTCATCCCCTCGGGCATAGAGTTAACTGACGTCTCGGCTCGTGCTACGTTCTTTTCCCTGGAGAACTCATCTTGCCGAGTGGTCTCCTCTGTAAACTGAGCATTTTCAGCAACGTCAGAGATGAGTCGCCTTATGCCGCTCAATGATAGTTTCATCACGGATCCTCCAGCTGAAGCATTAAGGAGCTTTTTGTCTAAGGGAGTCAATCCATTAATCAGGTATTCGATGATGAGCTTCTCGGGTAGTCCAAGAGTGCAGCAGCTTCGCTCCAGGTGGTTGAATTTCTCCAGGTAGTCGTACATGGTTTCATTAGGTCCTGCAGTTGTCTTCTTACTTGCATTGCTCTTCCTGCTGGGTAGTATTTGTCCAGGAATTTCCTTTTCATCTGAACCCATGTTCTGATGCTTCCCGAAGGCAATGAAAGGAACCAGTCGTTTGCCGAGTCAATGAGGGAAAAATAGAACGCTTTCAACTTGAAGTCGTCTATATTCACTCGATTGGGCTTTAGATTTTGGCAAATGCCATGTAAGCGTTGGAGATGGGTTGTCGCAGATTCTCCATGAGCTCCTGAGAATTTTGGCAAGTTGTGGGCCACTGACGCGTTGATGGTAATGTATTCTAGTTCAGGGCCCTCGTAAATGCACCATGGCTGTGTTTCGATATCTGGGGCATTGAGTTCTCCCATAGTAGGTTCACGGAAGTTGTTATCCCCATAGTAATCATCGAAGACGGGTTCTTGCCTTGGCACTTGTCGAGGTTGAGGGGGTGGGGGATATCTAGGGGGTTGTACCGGACCAGCTTCATTTCGGTCCTCGGGTGGTTCTTGGTTTCTTCGGATGGCCTCCCTATCACGAGCTCTTCGATTTCGGATGAGTTGTTCCGGATCGTCGACAAATGGAAGCGGCGCTTCATTGGTTCGATCGTATAAGTTTATCTCATCGTCCTCTTGGTAGTCATGGTGGCTTCCTTTGCGAGACATGGTTGCGTTGGAGCGAGTACCGATTCAAAGAACTTTATCCGATTGATTAACTAATTCCCCGGGAACGGCGCCAATTTTGACGGAGCCCACCGCACTGTCGTTAAGGTGCGATGTTCTCTGTGCAAAAATTAATTTATATCTCCGATACTCGTGACTTAACTATTTTTGGTAGTCAGTGATAAGTACGGGTCGAACCCAAGGGAATTAGTGGATTAATTGTTCTTTCGAATGGGGGGATTAAATAAAACAGTTAGGGGGTTGGTTTTGGTTTTAGTACTGAAAAGTAAAGTAACAGTTGATATTACAATTAAAGGAAAGTATTCGGTTTTTGGGGCCTTGTATCATAGTCTGTTTATCATTGACCTCTAATGATCATACTAAGTGTTCAAAAGTGTATCAAGGCCATTTCAAGCACTCGACTTGCCACACTGTCTAGCCCATTTCAAGGTCATAGAGCACTTTGTTCTATTTAGACTAGCACCCCATTTCAAGGTATACTAGCCTATGTGCATCCATTTGATCAATCATTTCCGATCAATCCAAATGGTGTTTTAAAGAGGTCGAACTCCTCAGATAAGCTTTGCCATTTCAAGCATCCACTTACCCGAGTATGTTCATGAACCCCACGGAAGAATTTTGCCATTTCAAGCATCCACTCAACCTTGGAAGTTCTAACCTAATATGTGGCACATAGAACAAGTTTTGAACACATAGAGGCACTAAGAGTACGGTCTAAAACATTGTATGGTACAAGTACACCCCTTCAACCGAATGAAGGGTTTAGCTACGAATATCCATAGAGGTGGATACCATAGCTAAGTACTTGGAAAAGTAAAGGTTTTGAAAGACAGAAAGTAAAGTTTTTGAAAGTAAAGACAGGAAAGTAAACTTGTTGAATTGAAAAGACAGTAAAGTAAAGAAGAGAGTACTTACAAAAACCGTTAAGAGTGCTAAAGATCAAGCTTCGATTCCAAAGTAAAGTGCTTACATGATTGTCCCCACAAAGCTAGAGAGATAAGTAACTTGTGATATGAGATGATTGTTGTGGGATGTTGGAATGAGATTACAAAGGGAAGGAGGAGCTCTATTTATAGGCTAAGGGAGGCAAGGAGATGAAGACACATGGCTCAAGATGGGAGGAGAAGCAAAAGCCATCGGGCTAGATGTCATCTTTATGGCCAAAGCCGCCGGGCTTGTGAGGAGAAGAGAGGAGAGCCACCGGGACACATGGCTTCTCCTCCTTGAAGCCGCCGGTTGTGAGTGGAGGGGAGTGGTTGGAGTGTGTGTTTTGTGATCTTTCACAAAAGCCATCGGTCCTTTCAGCTCCGGACAGACTCTGGTTGCCCTTCGGTTGGACTTGTTTTGAGTGATTCCATGTCAGGTTTATGAAAGTTGTACAGTCGGAATCTGATCGTGGCCTGGAGTGTCTTGTAATCCATTTTTGCCTTTAAGAACTCCTTCTTAGCTTGTTTTATTTCTAGACTTCAAAATACCCTGTAGATAAATATCGGAACTAACAAGCAAATGTTAAATAGACAAAGAGTCTAATTTGGTGGGTTTAACTGTGTTTATGATTCATACAATTATGGTCCATCAGTTGGCAGTCACAAGCTCCGAGTAGGTTGACAAGGCCTTGTCGTGAGGCAATGCAAAAATATATTTATAAGTCCACTACTTGTGACTTCACTATTGGGTAGTAAAGCGGTAAGTAGGGGTCGAACCCAATGGAATTGGTGGATAGTAGTTCTTTAAGGAAATTGTACAGAAATTAAGTGCGATTGGGGTTGGTTGTGGTTCTAGTCGTGAAAGTAATACTGAAAAGTAAATTGCGGGAACAGTTGAGTGCAATATCAACCATACAACATACTTTTGGTTTGTCGCACGCTGTATTTCAAGCGCAATACGTGCCAAATATTATGTTGGATTAATGTTGAAAACTTCTGTAATGAAAGTAAAGTGCAGAAAGTAAATGTACTGAAAGTAAGTGCGGAAAGTAAATGTACTGAAAATAAGTGCGGAAAGTAAAGACTAAAAATAAAGGTACTGAAAATAAAGACTGAAAGTAAATGTGCTGAAAGTAAAAGTTAGGTACTGAAAGTAAAGTTAGTGACTGAAAGTAAAAGTTAGTTGCGGAATGTAAAGTACTGAATGTAAAGGGTACTGAAAGTAAAGGGTACTGAATGTAAGCAGTTGATAGTAAGACCAAAAGTAGAATGAAGAGTTAGTGTTTTAATCTAAGGAAAGGATTCGGTTTAGGGGCCTTGTATCATAGTTCCGTTCATCATTGACCGCTAATGATCATTGAACAGGCTGTCGTCGTACCTGTGCAAAAACAATTTATATTTTTCCTCGCTCTTGGCTGTGGGTTAGTACAGTGATGAGTAAGGGTCGAACCCTAGGGAGCTAGATGGTTACTACTTCGTTCTGAAATAGAGAAAGACAAGAAACTAGTGTGAAAGTAAAGGTTAATGTAATGATCGAAAATTGCTAAGGGATTTATCAATTAGAGAAGATATTCAGGTTAGGGTATTATTCAATTGTGACTTCGTTTATCCTTGATTTCTAAGTATTTATTCTAGCTTTCTTAGGGTTACTCCTGGTCTGGTTATAACCGTTTAATTCTAGCAAACCTAATACTCCTGGTCTGGTTATATTAGGTTTCGTGCAACTACTTATTCTAACTGGGTCGGTATCAAATAAGCAGTGAAAAGATAGTAAGGATTACTATGTTAAGTTGTACCCTTTCGGATCTCCCCTTAACCTAATAAATTCAAACTAATAATGTGCACAATAACTAAATAGAAAGCATGAATAATGTTGAAGAACAGAATCTCAAAACAATCGTCACAATTATTTAACCCTAACCCGAATAATTGGATTAGTTACACATCGACATAAGTAAACAATGCAAATAATAAAAGGAAGAGACTTCACTAATTGACCGAGATGAAGAACAGGAGGAGCAAGGCACGGCTGAAGCAAGGAATGAGGTCTGGCTGTGTATGACTGAGATCGATGGATTTCTCTGTGATTTTCGGATTATTTGAGGACTGCAGGATCTCCTGTATTTATAGGGTTTGAGAAACCCTAACTTGGTGAATAAGCTACGAAACCCTAGCATCGCATGCAAATTGGGCCGGCTGCTGGACTTTGGACGTGTGAATGGATGAGATGAGGCTCGGCTGGCCGGACGGATGGAAGGTCGGATGCTCGAGCGCATGGCCGGCTGGAGCTCGGATGGAGCTCGGATGGCCGAGTGGAGGCGCGGGCTGGGAGTGCTCGGATGCACGATCGGCTGGATGGGCTGGAGCTCGCATGCCCGCTCGGATGGCCGAGCTGGAAGGTCGGGTGGCCGATCGGACGCACGGGCGCATGGAAGTCGGACGTCCGGTCGGCTGCCTGTCTTTCCTCGGACGCGTCCTGCTTCTTCCCGGACGCGGCCTGGTCCCTGCGGACGCGACCTTGATTTCTTCGGGCCATTCTTCATTTTTCTCGGCCAATCTTCATTTCAAATGCATATAAACCGGTCATAAACACTTTGTGAAGTTTTTGGCTCCAAAAGCCGTCTTTTGAATGCGATTCCTCTTAGAGCCTCCAAATTACCTGAAATGCAAAACAACACTAAGAAGTAACTGTTTGCATATAAAAGTACTGGAATTGGTGGGATTTGATGACTCGATGAGTCGTATAAATACGGCTCATCAAACCACCCCACACTTAAACTTGTTCGTCCCGAACAAGGACTAGGTCATAAGAGGAAATAAATGAAGTACGGACATCACAAAGCTTCGGTCATCCTAGACGTGCTACATGGACATGAATTAAGCTACTATAGATCTCGCCAGTTATGCATGCTTGCTACTAATGTCTTTGTGCGAAAAACATGGGGTTAATGATACGTGTTACCTTTGAAGCCGAGATGCAAACCAATTCGGATGTCTCGGGAGATAGCCCTTTTCAGACCCATGAACCCTCATTCTCGGACTCGAACTCGCTGCTATATGGTTATGCTTTGCCGCTTTTTCTTGCACGTGATTGATTCGAGCTTCAAAGTGTTGAGTGTTTTTCGGTCAGCTATAGTGTCGGATTTTGATGTATCAGTGGTACTCTTCACTTGTTTCGGTGTAAACCTTCACAATGATGATGGATTTGAACTTTTGTAGTGCGGATTGTGACTTGCTCGAACCGTGATTTCTTCTCCTTTTGACGCGAGTCAAACCGAGGGTCGCTCGTCTATTTTCCCGGTTACTCGGATTAGAAACCTTCCTGCTCTCACTCATCATCGTCCTTTTGACACGGGTCAAGTCAAGGGTCGCTTGCCTATTTTCTCGGCTACTTGGACTAGAGCTTGGACGGTGTGAAGTTTTCCCGTCCCGACCAACCGCAAGGGTGCCGCAGTGGCGGAGCAGACTCGTACTATGTCGTCACGAAGTGCTAGCCTCCACGAGCTCTACATAACCATACATCCTGAGTTCGGTCTTTGAATGATCTGTCAAGTCTCTCTAGGGCGTTTCTATCAACTCCACATCCCTATTTATCTCAACTAACAAAGGCACGTAAAGATTTTAAGATCACATGTTAGTCGCACAAATCAAGTTTCATCAAAGACATGCATGTAAAATCGGCTATATCTATTTCACCAAATCATTATCCACTACTGCAAGTCTAGGAAATAGTGAAGTATCATGTACAAAAAATTTTAAAATTGACCCAAAACGTGCTGACTCAATACTGACTCTCCCACCCCACACTTTTGAAATGAGCCGTGTCCTCACGGCACGACTCAAATCTAGACACACAAATGCATGCAATAAATAGATAAGGAAAGGAAAAGGGTAGAACGAGACTCCCCTGGGGTGTAGACAGTGGTCGGCTGAACTCGGATCAAGTCCGGGGCTAAAATGCGTAGCTCCAAGGGAATTATCCGGCCGACTAAGTCCAATCCCGTGCGAAATGAAACCAAATCCTTTCCAAGGTACAATGTGACAATAATGACTCATAAACAAAACAAGTAAGAAAAAGAAATGAAAATGCAGTGCAAACCGTGCAGGGCTGCCTCCCTGCGAGCGCCTTTGTTTAACGTCGTTGGCTCGACAGTACCTCATGTAGGGATCACAAGGTAGGATCCCATGGGCGTGTGAGGTCAAACTTCTGCTCAGCAATTCCTACTGTTCGGCCAGTGTGCTTCCCTAGTTGTGCACTTGGCTCTGCTCTCCAACTTTCCGACGGTTTCTTCCCTTTATAGCCTCGAGAAGATGAGGACATCTTGGCCATAGCTGCTGGCCTGGTAGTCTGAAGAGCCTGCTCTGGTG
The DNA here is from genome assembly GCA_033675215.1 of Rhodiola kirilowii. Classification (NCBI taxonomy): domain Eukaryota; kingdom Viridiplantae; phylum Streptophyta; class Magnoliopsida; order Saxifragales; family Crassulaceae; genus Rhodiola; species Rhodiola kirilowii. The sequence goes on from CM066198.1 coordinate 18,766,244, forward strand.
GGTCTGGAACTAGGGTCTCATAGTCTGTGGTGTGCACAATATCTGGTGGTTTCTTTGTGCATGGTCGGTTCACATCCTCGTAGACTTAGAAATCGGCCTCCTTACCGCCATATGATAACGATAGTAGGCCTAAGTCCATGTTGATCTGAGTCTTCGTGTCGTAGAGGAATGGTCGTCCCAAAATCAGTCTTGGTGGCTCGCCCTTTCTGGAATTCTCCATCTGCAAGACATAGAAATCTGCAGGCACAGCAAGATCTCCTACCCGAAGGGTCAGATTTTCGAGAAGTCCAGTGGGGCGAACACACGACCTGTCTCCCAACTCTATAGATAGCTTAGGGGGCTTCAACGGACCGAGGTTCAGCGAGTAGTACAGAGAGTAAGGCATCACATTGATGGCAGCACCTAAGTCAATCAAGCAGTGGGGTATCTGGGTTTTGCCGATGCCACAGGTGACTGTGAAGGCTCCTGGGTCCTTATTCTTTCCTGGAGGTGTCTCATGGCTCGCTGTAGGTGACGACCTCATCATCTGATCGGTTTGTGTTGGCCTGACCACCATCCTTGTTTCTGACTCAGCTTTCTCACACATCTGATCTCCACGAGTAACTATAGCATAAGAGGAACCGTGAGTTGTAGTGTCTTTGATGACAAGGGCCGGTGCTTCCTCAGGTATAAGCTGGCCGAATTCCTCTGTTGGTTTGATGGTCTCTTCAACTGCTACATCCACCTTAATCACCTCAACTAGGCTGACGTTTCCTCTCGGGTTTTCAACTGTCTGTGAGGGGAGTCGTCCTGCGTGTAGACTAGCTGCGAGGTCTGAGACTGTAGTAGTGAGCTGGGACATTTGCTTCTTCAAATCTTCTATGTCTCCTTTGGTCGTGGCCCGATCCTGAATCACAGCTGATGCCAGATCTTTTATCATGTCCTCGAGAGCCTTGTTGGATGAGCCTTGATTGCTCAGACCTGGCTGATTACTGTTCTGTCCTCTCTGCTGGTACTGATTTGGTGCATTCTGTCCAGGCGTATTTTGCCGAAACTGATGATGAGGATGCTGGTAAGGCTGCTGGGTCTGCTGAGGTGCATTCTGACGTGCTGTCTGCTGTTGCTGGTTGTTGTTCCTCCAGGTTCCTTGATTGGGTGCTGCTGCGTCATGTTGTCTGACTGGCCCTGGCTGATTGCCATAACTCTGATAATTGCCCACTGCATTCACGTCGGCCTGAACGTCTGTCTGTAAGGTGGGGCACTCGTCTGTCTTGTGATCTGTAGACGTACAGAACTCACATGGCTGGGCCTGGACCGGTGTCCTTCGGACTACATGCTTCATCAGCTCCCTCATCTCCTTGAGTTCTGCAAACACAGCACTGATAGAGGGCTCCGCGGCTGATACGTTCTTGGTGCGGGCATACTCGTCCTCTTTTGTGGTCTCATCCTGGAATCGCTCACTTTCTGCCACTGATATGATCTTCTGTTTTACTCTGGCTGGCGTCAGGTTCATGAGATTACCTCCTGCTGAGGCTTCCAACAGCTTCCTCTCTAGCCTGCGTAGTCCATCCAGCATGTACTCGACAATGACTTTCTCTGGGAGCTCGAGGTTGCAGCAACTCTTTTCCAAGGCCAGGAACTTCTCCACATACTCGTACATAGTCTCATTTGGGCCTTGCTTCAGCTCTTGTAACTGCTTCCGAACTTGCGCTGCACGCCCAGCTGGATAGTATTTGCTGACGAATTGCTTTTGCATCTGGTCCCATGTGTAGATACTATCGAGGGGCAAGGATAGAAACCAATCTGCGGCAGCGTTTGTAAGTGAGAAGTAGAACGCCTTTAGCTTGAAAATTTCGACGTCGGCTCCGTGAGGTTTCAGGTTTAAGCATAACCCGTGATAGCGTGTCAGGTGAGATGTAGCAGACTCTCCCTTGGTTCCAGAGAACTTGGGCAGGTTGTGAATGACTGAGGTGCTGACTGTTATGGCTGCGAGGTCCGGTCCTTCATAGATAGGCCATGTCTGGTCTCTGAAATTGGGAACCGAAAGCTCGCCCATGGTAGGTCCTTCATATTCGTCCTCTTCATCGTCTCTGACTACTGGCTGTTGTTGAGGTCTCTGAGGTGGTGGGTATGGATGTTGTGGGTGATATGGTAATGGTGGGTATGGTGGATATTGGGGGTATGGCGGTTGTGGGTACTGTGGATACGGTGGTGGTGGATATTGCTGATATGGTGGGTACTGAGGGTACTGTGGGTACTGTGGTTGGGGTTGGTTCTGTTGTTGGTTCTGAGGTTGTTGTTGTTGGAACTGTTGAAACGGTTGAAACTGTTCAGGGATAGCCCCCCTGATTTCGCCATTCTGTACTCCTTGTACATTCTGGTTGACTTCTACGTTAATGTGACTGTTGTGACTGTTGCCACCAACGCTGCTTCCTGCATGAGACATGTTACAAGAAATAGCAAGCACCGGTCTAGCAAGCACCGGTCTAGCAAACACCGTAATAGCACAGACAGACTAGCAACAAAGGGTTCCCATGAGATTGGAGCACAATCCCCTTAGACTCGTAAGTCTTGGTGACAGAACCCTCTAGAAGCTAGAAATCAAATCGAAATAAACGAGAAACAGAAAACGAATAAACTAGCAGTAAAGGATCCCCAGGAGATTGGAGGAGTCACAATGGTCTCACTTAAAACCCAATCCCCTTAGACTCGTAAGTTATGGTGACAGAACCCTCTAAAAGCTAGAAATAAAATCGAGGCAGTTGAAAATACGAAAAAATAAAATTCACCGAAATAGCAAAATTACGAAATAGCAAACAGTAAATAAACGGAGAAAAAGAAGAGAACAAAAGTTCACCGTGCGTAGCTCCCCGGCAACGGCGCCATTTTGAACAGGCTGTCGTCGTACCTGTGCAAAAACAATTTATATTTTTCCTCGCTCTTGGCTGTGGGTTAGTACAGTGATGAGTAAGGGTCGAACCCTAGGGAGCTAGATGGTTACTACTTCGTTCTGAAATAGAGAAAGACAAGAAACTAGTGTGAAAGTAAAGGTTAATGTAATGATCGAAAATTGCTAAGGGATTTATCAATCAGAGAAGATATTCAGGTTAGGGTATTATTCAATTGTGACTTCGTTTATCCTTGATTTCTAAGTATTTATTCTAGCTTTCTTAGGGTTACTCCTGGTCTGGTTATAACCGTTTAATTCTAGCAAACCTAATACTCCTGGTCTGGTTATATTAGGTTTCGTGCAACTACTTATTCTAACTGGGTCGGTGTCAAATAAGCAGTGAAAAGATAGTAAGGATTACTATGTTAAGTTGTACCCTTTCGGATCTCCCCTTAACCTAATAAATTCAAACTAATAATGTGCACAAGAACTAAATAGAAAGCATGAATAATGTTGAAGAACAGAATCTCAAAACAATCGTCACAATTATTTAACCCTAACCCGAATAATTGGATTAGTTACACATCGACATAAGTAAACAATGCAAATAATAAAAGGAAGAGACTTCACTAATTGACCGAGATGAAGAACAGGAGGAGCAAGGCACGGCTGAAGAAAGGAATGAGGTCTGGCTGTGTATGACTGAGATCGATGGATTTCTCTGTGATTTTCGGATTATTTGAGGACTGCAGGATCTCCTGTATTTATAGGGTTTGAGAAACCCTAACTTGGTGAATAAGCTACGAAACCCTAGCATTGCATGCAAATTGGGCCGGCTGCTGGACTTTGGACGTGTGAATGGATGAGATGAGGCTCGGCTGGCCGGACGGATGGAAGGTCGGATGCTCGAGCGCATGGCCGGCAGGAGCTCGGATGGAGCTTGGATGGCCGAGTGGAGGCGCGGGCTGGGAGTGCTCGGATGCACGATCGGCTGGACGGGCTGGAGCTCGCATGCCCGCTCGGATGGCCGAGCTGGAAGGTCGGGTGGACGATCGGACGCACGGGCGCATGGAAGTCGGACGTCCGCTCGGCTGCCTGTCTTTCCTCGGACGCGTCCTGCTTCTTCCCGGACGCGGCCTGGTCCCTGCGGACGCGACCTTGATTTCTTCGAGCCATTCTTCATTTTTCTCGGCCAATCTTCATTTCAAATGCATATAAACCGGTCATAAACACTTTGTGATGTTTTTGGCTCCAAAAGCCGTCTTTTGAATGCGATTCCTCTTAGAGCCTCCAAATTACCTGAAATGCAAAACAACACTAAGAAGTTACTGTTTGCATATAAAAGTACTGGAATTGGTGGGATTTGATGACTCGATGAGTCGTATAAATATGGCTCATCAATCATACTAAGTATTCAAAAATGTAACAAGGCCATTTCAAGCGCTTGCCACACCGTCTAGTCCATTTCAAAACATAGAGCGCTTGTTATAGCTAGACTAATACCCCATTTCAAGGTATATTAGCCTAAGTGCAGTCACTTGATCTCTCATTTCCGATCAAACCAAGCGACTTAAAGAGAGGGTGAACTACACGGAAAAGCTTTGCCATTTCAAGCATCCACTTAACCGTGTATGTTCACGAACCCCGGAAGAGCTTTGCCATTTCAAGCATCCACTCAATCGTGTATGTTCTACCCAAATATATAGCACATAGAACTAGCTTGAACACAATAGTAGCACTAAGAAAAGGCTCTAAAACGTTTTCATGATACAAGCACACCCCTTCAACCGAATGAAGGGTTCAGCTACGAGTATCCATGGAAGTGGATATCATAGCTAGTGCAAGAAAAGTAAATGGTTTGAAATCAAAGACAAAGAAAGTAAGGTTTTGGAAAAGTAACTCAAGAACAAACAAGAGTACTCAAGAACAAAGTGAAGTAAAGACAAGGAAAGTAAGAGATCTTCGGTTTTGGACAAGAAAATAAAGAGAGCACAAGATCAAGAACAAGAGCAAGAACAAACTCAAGAACAAACTTGGAGCTTTTGGTATTGAAATGCAAGTGTTTACAAGGATTTGTGCCTAAAGGATTCTAGAGAGATTATCTATCTAAGTAGCCAAGGATTGTGGATGGATGTGGATTCAAGGGCCAAGCCCCTCTATTTATAGCTATAAGAGGCGGTTTGTGGTTGGCTTTGGACCAACCAACTTGCCCTCTAGTTGCTCCTCAAGTCTTCGGTTTGAGCCTAGTTTGGAACCAAAGGGCAAGGCACATAGAGTGCACATGGGCGGCTAAGCTTGGGTGAGCCAAGGGGCATCCACTTGAGCTTGGTTGAGCCAAGGGTCATCAACTTGAACTTGGTTGTCGCTTGGTTTCAAACCAAAGGTCAAACGACGTGAATAGTATAAGCTAACCGGGAAAGAAGTAGTTTGGTTGGACTTCGCCGGATTTTGACCAGAGCAAGGCTAAAACACACCGGAGCATGGCTGTGGCTGGACTGGGCTTGATCGGAGCACCGCCGAAGGTTCGTCGGAGGTCGCCGGAGCTCGCCGGAATTTTGGCCGGAATCTGGCCAGAGCTTTGGCCGGCGGTCCTTGGCTGTTGGACCATGGATTTGGAATGTTGAGGATATTCTAAGAGTGATCCATGAAGGATGTTTGGCCAGATTCTGCCCGGAGCATGGTCGAAATCCCAAAACGGCCGAAATTGCCCTAGTTTGGCCTTGATCGGGCTTGAGCTGGTTCCACTCGGGCGTTTTGTCTGGGAAGTGAGATTGTCCAAGTTATTGGACATTTAAAACACTTTGGCGGAGCCAGAATTGCCAGATTCCATGGTTTGGTCGAGCGACTTGGTTTCGGTGCCTATGCGCGCAAGGCCTTTGCTTTAGAACTAGGCCAACTGCCAATCTGCCCGAGCATTCTCCTTAGTTTTTCGACATTGTCCACCTTATTTTCCATTTTGATCACTTTGCTCGAGGTGGATTCGTCAGAGCAGCTCGTTTGCCCGGGCAACTTGAATTCAGAGCTAGACAGCTCGGGCTTGGCCTGGGCGGGGACATGGTTCTCTCGGTCCCTGGCCTGCGGTATCCGGTACTTCCTCTCGGTCCCCGACTGGCTTTTCCGGGTCCCTGGCTGGGGTCCCTCGGTCCTGGGTGAATTTCCTCGAGCCATTGTCGATTTTCCTCGGGCTCTGGTTGTGATTTCTCGGCCAGAAATGTTTGGCAATCCTTTTTAGCTTAAGAACCCCCTTTTTAGCTCGTTTCTTCTCTAAACCTCAAAATACCCTGTAGAACAAAAATGGAACTAACAAGTAAAAGTTGTTAAGACAAAGTGTCTAATTTGGTGGGTTTAACTGTCTTGATGAATTATATAAATATGGTCCATCAAATCACCCCACACTTATACTTGTTCTTCCCGAACAATGATATTCGAAAGAGGAACACAAAATCCAAGTAAAAAGCTCTAAATAAGAATGTGAGAATGTGGGACTAGATTTATCCTATTCATGCAATACTTACTTGTTACCAAACTAAACCGTGTAAATACTTATAAGAAACTTGATACTTGTACCTTCGAGCCGAGATGCAAATTAATTCGGATGATTCGGAAGATAGCCCTTTTCAGGCTTTTGAACTGCATTCTTGGGACCGACTCGCACTATATGGTTATCTTGTAGCTTTCTTTAGCAAATGATTTGGTTCGGGTTTCAATGAGTTGAGCTCTTTGATTTCCTTTTGATGAGGGACAGCTTTTGAAGTGATTTGGTCTTTGGCCTTTGATTTTGAATTGGAGTTTCTTCACTTTTTGTTTCGATTAAAACCTTCACTAATTGGCCGTTGGCCTTTGATTTGCTTCTTCGAGCCTTGCTCCTCGTGATTTGCTTGTCCATTTTCTCAACCCTTTGGGAGGTCCAATCATCGTCCGAGAGCATATGGAAATACCTCCCCGCTCTTTCTCATCCTCGCCGTTTCGCGCGGGTCAAGATGAGGGTCGCTCATCTATTTTCTCGGCTACTTGGATTAAAGTTAGGACGGTTTGATTCCCGTCCCGCCTCTTGCATAAACGCTGCACGGGGGAGATGACTCTGAATCCAATGAAACCCGAAGTGCTAACCTCCACTGACTTCGTAAACCATATAGCGAAATCCGGTCCTTCAAGTGCTTGCCAAGCCTCTCTAGGGCATTTTATGTCAACTCCACATCCCTTATATATCTCAGCACAAAGGGACAAATAAGAAGTTACATCCTCAAGTTTTTACACAGTCGAGATTTCACAAGGTAAATGCTTGAATTTAGATCTATCTTTTTCACATTCTCAAGTTCATATTTTCAAAAAGTTAATATTAAGGAAAAAGGAAAAGGAAAGCATGTTAAATAACTATGTGCAAAGGCAGTTCTCACCCCACACTTTTGAACGAAGGCGTGCCTCTCGGCATGACTTAGTTCAAAAGCCAATTGCAAGCAGATATTTACAGGAAAGATGAGAACGGCTCAAAAAGCTAAATGACATAAGTAAAATGACTGAAAGCAAGAAATATGCCGGGTTACCTCCCGACCAGTGCCTTTGTTTAACGTCGTTGGCTCAACGATACCTCACTCAGGAGGGATCTGGGTCCCATGGGCGGCTCAAGTCAAATTTTGTCGCGGCTCCTGCATTGATCCTTGCCTTGACCCTTCCCAAGCTCTTGTGGGATGATGTGCTCGGGTCCGGTTTCCATTGTTCTGGTGGTTTCTCCTTCCAATACCTTTGAGAGGGCGAGGGTCCCTTGACCATATCTGCTGGTCCTTTGAGTCGGGCTTTCTTGTTTTCAGGGCTGCCTTGTCTAGTTGTGGCGAGTGAATGTTCTATCAGGGAGTCGTTCTGCTTAGGCCTTTCTTCCATCCTTCTTTCAGACTCTTAATTGATCACATCATTTTCTGCGATTTGCATATTGATCAAGGGGAAAAGTTGGGAAGCTTTCATTATAAGGGCCGGTTCTATCTCGGCCAGCCTGTCCGTGAGGATCTGGCCTTGGTTGATTTCTTCTGCCGGCTCGGTAGTGAGGTCCCATGAAGGCTTTTCCTCATCCCACACTAGATCGGTTTCTGGCTCTAGGTCTTCTGATGGCTCGGGAGTGATCTCCCATGTGGGCTCCTCCTCGGTGCTTCCTGTATCTGACTCGACCATCATAGCCTCTGCAATGTCTTCCCCACTCCTCTCTAGATTAGCCTCTACTATCTGCGCTCTTCTATCAGCTTGGAGCATAGGCCTTCGTTTTGTGGCTTCGGCCAAGTCATCTATGAGATCTGATGGACCATAATTGTATGAATCATAAACACAGATAAACCCACCAAATTAGACGCTTTGTCTATTTAACTTTTGCTTGTTAGTTCCGATATTTATCTGCAGGGTATTTTGACGTCTAGAGAGAATACATGCTAAGGAGGACTTTTTAAGCTGAATATGAATTACGAGTCATTCCAAGTCACGACCAGATGCCGACTGAAGAAATATCATGAACCTGACATGGAATCACTCAAAACAAGTCCAACCGAAGAGCAACCAGAGACAGTCCGGAGCTGAAAGGACCAATGGCTTTTGTGAAAACCTCACAAAACTCACAAACCACTCTCCTCATGCCACCTAGCCGGCGGCTCCTCCTTCACAACTCCTCTCCTTCTCTCCTTGCAAGCCACATGGCCGGCGGCTTTGGGGAAGAAGACAAGAGGACCGGCGGCTTTTGCTCTCCTCCATGGATATCTTGCCATGTGGTGGCCTCTCCTCCACACCTCTCACTCCCCCATGGCTATAAATACCAAGCCATTCCCTTTGTAATCAACATCCCATTCTCATTCCAATTCCATAAGTTAGTGAGAGAAGCTCTCACTTCTCTCTAGATTAGGGCACCACTCTTGTAAACACTTGTTTCAATCTATAATACTCCTGTTGGTTCTTGAGTATTCTAGTAGTTCCTGAGTTTACTCTGGTTGGTTCTTGAGTATTCTCTTTACTTTACTGTCTTAGCTATGGTATCCACCTCTATGGATATTCGTAGCTAAACCCTTCATTCGGTTGAAGGGGTGTACTTGTATCATACAATATTTTAGACCCTGCACCTAGTGCCTCTCTGTGTTCAAAACTTATTCTATGTGCCACATATTAGGTTAGAATTTCCAAGGTTGAGTGGATGCTTTAGCGGGCAAAGCTCTTCCGTGGGGTTCGTGAACATACTCGGGTAAGTGGATGCTTTAACGGGCAAAGCTTATCTGAGGAGTTCGACCTCTCTTAAAAACCATTTGGTTGATCGTCACTAAAGATCAAATGGATGCACATAAGGCTAAGATATTTCGAAAGGAGGAATTAGTCTAAATAGAACAAGTGTTCTAAATGATGTGGCAAGTCTTGTGCTAGAAATAGCCTCGATTCATCTTTGAACACATAGTATGATCATTAGAGGTCAATGATAAACAGACTATGATACAAGGCCCCGCAAGACTTGCCAATCACGCAACAACCGCTGTAAGTCTTTCCTTTTATTTTTAGTATTTACTTTTCTGTCATTTACTTTTCCACACTAAAAACCAAAACCAACCAAAAAGTCACGTAGTTATTCGCGCTAAAACCTCAATCAACCCTAAAATCACGTTCCCCGCCTGTACAATCCCTCAAAGAACGACTTATCCCCCTAATTCCCTTGGGTTCGACCCCTACTTACCACTTGCTACCCAGTAGTGAAGTCGCGAGTAGCGGACTTATAAATTTATTCTTGACTTTAGCACACGACGACTGTGCGTCCGTCAAAATTGGCGCCGTTGCTGGGGAATTAGTTACTTAATCGGATAAGTTCTTTGAATCGATACTCGCTTCAAAACAACCATGTCTCGCGAAGGAAGCCACCATGACTACCAGGATGATGATGAGATAAACCTGTACGATCGAACCAATGAAGCACCGCTTCCATTTGTCGATGATCCAGAACAAATCATGCGAAACCGAAGAGCTCGTGATAGGGAGGCCATCCGAAGAAACCAAGAATCGCCCGAGGACCGAAATGCAGCTGGTCCAGTACAACCTCCTATACGTCCCCCACGCCCTCAACCTCGACACGTGCCAAGACAAGAACCTGCCTACGATGACTACTATGGTAATAACAACTACCGTGCACCTACTATGAAAGAACTCAATGCCCCAGATTTTGAAACGCAACCATGGTGCATTCACGAGGGCCCTGAACTAGAGTACATTACCATCAACGCGTCAGTGGCCCATAGCTTGCCCAAATTCTCAGGAGCTCATGGAGAATCTGCGACAACTCATCTCCAACGCTTACATGGCATTTGCCAAAATCTAAAGCCCAATCCAGTGAGTATAGACGACTTTAAGTTAAAGGCGTTCTATTTTTCCCTCATTGACTCGGCAAACGACTGGTTCCTTTCATTGCCTTCCGGTAGCATCAGAACATGGACTCAGATGCAAAGGAAATTTCTAGACAAATACTACCCAGCAGGAAGAGCGATGCAAGTAAGAAGGCAGCTACAGGACATCAAGCAAGGGCCCAATGAAACCATGTACGACTACCTAGAAAAGATCAATCGCCTGGAGAGAAGCTGCTGTACCCTTAAAATGCCCGAGAAACTCATCATCGAGTACCTCATTGATGGATTAAGACCTTTAGACAAAATGCTTCTGGATGCCTCAGCTGGAGGATCCATGATGAATCTATCATTAAGTGGCATAAGGGATCTCATCGCAAACGTTGTTGAAAATGCCCGGTTTAGAGACGAGACTACTCGCCAAGATGAATTCTCCCGAACAAAAAATGTAGCACAAGCCGAGACATCAGTAAACTCCATGCCAGAAGAGATGAGACAAATAAAGGAGATGATGATTCAGATCCTACGAAGACATCCTGTTCCAGTAAAACCTTGCGAATTTTATGGTTCTACGGACCACAAAACTGACGCATGCCCGACATTAATAGAAGAGGAATCGGCAGAAATAAATGCAGTGGGAGGATACCAAGTATACAACTACAACCACAACAGCAACAATTGAGCAGGACCAAACTGGTACCAAGCAAGCTCGACCAATCATCAAGAACCAAACAAGTCACTTGAAGACATGATGATGCAATTGTCGGGTACTGTACAGCAGTTGAATACTACTATGCATCAAAACCAAACCGAAATAAGGGTAGAATTATTGGACTTAAAGAAGCACATCTCCTAACTCGCTGCCTCAGTGTCCGCACTCACTGATGAGTCCGGTAGACTCGTTTCACAAACCATTCAAAACCCGCAGGAAAATATGAATGCCGTAACTCTTAGGAGTGGAAAAACGCTTGTCGGCAAACCTATAGAGCAAGAGGAGGACAAAGACTCAAGGTTGCCCGGAGAAGAGCAAATGAGGCCCGAGTCTCTCGAAACTCTAGAGGAAGACGCGGCCGATAAAGACAATGACATGTTTGAGGAAGAGCGAGACGTGACCAACAAAGAAAGGAATACGTCCGAGGATCGGAGGCCTGGCCCAGAACCAGCAGCCAGCCCAGTTCCACTGTCCAAAGAGCACGAGGAGCACCCGGCACCCAGAACCGAAACCCCCAAAATCAATGCAACACTTCCATTTCCAGTACCTGCTCGTGTGCAAAAACAACATGTCATTGACGAGGACGTGTTTTAGTTGTTCAGTAAAGTCGAAATCAACATCTCCCTTTTGGAAGCCATCAAGCAAATTCCTCGATATGCCAAGTTTTTAAAAGAACTTTGCACCAACCGGAGGAGGAGTACTAGATATGATCAAGAGCTAATGAGTAGGAACGTTTCGGCCGTCATACAAAGAAAAGTGCCCCCAAAATGTGGTGATCCGGGAACTTACACCATTCCATGCACAATTGGCAACATCCGGATCGAGAACTGCATGCTAGACCTTGGAGCATCAATCAACGTTCTTCCCTTTTCTATCTACTCATGCCTTAGGATTGGACCTCTCAAACCGACCAGTCTCACTATTCAACTAGCAGATCGGTCGTGCAAACAGCCCGAGGGCAAAATAGAAGACGTCGTAGTTTAAGTAGGCAAATTGGTGTTTCCAGCAGACTTCTACGTCTTAAAAATGGAGAATGGCGGGCCAACATACCATTCACCCATCCTTCTCGGCCGTTGACGGGAGCGTCGGTTGCACTGTCGTTAGGGTGCAATGCGTCTCGTACAAATAAATTTATAATGTCCACTACTCGCGACTTAACTACTAGGTAGTAAGGGTAAGTAGGGGTCGAACCCAAGGGAATTAGGGGGATAGATTGTTCGTTACGGCTTACACGGTGCGTGATTTTAGGTCGAGTGTAGACTTACTGCTAATTACTAAACTACTGTTTTTGGGTTTTTTGGGTTTTTTGTGCGGAAAGTAAATACAGAAAATAAATACTGAAATTAAATACAGAAAATAAAGGAGTTGAGGGTTAGAAGACTTACAGTGGGTGATGCGTGATTGTTGATTCCTCCGGTATGTGAGTGGTTGGTGGTTGTGTTTGATTGAGCAGTTATACTAGGAAATTAAATACAGGGGGTGTTTGCAATTGAAAGAGCGTATTCGGTTTCAGGTATTCTTGTATTATCACATGTTTATTAGTTTAGTAAATCTTCTAAGTAGTCAAACGATGAATCGAGGCTAGCGATAGCTCAAGACTTGCAACATCGGCTAAATCACACTTGTTCTATTTAGACTAGCGCCAGTACCAGTTAGGTACGCTAGTCTATGTGCATCCACCTGCTCTCCTGTTACGGTTTCCCATAATGGTTTTTTAAATATAGTCGACCTCTTTCAGATAGCTTTGTCTGTTACGACCTCCCCTATCCGGGTGTGATCACGAATATCTTAAGGAAGAGCTTACGAAGTTGGACCCCTAATGGTCACATTCCCAAAATCGTTCACTCTACCTTAGAGACATTCTGACTTTTATATGGCACATAGAACAAGTATTGAATACTAAGAAAATAAACTAAGCTAATTAAACATTAAATAATACAAGATTATACCTTCCGCCGAATGAGGAGTTTAGCCTCGCCTGTCCATGGAGGAGGGCGCCTAGCCAAATATCGTAACTTTATTGATCCAAACCAACTTACAAAATATTACAAAATGTAGAGAGATAAGTGATTGTGTATGGAATGGTTTTGGATGATGAAATGAGGAGGGGTGAGCCTCCTTTTATAGGAGAAATGGGAGGAAATGGAGGGCTAGGATTGATTTGATCCAAGGGTGGAGGATGAGGCTTGGATGAGCCAAGGAGGCGCCGCCACTTGGCGGCGGAGGAGTGGTGGAGGAGCAGCCGCCGGTGGGTGGTTGTGGTGGAGGAGTAAATGGTGGTGGAAGCCACCTCCCAAGCAAGTCATCAAGTCATCCAAGGAGGAGAGAGGAGGAACATGTGGTGGAGGAGCCACCACATGGCGGCGGCGGATTCGTGGAGGAGAGCCGGTCATCCATGGAGGAGGAGGGAGGAGCCGCCGGTGGTGGGTGGTGGTTTTGGGGTGGTTTTCCTCTTTGGCCACCTCTTCTCCAAGTCACAAGTCATCTTGCCCATATGTGAGTTTTGTACAGTTTTGCACTGTCTTTTCACAAAACTGTCAGTGTAATTTGGCACTGGGTTGACTTGATTCCATCTCTGCACAATTTGTGATGAGTGATTCATCGTCAGGATCCTTGATATTTCTTCAGTCGGCATATGATCTTGACCTTGAATCGACTCCTTATATCTTTTCTGTGCTAAAAGCCTCTCCTTAACGTGTTTTCACTTTAATCTCTAAAATGCCCTGTAGAAATATATCGGGACTAACAAGTGGATGTTAGACAGACAAACAGTCTAACTTGGGGGGTTTATCTGTGTTTTTGATTCGTATAATTGTGGTCCATCAAATCACCCCCCACTTTTAGTTGTTCGTCCCGAACAATGCTTTATATGGGCGTCACTATGTAAGTTGGTTTGAAGTATGAAATTAAGTTTGCGGTACTCGATTTCTCCTAATTCATGCATTACTACTTATAGCCAATTTAAACTGTAAAAATAATTAGAAGTAATTTGATACGTGTACCTTCGTGCCGAGATGCGAATTATTCCGGATGTTTCGGGAGATAGCCCTTTTTAGGCTCCTGGACTACACCCTCGGGACCGTCTCGCACTATATGGTTTTCTTGTAGCTTTCTCTAGCACGTGATTCGATTCGGGTTTCAGTGAGTTGAGCCTTTTTGATTTTCTTTTTTCTACTTTGGCGAGGGACTAGCTTTTTTTTGTAGTGATTCTGCCTCTGTCTTTTTGAGTGCTTCACTTTTGCTCGGTTAAAACCTTCACAATTTTTGGGCCTTAGGCCTCTTTTGATTTTCTTCTTTGAGTTTTTTGCTCCTTTGTGACTTGCTAGTCCATTTTGTCAGCCTTCTTGGGAGGTCCAATCATCGCCCGCAAGCCTATGGAAATACCTCCCCTCTCCTCTCGTCTTCGTCGTTTCGCACGGGTCAAGATGAGGGTCGCTCATTTATTTTCTCGGCTATTTTGACTAGAGAGAGGACGGTCTGATTCCCGTCCTCGCCTTTGCATAGATGCTTCCTGGCGGAGTTTGACTCAATTGTTCACTGAAAATCCGAAGTGCAGCCTCCACTGACTTCGAAAACCATATAGTTTGATTTGATCCTTTAAGTGCTTGCCAAGCCTCTCTAGGGCAATTTCTATCAACTCCACATCCCTAGGTTATCTCAACACAAAGGGACAAATGAAAAGTTACATTCTAAGTTTTTAAACAGTTTGCCTTTTCATAAGGTTGATGCATGAATCATGATCTATCTTTTTCACATTCTTAAGTTCAAACTTTCAAAAAAGATACTTTTTTTTTATTTTTAAAAAGAAAAAACATGCATTGGTTCTCACCCCCCACTTTTGAACGAAGGCAAGCCTTAGTTCAAAAGTCATGCAAATATATATAGGAGAAGGAAATGACTTTAGGAAAAAAGAAGAGCAGAACTCCCTTTAAGGTGTCGAGTGAACGACATGGCATGAGGCTGGATAATCGAGGGAGTTCGGCTGGGGCCTTAAACTCTCAGCGCAGGCCCGGTAAATTCACGGAAGCTGCCTGGCTGATCTGATCCTTGCTCCGAAACTTAATTCCTACATGTAAGACATTTCTTCTGGACAAAAAGATGGGTGAGAGCGCTTATTGAAAATTAAAATGACAGAAAGTAAGATAGTGTCGGGTTACCTCCCGACTAGTGCACTTGTTTAACGTCGTTGGCTCGACAGTACCTTGTTCTGGATCATTGGTTGGGATCCCATGGGTGGCTTAGGTCGAATTTCGCCACTGTTCCTGTGTTGGTTCTTGCTTTGACTTTTCCTGTGCCTGGGATAGAACTCCAGGGTTTTGGTGTTTTTTCTTTCCATTGTTTCTGATAAGGCGAGAGACCCTTGACCATAGCTGCTGGTCTTGTTACTTTTTTGGTCTCTAATGACAGGTCAGAAAATAGTGCACTGTGATCTGAGATAGGTGTTATGTCCGGTGGTTTCTTTGTGTCCGGGCGGCTTGTATTGATGTAGAAGTGTGCAATTTTGCCGCCGAACTTAAGCAATAACGATCCCTTACCTACATCGATTCTTGCTTTAGTGGCGTAGAGGAATGGTCGTCCCAATATTATTGTTGGCGAGTCGTCTTCGCAGGTCTCTTCTGTTGGTATGACATAGAAGTCTGCAGCCACAGCGAGTTTTCCTACATGAAGTATTACATCCTCCAACTCTCCAATCGGACGGATGCACGACTTATCCCCTAGCTCGATATTCGACCTGGGTGGTTTCAACGGACCCAGTCCTAATAAATAGTATAAGGAGGAAGGCATGGCATTGACCGCAGCCCCAAGATCGATTAAGCACTTACGGATCTGGATTTCCCCAATACCACAGGTGACTGTGAAGGCCCCCGGGTCTTTGTTTCTTTCCGGTTGTGACTCATGATCTGAAGTGAGGACTTTTTCAGTTGTTGGGTCATTCTGCCAATTCCTTGGCTTGGGATTTGGATATTCGGGCCCTTTTATCTTTTGCCTTGAAGCATAAATATTTGTCGGGGGATCCCGCCTTAGCTTGTTGTCGTCATCCCATCCAGATGCTGGTACGTCAGAGTGTAGGATTGGCGGAGGTGTTATGCAAACAGTGAATGCATATCGTCCGTTGTCGGCATGTGTGACCCATGTTTTGCCATCCTTGGGTCGGTCTTCCTCTTGGTCCCAATCAGGTTGACGTCTGCGGTTGAAGTGATTGCTCGTCAGTTTGTAGGCTGGGGCTCGTGCTACTTCTCCTAGTGTAGCTTTCATGTCCGACCTTCTTATCATGCTTATATTAGCCTTCGGATTTTGGATGGTCTGTGAAGGAAGTCTGCCCGGTTCAGCAGTGAGTGTTGACATGGCAGTGGCAAGCTGGGACATTTGTTTGGTTAATTCAGAAATTGCCCCGTCTGTTTTTGCCTGGAACTGGTGTAGTGAAGCTCCCAACTGATTAACGTTTCCCGCAAGTTCCTTCATCGTGTCATTGAGTGACTTGCTTGGTTCTTGCTGATTGCTCGGGCTGGCTTGATTCTGGTTTGGTCCTCCTTGCTGATATTGGCTTGCCGAAGGAGTGTTCTGATTATACAGCTGGTGTGGGGGTTGGTAGGATGACTGAGTTGATTGACGGACAGCTGGTTGAGCATTTTTCTGAGTATAGTTGCCGTTATGCCAGCTCGGGTTGGTTGTTTGACCAAACTGTCTGATTTGTCTGGTTCTGTTATTGTTATTGTTGTTGTATCCTTGGTATCCTCCCACCGCATTCACTTCTGCTGGTTCCTCTTCTATTAAAGTTGGGCATGCGTCAGTTTTGTGGTCCGTCGAGCCACAAAATTTGCAAGGCTTAACAGGAACTGGCTGCCTTCGTAGGATCTGAATCATCATTTCTTTTAACTGTTTCATCTCCTCAGACATAGAGTTCAATGGTGTTTCGGCCTTTGCCACACTTTTTGTTCGGGAGAATTCTTCCTGCCGAGTTGTCTCCTCTCGGAATCGAGCATTTTCAGCAACGTCATTTATCAGTTGCCTAACTCCGCTCAATGATAGATTCATTATGGATCCTCCAGCTGAGGCATCCAGGAGCATTTTGTCTAAGGGTCTTAATCCATCAATGAGGTACTCGATTATGAGTTTCTCGGGCAGTCCCAGCGTACAGCAGCTTCTTTCCAGGTGGTTGAACTTTTCCAGGTAATCGTACATGGTTTCGTTGGGTCCTTGCTTGATGTCCTGCAGTTGCCTTCTTACTTGCATTGCCCTTTCTGCTGGGTAGTATTTGTCTAAGAATTTCTTCTGCATCTGAGCCCATGTTCTGATGCTTCCGGAAGGCAATGAAAGGAACCAATCGTTTGCCGCGTCAATGAGGGAAAAGTAGAACGCTTTTAACTTGAAGTCGTCTACGTTTACGCCATTCGGTTTTAAGTTTTGGCAAATTCCATGTAAGCGCTGGAGATGGGCCATTGCTGACTCTCCACGATTTCCTGCGAACTTCGGTAAGTTGTGGGCCACTGAAGCGTTGATGTTGATATTTTCCAGCTCAGGGCTTTCGTAGATACACCACAATTGAATCCTGAAATCCGGTGCGTTGAGTTCTCCCAAAGTAGGTTCGTGATAATGGTCGTTATCCCAATAGTAATTATCGAAGACGGGTTCACGTCATGGTACTTGTCGAGGGCGTGGGGGTGGTGGATATCTAGGGGGTTGTACTGGACCAGCTGCATTTCGGTCCTCGGGTGGTTCTTGGTTTCGTCTGTTAGCTTCCCTATCGCGAGCTCTCCTGTTTCTGATGAGCTGTTCCGGATCGTCGATATATGGAAGCGGTATCTCATCGTTTCGATCGTACAGGTTTATTTCTTCGTCATCCTGGTAGTCGTGGTGACTTTCTTCGCGAGACATGGTCGTTTTGAAGCGCGTATCGATTTGAACAACTTATCCGATTAACTGACTAATTCCCCGGCAACGGCGCCAATTTGACGGGAGCGTCGGTTGCACTGTCGTTAGGGTGCAATGCGTCTCGTACAAATAAATTTATAATGTCCACTACTCGCGACTTAACTACTAGGTAGTAAGGGTAAGTAGGGGTCGAACCCAAGGGAATTAGGGGGATAGATTGTTCGTTACGGCTTACACGGTGCGTGATTTTAGGTCGAGTGTGGACTTACTGCTAATTACTAAACTACTGTTTTTGGGTTTTTTGGGTTTTTTGGGTTTTTTGTGCGGAAAGTAAATACAGAAAATAAATACTGAAATTAAATACAGAAAATAAAGGAGTTGAGGGTTAGAAGACTTACAGTGGGTGATGCGTGATTGTTGATTCCTCCGGTATGTGAGTGGTTGGTGGTTGTGTTTGATTGAGCAATTATACTAGGAAATTAAATGCAGGGGGTGTTTGCAATTGAAAGAGCGTATTCGGTTTCAGGTATTCTTGTATTATCACATGTTTATTAGTTTAGTAAATCTTCTAAGTATTCAAACGATGAATCGAGGCTAGCGATAGCTCAAGACTTGCAACATCGGCTAAATCACACTTGTTCTATTTAGACTAGCGCCAGTACCAGTTACGTACGCTAGTCTATGTGCATCCACCTGCTCTCCTGTTACGGTTTCCCATAATGGTTTTTTAAATATAGTCGACCTCTTTCAGATAGCTTTGTCTGTTACGACCTCCCCTATCCGGGTGTGATCACGAATATCTTAAGGAAGAGCTTACGAAGTTGGACCCCTAATGGTCACATTCCCAAAATCGTTCACTCTACCTTAGAGACATTCTGACTTTTATATGGCACATAGAACAAGTATTGAATACTAAGAAAATAAACTAAGCTAATTAAACATTAAATAATACAAGATTATACCTTCCGCCGAATGAGGAGTTTAGCCTCGCCTGTCCATGGAGGAGGGCGCCTAGCCAAATATCGTAACTTTATTGATCCAAACCAACTTACAAAATATTACAAAATGTAGAGAGATAAGTGATTGTGTATGGAATGGTTTTGGATGATGAAATGAGGAGGGGTGAGCCTCCTTTTATAGGAGAAATGGGAGGAAATGGAGGGCTAGGATTGATTTGATCCAAGGGTGGAGGATGAGGCTTGGATGAGCCAAGGAGGCGCCGCCACTTGGCGGCGGAGGAGTGGTGGAGGAGCAGCCGCCGGTGGGTGGTTGTGGTGGAGGAGTAAATGGTGGTGGAAGCCACCTCCCAAGCAAGTCATCAAGTCATCCAAGGAGGAGAGAGGAGGAACATGTGGTGGAGGAGCCACCACATGGCGGCGGCGGATTCGTGGAGGAGAGCCGGTCATCCATGGAGGAGGAGGGAGGAGCCGCCGGTGGTGGGTGGTGGTTTTGGGGTGGTTTTCCTCTTTGGCCACCTCTTCTCCAAGTCACAAGTCATCTTGCCCATATGTGAGTTTTGTACAGTTTTGCACTGTCTTTTCACAAAACTGTCAGTGTAATTTGGCACTGGGTTGACTTGATTCCATCTCTGCACAATTTGTGATGAGTGATTCATCGTCAGGATCCTTGATATTTCTTCAGTCGGCATATGATCTTGACCTTGAATCGACTCCTTATATCTTTTCTGTGCTAAAAGCCTCTCCTTAACGTGTTTTCACTTTAATCTCTAAAATGCCCTGTAGAAATATATCGGGACTAACAAGTGGATGTTAGACAGACAAACAGTCTAACTTGGGGGGTTTATCTGTGTTTTTGATTCGTATAATTGTGGTCCATCAGCCGTCCATTTCGGAAAACATCAAAAATGAAAATAGACTGCGGAAGTGGGAAGCTATCAATGGAAGTAGAAGGAGAGGTCTTCAGCTTTGACATATTCAGAGCAATGAAGCATCCCATGGAATCCGAGGAAGTGTACGCTCTCGACGCTTTGGACGACCTAGTCCAAGAAGTTCAATCAGAACCAAGAGCAGATCCCTTAGAAGCCATACTCAATAGAGCCGAACACTCATTCGAATTAATCGAAGGCTAACAAGAAACGCTGGCCCACTTAACAATCTCGAAGCCTCTCACACCAGGATATGAAGTCAACGAGGTAAAATTATTCAAATCAAATACTTTTTTACCCTCAGTGATTCAAGCTCCCAAAATAGAATTGAAGCCTCTGCCCGGACATCTGAAGTACGCTTTCCTTGGGGATAATAACACACTCCCGGTAATCATCAAGAGTGGCTTGGAAGCAGGCCAGGAACATAGTTTGATAAAAGTACTGAGACAGCACAAGTTGGCTATTGGATGGACTCTAGTCGACTTGAGAGGAGTTAGCCCAGTGGTATGTATGCACTGTATTCTACTTGAGGACGGGGCAAAGCAATGAAGAGAACCTCAACGACGACTCAACCCAATCATGATGGAGATCGTCCAAAAAGAAATACAGAAGCTACTTGATGTGGACGTTATCTATCCTATATCAGACAGCCAATGGGTAAGTCCTGTCCACGTGGTCCCAAAGAAAAGTGGGATCACAGTCGAGGAAGATGCCGAAGGAAAAATGGTAAGAACAAGGGTCAAGAACGGCTGGAGAATGTGCATCGACTACAGGAAATTAAACGCCGTCACAAGAAAAGACCATTTCCCTCTACCATTCATCGATCAAATGCTAGACCGACTGGCGGGCAAGCCACATTTTTGCTTCCTGGACGGGTTCTCAGGCTACAACCAGATCCCCATAGCACCTGAGGACCAAGAGAAAACTACATTCACCTGCCCATTCGGCACATTCGCCTTCAGAAGGATGTCGTTCGACCTATGCAATGCCCCAGGGACTTTTCAAAGGGTGGTGACCAGTATCTTTTCAGATATGATCGGAGAATTCATTGAAGTCTTCATGGACGACTTCACCATCTATGGAGACACATTCGACGCTTGCTTAAGCCATTTGAGCACAGTTTTGGCACGATGTGTGTCCATGAACTTAGTGCTCAATTATGAGAAGTGCCACTTCATGGTAACACACGGAATAGTCTTGGGACATATTGTCTCACAAGAAGGCATGGAAGTGGACAAAACGAAGATTGACCTGATCATGACTCTACCATACCCATCCACGGTCCGAGACATCCAATCATTCCTTGGCCATGCGGGATTCTACCGACGATTCATCAAGGACTTCTCCAAAAAGGCGTTGCCTCTATCCACTCTTCTCCAAAAAGAAGTTCCTTTTGAATTCACCAATGCATGCAAGGAAGCCTTTGATGATCTGAAGAAAGCCCTCACTAGCACACCCATCATCCAAACTCCGGATTGGGGAAAACCATTTGAAATCATGTGCGACGCAAGCGACTTCGCTGTGGGAGCAGTTCTCTGCCAAAAAATTGATAAGAAGGCGGGTGTGATCTAGTACGCCTCACGAACCCTAGATTCTGCCCAACAAAACTACTCCACCACCGAAAAGGAACTCCTGGCAGTGGTATTCGCTCTGGAAAAGTTCAGATCATATTTGCTTGGAGCAAAAGTGATAGTTTATTCTGACCATGCTGCCATCCGTTACCTGATGAAGAAGAAGGAGGCCAAGCCAAGACTCATTCGGTGGATACTACTACTGCAAGAATTCGATGTGGAGATAAGGGACAAGAAGGGGATCGAAAATACTGTGGCCGACCATCTAAGCAGGATTGTCCGAGAAGAAGAAGAGGGGCACATAACCGAGTCATTTCCATACGAACACCTCTATGCAGTCTCAACCAAAGTGTCGTGGTATGCCTCGATCGTCAACTACCTTGTAGGAAATACATTTCCTCCTTCTTTTACTAAAGCACAATGCATGAAACTTAGGCATGATGCTAGACATTACTTATGGGATGATCCTTACTTATGGAAAATAGGAGCAGATCAAATACTTAGGAGATCCATCCCCGATAATGAAATAGCTTCTGTTATTAGCTTCTACCATGAGTTTGCATGTGGAGGACATTTCGGGCCTAGGAGAACCGCTAGAAAAATCCTAGATAGCGGCTTCTTTTGGCCAAGTTTATTTAGAGATGCCTATGAGAAGTGTAAAAAGTGCGATAGGTGTCAAAGAGTAGGAAATTTGTCAGCTAGAAATGAGATGCCTCAAGTACCCATATTAGTCAACGATGTTTTCGACATTTGGGGTATTGATTTTATGGGACCATTCCCAGTTTCATGCGGTTATACTTATATTTTAGTTGATGTGGATTATGTGTCAAAATGGGTAGAAGCTAAGGCCACAAGGTGCGACGATGCAAAAACTGTCATTGATTTTTTGCGCACTAACCTATTTTGTAGATACGAGGTACCCAAGGCCATAATCAGCGACCAAGGAACTCATTTCTGTAACCGCATGATGGCTGCCACCTTGAAGCACTATCATGTCCACCACCGAACGTCCACGGCATATCATCCCCAGGCCAATGGTCAAGCGGAGATCTCCAACCGCGAAATCAAGGGAATTTTAGAAAAAATGGTGAAGCCGGGTAGGAAAGATTGGAGTCAGAGGCTAGATGAAGCTCTTTGGGCTTATCGGACAGCATACAAGACACCAATTGGAACCTCCCCCTTTCGACTTGTTTATGGAAAGGCATGCCACCTTCCGGTGGAATTAGAACATAAAGCCCATTAGGCGCTCAAGCATTGCAATCCGGATTTGAAGGCTGCCGGACTAGATAGGAAGCTTAATCTGTGTGAGCTTGAGGAATTATGGCTTGAGGCCTATGAAGGGCAAACGGACTACAAAGCGCGAACCAAATTGTATCATGACAAATTCATCCTCCGTCGCTCATTTAAGGAATGACAACAAGTGCTACTCTTCTCCTCACGGTTGAAGCTGATGCCTGGC
This sequence comes from Rhodiola kirilowii, assembly GCA_033675215.1. NCBI lineage: Eukaryota > Viridiplantae > Streptophyta > Magnoliopsida > Saxifragales > Crassulaceae > Rhodiola > Rhodiola kirilowii. The sequence continues at coordinate 18,788,962 of CM066198.1, forward strand.
AAACTAAAATCAAGATGGACCGGCCCTTATACTGTGACTAAGGTATTCAGCCATGGGATGCTCGAGTTGGAAAGCATGGAGGATGGAATCCGATTCAATGTGAATGGACAGCGAGTCAAAAACTACCATGGCGAGGTCAACTTGACAACGCAGAAATACGACCTAAGCCGCCCATGGGATCCCAACTGGTGATCCCCATGTGTCGAGCCAACGATGTTAAACAAAGGCACTGGTTGGGAGGTAACCCGACACCTATCTTACTTTCAGTAATTTTATTTTCTATCATTTAGTTTTTACCGTAAGTCGCTCTCACCCACTTTTTGTATAGAAGGAATGTCTAACATGTAAGAATTGGTTTTTGGAGCAAGATCAGATCAGCCAGGCAGCTTCCGAGAATTACCGGGCCTGCGCTGAGAGTTCAAGGCCCCAGCCGAACTCCCTCGATTATCTTTCCACAACATGAAACGACACCGTAAAAGGGAGTTTAGTTCTTCTCTTTTCCTTAATGTCATTTCCTTCTCTTGTATATATTTGCATGACTTTTGAACTAAGTCTTGCTGAAAGGCATGCCTTCGTTCAAAAGTGTGGGGTGAGAACCGCCTGTGTACATAGTTAACATGCTTTTTCTTTTTCCTTTTCCCTTAATATTATCTTTTTGAACATATGAACTTGAGAATGTGAAAAAGATAGATCTAAATTCATGCATTTACCTTGTGAAAATTCAACTGTTTAAAAACTTAGAATGTAACTTCTCATTTGTCCCTTTGTGCTGAGATATACAGGGGATGTGGAGTTGATAGAAAATGCCCTAGAGAGGCTAGGCAAGCAATCGAAGGATCGAATCAAACTATATGGTTTTCGAAGTCAGTGGAGGCTGCACTTCGGGTTTCAGTAAAGATTGAAGTCATCTCCACCGTGCAGCGTTTATGCAAGAGGCGGGACGGGAATCAAACCGTCCTATCTCTAGTCCTAGTAGCCGGGAAAATAAATGAGCGACCCTCATTTTGACCCACGCGAAACGGCAAGGATGAGAAAGAGCGGGGAGGTATTTCCATATGCTTGCGGGCGATGATTGGACCTCCCAAAAAGGCTGAGAAAATGGACTAGCAAGTCACAAAGAAGCAAAAGCTATAAGAAGCTAATCAATGGCCAAAGGCCAAAATTGTGAAGGTTTTAACCGAACAAAAGTGAAGAAACTCCAACTCAATATCAAAGGCCAAAGGCCGATTCACTACAAAAGCTGTCCCTCGCCAAAAAGAAATCAAAGTGCTCAACTCAGTGAAACCCGAACCGAATCACGTGCTAGAGAAAGCTACAAGGAAACCATATAGTGCGAGTCGATCCCAAGAATGCAGTCCGGGAGCCTAAAAAGGGCTATCTCCCAAAACATCCGAATTAATTTGCATCTCGGCACGAAGGTACAAGTATCAAGTTTCTTCTAAGTATTTACACGGTTTAGTTTGGTAATAATTAAGTAATGCATGAATTAAGATAAATCAAGTCCCACAGTCTCACTTTCATATTTTACTTAGAGTGTGTGCCGCCATTTAAGAAGAATTGTTCGGGACGAACAGCTAAAAGTGTGGGGTGATCTGATGGACCATAATTGTATGAATCATAAACACAGATAAACCCACCAAATTAGACGCTTTGTCTATTTAACTTTTGCTTGTTAGTTCCGATATTTATCTGCAGGGTATTTCGACGTCTAGAGAGAATACATGCTAAGGAGGACTTTTTAAGCTGAATATGAATTACGAGTCATTCCAAGTCACGACTAGATGCCGACTGAAGAAATATCATGAACCTGACATGGAATCACTCAAAACAAGTCCAACCGAAGAGCAACCAGAGACAGTCCGGAGCTGAAAGGACCGATGGCTTTTGTGAAAACCTCACAAAACTCACAAACCACTCTCCTCATGCCACCTAGCCGGCGGCTCCTCCCTCACAACTCCTCTCCTCCTCTCCTTGCAAGCCACATGGCCGGCGGCTTTGGGGAAGAAGACAAGAGGACCGGCGGCTTTTGCTCTCTTCCATGGATATCTTGCCATGTGGTGGCCTCTCCTCCACACCTCTCACTCCCCCATGGCTATAAATACCAAGCCATTCCCTTTGTAATCAACATCCCATTCTCATTCCAATTCCATAAGTTAGTGAGAGAAGCTCTCACTTCTCTCTAGATTAGGGCACCACTCTTGTAAACACTTGTTTCCATCTATAATACTCCTGTTGGTTCTTGAGTATTCTAGTAGTTCCTGAGTTTACTCCTGTTGGTTCTTGAGTATTCTCTTTACTTTACTCTCTTAGCTATGGTATCCACCTCTATGGATATTCGTAGCTAAACCCTTCATTCGATTGAAGGGGTGTACTTATATCATACAATGTTTTAGACCCTGCACCTAGTGCCTCTCTGTGTTCAAAACTTGTTCTATGTGCCACATATTAGGTTAGAATTTCCAAGGTTGAGTGGATGCTTTAACGGGCAAAGCTCTTCTGTGGGGTTTGTGAACATACTCGGGTAAGTGGATGCTTTAACGGGCAAAGCTTATCTGAGGAGTTTGACCTCTCTTAAAAACCATTTGGTTGATCGTCACTGAAGATCAAATGGATGCACATAAGGCTAAGATACTTCGAAAGGAGGAATTAGTCTAAATAGAACAAGTGTTCTAAATGATGTGGCAAGTCTTGTGCTAGAAATAGCCTCGATTCATCTTTGAACACATAGTATGATCATTAGATGTCAATGATAAACAGACTATGATACAAAGCCCCTGCAATCGAATACTTCCTTTTAACTGCAATATCAACTGCTGACGTTCCGCAAGACTTGCCAATCACGCAACAACCGCTGTAAGTCTTTCCTTTTATTTTCAGTATTTACTTTTCTGTCATTTACTTTTCCACACTAAAAACCAAAACCAACCAAAAAGTCACGTAGTTATTCGCGCTAAAACCTCAATCAACCCTAAAATCACGTTCCCCGCCTGTACAATCCCTCAAAGAACGACTTATCCCCCTAATTCCCTTGGGTTCGACCCCTACTTACCACTTGCTACCCAGTAGTGAAGTCGCGAGTAGCGGACTTATAAATTTATTCTTGACTTTCGCACACGACGACTGTGCGTCCGTCAAGATCCCACATTTCAGTCACGGTTAAGTTCATGACCGATCCTCCTACTGCGTCATTAATCCTTGACCGCTCAACTGGCCTCATCCCACAAATAAATTTTTGAAGAACAACCACGTTCGTGATTCCATGGTGCGGGCAGCATGAGACAACGGTATCAAAGTACGTATAGTACTCGTCCAAAGTCTCATCCCGGGATTGTTGAAGGCAGATGATCCTCTCTCGGGTGTCATGTCGTAAGGATGGCGGGGAGAATTCTTTCAGGAATTGGGCACGAAGATCCTCATAATAGCCTGCACAACTAGCAGTTGATGAGTAATACCAAACTACAGCAAAGTCAGTTAAAGAAAGTTTAAAGCATTCCATCTTAAACTCCTCTAACGTTTCATTTTCAGGTTTCATGTGTCTGCAGATGGCGTGAAAATGTTGGCAATGTATTACAGGGTCCTCGCCGATCACACCTCCAAACTGGGGGAGATACCGAATCATCCATGCATACATAGTGGACAGTGCAATGAAAAATAAATGAAAGGGAAAGAAAAAGCACAACTAATCCGATTGCTAATTCCAATTCCCCAGCAACGGAGCCAATTTTTGACAAGGCCTTGTCGTGAGGCAATGCAAAAATATATTTATAAGTCCACTACTTGTGACTTCACTATTGGGTAGTAAAGAGGTAAGTAGGGGTCGAACCCAAGGGAATTGGTGGATAGTAGTTCTTTGAGGAAATTGTACATAAATTTAGTACGATTGGGGTTGGTTGTGGTTTTAGTACTGAAAGTAATACTGAAAAGTAAATTGCGGGAACAGTTGAGTTCAATATCAACCATACAACATACTTTTGGTTTGTCGCACGCTGTATTTCAAGCGCAATACGTGCCAAATATTATGTTGGATTGATGTTGCAAACTTCTGTAATGAAAGTAAATTGCGGAAAGTAAATGTACTAAAAGTAAGTGCGAAAAGTAAATGTACTGAAAATAAGTGCAGAAAGTAAAGACTGAAAATAAAGGTACTGAAAATAAAGACTGAAAGTAAATGTGCTGAAAGTAAAAGTTAGGTACTGAAAGTAAAGTTAGTGACTGAAAGTAAAAGTTAGTTGAGGAATTTAAAGTACTGAATGTAAAGGGTACTGAATGTAAGCAGTTGATAGTAACAACGAAAGCAGAATGAAGAGTTAGTGTTTTAATCAAAGGAAAGGATTCGGTTTAGGGGCCTTGTATCATAGTTCCGTTCATCATTGACCGCTAATGAGCATACTAAGTATTCAAAAATGTAACAAGGCCATTTCAAGCGCTTGCCACACCGTCTAGTCCATTTCAAGACATAGCGCACTTGTTCTAGCTAGACCAATACCCCATTTCAAGGTATATTAGCCTAAGTGCAGTCACTTGATCTCTCATTTCCGATCAAACCAAGCGACTTAAAGAGAGGTTGAACTCCACGGAAAAGCTTTGCCATTTCAAGCATCCACTTAACCGTGTATGTTCACGAACCCCACGGAAGAGCTTTGCCATTTCAAGCATCCACTCAACCGTGTATGTTCTACCCGAATATATAGCACATAGAACAAGCTTGAACACAATAGTAGCACTAAGAAAAGGGTCTAAAATGTTTTCATGATACAAGCACACCCCTTCAACCGAATGAAGGGTTTAGCTACAAGTATCCATGGAAGTGGATATCATAGCTAGTGCAAGAAAAGTAAATGGTTTGAAATCAAAGACAAGGAAAGTAAGGTTTTGGAAAAGTAACTCAAGAACAAACAAGACTACTCAAGAACAAAGTGAAGTAAAGACAAGGAAAGTAAGAGAGCTTCGGTTTTGGACAAGAAAATAAAGAGAGCCCAAGAGCAAGAACAAGAGCAAGAACAAACTCAAGAACAAACTTGGAGCTTTTGGTATTGAAATGCAAGTGTTTACAAGGATTTGTGCCTAAAGGGTTCTAGAGAGATTCTCTATCTAAGTATCCAAGGATTGTGGATGGATGTGGATTCAAGGGCCAAGCCCCTCTATTTATAGCCATAAGAGGCGGTTTGTGGTTGGCTTTGGACCAACCGACTTGCCCTCTAGTTGCTCCTCAAGTCTTCGGTTTGAGCCTAGTTTGGAACCAAAGGGCAAGGCACATGGAGTGCACATGGGCGGCTAAGCTTGGGTGAGCCAAGGGGCATCCACTTGAGCTTGGTTCAGCCAAGGGTCATCAACTTGAACTTGGTTGTGGCCTGGTTTCAAACCAAAGGTCAACCGAAGTGAATAGTATAAGCTAACCGGGAAAGAAGTAGTTTGGTTGGACTTCGCCGGATTTTGACCTAAGCAAGGCTAAAACTGATCGGAGCATGGCTGTGGCTGGACTGGGCTTGATCGGAGCACCGCCGGAGGTTCGTCGGAGCTCGCCGGAGCTTGCCAGAATTTTGGCCAGAATCTGGCCGGAGCTTTGGCCGGCTGTCCTTGGCTATTGGACCATGGATTTGGAATGTTGAGGAGATTCTAAGACTCATCCATGAAATATGTTTGGCCAGATTCTGCCCGGAGCATTGTCAAAATCCCAAAACAGCAGAAATTGCCCTAGTTTGGCGTTGATCAGGCTTGAGTTGGTTCCACTCGGGCGTTTTGTCTAGGAAGTGAGATTGTTCGAGTTATTGGGCATTTAAAACACTTTGGCCAAGCTAGAATTGCCAGATTCCATGGTTTTGTCGAGCGACTTGGTTTCAGTGCCTATGCGCGCGGGGCCTTTGCTTTGGAACTGGGCCAACTGCCAATCTGCCTGAGCATTCTCCTTGGTTTTCCGACATTGTCCACCTTATTTTCTATTTTGATCACTTTGCTCGAGGTGGATTCGTCAGAGCAGCTCGTTTGCCCGGTCAACTTGAATTCAGAGCTAGACAGCTCGGGCGTGGCCTGGGCGATGCCTGAGCGGGGACCTGGTTCTCTCGGTCCCTGGCCTGCGATACCCGGTACTTCCTCTCAGTCCCTGACTGGCTTTTCCGGGTCCCTGGCTGGGGTCCCTCGGTCCTAGGTGAATTTCCTCGGGCCATTGTCGATTTTCCTCGGACCCTGGTTGTGATTTCTCGGCCAGAAATGTTTGGCAATCCTTTTTAGCTTAAGAACCCCCTTTTTAGCTCGTTTCTTCTCTAAACCTCAAAATACCCTGTAGAACAAAAATGGAACTAACAAGTAAAAGTTGTTAAGACAAAGTGTCTAATTTGGTGGGTTTAACTGTCTTAATGAATCATATAAATATGGTCCATCATAGGTCGCAAGCCAACAATACCTGGGGGTTGAGGTTCGCGTGTGAGGTAAGTCTCGGGCTAGGTTTTACAAGTCCGGAAGGAGCGACTGTGCAATGAGAGTTGCAGTCACGAGCTCCGGGATGGACGTGGCGAACAATACCGAGGGGTTGAATTCTATGTGCGAGATACGCCTTCCTCTATTCGTGAAAGTAGACGAGGGCTGAAATCCCTTTAGATAGACGTAAGAGCCTTGGTCTAATCATCCAGACATGTATCGTGCTTGAAATCAAACTTTTGGAGTCTTAAAACACATATGAGTGAAGTAGTTCCTTATAGTACACCTTTAACCTTGGTAGTGACATTTTTTCTAGATTCATTAGATAGTTTAGACTATTGAGATTGACTAGCTTTAGTAACTTAAACCACCCTAACCACTCGGAACTAAAATGGACAGATCGAAACAAAATTGAATAGTGGCCTTGAGTTTACACTCGGTACTTACCGATTTGTAAATGTTTTTTACTAAGTAGAGGTAGATACACCCCAAACTACAATAGCCAAAATGGCGCCGTTGCCGGGGAGTAACGCATTAACTTTAGTCACTATAGTAGATTTTGTGAGATTTGGACTATTCTTGTAGATATTTTTCCTTTTCTTTTGTGCATTCTTTACACTCATATCCCTTGCTAAATTTTTTTATTTTTTTTTTGCGAGGATGGACTCATACAACCAACAAGTCTCATACAGTGAGGAACATGAACGAGAGGAGGAGGATTAAATTGCTTATTGGGAAGATCATGGCTATCCGACACACACACACACTCTCCTTATTGGAATGGTAGCCAATGCTCATTCGTAGAAGACTCCTACCCTCAATATCCCTTGGAACCTCAACTCATCAATAGACCCTTGGACATGGAAATAATGCTAACCATGATTCAAGCTAACAAAATCCCAAGCCGCCGGAGACAACATAGTGATGTTCTGATCAATTCAAGTCCTAAACCGAAGATCGGACGACTTGGCCACTCCCAACCAAATGGTTGTTACCCAAATGACACAACAAGCAATGGAGGATGGGAGCTTGGATGATGAAGAAGAGGTGATGGGGCGTATTTATATGACTCATCGAGTACACTAAACCCACCAAAAATGACATTTGGTGATACGAACATATGCTTGTTAATGTCGTTTTGTGTATATAGGCAATTTTGGAGTCTAAAGAGGAATCAAGCCTAAAAAGGGAGATTTGTGCCGAAAAGCACGCCAAGTCATTTCTGACCAAGTCGGGTCCGAAGAAATGATCACCCAGGCCGTGCCCAGGCATCGCCCAGGCCGCGCCCAGGCATCGCCCAAGCATCGCCCAGGCCGCGCCCCGCGCACCAGCCGAGCTGTCTAGCATTGAATTCAAGTTTCCCAGGCAAACTATCTGATCTGACGAATCCGCCTCGAGCAAAGTGATCAAAATGGCAAATAAGGTGGACAATGTCGGAAAACCAAGGAGATTGCCCAATCAGATTGGCAATTGGCCCAATTCCAAAGGTCTCGCGCGCGCTAATAGGCACCGAAACCAAGTCGCTCGACCAAACCAGCTAATCTGGCAAATCTGGCTCGACCAAGTTGTTTGAAATGCCCAACAACTCGGACAATCTCACTTCCCAGACAAAATGCCCGAGTGGAACCAGCTCAAGCCCGATCAAGGCCAAACTAGGGCAATTCCGGCCGTTTTGGGATTCCGACCAGGTTCCGGGAAGATTCCGGCCAAACGACTTCGACCATTAGGCTTAGAATTGCCTCAGCATTCCAAATCCATGGTCCAAAAGCCAAGGAACTCCGACCAAACTTCCGGCCAACTCCGGCCAAACTCCGATCAAGCTCCGATCAAGCACAACCAAGTCCAACCAAGTTCCAGCCAAGAAGTTCCAACCAAGAACCGAATTCCCAATATTCCGATTGGCTTCTACTATTCACTTCGGTTTAGTTTTGGAGTTCGGTTGGCCTCTTCTATTCAAGTCCGGTTGGCCTCATCTAGTCCAAGATTAGTTGCCCTTTGGATGAAGCCAAGCTCAAGTCGGTTGGCTCAAGCATGTGCAAGGCAAGTGGGATGGCTTTTGGAAGAGACAAACTCAAGTGGCTTGCTTTTGGGATATTTCTTCAAACCAAAGCTTATCTTCTCCTCCCTGAACCGACTTCCCTTGCCTATAAATAGAAGGGCATGCCCTTAGAAATGTATCCTTGTCCTAGTGCTTGGAAGTCCCAAGTCCTTAGAGAGAAGAGAGCTTAACTCTCTTCTCTTCGTTTTCAATACAAACAAAATTTGCTCTCTACTTTGTTCTTGAAAACCTTTACTTTCTTGCACTTGTTCTTGAGCTCCAAAGCTCTTACTTTCCAGCAAGCACTCTTTCCTTTACTTGTCTTGATTTGGAGCTCCTCTCCCTTTACTTTCCTTGCACAAAGGCCACGGTTACTTGTATTCCTTGACATGAATACAAGTAGCTAAAGCTTTCTTTTACTTTCTTGTCAAAGCTCTCGATTTCCTTTACTTGCACTTGATTTGGAGCTCCTCTCCTTTACTTTCTTGTTTTCCTTTACTTTTGTAAGTATGGTGCTTGTATTCCTTGACATGAATACAAGTACCTAAAGCATATTCGGTCAAAAGGTGTTCATACTTGTGTATGCATCTTGAGACTAGAACTTAATGCTATTTTGTGTGTCAACTAGTTCGGTGCCATTATTCGGTTGAACAACAAGGCTAAGTGGATGCATCGAAAGGACAAAACTTAGCTGAGTGGTTCAATCTTGATTAGACAACAAGGCTAAGTGGATGCATCGAAAGGGCAAAACTTAGCCGAGTAGTTTGATCTTCCTTAAGTAGCTTGGTTGATCAGAAATGAGAGATCCAGTGGCTGCACTTAGAACTAGAAGTCTATGTCTTGATTTTGGAGTAGATTGTGGTGTAAGTGCTAGAAATGGCCTTACTTTAGGGTTTAAGTCTTGAAAAGGAATAAACCCACACTTATGAACACAAAGTATGATCATTTGACGTCTATGATGGTTGTCTCACGAGTAGAGACCCTAGACTGAATATCTTCCATCCTTACTTATCTGTCATTTACTTTCTGCACTTTACTTTTCAGCACTTTACATTTCAGTCTTTACTTTTCTGTCATTTACATTTCAGCACTTTACTTTTCACGCACTTTACTTTCAGCACTTTCATTTCTGTCATTTACTTTCTGTCTAAAAAAACCCTCAAAAACCAAATCTGTATTTACTTTCTTTTCAAGAACAACTATTCCACACTGACTCTCTTGGGTTCGACCCCTACTTACCGCTTGCTAATCCAATAGTGAGCCACGAGAAGTGGAACTATAAATGTAAATTTTGCAGTGCCTCAATGACGGCTCTGTCAAGAGGCCTCGAAGAAGAAGTCTTGGAATCTGACACCTCAAAACAAGGACAGGATCAAGAAATTGAGGGCGAGTTTATGAGAGCCGCTCGCCAAGCTTTTGTAAAGTTTGGGATAGTGAATCTTGCACCGAGGAAGATTTGGAACACGAAAGTGCATCACCCTTCACCACTAGCACGTTTCATGATCATTTAGTTGAGAACACACTAGAGTTCACCATTCCATCAACGCCTTGCCTCTCCAACGAGGAATTCTTCAATGATGATGACTCATGCATAGAAGAAATATCTCTTTTGGATGAAGAAGACCTCCTCCCTTCCACTACATGTGGGCTTAAATGTAAGCCTGAATCTCTTGTTGAGGATGATATAGAGGAAGAGCATAATGAGCCACGAGGATTCCCAGAGTATGAAGACCTTGTTGAAGTATTTATGGACGTGACTAGAGAGCAACCTCGCGCACAAGAAAAAACAAGTCTAAAAAAGGGAGTTGGAGAATTTGGCACCCAAGGACATTATTGAAAAACTTGAAGAGTGTGTGCCCATCAAACTAGAGGCTATCATTGAAGATCCTTTCTTTGTCAGAAAGCCTCGAGACAAGTTTTCGAGCTTCCTACCATATTTTGCAAGCTTATTTGAAACGAGCTCCACTGACCCCTTAATTCCAAAGGGTTCAACATTTATGATGGGGTTGAACTTGCAATTGAAAGTCTATTGTAGGCTTGATGGACGAAAATTCAAATGTGATTTGAAGGTGGATTAACATCTCAACATCCAAGGCCCCATGGGTTTGGCAAATGCGAGCTCCACACCGGTCGTGAGCCAAAAATACCGAGGGATTAAGGCTCACGAACAAGAGCAGTCTTAGGCTAGTTCTCCCAGTAAGAAGTGAGCGGATGTGCAACGAGGGTTAGCAGTCACAAGCGAGGGATTGAGGTTGCATGTGAGGCAAGTCTGTTTGCATAATAAAGCATCGAAATAAATGGGATTAATTGATTTGACAAGTCGTATAAATACGACTCCTCAATACCCGAATGATATGAGACCTTTCAGACATTGTTTAAGCGGTATTTGGTGCCTGGATCAGTGCAGATCACGCCCAGCGAAGATATTAAGTTGGGTCCGTCCTTTCAAGACGTTAAGTTATTGTCTTCACTGGGAGCGGTGAGCTAACGTCTGCATAGGGCGCGCGGTGGATGAACACAATCGTGACTTTTAGCTCAGGTCGCATCCATTATTCATCTCAAGTTGATTTCCTATAAATTGAAGGTTGTGAATGTTATTAGAAAAAGTGTTGAAACACTCAGAGAGTCATTTCCTTGATTCAAATCCACTTTTTGTTCCTAAAACCTCAAATCATAAGTTTGATTTCTACATCTTCAGCCGAGAGTAGAAATTTGCTCAGTTTGATTATCCCCATTCAGATTTCGTGTAACCCTCGGCTAAAATTAAAGGGTCAAAATATCAAATTTGAAAAGCAAATACACAATCAAATTTGATATCCATATTTCCATTGACTCATTTAAAGAATCACCAAACGAAGAAAAAGCTGTTGTTTTCTGCTATCAGCCAATTTCCTATACTACTGCACTTATGGAACCTCATCCATACTTCATTTTTCTATCACACGACAGTGACAAGGCTTTCATCCTAGCCTCTCTTGGTTCACTCCCCAACCAAATCACACTGTTTTAGTTGACATTTGTAATGCTCAAAACGTCCTTCCAACATTCTTCATAACATATTGGATTCTCATGTTGATTCCAATGACATCACATTGCTTCCTTATAGGATCAACGCGCTTAGCTTAATCGAATCTTTCATTTCTCAATGATATCCATGATGACTGCATCCTGTTTGAAAGTCACATTGTTTGGGCACCTCATATCCAGCCTTACTTCTTCAATCAGCACCACAAACAAACTGGCCCACTCTATTTATTCTGATGCCCTTTCCGTTTCGCTCCAAGTTACTGCCAGGACTCCCATGTCTTTTTCAAATAAGAGTATCTAGAGGGCCATCTTTAGCTTGACTCTTCTCCCTGATCTGCTCAACTCCACCTCTAATTGCACTAAAGCATCCAAAGTCTTCTGCGAGCCTCTCTGCATGACCTCCATCCACCTCAGCAGCTCCACTGCCTCACACCGTCAGAAACATCTAACAACTTAACTCTTTTTCTCCTTTGGCCACACTTTCTCCATCATCTTTTCAGCACTTTCTCATTAGATGTGAGCTTTCTGGCACACAAAAAGTAAGAAGAAAACTCATCATGCATACTGCTCTGAGTAGCCCTAACTTGCTCGCGTGCTTTTTAAGGGTTTATAGAGCTTATGTCCTTGTGACCATAGTGCTTGAGTACTCTGGAGTCACATATCCAAACTCTCCTAGACAATCCTCCAACACATTTCGGGCTGACGACATTTCTCTGCGCAGCACCAAATACGGATCCGTTATAATATAAGTTTAGATAATAATCATATCTCCCCTCAAATATATTTGTAGTTATTAACAAGTATCTACTTAATATATTTCCATGATCATTTTCTTTAACTGCACTTTAAGTCATCACAAATGTAACATCCCATTTTATCCCACATCGGTGGGAATTCCGATAAGTGAAGATCATAAGCTAGTCTACTAACTATCATGCATATTCTTTTGTTATAGACTCTAGATTGTGGTGATCTAGTGGAGATCGGTGACATGAGATAGTTACGACAGACTAGGCATCTAACGGCTCGAATCGGGTCCTCCTGTCAGGTTGTTACAGTTGGTATTAGAGTCAAACCTCCGCAGTAGGTACCATGAGCGGTCTCTGAATGAAGCGACAATCATGTGTCTGTCCTCCTTGCTCCTAACGAGAACGTTAGGATTCTATTAGTGAGGGTGTGTGTAACATCCCATTTTGTCTCACATCGATGGGAATCCCGTATAAGTGAAGTTTGATAAGCTAACCTACAAACTATCATGTCACCAATCTACCATGGTCTTTTGTGATAGACTATAGGTTATGGTGACCTAGTGGAGAGCGGTGACATGAGACAATTAAGCAGACTAGGCTTATAACGTTTCGTATCGGGTCCTGTGGTTGGGTCATTACAATAACTTTATCACTTATTTCTCTTTCTATAATTATATTTACACAGGGTCAAGTCAGCCTTCATAGCATTTCTATCTAATGAACCATAATTGTCACGTATATCAGTAGGATCAAATGACACGGATCAATCATGAATATCTAGCATGAAAATTACATGAGCTGATTTATGCATGCCTACTTCTCTATGGTCTCTTCTTTAAATTTATTTGACATAAAATATGGTGAGTAAGAGTGTACACCATATACCCATAAGAACCTTTATTAACTGAATATCAATAAACCATGTTTATAAGTAGATTAAACGCAATACAAAATCTCACCAAATTTGCACATCTGACACCTAAACAAGAATTACTCTTCCAAAAATGATAGGGCAATAATATTACTTACTGAGGATCCGTACTGTTGGAGTTCATGTTTCTATGCTCCTCGATTAACAAAATGCCTAAACTATTTCTTTTGCAATGAAAATCAATGACAATCTCGAGTTGTACCTAAATATGGCAAATCCGAAGTATCACAACATAACGAAAATGGTCTCTTTTAAGACTTAAAAATCGAAGTAATGTAGTTACAACAAACCTAAGCCATATTCAACAATTGATGTCGTATAGTACCCTAGTCACCATAAATTGACATCACTTAAAGTTGGAGTAACTTGAGTGATCTGTAGCCGAATTCATATCTGACGTATGAGCATACTTCCTTATTTTTCTCAAACCATGAATTCAATTATAAATTTTAAAAAGATACTTGTCCAACATATCAATTGCATGCAATATACGGACTCGTACAAACCTTGAAAAACATTTGATATCTTTCAATAGAAAGTGATCAGGTACAAAGTTGATTTTTTGGTACAAAATACAAACTAATCTTAGCCTTTGTTCTTATGATTTGAATGAATGAGATTAAATCTTGATTTTTTGGTGCATTTTCTTGGTGACAAATTATAAAATGAAACTGACGAACTGTGTCGTCTTTTTCATTTTTCGGCTCGAAAAGTGACGAATTATAGGTTGATTTTGACGAACTTTGTATTTTGTACCAAAAATCTACTTTGTACCTGATCTTGACCCATCTTTCAATTGAAGTTTGAGAAATCTTACGCATTTCCGGGACTTGGTTTTCTGTTAATATTGACTTAAGTTTAATTTGTCTCTTTATAATTTAAGTTACTAAGATATCAGTTACTTTACTTAGCAAGTAAAAGTAAATTACTTACTCCTCCTATTGAATAAAAGATGCACAAAATCAACCATCAGGTTTGGTTCAATGATCCGCCCCTTCTGGAAGATGCATTACTGCAACGAGCAGAGAATAGTCAGTGTTTTCTAAGAGATGCTAGAGAAGGGGAAGATCAATGTTGTTGCAGAAGCATTGTTCTCAAAATCCTCCGTTATGTCCTCTTAGAAGGTAAAATTCATGAATCCACTCGATTTTATACAAATCGGTCTGTTAGAAGATCTCCGATTAATAGGTGTCTAGTTGCCGCCTAATCACCTCTAGATCCGCCCACACGCCTACCAGATGATTGACTTCTTGATAGAAACTAAATTTTTTATTTATTCTTAAAAAATTTACATATTTTTATATCTTTTTAATATTGAATAAACTATTGAAATGTTTCTACTCTCTTATAATCCTTGAAGACTGTTTCCGCCCAATTAACGCATCATTTTTTATAACCTTATGTAAAAGAATGAGTCAATCAGGTATTATAATACCTGATTAATCCTCGAAGACTGTTTATACATCTTCTTTGACAGTTATTACATCCCAAAGTGCGCTGCTTTGACTGTGTAGAAGAAACTCGATGAAACGGTCTCTTCGCAAGAACTGGGATGTGCAAATAAATAAATTATGTTGGCAATCTTTATTGGCCCAGTTTCGTTGTGATTATGTAACTTGAGATTTATTTAAATATATCGTAACAATAAATATTTTGTGTTGGCAATCTTCCTTGGTCCAGTTTTCTTGTGATGAAAACGGTACAAATGTAAGTTGCATCTGTATATATTAACTATGAATCACTAAAGAACATAACACGTGGCACTTCGTCGATTTTTCCAATATTATATAGGCGGAGTAATATGATTTTTCCAATAGTTATTAATGTTCAATGATAAAGATAAATATTAAGTAAAAAAACTCAATGTTCATCATTATAAACGGCCATCCTCAATTTTTAATAGTGAATCTTTTATTATAATATATAAGTTTCACGTTACTCAACATTATCCAGTAACGTTTTCTAAATTGTCCACGTATTTCGGTTTAATGTTCCGTCATTACTCATTAGCTAAATATTTAATGAAAAAGTTGAATATTCAATGCAAAAGCTAAACATTCAGTGACTTGGGATGCGATACCCACGAAGTTTTGTAGCTACTTAGACTTTGATTGGTCTTTTGATCTTCTAAACGACCTGGTCAACTTTTAGTGTGAACTACAAAGTTGTAGAGCTTTGATTAACTATGCAACACCGTATAGATCGCCTCCATCAAATCTTTTGCCCAACACTCTTTCGAAGCATCGAAAGTATAATTAGCCATTGTGATGAAAGTGTCAGCGGTAGCTTTTAAAGAGATTAATAATTAACATAAATACATTCGGTTTACACCGGAACCAAACTCTCCGTGTGATTTGTCTAACTTCAGATTCTGTTAACTATGCTGTCGTGTGTTGTGGAGTCGGTGCTCCATGCTTGGAATTCTTAATAGAAGACCAGCTGTTGTTTGATAGTGAAAATGTTAGTTCATGGTGCAAATGCCTTATTGGTGTTTGGCGGTGCTGGCAAAATCCAGAAAAAACAGGCCCAAGAACAGAAATGGTTCAGTGCCAAGGGTTTTGAGGCAAGTTTACAATGCAAACGGGAGGAGAGGTACACAGACTTGCCAACACTTACTGGCATACGAGGGTCAGCCAGAAAAGCACGCCACTTCCGTGAGGATGGAAACTAAACAGCTTCCGGACATCCTTCTTTCAATCTGTATATCATAACGCATCACATTGGCATGAACTAATATAGAGATCAGCTACCAACTTTTCTATCGAAGTAACATGAGCTTAACTTCTATGTAAATAATGTGAATATACAGGACTCAGCATGCAAGTCAAATGAACTACGAAATTGTAAAAGAATGTCGAAGAACTTATTAGAGATCACCTACCAACTTCCACCAAAGTATCATGAGGTCACCTTCTAGTTAGATAGTGTGAATATACAGTATTCGGCATGCAAGTCAAATGAACTATGAAATTGTAAAAGAAAATGTCTGAAGAACTTACCACAATAGAGACCTTTGGATTGAATGAGGTCCATCTACGCAAACGAATTCCGGGTTTCCACCTCCAGTGGCAGTAACCACCTTGCTCTCTGAATCAATAGATCCTTTGTCTACACCAATGGTTCCACTCACATTTGAAATGTTGGAAACACAATGTTTCTGTAGCCATCTGTCTGTTTCCCAAAGAACATGCATGATGCTTTCTCTTGCAGCATAACCATGGCTCTCAAATGGAAGAACTACAAGCCGGGAAAGTGCACCATGCCCTTTTAAAGCATTAAAAAATCTGTCCGACTGCATATTGTTGAGCATAAAGTTAAACATAAAATGGCACCCACTGAAGGAAATTGATTGTAACGATCAAGGTTACAATCAAGCATCTAAGTAAATTAATTACAAATAGTTGAGAGCATTAAATACCTGCATTGTTAGGGTCCCTGAATTATTGTCTTCTTCACCATGTATCAGCAAGATAGGCTTCTTGATTTTGTTAGCTGACATAAATGGGCTCATCTCTACGTAAGTACCAGTGGCTTGCCATAGAGTTCTGTCTTCATTCTGAAAATGAATCAAGGAACTAGTATAATTTTCAGTTTGCCAAAGACGTTCAAAAGATTTACATTATACATTACCTGGAAACCAAAGGGTGTGAGTGTGCGATTGTATGCCCCTGAGCGGGCAACTCCACAGCAGAACAGATGAGGTGCGTGTGCTAAGAGGTTAGCAGTCATGAACGCCCCATACGAATGACCACCGATAGCAATTTTGTCTGGATGAGCAACCTAGCAATGCTCTCTTTTCAGTCACGGGACTGGCCCACAATGGGAACAAGAGTGCATATGAGTAAGTGAAGAAAAGACACTCACACCACGTCGGATAACTTCTTCCACTGCAGCCTCTGCACTAGCCACTAGCTGCTCCACATACCTGACAAGGACACAAGTTTGAGTACAATTTTTTAATCAATGTAGCATGCAGTTCCGTATCAAATGATCATCTTACAAATGCACTATATATTGACGAGTAGAAAATTTGCGGGAAAAATTAATATGGATCTACATATGTCATATTAAAGATAGAACCGTAATTTAATCAATAAATAAACATATAACTGCAATTCTTAACCTCAAAATAGCAAGGACCAAGTGTGCTGACGACATAAATATGCAAGGGTAAGTTGTATACCGGATAGCGAGCAATTTGCATAACAGACAAAAAGTCATAATGACATATGAGAATTCAGTGTGTTACCGGTCATTTGCTTCCTCATCACCCTCACCAATAATGGGAATAGTTGGCCCATATAATATTGCGAACCTACATGATGATACTTTAAAAACTAACTGATAATTAAGCAGAAGAATCAAATGCTTAACTTTCAAGGTAAGAATAATCATGCCTTCTCGCAAGCCATAGAAGGGCTGATGTAGAACCAATTCCAGGAAATTCATTAGGCGATCCACGGACTTGTCCAGCAGCTTCTCTGCTCTTGAATTCTCCTGGATAGGACCATACAAGACATGGAAGAGGACCATCTTTTGACGGGTCATAACCAGGCGGTAAGTATAGTGTTGCTGTAAGTTGCACCCCATCCTTCCTCTCGTATCTGACCATCTCTTTCTGTAATTCTGCTAATTGAGGATAGGGATGGGGAAAATTAGTGATTTGAAATGTCTTCTTTTCTGGCCATCTTAGTAAATAGTACTGAGTATTCTCCGTTTTTGACTCCTTGGAAGTAAGGATAGTCAGTTCTTCCAGATGTAGATCCCCTTCATTTTGATCAGACATTAGAGCTACAACGCTCTCATAATATCTTTCTTTGTCGCTCTCCCAAATACGTTCTTTCTTTCCTGTATTTCTGGAGAATATGCTTTAGAAAGCAACATTGCAAGCATTGAATACAGTAAAAGAATAGGCCAACTATGACCATACTTACATTTCAAGCAAATCAAGAAATGGAATATTCCCCTCTGGTGTTGCACCGCTTCCATTTAATAGCAGATAAATTCCATCATCATTCTCCCTTTTTACCTTCGCCATTACATAAGTTCCTACAGACGTTCTTCGCAACATGGGAGAACCAGGATCAGAATACACATCCTCTGAAGACCTATCAAACAGTATACGGGGGCTAATCTCCTTTGATTCAGGGGAGATGACCCACGTTCTCGTTCGTCTTGTTTTATACCAGGATTCATATATCAAGGCCAAAGAATCGTCACACCATGAAATACCACTGCAAAAATCATATGCACATGCTTTGAATAAAATAATGTGTTTGCAGAGAACTAAATTATTCAGCCAGGTAGTCTCATAAAAAGAGTACAGGTAAGGTGCAATAACTTGTTTGATCACACCAATACATTTGAATAGACATACAGAAATACAATTTATGGTCATACCCATAGCGAAGATCTAGTTTGTGTAAGATAACAGGTTCCTCGTCTTGAAATGGCTCAGAAGATTGACTGTAAATTATATCACGTGGAGATACCTCCACTTTTGCATCCCCTCCATCTTGTGTTTCCACCCTTGAAATTGAAATTGACAGAATTAAATAAATCTATAGGAAAATGTAACAGTTACAAGAAGCATTGTTTTGGAGATTGATACAAAAGATTGTTCAATTTACCAGTAGAGAGTTGATGGTTTGTCTGCTCTCCAATTGATGGAGCGCATCCCTTTACGCACACTACTGAATGCGATGGGAATGTTTTCTGCAAGTGGCAAATCACAAAGCTCCCTTACAAATCTCCCATCAGTTGTCCATAAATCCACCTTCTTAGGAAATCTTCCACATGGTACTATGAATGAATACGGACGGTGAACCGAACTAAGTAAAAGGTACTTCCCATCCGGTGAAGAATCTAATGATGTATATACCGCTGGTGAACCAATCTCTTTCATTGTCCCATCTAATGTGACCAACACAAGTTGTGAAGTAGCATAGTAGTCAAACAAATCTTCATCGTACTTATCCTTTAGAAGATCTTGAAAGGTTCTAACTTGAATGATGCTTCTCTGTTCATTAGATTGGATCTTGGGACCAGAGGGAACCAGAGGCTTTTTTGGTGGATCACCACGGGATGCAGGAATCGTGCAAACTAATATTGTGGAATTATCTATCCAGATATAGCTATCACATAAGAAAAACACAAATGTGAGTGAAAAAAGATAGGGTTGTGCCGGAGTGAAGACACAATAGTAAGGAATAGTGCCCACTTGTCGAAAATGGCATTCAAATAGACATTGGAAGACGGGAACAGTGGTCTAGCTTTCCCAGTTTCCACATCAGCAACCCATAGCGTAAGCCTTCCATCGTTACTATCACTATCATCCTGTTGCTTGAATAAAAGGTTTAAAAGATGTAAAGTGAAAGAGAGGATTTACATAAAAAAAACAGTGTGGCTACAATGAATCCCACATATATCATTAATGAAAATACACTCCACGAGGTTCGAAAGCTTTTTAGAGATGCGATCGAGCAAGGTAAACCAACAGGCACTTAGAAGAGTATAATTGGGAAAGTCTGCATACTCAAACTTAGTGATAAAGCTTTAGTACGTGAAATCACCATTACAATTGAGTGGTTTAAAAGTATTACCTCATCAAAACGAATGCTGAAAGATAAATATTGACCATCTCGTGACCTTTACAGAATGAATGGAAATGAAAAAGTCATCAGGATGGTAGGTACAAAAACGTGATGTCTAGCAGACAACTTTTGTAAGATAGTAAACCGAAGGGGGTTAGTAATGTATTAAGATTAAGATAAATACCAGCTCACAAAATTTATCTTAGCACCATCAGGAAAGCCATGAACATCCTTTTCTGGACCGAGTGTACCATCAGCTGTCAATTGATGGATGGATATGCCAGTATAGAAAGACCTTGATTGAGAAAGGAACAAAATTAATCAATTTGGAAGACGCACAAAAAAAAGAAAAAATAAAGAAAGAAGAGAAAAGGCATGAGATGGAAGTTGTATTGACTGACATCCTACTCCTGGTATTGCATTTGACATCAATACGAATGCCAGCCAGTTTTTGTTCAGGTTTTGCTAATTCTGCTAATGGGGGTAATGATCTTCGCTTCAAAAACAGAATTTTATCCCTGTTTGGGGAAAATGAGAGTGCAGGGAGTGGCTGGGCATCAACAATATCTTTGATTTCAGGTGGAGGAAGGCGATATCCAGTGGTAAGCTCATCATCTGAGTAAAATTAGCAAATATAAAAAAAAAAGCTGGTGGTCCTGTTAAAATGAATGAGGTGAATCCAGAAGGCAAGAAAAGCAAAAAATTTGAATACCTTGTTCATCATCCTCGTTGATTGTTGCGGCGGCTAAATTCATGATGTCAACGGAGTTTTCGGCAAGAGTTTTGACCGGTATTAAATTGTGTAACCTAGAGGAAGAAGAGGTGGAGAAGGAGGTCATGGAGTGCGGGGTTGGGGATCGAAGCAAGGCGAGTCTTCGAGAGCGGAAAAGAGAGGAGCGAGCAGGGGACGGAGGATGATGATGGGGGAGGAAGAGTGAATTGAGAGGGGGAGAGTGATGCATTGAGTAAATATCAATAAAGAGAAATAGAGATGGATATAGAAAGAATTAGGAAATAGAGTAAAGATAAGAAGAGAATCAGATGCAATTGTAACTTGTTTATTTCATGACATTGTGCTGCTTTTATACACCCGTCAACCATTAGTCACACGTCTTCATATTCTCCTTTTCAAGTTCAACATCATATCCTAACCGTTATGCATCCCTTCGCTACATTCATGCACCTGGTAGTCACTTGTAGGGTACCGTTTTGAGGCAATCTTCTGCCTTGCTCCTCTGCCCATTGTTGCATGTACTCGCACACTGCTAACATTACCGCCCTCGTCAAAAACGACCTCGTCCTCGAGGTTGAATAATGGATACTGATGTTGTATGACTGTCAGATCTTCCCATGTTGCATCATCAGGTGACTGATGCCGCCATTGAATGAGGAGCTGCGTTACCAAGCCTCCTTGTCGCTTAACTTGTCGGGCGGCTAGTACGCGTTCGGGTTGGAGAATGGGGTGCGATTCAGAGAAGCAATCCGGCCATGTCACTTCTTGGAATGGTGGGGATGCCATGCAGCGTTTTAGTATTGATACATGGAAAACATTGTGGATGCGAGCATGCTCCGGTAACTCCAGTCGATACGCAACTTTACCTATGCGATCTAAGATCTTGAATGGGCCATAATACCGTTTTGCAAGCTTCGAGCAACGCTGATCTCTAGCTGTAGTTTGTCGGTAGGGTTGTAATTTAACGTACACCCAATCTCCGACCAAGAACTCCACATCTCGTCGACTTTTATTAGCTTGTTGAGTCATTCGGTGGCGAGCTCTTTGTAAGTTGTCTTTAAGTTCTGTGAGGAGTTGTGACCTGCGGGATAAGAGTTGATCCACGGATGCTACAACAGAGTGACCAGGCTCATAGTCCTTTATGGCCAAAGGCGGATGACCATATACTGCTTCAAAAGGTGTCATTTGTGTTGACGATTGATGTGCTGTGTTGTAGTGTAACTCTGCCCAAGGTAGTAACTCTGACCAATTAGTTTGATGGTCGTTGACGTAGCACCTTAGATAGTCTTCAAGGATCCGATTAAGTACCTCGGTCTGACCATCAGATTGCGGATGGTAGGCGCTACTGTGAGCAAGTCGTGTCCCTTGCCTTTTGAATAACTCGCGCCAAAATGTGCTCATGAAGATAGGATCTCTGTCTGACACTATAGAGCTCGGCATTCCATGTAATCGGCATATATCTCGGACGAAAACCTTAGCTACACTTTCTGCTGTGAACCCTGCTGCCATGGGAGAGAAGTGTGCATATTTGGACAATCTATCAACTACTACCAGTACAACAGTGTACCCTCCAGAGCATGGTAAATGTGTGACGAAATCCATAGATATATCGGTCCAAATTCCGGCCGGAATTGGCAAGGCTTGAAGATAACCTTGTGGAGACATGTTCACTGCCTTGACTTGATGGCATATGGCGCAGCGCTGTATGTAGGTCTTAACATCCATACGTAAACCTTCCCAGAAGAAATGTGATGCCACTCGCGCATATGTACGTTGGACCCCCGCATGTCCTCCTATCGGCGAGTCATGGTATTCTTGTAAAATAAGTTCTTGCAATGTAACATCATCGGGGACATATAAGCGATCTTGATATAGCAGTAGGCCATCTCGTATTTGATACAAGGGATGCTGCTCCGGTTGACTTTTCACAGCTTCGAATAATTTTCGAGCTCCATCATTGCGTTGATATAGGCCGCGAAGAATATGTAGAATGCCATAAACTGGACGTGAACATGCTTGCATTGAGGCGAGGGATGCCTCTGGGAGTCTTGATAAGGCATCGGCGGGGCCATTATCACGGCCTGGCTTATATGTGACTTCAAAATCGAACCCCATGAGTTTCACAATCCAACGTTGTTGTTCCGGTGTATGAATGGATTGAGTGAGTATGGTACGCAGCGGTTGGTGATCCGTTTGAATGATAAATTTTGCTCCAAGGAGATACTGTCTCCATTTTTGAACGGCGGATACCAATGCGCATAGCTCTCTATTATAAGTAGACGTTTGCTGCATCCGAGATGAAAATTGACGACTGTAAAAGGCAACAGGCTGATTTCCTTGCAGTAAAACTGCTCCCATCCCTTGCCCTGATGCATCAGTTTGAACAATAAATTCTTTAGAGAAGTCAGGTAGCACTAATGTAGGAGTAGTCGTCAGCGCATGCTTTAATTTATCAAAGGCTTGAGTGGCTCCTTCTGTCCATAAAAATGCATCTTTTCTAAGCAACTCAGTTAGTGGAGCTGCGATGTTAGCGTAATTTGCCACAAAACGTCTGTAATATCCAGTAAGTCCCAAAAA
This sequence comes from Rhodiola kirilowii, assembly GCA_033675215.1. Lineage (NCBI taxonomy): Eukaryota > Viridiplantae > Streptophyta > Magnoliopsida > Saxifragales > Crassulaceae > Rhodiola > Rhodiola kirilowii. Next base: position 18,812,024 of record CM066198.1, read on the forward strand.
ACTTCGTAACTTTTTGGTTGTTGTAGGCGTTGGCCACTCTTTCACCACCTTAATTTTGTCAGGATCGACGTCAACGCCTGCACTAGAAATTATATGCCCCAAATACTGTATTCTAGACTGAGCTATGTCACACTTAGATGGCTTCGCAAAGTAACAATGTTGTGACAGAATACGAAGTACCTCCCTTAGATGTTGTAGATGTTCCTCCCAGCCTCTACTATAGATTAATATGTCATCAAAAAATACCAAAACGTACCGCCTAAGCAATGGTCTGAAAAGATCATTCATTGCCGCTTGAAATGTCGACGGTGCATTTGTAAGGCCGAATGGCATTACAAGAAACTCAAAATGACCATCATGTGTTCGAAACGCCGTCTTCTGAACATCAGCTTCATTCATACGTATTTGGTGGTATCCGGACCTTAGATCGAGCTTAGAAAAAATACTTGCTCCATGTAACTCATCAAACAATTCTTCAACAGTCGGTATCGGGTATCGATCTTTAATAGTAACGGAGTTAAGGGCCCTATAATCAACGCAAAACCTCCAACTTCCGTCCTTTTTCTTTACCAGCAGAACAGGGGATGAGAAGGGAGATGTGCTGGGCTGTATGATTCCCTCTGATATCATTTCATGGACCAATTTTTCGATCTCGAGCTTTTGGTACCGAGGGTAACGATATGGCCTTACGTTTACTGGCTCCGTATTCGGACTGAGTGTGATACGGTGATCCACATTTCTACGTGGTGGCAAGCCCTTAGGTGGTGCAAACACCACTTCATTCTCACTTAATATCTGATTCAGTGCATCTTGTTGTACCAAATCCAAGTGCTCTGGAATTTTGGGCAGCACCACCTTTGTTTCACCAGCGCCTTCGTCCTCCACTTCTCTTGCTACAAGTTGATACAATGAAGCCACTGCATCCATTCTTGAGGCCCTTCGTAGTTGACCCAATGTAAGTTGATTATATTGGCCTATAGGTTGCATGCCATGCAATTTGAATGTTTGCCCATCTCGCGTGAAACTCATCCATAATTTTTTGTAATCAAATAAGGTCGGACCCAACTCCGATAGCCATTGAGCACCCAATACTGCTTCTGCTCCATAAATGGGTAACAGATGAAAATCCACACTAAACATTGCATCACCAAACTTGATCGCCACATCTCGGCATAATCCTTCACATTGTAACTCGTCTCCGTTTCCAACAGTCACGTTCAAGTGTTTTGCTGGTTCAATGGGTAGACCAGCGCATCGTGCTACTCGTGCTTGTAAGAAATTATGGGTAGATCCACTATCTACTAGCACAACAATACCCAATCCTCCAAGACTTCCTACTAGGCGCAAAGTTGACGGTACAATCCTCCCCTCCAAAGCATGACAAGAGATGTTGGGAATATGCTCAGGTTCCCGTTCATGATGTCCTTCGCTTTCTTTATACAAGAGCTGACACTCTTCTGGAGCATAATCATGGCATTCATCTTCAAATGAAGCTTCCTCCAACAACAAGCATTGAAATTTTGGTTTGCAACGATGACCTGGGGTGAATCTCTCATCACAATTATAACATAACCCCTTTTCTCTTCGTGCTGCCAACTCTGCCGATGTCAGTCTTTTTATAGGCAAGCCTCCACTCGAACCGTTGGTCATTGCCCTTGTTGGAGTATGACCAATATTTCTAGTTGCCTCAGGGGCTGTTGGTGGGCTTCTAAAAGGTGCGGACCGATTTTGATACCCCCGACTAGCATTAATCTTTTGCTCAGCTATACGCGCCATCCCCATAGCTGTGGATAGATTTTCGGGACACAATAACACCAACTCGCGGTGCACTTCTTCTTTTAACCCAGCAAGGAAACGATTTAAAAGATTGCTAGAGGTGAGGCCAGGACACCTCGTTGACAATGACTCAAACTCAGAGATATATGTTGAAACCGTTGATGTTTGCTGCAGTTTATTAAGCGTCACTTCAGGATTCCAATAAACTGAAGGTCCAAAGCGAGCCGAGATATCCTTAGTGAAACTTCGCCAATCACTAACTTGGTGTGTTGCATGAAGCCATTGGTACCATTTTAATGCTTCGCCTGTAAGATAGTATGCAACCATTGATACTTTCTGATTAGCTGCGATGTTGTGGTGCTCAAAGTATCGTTCCATTTGGAACAACCAACCCTCCACGGCCTCGCCATCAAACATAGGTACATCTACTCGCGGCAAACGAGGGCCTCCTCCGATATTGATGTCCACTGGTCCGCTTACTTGATTCTGTGGTGCTATCATTTGTTGTCGTGGACTGCTACTACTGCTGGCGTAGTGTGCTGTCCCAGGTGGTGTGGCAAGTAGCGGCCCCATTTGTGGCCCTACAGGAGTAACCGCTGGTTGTTTCTCCAATTGCAATTGTTGCAGTTCCTGCATCGAGCCTTGCAGCTGCTCCATCATTCTAGTCATGCGTTCAAAGTTGGCTGTATTTTTTTCTTTTTCCTCCGATTGGTTCTGCACTAATTGAGTCATGGCTTGAATTAATTCCGTTACATTCTGTGAGAGAGCCGCAAGTGACTCTGACGTACTCCTTGTGTCTGGCATTCTTCTCTCAGTGAAAGCACCAAATTGATGCAGGAAACTTGAGTAAATATCAATAAAGAGAAATAGAGATGGATATAGAAAGAATTAGGAAATAGAGTAAAGATAAGAAGAGAATCAGATGCAATTGTAACTTGTTTATTTCATGACATTGTGCTGCTTTTATACACCCGTCAACCATTAGTCACACCTCTTCATATTCTCCTTTTCAAGTTCAACATCATATCCTAACCGTTATGCATCCCTTCGCTACATTCATGCACCTGGTAGTCACTTGTAGGGTACCGTTTTGAGGCAATCTTCTGCCTTGCTCCTCTGCCCATTGTTGCATGTACTCGCACACTGCTAACAGAGAGAGCCGATGGTAGACTTTCTGAAGCACTGACATTACTTTATTCTATAGGTAGAGAGTTTGCTTCTTTCTCTTACAAATTTCTTTTTCTTTTTCTATCCGAGTGAATCTAAAAAAGATGCTGTTCGTCTTCTTGTCCAATTCTTCCTAGCCTGATATTCTTTTTTTTTTTTTTTGCTACAAAGGTTCTCTATTCTCTTTTTCTCTCCCTCTTCTCTCCTCCTCCAACAATCCACAAATCCTCTCATCCTCCCTCCTCAGCCCTTTCCTTCTCCTCATCCTCCTCCTCCTCCCTTCCTCAAATCTGGCTTCCTCCCTCCCCCTTCATGCTTCACTCCTCACTGCCAATCTGATTCAATTTTCAGCAACATACAGCTGGTTGGATCAGATTTGGATTTGTGGGTGGTGGAGGTGGAGGTGGTTTTGGGATGAGGTACCGGAGATGGGTTGGGGGAGGTGGTGGGTGGGTTAGAGGGGGCTGTGGAGCTGTGTTTTTAGTTTTTTGTTTAATTATTGTAATTTTCATGTTTTCTTTTTCGTTCTTGTAGCCTGTGTGGCCAAATAAATGGAGATTGGATCGCTGGCGGACGATGCATTGATGATTTTCAAGTGGTCCTGCATTTCCCAGCTGTGAATGACGGGACGATGTGCTCAAGCCAGAGGCGAAGTGGAGCGGCGTACTCCTGTTTATTCATGTTTATTTTTTCTTGTCTGTTCTATTCCCAGCAGGTTAACTTGTCCCAGCTTTAAGTCCTCGATTCGTCGTTGTCTTTGTAATTCACAGTTTTAATCAAAAAAAATTATTATTTTCTTTTCTTACTTTACTTTCTTATTCACTGCCTTCCCCATCCATCAATTAGATGCTCTCAACCAATTGGACACATGTTACTCATAATCAATCATAATTTGGAACCTTATTTGTAAATAAAAAATTAAAATTGACTTAATAAAATATACCTAACAGATTTGAAAGTATATACGTCTTAAAAAAATAACGATGTTAACGACAGATTAAACCTTTGATGCTTTGAACGATTACTGGAAATAGACTAAAGATTCGATGAAGACGACCTATACGACGTTTCGTAGCTAACACAAAGCTCTACAACTCTTTAATTAATACCAGAAAAGGTCGTTTACAAGGTTTAAACACGAGTCGAAGTGAGCGCAGATGCAGAATTCGTAGCGAGTTCCACTGATGTCTGACTTCCACTCATTTTTTGATATTCTAAATGACCTCTTATGCTCTTGGTGTGAACTAAAGAGTTGTAGGTCATTGATGGATGCACAGTCGTTATGTGCAAACGTCAAGAATAAATTTATAAGTCCGCTACTCGCGACTTTACTACTAGGTAGCAAGTGGTAAGTAGGGGTCGAACCCAAGGGAATCAGGGGAATAGATGTTCTTTGAGGGGGTTGTCCAGCGAGAGAGCGTGTTTTAGGTCGGTTGGTTGGTTTTAAAGCTACCAGCTAAGTGATTGATTGATTGATTGGTTGGTTGGTTTTAATACTGGAAAGTAAATTACAGTTTATAATTAAAGAGAAATGTTCGGTTTCAGGAGCATTGTATTATATCCTGTTTATCATTGACCTTTAGTGAATTATCTAAGTATTCAAAGATGAATCGAGGCCCTTTCGTAGCGCAAGACTTGCAACATCGTTTAAAGCAACACTTGTTCTAAGCAAAACTAATTCCTCCTTTCGAAGTATCTTAGCTGTAAGTGCATCCACTTGATCTCCCAGTTACGTTATTGACCAAGTGGTGTTTTAGATAAGTCAAACTCCTCGATAAGTTTTGCTTGTGACAGCTTCCACTTACCGAGTATGATCACGAATTTCCACGGCAGAGCTTTGCTTGTGACAGCTTCCACTCAACTTTGGAAACTCTGACTTGATATATGGCACATAGAACAAGTTTTGAATACTAAGACTAGACGCTAAGTTAATAGTCTTAAAACATTTTATAATACAAGTGCGCCCCTTCTACCGAACTACTAGTTTAGCTACTATTCATCGCGCTAAACATTATAACTAAGGAAATAAACAGTTGAATAAATATTAGAAATAATACTTACAACCGTTGAAGCGCCAAGGGAGCTATCCTTTATTTCCAAAGCCAAACTTACACATACATAACTTAGAGAGAGAAGTGTTTTTTACAAGTGAGGGATGATGAAAATGAGGGGAGGAGCTCCTCCTTTTATAGCCAAAATGGGAGGAGATGGGTGGTGGAGATGGAAACATGTGTTTTTGATCCAAGGGAGGAGGAGAGGAGGAAGGAGGAGGAGACATGTGGAGGAGCCCAAAAGCCGCCGGTCAAGGGAGGAGGAGGAGGGGTGGCTTTGGCCACCTCTTGCCCAAGTGGCCGGTCACTTTGCCTATGTATGAGTTTTGTACAGTTTTGTGCAGTCTTTTCACAAAACTGTCAATGTGTTTCTTCCCCGGGTTGTCTTGATTCCTCTCCTGATTCTTCTGATTAATTTGTTATGAGTGATTCAACGTCAGGATCCTTGATATTTCTTCAGTCGGCATATGATCTTGACCTTGGATTGACTCGTAACATCTTTTCTGCTCTAAAAGCTCCTCTTTAATGTGTATTCTCTATAAGCTCTGAATTACCCTGCAAAAATATATCTGAACTAACAAGCAAAAGTTAAATAGACAAAATGTCTAAATAAGGGGGTTATACTGTGTTTATGATTCGTATAATTTTGGTCCATCAGATCACCCCACACTTTTAGTTGTTCGTCTCGAACAATGCTATTCAAGGGCTGTACTCTAAGTTGGCTTTGAAATATGAAAATTAGACTGTGCTACTCGATCTATCCTAATTCATGCATTGCTTACTTATTACCAAATTAAACTGCGTAAATAAATAGAAAAAACTTAATACTTGTACCTCCGTGCTGAGATGCAAATTATATTGGATGTCTCGGAAGATAGCCCTTTTTAGGCTCCTGGACTGCAATCTTGGGATCGTCTCGCACTATATGGTTTTCTGGTAGCTTTCTCTAGCACGTGATTTGGTTCGGGTTTCAATGGTTTGAGTACTTTGATTTTCTTTTGGCGAGGGACTGCTTTTGTAGTGAATCGGCATTTGGCCTTTGTTTTGACTTTTTGAGTTCTTCACTTTTTGTTCGGTTAAAACCTTCACAATTTTGGGCCTTTGGCCTCTTGATTTGCTTCATTGAGCTTTTCGCCTTTTTGTGACTGCTAGTCCATTTTCTCAAGCCTTTTTGGGAGGTCCAATCATCGCCCGCAAGCCTATGGAAATACCTCCCCGCTCCTCTCGTTTTTGCCGTTTTCGCGCGGGTCAAGGTGAGGGTCGCTCATCTATTTTCTCGGCTACTTTGACTGTCGTTTCGCGCGGGTCAAGATGAGGGTCGCTCATCTATTTTCTCGGCTACTTTGACCGGAGATAGGATGGTCTGATTCCCGTCCTCGCCTTTTGCATTGCATGGCGGAGATGACTTCAATTTTCACTGAAACCCGAAGTGCAGCCTCCACTGACTTCGAAAACCATATAGTTTGATCTGATCCTTTGATTGCTTGCCAAGCCTCTCTAGGGCAGTTTATGTCAACTCCACATCCCTAGTTATCTCAGCACAAAGGACAAATGGAAAGTTACATTCTAAGTTTTTAAACAGTTGAATTTTCACAAGGTTAATGCATGAATTATGATTTATCTTTTTCACATTCTTAAGTTCATATTTTCAAAAAGATACTATTACTAAAAAAGAAAAAACAGCAAGCATGTTATTTATGTACATAGGTGGTTCTCACCCCCCACTTTTGAACGAAGGCATGCCTTAGTTCAAAAGTCATGCAAGCTTAAAACTAAATACCGAATTTAAATGACAGAAATTAAAGTGCGGAAAAGTAAGATAGTGTCGGGTTACCTCCCGACCAGTGCACTTGTTTAACGTCGTTGGCTCGACAGTACCTCGTTGTGGATTACTGGTTTGGGTCCCATGGGTGGCTCAAGTCAAACTTCGCCACCGTTCCAGTGTTGCTTCTTCCTGACTTCTTGCTGGAGTAAGAGCTCCATGGTTTTGGTGTTTTCTCTTTCCATTGTTTCTGAGAAGGCGGGAGACCTTTGACCATAGCTACTGGTCTTGATACTTTTTTGGTCTCTAATGACAGGTCAGAAAACTGTGCATCATGATCTGAGATAGGTGTTATGTCTGGCGGTTTCTTTGTGTCCGGGTAGCTCTTATTAATGTAGAAGTGTGCAATTTTGCCGCCGAACTTAAGTGATAATGACCCCTTGCCCACATCAATTCTTGCTTTAGTGGCGTAGAGGAATGGTCATCCCAATATTATTGTTGGTGGGTCGTCTTCGCAGGTTTCTTCTGTTGGTATTACATAGAAGTCTGTAGCAACGACAAGTTCTCCCACATGGAGTATTACATCTTCCAGTTCTCCAACCGGGCGGATGCATGATTTATCTCCTAGCTCGATATTTGATCGAGGTGGTTTCAACGGACCAAGTCCTAGTAGGTAATACAAGGAGGAAGGCATGGCGTTGACAGCAGCCCCAAGATCAACTAAGCATTTATGGATCTGGGTTTCACCAATACCACAGGTGATTGTAAAGGCCCCAGGGTCTTTATTTCTTTCCGGTTGTGGCTCATGATCTGAAGTGAGGGCTCTTTCTATTGTCGGACTATTCTGCCCACTCCCTGGCTTAGGATTTGCATACTCGGACCCTTTAATATTTTGCTTCGAAGCATAAATATTAGTTGGGGAGTCCCAACCAGATGCTGGTATGTCAAAGTGTGTGATCGGCGGCGGTGTTATGCAAACAGTAAACGCGTACCGTCCATTGTCAGCATGCGTAACCCATGTTTTGCCATCATTGGGTCGGTCTTTTTCTTGATTCCAATCAGGTCGACTCCTACGGTTGAAGTGATTGTTTGTAAGTCTGTAGGTTGGGGACCGTGCTACTTCTCCTAGAGTAACCTTCATGTTTGACCTCCTTATCATTCTTATGTTCGCCTTAGGATTTTGGACGGTCTGTGAAGGAAGTCTGCCTGGTTCAGTAGTGAGTGTTGACATTGCGGTGGCGAGCTGGGACATTTGTTTGGTCAATTCTGAAATTGCCCCGTCAGTTTTTGCCTGGTACTGGTGTAGTGAAGTACCCAATTGATTAATGTTTCCCACGAGCTCCTTCATCGTGTCATTGAGCGACTTGCTTAGTTCCTGCTGATTGCTCAGGCTGGCTTGGTACTGATTTGGCCCTTTTTGGTGATATTGGCCTACCGATGGAGCGTTCTGGTGATATTGTCGGTGGGGTGGTTGGTAGAATGACTGCGCTAGTTGAGGGACAGCTGGTTGTGTCTCCGTCTGAGGATAGCTGTTGTTGTTACGCCAGCCTGGGTTGGATATTTGACCGTACTGTCTGTTTTGTCCAGCTCTGTCGTTGTTGTTGTTGTGTCCTTGATATCCTCCCACTATATTCACTTCCGCCGGTTCTTCTTCTATCAGTGTTGGGCATGCGTCAGTTTTGTGGTCTATAGAACCACAGAACTCGCAAGGTTTTACCGAAACTGGCTGTCTACGTATAATCTCGATCATCATCTCCTTTAACTGTTTCATCTCTTCAGTCATGGAGTTTACTGATGTCTCGGCTTGTGCTACCTTTTTTTATCGAGAGAATTCATCTTGACGAGTAGTCTCTTCTCTAAATCGGGCATTTTCAGCAACGTTGGCGATGAGATTCCTTATGCCACTTAATGATAGATTCATCATGGATCCTCCCGCTGAGGCATCCAAGAGCATTTTGTCTAAGGGTCTTAATCCATCAATGAGGTACTCGATGACGAGTTTCTCGGGCAATCCAAGGGTACATCAGCTCCTTTCTAGGTGATTGAACTTTTCCAGGTAATCGTACATGGTTTCATTGGGACCTTGTTTGATTTCCTGTAGTTGCTTCCTTACTTGCATTGCTCTTCCAGCTGGGTAGTATTTATCTAAGAATTTCTTCTGCATCTGAGCCCATGTTCTGATGCTTCCGGAAGGCAATGAAAGGAACCAGTCACTTGCCGAGTCTATGAGGGAAAAATAGAACGCCTTTAACTTGAAGTCGTCCATATTCACTCGATTGGGCTTTAGATTCTGGCAAATGCCATGTAGGCGTTGGAGGTGAGTTGTGGCAGATTCTCCTTGAGCTCCTGAGAATTTTGGCAGGCTGTGAGCCACTGATGCGTTGATGGTTATGTTTTCTAATTCAGGGCTCTCATAGATGCACCACGGCTGTGTCTCAAAATTAGGGGCATTTAACTCGCCCATAGTTGGTTCACGGTAGTAGTTGTCCCCGTAGTAGTCGTCGAAAGCGGGTTCTCTTCTTGGCATGTATCGAGGTTGAGGTTGTGGTCGTGGGGGATGGATAGGAGGTTATACTGGACCAGCTGCATTTCGGTCCTCGGGTAATTCTTGGTTTCTTCTGACTGCTTCCCTATCACGAGCTCTTCTGTTTCTGATGAGTTGTTCCGGATCGTCGACGAATGGAAACGGTACCTCATCATTTTGATCGTACAGGTTTATTTCTTCGTCATCCCGGTAGTCATGGTGACTTTCTTCGCGAGACATGGTTGTTTTGAAGCGCGTAACGATTCAAAGAACTTTATCCGATGGCTGATTCCCCGGCAACGGCACCAATTTTGATGGATGCCCAGTCGTTATGTGCAAACGTCAAGAATAAATTTATAAGTCCGCTACTCGCGACTTTACTACTAGGTAGCAAGTGGTAAGTAGGGGTCGAACCCAAGGGAATCAGGGGAATAGATGTTCTTTGAGGGGGTTGTCCAGCGAGAGAGCGTGTTTTAGGTCGGTTGGTTGGTTTTAAAGCTACCAGCTAAGTGATTGATTGATTGATTGGTTGGTTGGTTGGTTTTAATACTGGAAAGTAAATTACAGTTTATAATTAAAGAGAAATGTTCGGTTTCAGGGGCCTTGTATTATATCCTGTTTATCATTGACCTTTAGTGAATTATCTAAGTATTCAAAGATGAATCGATGCCCTTTCGTAGCGCAAGACTTGCAACATCGTTTAAAGCAACACTTGTTCTAAGAAAAACTAATTCCTCCTTTCGAAGTATCTTAGCTGTAAGTGCATCCACTTGATCTCCCAGTTACGTTATTGACCAAGTGGTGTTTTAGATAAGTCAAACTCCTCGATAAGTTTTGCTTGTGACAGCTTCCACTTACCGAGTATGATCACGAATTTCCACGGCAGAGCTTTGCTTGTGACAGCTTCCACTCAACCTTGGAAACTCTGACTTGATATATGGCACATAGAACAAGTTTTGAATACTAAGACTAGACGCTAAGTTAATAGTCTTAAAACATTTTATAATACAAGTGCGCCCCTTCTACCGAACTACTAGTTTAGCTACTATTCATCGCGCTAAACATTATAACTAAGGAAATAAACAGTTGAATAAATACTAGAAATAATACTTACAACCGTTGAAGCGCCAAGGGAGCTATCCTTTATTTCCAAAGCCAAACTTACACATACATAACTTAGAGAGAGAAATGTTTTTTTACAAGTGAGGGATGATGAAAATGAGGGGAGGAGCTCCTCCTTTTATAGCCAAAATGGGAGGAGATGGGTGGTGGAGATGGAAACATGTGTTTTTGATCCAAGGGAGGAGGAGAGAAGGAAGGAGGAGGAGACATGTGGAGGAGCCCAAAAGCCGCCGGTCAAGGGAGGAGGAGGAGGGGTGGCTTTGGCCACCTCTTGCCCAAGTGGCCGGTCACTTTGCCTATGTATGAGTTTTGTACAGTTTTGTGCAGTCTTTTCACAAAACTGTCAATGTGTTTCTTCCCCGGGCTGTCTTGATTCCTCTCCTGATTCTTCTGATTAATTTGTTATGAGTGATTCAACGTCAGGATCCTTGATATTTCTTCAGTCGGCATATGATCTTGACCTTGGATTGACTCGTAACATCTTTTCTGCTCTAAAAGCTCCTCTTTAATGTGTATTCTCTCTAAGCTCTGAATTACCCTGCAAAAATATACCTGAACTAACAAGTAAAAGTTAAATAGACAAAATGTCTAAATAAGGGGGTTATACTGTGTTTATGATTCGTATAATTTTGGTCCATCAGTCATTGAGTTAGCTATGCAACGATGTATAGCGCGTCTCCATCGGATGATTCATTTGCTCCCAGCACTTATTTGAAACAACAAAGATCTAATATGTCATTTGTGGTGTAAATTCATTTTTTAATGGTCAATATGAACTAAAGACTCTTTATTTTCCTTCAATATCATTTCACAATGTATAATCTTTTTAGGCTGAATATTTATTCTTTAAGTATGAAGATTTTGGTTTAAGTTTGAACATTTAGCCTTAAGTCTGAACATTAAGCGGAATGTTCAGCCATAAAGTATTAAGACTTAAACCAAACTGTTCATACTTAAAAGAATAAATATTTAGTCATAGAAAATATTTGTAAAGCTTATACAATGTGTTGTAAAATGATATTGAAGCAAAATAAATAGTTTTTGCCTCATACTTGCCATGAATGAAATAAATTTACACTACAAATGACATATTAAAAATTCGTTGTGTCATATTGTTGCCTGCTCAAGATCAGATCCAAGTTGTGTTTCACTGGTAGCTAAAATAGTTCAGCATACAGTATCCGTAACTAGATAATGCGTGCACACACAATGTAATACCTAGTTCGGCAACCATCCTACTCTGTGGGGCTTCCTACGCCCTAAAAGGTAGCAAATCTTATTAAAAGTTTAGAGCTATGAATGATCTTACACTTACAATCTCCCGAATGTAATCGCGTAGCCTCTAACACTTTTCCACGATTTGCGATCTTGGCACCCCTCGATCCCTTGAGTTCGATACTCCCTCCCGAATCTTGTTGGAACCTCTCCAAAAGTTCAGAGTCTTCTCTCGAAGCTCAATGTCTTCTCCCGAAGATGAACGCCTTCTCCCGAATGAGACTGAACAGGCTATCACAGCGCCGTTGGTTTTCTGATGTGAAAAACTTGCCGGCCGTCGGTCCTCCTCCTCCTCCTCGGGTTAAAGATCAATCATGTGTTTAACTTCTCCAATAGCAAATAATAATTGGGAAACCCTAGCTACATATTTATACTCCTCGACAGCTTCCCAAATCAGTTCATATTCTTCATCAAATATTTAGGAAATATTCCTAAATATTCTGTAAATATCATATCCGATATCTAGATAATCCTCCAATATCTTCTTCTTGTTGATAACAACATCTTGAAGATCTTCAACTGTTTTGATGATATTCCCCTGAATATCTAATCCTTATCTTCTTGTTAGCCGACTCCAAATCTTGATATCTTCGAAATTTGGAAATTCTAAATTTAGGAAACTTCCATTATTTAGTTCTGCACAACATCCATATTCCAATCTTCGGTTGAACAGCTCTTTGACTTCTGCTTGACCAATCTGAAGAAGTTTTGCCAAAAGCCATGCCATACGTTGGAACAACAATCTCCCCCTTGGCATTTTAGGTAAAACCAAATCATCTAGTTCTAACTACCTAGACTTCAGAGACCTAAATGTCGGCCTCAAAATTACATCTAGTTCTAACTAACTAGACTTCAGAGACCGTACTCGGTAAGATTGAGGGGAACATACCACCTCAAAATTACTCCCTCTTTTTGTCACACAATCGACAAGGAGGGTTCAAAACAATACTAGTTCAATGTAACACAGTGTGAAAGAGGAGTCTTTGTCAGTCTTGTCTTCTTCCTCATCTGCATCATCATCGCTAGGATATCGCAGAGCACGTACCAGTTGGTTGATTCTTTTCTTTTGTTTTTGCAGACTCTCCAGCATTGCTTCCAACTCACTCATGATCCTACCTCTCTCCACACGAGACATTCTTTCACTAGAAACAATCCTCCTCTTAGATGATTCTACCACATCATTCTTCTTCAGCCTAGAAGCCTTTAGATCATTCACGTGTCGTCCCTTGAAAATCTTGTGATTAACTTCCAATTTCAATGGAGCTCTGGAAAGTCTGTCTTGGTCGATCTTCAACTCTGGGTTCTGGTAGATGATCAGCTCATAGATGAGTGACGGGAAGACATTTGGTGAAGGGACTTTGTGGATGTGGCGTGTTCAGCAATCTATTGGAACATGATTCGTTCCATGTTGATCCGCATTCTATTTCCAATGTGATAGATTAGATGTCCCATATCTTTGCTCACTATTGTCCTACGTGAGGCAGGCGCTTCCAATTGACTATAGTAATGAAGAATAGCATTGACTAGAAGGTCGTCCGATCTGCTACTGGAATAGATGAATCTTCCTAGCGAGAGTACGCTTCAGCAGTCAGGCAATTGACAATTTTGTCAAAATCCTCTTCCTCCTATACCACACGTGGGTCATCCATTGTGAAGTATATATTGATGATTTCTGGATCCAGCATTACCTTCCTTCGCCTTACATAAACTACTTCATAGTCTTTATCTCCAATTATCCCAAACTAACTTGGCAGGTTCGCAATCACTTTTCTTGCCAACAGTTCATTGAATGGCTTACATTTTCTTAAGGTCCAGAAGAGGTAAGTATCCTTTAACAACTGGACAACCTCCTTCCCTTTGTATTCCTTTTTGTCCAGAATCCTCTCACTAATGATCTTCCTCTTCTGTACTGCCTTCCACTTGTCTGCTGCTTCTTGACTGGCAAGCCACACACCATATTTGGTAATGCCCGATGGAACGGGGTCTGGAACTGTTCTCTTCCTTTTCTTAGGCGCACTTGCTCCCCCTTTCTTTGAGCTTGTTGATGAGTCGAGTTTTCGACTCGTTAATACCCGTTTTCACTATAGCTTTATTTCGCTTCCGACGATCATTTGATGTCATTTGATCCCCTTTTTGTGCGTTTCAGGTGCAAAACAAGATGTCTCAGTGTCAAAGACAAATATAAGGAAACTCAGAGAAAATCGAAGACTAGAGCAAAGAGCGGGCAGAAATGGTCCTCAGTCGGTCGACTGGGAAGCTCCCCTGCTTCAGTCAGTCGACTGGCGAGTGCTCCAGAAGGCCCTGCAAATCATGTTTCCACAGTCGGTCGACTGAGCCCCTCAGTCGGTCGACTGGCGCGTACTCCATCAAGAGCAAGCAGGCCACGTGATCTCAGTCGGTCGACTGGGAAGATCCCCTGTGCCAGTCGGTCGACTGGTGAAGGCTTCAGGAGGGCCAAAAATCTTCGTTTCCACAGTCGGTCGACTGGATTCTTCAGTCGGTCGACTAGGAAATTACCTCTCAACAGCCGCCTCTTCCTCCAGTCGGTCGACTGGGCCACAAGCACAACGCCAGTCGATCGACTGGGAATGCTACAGTTCCAGATTTTCAGCGAGCCTATAAATAGAAAGTAGTAAGTTTGACCTAGCATCTGGGCTTTTTTGGGGAAAAAGACAAGGAAAAGTGAGCAAGTCAAGGGCATCCATCATCATCTAATCAAGGAGGATTGAAGATCAAGGGAGTTCATTAGGATTAACCATCCTATTCTATTCCTCTTCCTTTCTCTTTAGATTTTGTAGAAACCCTACTCACATCATGTTGTCTTACATGATGTGTGAGTAGTCCCTTTGTGTTTTGAGGGTCTTATGATCCTCCTTGGTACTCAATGATCATTGTATACACATTAACATGCAATTTATGAAGTTGATTTCATTTTACTATGGTCTTCATTTTAGGCATGTTGCTAAGTGTTTGATAAAATGCCTAAGGGACATGTTTGTGTTAGAACTATGATCTAAGTATTGAGATAGCTTAGTGATGGTTTGGATATAGTAAAAATGAACTTAACAAGCATTTATGAGAGTAAATGCATGGGTGAGAGGCTAACCAAGACTTTATGCATATAGCATTTGTGAAAATAGGTGCTATATAGTGAATCAAAATCTTTGATTAGTGAGATTCTACATAAGAAGGCTTGACTAGGATTAGACTTGCATGATAGTTTGTCTAATTTTAGCCTAAGCTAGTTTTTAAACCTATCAACTCTTAAATGATTAAACTCTTGTATACATGATCATTGGAAAATTGCCAAGGAGGGGATTAACCCCTCGAAACTCGCTTTAATTGAATTAATTCCCCTAAAAACCTTTTCATTACTTGTTTTCATCATTGATAATCATCATCATACTTGAATTGAAGGAATAGCCGAGTTAGAAATTGATAGACCTAGCGTATAATCCGTTTGCTCCCTTGGGTTTGACACCGGTCTTACCGGTTAAAATACAAATTGTTTTTGACTAATTGAATTGCTATAATTCTACAACCTCAAAAATGGCGCCGTTGCCGGGGAGCAATAGCTAGATTATCCCTAGGAAAATCATTTAGTACTCCGACTATTCCATGTTTTCCTTTATTTGCTTTGTTACTCTTGATTCTTGAGCTTATTCACTATTCTCACTTGTCTTAATTGTTTTCCCCTTGCAGGTGCATCTCGTTTATGCCACTGAAGACAAAGAAGCTTACCAAAATTATGGATAGAGATTTGAATCAACCCATAAAAGAATTCGTGAATCCTCACTTTACAAGGAGTAAAACAGCTAAGGAAAAAGGATCAACCTCGAACGTTCAAGAAATCGATCATCAAGTCATGGGAGATAGAGATAATAGACTTCCTCCTCCACCTCCAGCACCCCAAGGTCAACTACCACAAGGCCCTCAAGCTAGAAGGGTTATCAAGGACTATGCCACTCCTACGGCTTATGGATACCGATCTCCAATCCTTGTACCGACGGTTGACAACCGGGATTTTGATTTGAAGACCTCCACAATCCAAATGGTCCAATCCAACCAATTCTCGGGGAGAGACAATGAGGACCCGAACTCTCATTTGACTACATTCCTTGAAGTGTGTGCCACTTTCAAGATAAATGGGTTTTCGGAAGATGCTAAGCTTTTAAGGTTATTACCTTTCTCTCTCACGGGAAGAGCTAAGGATTGGTTGAGAAGTCAAACCCCCGGATAGTTTCACCACTTGGGAGGAGCTCGCCGTAGCATTTCTTAACAAGTATTTTCCTCCTTCCAAGACGGCGTTGAGGCAATGTTTGCAAAGCTCCTAGCAAACCAAAATGAGATGAGGCAAGAGTTGAATGAGGTTAAGCAATCAAATCTAAGGTTGGAAATCCACAACAAGATGCTTGAGACCCAAATAGCTCAAAAAGCCGAATCATCTACAAGGGCACCCGGGAAATTACCGGCTAAGCCCGACTAAGGAAATAGAGAGCATTGCAATGCGGTGACTTTGAGAAGTGGGAAGGAGCTAGAGAGCGAACTAATAAAGAAGAAGAGGGTTTCTTTCGATCTTGGAGGCCAAGCTAGTGCCGAAATTGAAGAGTTGGATGAAGAGGTCCCTAACCCTCAAGCTCAAAAGGAAAGTGAGGTAGAAAAGGAGAAAGACGAACCAAGAGTATACACTCCTCCTATTCCTTTTCCCCAAAGGCTAAAGAAGAAGAGCAATGACAAGCAATTCTCCAAGTTTGCCGAGATGATGAGGAAGCTCTATGTCACAATGCCCTTCACCGAGGTAATCACTCAAGCTCCCTCTTATCCAAGATTTCTAAAAGATATTATTACCTGCAGGAGAACAATCGAGGATGTCGACACGGTGTCCCTCAATGGAGAATGTAGTGCCATACTTCAACCGCGCATGCCACCAAAGCTTGAGGATCCCAGTAGCTTTTCCATTTCATGCTATATTAATGATGTTAAGATAGAGCGTGCTATGTGTGATTTGGGTGCAAGTATATCTTTGATGCCTTATTCTTTGTGCAAAAGGCTAAATATGGGTGAGCCTAAACCAACTCAAATGATTATAAGGCTCACAGACCGCTCATAAAGATTCTCTAAGGGAGTTCTTAAGGATGTCCCGGTTAGAGTAGGGAATTTCTATAATCCGGGGGATTTTGTGGTGTTAGAGATGGAAGAGGACAATGAAATTCCCATTCTTTTGGGAAGGCCCTTCCTCTACACCGCGGGGGCTATATCTGATACCACTAAGGGGTCAATCACCATGAGGGTAGGAGATGAGGAAATAGAGTTTAATCTTGAAAAAGCACAACGAGGTCCTAGTTCTACCATGAGTTGCAATTATCTAGACCTAGTTGATACTTATGAAATGTATGATGTGCCTAACTTGCTCATGAGTACGATTGACCTAGATAATGAGCTTGCCGATTGTTGGGCTATCTTGGAGGAAGAAAGTGAAGAGGGGACTCAAAGCGACAAAGGTAAGGAGTCTTGTTCGGCAGAGTTAAAAGCTCTACCAACAAGCCTAAGGTATGAGTTCTTAGGCCCTAATTCTACCTTACCTATCATTGTGAATGCTTCCTTGAATGCCAATGAAACTTTGAGATTGCTTGATGTTGTTAGAGAACATAAGGATGCTATTGGCTACTCCATTGATGATTTAAAGGGGATAAGTCCCAACTTGTGCATGCATGAAATCAATCTAGAGAGTGATAGTTTGCCATCTAGGGAGAGGGCTAGGAGATTAAACCCTATTGTCGTCGAGGTAGTGAAAAAGGAAGTTTTAAAATTGATAGATGCGGGAATCATTTTCCCCGTTGCGGACTCCAAATGGGTGAGCCCCATTCATGTAGTGCCCAAAAAGGGGGGAATGACGGTGATTAAAAATGCTAAAAATGAATTGATCCCCACAAGGACCGTAACCGGTTGGCGTATGTGTGTAGATTATAGAAAATCAACCAAGCCACAAAAAAGGATCACTTTCCACTTCCTTTTTATTGATCAAATGTTGGAAAGACTAGCTAAGCATGACTACTTTTGCTATCTTGATGGATATAGTGGATTTTTTCAAATCCCTATTCATCCACAAGATCAAGAGAAAACCACCTTTACATGTCCCTATGGAACATTTGCCTATCGGCGAATGCCCTTTGGACTTTGTAATGCGCCGGATACCTTCCAAAGATGCATGATGGCTATATTTTCAGAATTTATTGAGGAAATTATGGAAGTGTTTATGGATGACTTTTTTGTTTATGGTTCCTCTTTTGATGATTGCTTAGCCAATTTGGCAAAAGTGTTGAAAAGATGTATTGAGACGAACCTTGTGCTTAATTGGGAAACATGTCATTTCATGGTGCAGGAAGGCATAGTGCTTGGACACTTGGTCTCAAAGAGAGGAATTGAGGTGGACAAGGCTAAAATAGAGGTTATGGAAAAATTGCCACCTCCAATGATGTCAAGGTGATAAGGAGCTTTCTAGGCCATGCCGGGTTCTATAGAATATTTATTAAGGATTTCTCGAAGATTGCAAAGCCTTTAACAAACCTATTATGCAATGACACCAAGTTCCGGTTTGATGAAGAATGCTTGGTGGCCTTCGAGAAGTTGAAAAAGGCATTGGTGTCGGCTCCAATTATTCAACCCCCTAATTGGGATTTGCCTATGAGCTCATGTTTGACGCAAGTGATTATGCCGTTGGGGCGGTTCTTGGACAAAGGGTGGACAAGAAACTTCATGCCATTTACTACACAAGCAAGGTTCTAAATGGAGCTCAATTGAACTACACTACAACCGAAAAAGAGCTCCTTGCTATTGTGTATGCCTTTGACAAGTTTCGTTCATACTTAGTGGGATCAAAGACTATAGTTTTTACCGACCAGGCGGCGATCAAGTACCTCTTGGCAAAGAAAGACTCTAAGCTGAGATTGATAAGATGGATTCTATTGCTCCAGGAATTTGATATCGAGATCAAAGATAAAAAGGGGGTAGAAAATGTGGTAGCCGATCACCTATCGAGGCTTGAAGGAAAGGAAGAGCTTGAAGAAGATACTAGGCCCGTGGATGACTCATTCATTGGAGAGCAACTTATGAGAGTTGAGGCGGAGGCCCTCCCATGGTATGTGGACTTAGTGAACTTCGTGGTTTGTGGGATTATTCCTCACGACATGAACCACCATCAAAAGAGGAAGTTCCTATCCGAGTCAAAGAGATATTATTAGGATGAGCCGTACTTATATAGGCTATGCGCGGATGGATTATATAGAACTTGCGTCGCCGAAGAAGAAATGAGAGATATTCTATACCATTGTCATTCATCACAATATGGAGGACATGGTAGTGGAGCAAAATCGGCATCGAAAGTTCTACAAAGCGGTTTCTATTGGCCTACTCTCTTTAGTGATGCTTACAAACTCGTCAAGGCTTGCGACCAATGCCAAAGGACGGGAAATATCTCTAAGAGGCACGAAATGCCCCAACAAGGCATCCTCCCGGTTGAAATATTTGATGTTTGGGGCATAGACTATTGACAGACGCACAGTCGTCGTGTGCGAAAGTCAAGAATAAATTTATAAGTCCGCTACTCGCGACTTCACTACTGGGTAGCAAGTGGTAAGTAGGGGTCGAACCCAAGGGAATTAGGGGGATAAGTCGTTCTTTGAGGGATTGTACATGCTGGGAACGTGATTTTAGGGTTGATTGAGGTTTTAGCGCGAATAACTACGTGACTTTTTGGTTGGTTTTGGTTTTTAGTGTGGAAAAGTAAATGACAGAAAAGTAAATACTGAAAATAAAAGGAAAGACTTACAGCGGTTGTTGCGTGATTGGCAAGTCTTGCGGAACGTCAGTAGTTGATATTGCAGTTAAAAGGAAGTATTCAATTGCAGGGGCCTTGTATCATAGTCTGTTTATCATTGACCTCTAATGATCATACTATGTGTTCAAAGATGAATCGAGGCTATTTCTAGCACAAGACTTGCCACATCATTTAGAACACTTGTTCTATTTAGACTAATTCCTCCTTTCAAAGTATCTTAGCCTTATGTGCATCCATTTGATCTTCAGTGATGATCAACCAAATGGTTTTTAACAGAGGTCGAACTCCTCAGATAAGCTTTGCCCGTTAAAGCATCCACTTACCCGAGTATGTTCACGAACCCCACGGAAGAGCTTTGCCCGTTAAAGCATCCACTCAACCTTGGAAATTCTAACCTAATAGGTGGCACATAGAACAAGTTTTGAACACAGAGAGGCACTAGGTGTAGGGTCTAAAAAATTGTATGATACAAGTACACCCCTTCAACCGAATGAAGGGTTTAGCTATGAATATCCATAGAGGTGGATACCATAGCTAAGACAGTAAAGTAAAGAGAATACTCAAGAACCAACAGGAGTAAACTCAGGAACTACTAGAATACTCAAGAACCAACATGAGTATTATAGATTGAAACAAGTGTTTACAAGAGTGGTGCCCTAATCTAGAGAGAAGTGAGAGCTTCTCTCACTAACTTATGGAATTGGAATGAGAATGGGATGTTTATTACAAGTGAAGGAGGCATGGTATTTATAGGCCATGAAGAGGAGAACTTGTGGAGGAAGTGAAGACACATGGCAAGCAATCCATGGAGCTCACAAAGCCGCCGGTGATGTCATCAAGGGGAGGAGCCGCCGGCCCATGTGGAGGAAGGGGAGTGGGCAAGGTGGCTTGGCCTCCAAAAGCCGCCGGCTAGGTGGAGGATGGTGAGTGGTGGAGTGTGTTTTGTGAGCTCATTCCAAAAAGCCATCGGTCCTTTCAGCTCTGGTCTGACTCTGGTTGCCTTTCGGTTGGACTTGTTTTGATTGATTCCATGTCAGGTTCATGATATTTCTTCAGTCAGCATCTGGTCGTGACTTGGAATGACTCGTAATTCATATTCAGCTTAAAAAGTCCTCCTTAGCATATATTCTCTCTAGACGTCAAAATACCCTGCAGATAAATATCGGAACTAACAAGCAAAAGTTATATAGACAAAGCGTCTAATTTGGTGGGTTTATCTGTGTTTATGATTCATACAATTATGGTCCATCAACTATATGGGCCCTTTCCCGTCTTCATATGGAAATCAATACATATTGGTCGCGGTCGACTACGTCTCCAAATGGGTTGAGGCCGTCACTTCCCCTACTTGTGATGCTAAAATGGTCACCAAGCTATTCAAGAATATTATTTTCCCGAGGTTTGGAGTTCCGAGGACCGTCATTAGTGATGGCGGTTCACATTTCAAGGAAAAGCATTTTGAGGCCTTGCTTCGCAAGTATGGGGTAAGTCATAAGGTTGCCACGCCTTACCACCCGCAAACCAGTGGGCAAGTGAAGATTTCAAATCGAGAGATTAATGCAATCTTGGAAAAAACCGTGGGAAGCTCGAGGAAGGATTGGTCATCGAAGCTAGATGACGCACTATGGGCTTATCGTACGGCTTTCAAAACTCCTATTGGGATGTCCCCCTATCGTCTTATATATGGAAAACCGTGCCATTTGCCGGTAGAATTGGAATACAAGGCGATGTGGGCAATTAAACTCTTGAACATGGACTTACAAACGACGGGAGACAATAGGGTCCTCCAACTCCATGAGTTGGAAGAAATAAGGAATGAAGCCTACGAGAGTGCTAGGATCTATAAGGAGAAGACAAAGAAGTGGCAAGACAAGAGAATCTTCAGTCGCGAGTTTAAAAAGGGGGAGAAAGTCTTGCTCTTCAACTCTAGGCTAAAACTATTCCCGGGAAAACTAAGAAGCCGATGGAGTGGTCCTTTCACTGTCCACAAGCCTCACAAGGATGGCCATGTAGAATTGCTCAACAATGACGGAACTATCTTCACGGCAAATGGACAAAGGCTCAAACACTATAGAGAGGAAGTTCGGAATGAGCAAAACGTGACCTACACTTTGACCGACCCATAGAGGAGCTATAATCCACTTGAGGAGGGATCCTAGCAACGGACTCCTCAAGTGTGTTTCTTAAGAAGAGATTCGGCTCGGTCTTTGCCAAGATGT
The DNA here is from genome assembly GCA_033675215.1 of Rhodiola kirilowii. Taxonomy (NCBI): domain Eukaryota; kingdom Viridiplantae; phylum Streptophyta; class Magnoliopsida; order Saxifragales; family Crassulaceae; genus Rhodiola; species Rhodiola kirilowii. The sequence continues at coordinate 18,833,757 of CM066198.1, forward strand.
TAAACTAGGCCCTCACGGGAGGCACCCCGGTTTGTGAGTTGTCCATTATTGCACTAGTAACTTTCATATATGTGTAGCATGCATTTTGTGAACTTGTCGTGTGGCTTGGTGATTGGAATGGTCTTAAATGCATGATTAGGTGTGTTTGGTGTGATATGAGGTTTGCATGAAATTTCTTGATGATGATGGCGTCTTAAGTGTGGAGTCAACAATCCTAGCTTGCCTTGTTTGAAAATCGTATATATTTGTATGCTAGTGATTGCCTAGGAGAGCGTGCCTTGAATCTATGAGAAATATTGTGTGGTAATGATTCTTCATGGGGAGTGAAAATTCTAAGTGTGGAGTTGGGGATTCGTTGAGAAGCAGAAAAAAAATTTTGGAGCAGGGAATTGGACTCCAGTCGATCGACTAGGAGATAGGGCAGCACGCCAGTCGACCGACTCACGAGAGTATCAGATGGAGCGAAAATTTCATTTCCACAGTCGACCGACTGGGTAGCCCAGTCGACCGACTGGGAGCTGCCTCTGATCAAGCCTATTTCCTCTTTTCTAGAGTCGGTGGACTCGCCCCCCAGTCGACCGACTGACCAATCCCTATCCAAAATCACACTTCTTCTTCCTTCTTCTTCATTTTCTCTCGACCGAAACCCTAAAACCCCACTCCGATCTCCGCCAACTCCGTTCGTCATACCTCCGACCTCCACACGTCGGCAACCTCGCCACGATCTTCCCGCAACCTCACCGCCACCCAGCCGAACCCCCAGCCAAGCACCGCCACCATTATCCGATTTCCAAAATCTCAAAACCGGCCGATCTCCTCCGTCCGCCGGTGAAATCCTCCATTCAACCGCTCATTTTGCTCACCATCGTCCCGCCTACCAACCCCAAGCCTTGATTTGAACCCCCAAAGCCGAAATCAAAAATCTCCAAATTTTCCCTAAATCGTGCAGTTTTCTCCTCCCAGTCGACCGACTGAGGCAAACTTCAGTGCTATTCAGATCTTGGTTTTGTCCGCAAATTTCCAGTGCAATTATGCCTCGTTCCGGTGCCTTGTCCAGTTCCAAATCCAAAGGCAAGGAGGTTGCTCATGAGCCCTCGCTAGATGATCAGATTGATGAGTATCATGAGTCGGACGAGAGTGATAGGCCTCTTGTTACCCGCAAGAGGAAGTTGCTAAGGGGTTTGTTAGCTGACCATGGCTCGGACTCGGATGCAGAGATTGACGCTTTGCCGGTTTCCCCCGTGCCTCCTAAGAAGAAAAAGCCTCAACCAAGGAAGCCGGCACAGAAGAGGAGAGCGCTCGTGCCTCCTGCCCCTAGAGCTCCTTCACCCCCTTTGCCTCGAGCGCCGTTGCCCGTTGCTGCAGCACCTTCCTCTACGGCAATCGTCCCGGTATTGCCTCATGACGGACCTTTCGAGGGACCCTTGCCCGTACCGACCCCTTACCCATTCTCAGCTCCTCTTGAGTTTAGAGATGAGACTCACCGGACCCATCACGCTACTATCATTAAGAAGAGGAAGACGGTCATTCCTGCCCTCTACCTCGACATGGGACTGCTCCGGAGCATCGATAGCGCAGTCACCGATGAGGTACATTCGCGCCTCACTGCTAGTGGTTTAAATTTCCTATTTTTGGATGATCCGGGTTCCTACGAGAGGGTGGTAGTGGAGTTTTTGTGCTCCTTTGTATGGCACTTGGAGAAGGAGGGGGAGGTGAATACTTATTTCTGGAAATTTGTGCTGGGGGGACGAAATTTTAAAATCAGAGAGAGTGTGATCAGGGAGTGGCTAGGATTCCCACAGCATGATGCGTCGCCCCGAAAATTTACTGAGCATCATCAGTCCCGGTTTTGGAAGAGGATTTCTGAGCGAAATGAGTGGTTCATATCTTCGTATAATTCTTCAGCCATTACCGACCCGGTTTGGAAGATCATACACCACGTCATTGCCATTGGGATTAACACGAGGACGGCGAAGGCTAGGTCGTTTACCCTCTCGGATATGGAGCTCATGCATGCTATGGATCACGGGGAGGCCATTGATTGGCTAGCCATTCTTGCCAACCAGTTTGAGACTCGAGGAACCGGGGTTTGGGAGGAGGTTCATTGATCACTATGATAGCTTTAAGGTGTAACTTTACCTTTGGCTACGAGGGTTGTCCCGCACCATCCAAGAGCGTGCTTGACATGGATACCATGAAGCACATGCACGTCATTAAGAGAGATGGTAAGATTTGGGAGAAGGACACGAAGCCTCATCAGGAAGAGCTTCTGACCGGTGCCGCTACGAAGAGGAGGATGTTCAAGCAGCAGAACCACCTCTACTGTCTAGCCAACCTCACCCCATCTCCTCCTTCATCACCTCCTCCACCCCCTCCGGAAGATGTGCACGAGGCACCAGCAGATGAGGAGCTCCCCCCAATGGAGCCTGCCGTCGAGATTCCTCCCCCAGTCGCAGACGACTCAGCTGAGTGGAGGCAGAGGGTCACATCAAAAATTGCTGACTTGAGGAGCGGCCTGTCCCGCCTTGAGGACTTTGTCCGAGAGTCTGATCCGAGAGTCCGCCAGGAGTGGGAGTGGCTCAGATCTATGGTCCATTCTTTCATCAGTGGCCCCAGCGATCCCTTCATCCCTTCAGTTGCTCCGGAGTTCTCTGCTCCTCGTGGCGCCTCCCCATTGCCCGCCACGCCAGTTTCCAAAGTCGGGGAGGTGGGCTCACGTATCACAGGAGGGACCTTGGAGCCAGTTCGCTCTTTTAGGGAGGATAGCCCTCTACTCACTGGTCCCACGGTACCGAATGAGGAAGGTGTTGGAGATTCGGCTAGACCGATTAGTCCCGGAGGCTATGAGGCTACATCTTGAGCTTGGATTGCATCTTGTTTTTATTTTTGTCTATTGTTCGATGCTTTCTTGCTTAGATCATGCACTTGGATGTTAAGTCGCCTTTTGGCGCAATTTTTGATGATGTATGCCATTTTGATGCTTATACTCTTGACTTGCCTTTGGTTGCATGTTGTTTTTCATATGATATTGAAGGTGTTTACCATTTATATTGTTCACTCTACAGGACATACATCTATATATTATTATCATTGTTCAAAATTCACCTTCTTTGTCTACATTTGCAACCAAAAGGATATTTCTCATTCCCAAGGGTTATGCTACCGGCACTACAAACGAGGGGAGTTCCTATGCGCCTTTGCCTTTATTTCATCATTCTATGCGCTTAGGGACTACGCTTGAATTAAGTGTGGAGTGGTTTGATGCGCATAGTTCACATGTTTGCATGCCATGCATATCATTTTTAGATGGACACTTGCATTTTCGCGCCTTATCCCTACATGAGAGTGTTTTTAACCATATAGGCTTGTGACTATCGATTCTTAATTCATATAAATCACATCTAGCCTATTTGTCACATTTATTGGATCTTGAACTTAGAACCGACCTAGTCCATTGAATGTGTATTCTTGAAAGCTAATATCATTGCTATCTTTCGTCTATCCAATCCTCGAAATATTGTCGTTGAAATACCTTGGATCAAGTTATAGCAAGCACCTTTTAAAAATCATAGTGAAAAACTTAGACCATTTGATAGCTCCTTGGTCACTTGAGTTCTCTAACACGGTGCCTTGTTCATGATTGATTCCCGCACATTCCATACACTTTTTGAACATATTGTCAAGTTTTAAGTGTGGGGTCAAAAGAGGGCGAAAAATAGGCCCCATTCAAAAAAAAATTGTTTGCGGTCAAGGAGGGCAAAGCCCCGACTAAAAACTTTCTCAATGATCACGAGAAGTTTTGATCCAAAGTATACAAATGCCGGGGGTTAGGGAGGTAAGTACCCCCTTGAAAGCATTTGTAGGCCAAAGGCCGTTTCAAAAAGAAAATAAGAAGCACTTAAAAATTGACTCTATGTTTTCCTCCATTCATCATTTGTGCAGGATTCATCATTTGCATTGTGTGCTTGTTAGAATAACTTTTGGACGACCCATGTGCTTCCGGACTTTACTTTCATTACAGACGTTTTCAACATCAATCCAACATAACATTTGGCACGTATTGCGCTTGAAATACAGCGTGCGACAAACCAAAAGTGTGTTGCGGTTGATATTGAACTCGACTATTCCAACAATTTACTTTTCAGTACTTACTTTCAGCACTTTACATTTCAGTCATTTACTTTTCAGTTATTTACTTTCTGTCATTTACTTCCTGTCATAAAAACAACCAAAAACCCAACCTGTCTTTCCTTTATTTTTTTCTTTCTTTTAAAAGAACAACTACTCCACACTGACTCTCTTGGGTTCGACCCCTACTTACCGCTTGCTAATCCAATAGTGAGCCACGAGTAGTGGAACTATAAAGGTAAATTTTGCAGCGCACAACGACGCGCTGTCAAATTTTGGCGCCATTGCCGGGGAGTTGTGTTTCGGAGTTGTTGTTCTTTTTGTTTTTGTTTGTTTTTGTTTTCGTTTTACAGCCCAACATGTCGTTGTACTATGAAAGCGAGCCTTGGTACTATGAGGAGTTTTCCCCACCATCCTTCGAACTTGAAGTCCGCGAGAAGATCAACAACATAGAGCAATCCCGGGACGAAACTTTGGACAAGTACTTGGCGTACTTTGACTCCATTGTGACGAGCTGGCCGCACCATGTATTCACCAACTTCAATCTTCTTCAAAGGTTTCTCGGTGCATGACGGAGCCCACTGCACTGTCGTTAAGGTGCGATGTTCTCTGTGCAAAATAAATTTATATCTCCGCTACTCGTACTCTACTAGTGGGTAGTAAAGGGTAAGTAGGGGTCGAACCCAAGAGAGTCAGGTGAATAGTTGTTCCTTAAGTAGGACAGTTGGGGGATGGTTGTGATTTTAGTACTTAGAGTAGCGTGGGTTGGTTGTGATTTTAGTACTGAAAGGTAAAGTAACAGTTGATATTACAATTAAAGGAAAGCATTCGGTTTTAGGGGCCTTGTATCATAGTCTGTTTATCATTGACCTCTAATGATCATACAAAGTGTTCAAAGATGAATCAAGGCTATTTCTAGCACAAGACTTGCAACATCGTTTAGAACACTTGTTCTATTTAGACTAATTCCTCCTTTCGAAGTATCTTAGCCTTATGTGCATCCATTTGATCTTCAGTTACGATCAACCAACTGGTTTTTAAAAGAGGTCGAACTCCTCAGATAAGCTTTGCCCGTTAAAGCATCCACTTACCCGAGTATGTTAACGAACCCCACAGAAGAGCTTTGCCTGTTAAAGCATCCACTCAACCTTGGAAGTTCTAACCTAATATGTGGCACATAGAACAAGTTTTGAACACAGAGAGGCACTAAGCGAAGGGTCTAAAACATTTTATGACACAAGTACACCCCTTCAACCGAATTAAGGGTTTAGCTATGAGTATTCATGGAACAGGACATCATAGCTAAGTGCGTTAAAAAGTAAAGGTTTTTGAAAGTAAAGACAGGAAAGTAAAGTACTTTGAAAGACAGTAAGTAAAGAAGAGAGTACTTACAAAAACCGTTGAAAGTGCTAAAGCATCAATTCCAAAGTAAAGTGCTTACATGATTGTGCTCTCAATCTAGAGAGATAAATGATTTGTGATTTTGGAATTGAGGATGTTGGAATGAGATGAGATATGGATACAAGGGCAAGGGAGGGCTTTATTTATAGGCTTAGAGGAGGAGATGGATGTGGATGAGAGGCATGACACTTGTCAAATGGGGGGAGGAAGAGCTCAAAGCCACCGGGGTGAGGTGGAGGGGAGAAAAGCCGCTGGCTAGGCGGCGTGAGAGGAGAGGAGGAGGGGAGTGTGAGTGAGGGGAGCCACCGGCTAGGTGGAGGGGAGTGGGTGAGAGATGTGTGTTTGTGATCTTTCACAAAAGCCATCGGTCCTTTCAGCTCCAGTCTGACTCTGGATGCTCTTCGGTTGGACTTGTTTTGAGTGATTCCACGTCAGGTTCTTGAAAGTCAGAATTTGGTCGTGACCTGGAATGGCTCGTAATTCATTTTCAGCTTTAAAAATCCTCCTTAGCCTGTATTCTCTCTAGACTTCAAAATACCCTGTAGATAAATATCGGAACTAACAAGCAAAAGTTAAATAGACAAAGCGTCTAATTTGGTGGGTTTAACTGTGTTTATGATTCATACAATTATGGTCCATCAGTGCACTACGTACTTATGCATCGGTTTAAAAATAACAACAGGCATCGGTTTAATTTTATGAATCGGTTTTCTAAGAAACCATTGCATATTGTTTACAATATGCTTCGGTTTTTTAGAAACCGTTGCATATTGTTTACATTATGCGTCGGTTTTTAAAAAAGCGTTGCATATTATTTACAATATGCAACGGTTTCTTAAAAAACCGACGCATATTGTAAACAATATGCAACAGTTTCCTAGAAAACCGAAGCATAATGTGTAATAAAACACTTAGGTTTTTTTGAAATTCGTCAGTCCGCTATCGTAACCAATCTCTGTCTTACTGCGCCTCCGTCTCACTGCCTCCGTCGCCTCCGTCTACTGCCTCCGTCGCGTCGGCTCCAATCGGAAACGACTCCGTCGCATTGCCTCTGTCGCGTCGTCTCACTGCCTCTGTCGCGAACCGAGTCCCGTTGCATCCAATCGGAAATGAGACTCCGTCGCCATTGTTCCTTGCCAGTGTCTCTGCGCCACTCGGTCCGACGTTGCTCCAATCGACTCCTCCTCCAATCGGCTCCTCCTCCAACTGGCTCCTCGCCATTGCTCCTCCTCCTCCTCCATTCGGCTCCGAATCAACAGGTTAGGGCTGAGATTTTAGTATGTAATAGTTAGGGTTATTTTAGTTGAAATTGTAGTTGTTGCTCTATCATCGTTGAATGATATGATGTAAATAACTAATTGAATTCATGTGTATGCTAATATTTTTGTTTGAAAACATAGATTCAAGTGGCGTATTACTTTTATATGGTGGGAGTTGTACCTTGTTTATCCTCTAAACATCGTATCAAGTAAGGTATTCTATTGTGTTAATTGTGTATAGCTTTCGAAATTGGACATATTGTTGCTCTTTCATTGTTGAACGAAGTTAATAACTAGTTGAATTTAAGTATATAAATGTAATTGCTGTTCTTTTGTTTAGGGTTAACATTTGCGATCTACATCCTCTTCTCGTTGGTGGTTATTTGCTTCTTCAATTTCTGGTATTTGATTTTTATCGATCTTTCTTATTTTCCTATGAACATGGAGATTTGAATTTATTTTTCCTTGTTTACTAATTTGTTCTTGTTGCTTATAGCTCTCGTCCGTACTTGTTGCACACCAACCATTAAGAATCTTCTTTGCGAGCTTCTATTTTATACGGTAAATCGCAAGTTTATGTAACTCATTTTATACTTTTTAATTGTTGGAGTGCTTGTAATTCACTCAAATATAATTGTTTGTTTGTGTAAATTAGGAGTATGTAACTAATAATATTTACACGTTTCATGTAGTGAAATTATAATGAATCGAGAGTGGGTGTCCGGTAATAGGTTGAGCGATGTGTACCAATCAGGGATTATGGATTTCTGTGCGTTTGCGTCGGCATATGCGTCTAGAAACAACATTGAACGTGTCTTTTGTCCGTGTATGGGTTGTTGGAATTTCAAAAAGGTCAAACCGAAGAAGTTACATAAACACCTTTTGTTAAAGGGGATTAACCCACAATATACGGAGTGGTATTTGCATGGCGAGGGTGAACAACAAAACTTTGAGCCTCCACCCGCAGAAAGCTTACCGGAGGACAATGATGACTGGGAAGAGGATAATCTAATTGATATGGTTAACAATGTCGCCAATGATTTTGTTGATACGCCACATGTTTTGGAGTCGTTGAGGAATGACTCCGAATTACCATTGTATGAAGAATGTTCCAAATATACAAGGCTATCAGCAACGTTGAAGTTGTTCAATCTCAAAGCGAAAAATGGATGGAGCAACAAGAGATTTACTGAATTATTGGTGCTGGTGAAGGATATGCTTCCTGAGGGTAACACCCTACCTAATCGTACTTACGAGGCTAAAAAGGTTATGTGTCCCATGGGCCTCGAGTACAAGAAAATACATGCGTGTCCCAATGACTGTATCTTACTCCGTATATCGAAATGCTTTTAGTGAACTCAAAGAATGTCCGGTGTGCAAGGCTTCTCGCTACAAGCTAAACAAAGAACCGAAAGGTAAATCTAAGGGCACTCCTTCGAAAGTACTATGGTATCTTCCACCGATCCCCAGGTTTAAGAGATTATTTGCTGGTACAGAAGATTCCAATAATATGCGTTGGCATACTGAGAAACGTGTTGCTGATACGAAAATGCGTCATCCTGCTGATTCACTGCAATGGGCTAAAGTAGATAACACATTCCCAGTGTTTGGAGCAGAGTCTAGAAATTTACGGCTTGGCCTTTCTACTGATGGGGTGAATCCACATGGAAATCTCAGTAGTCAGCATGGTTAACCATGAAGCGTAGATACATGATGCTTTCTTTATTGATATCGGGTCCACGACAACCTAGAAATGATATTGATGTATACTTGGCTCCTCTGATAGATGATTTAAAGCTTTTATGGGATGAAGGAGTACGCACATATGACGCATCGAGGCAAGAATATTTCAATATGCGTGCTATGCTGATGTGTACAATCAATGACTTTCCAGCCTATGGTAATTTGTCGGGATACAGTATTAAAGGGTACAAAGCTTGTCCTGTATGCGGGGAAGGGACATATGCACGCCATTTAAGCCATTGTCGAAATATGGTTTATATGGGACATCGACGTTTTTTACCGACACATCATCCTTACAGCGAAAGAAAGCTGCCTTCAATGGTGAGACTGGGCACGGAATAGAACCGCAACCAGCTTCTGGCGATGAAATATTTCAAAAAATTCATAATATTACAAATCGATTCGGGAAACCATATTCGCGCACCGAAAGTGCTCCATAGAAGAAGCGGTCGATATTTTTCGATCTACCTTATTGGCATTCTCTTGACATCAGACATTGTATTGATGTGATGCATGTTGAAAAGAATATATGTGAAAGTCTGCTTGGTACTTTATTAAACATTCCTGGAAAGACAAAAGATGGAGTTATAGCAAGACTCGATATGCAGGAGATGAATATTCGTACCAAATTAGCACCTGAACTTCGAGGGCAGCGTACATATTTGCCTCCGTCGTGCACCACACTCTCTAAGAGCGAGAAAGCTAGTTTGTGCAGATGTCTGAAGGGAGTTAAAGTTCCATATGGGTTCTCTTCAAATATTGCCAGCTTGGTTTCAATGAAGGATCTGCGGTTGAATGGCTTAAAATCTCATGACTGTCATACATTAATGCAACAACTCCTACCTATTGCAATCAGAGGTATAATGTCCCCCAAAGCTCGGACAGCGGTACAAAGACTTTGTGTTGTATTTAGCTCCTTATGTTCTAAGGTTATTGACACATCGGAGCTTGATGGACTACAAGAGCAGATAGTTGTTACACTTTGCCAACTAGAGATGTTTTTCCCTCCCAGCTTTTTCGATATAATGGTGCATCTTACGTTTCATTTGGTGCGTGAGGTGTGAATTCTTGGACCAGTTCATATGAGATGGATGTATCCTTTTGAGATGTATATGAAGGTTCTTAAGAGCTATGTGAAGAATAGACAAAGTCCCGAAGGATGTATAGTGCAAGGATACATAGCTGAAGAGGCTGTTGAATTTTGCACTAACTTTTTGGGAAATACAACTGCGGTTGGGGTTCCAAGGCCACGTCATTTTGATCGATTCTTGGGAAAAGGCACAAGTGGACATCAATTGATGCCTAAGTCATTTGATGAGTTAACAAAAGCTCATTTCTATGTACTGCAACATATACATGAAATAACACCTTTTATCGAGGATCACATGAACATACTGAGGAGTAAATATCGAGGAAAATCCGAGCAGTGGTTGCAAAAAGAACACAGTCGGTCATTTTGTGAGTGGCTAAGGAGTAATGAGGTTTTAAATAATCAGAGCAACTCTGAAGAAGAAATTGATGACGTGGTGAAGTGGCTCCTGGCAAGCCCAAGACCTATTGTACAAATGTGGAAAGCTTATGATATTAATGGATTTTGTTTTCAAACAAAAGATCAAGATGAGCACACCGTTGTGCAAAACAGTGGTGTCACACTTGTTGCTGAAACCACTCATGTTTCTAGCGCAAGAGATCGGAATCCAATATCTGTGCCTGTGAATTACTTTGGGATTATCCAAGAAATATGGGAGTTGGATTACGTAAACTTTCGAGTACCTGTTTTTAAATGTAAATGGGTTAACAATTCAGCGGTTCATATCGATGAGTTTGGAATGACATTTGTCGATTTTCGAAGAGAGGGATCTAAGGATGAGCCATTCATTATGGCCGAACAAGCAAGACAAGTGTTTTACGTCAAAGACCCTTCGAACAACAATCAGTATGTTGTGATAAATGGAAAACAACAATTAATAAGTGGTACATCTGAAGAGAAGAATGTGGATTGCCTACCCGTTTGTACGACAGTTCCAGTAGACAACGACGATAGCAAAGTTGATGATGAAGTACAGTTGCGAGAAGATCACGGCGAAGGAATATGGATTGATAAAGAAACTTAATTTGTGCGTATGTTGTATATGCTACTTATTTTGAACAAGTAGCACACATCATTTTATTTGTTTAAGAAACACACATCATTTTATTTGTTAAAGAAACACACATCATTTTATTTGTTTAATAAGTAGCAAGTAGCACACATCATTTTATTTGTTATAAACACACATCATTTTATTTGTTATAAGAACAAGTAGCACACATCATTTTATTTGTTAAAGAAACACACATCATATGGTGTTGTTTAATAATTGTCTTCATTTATGTATTCATATATTTAATGTGTTTAATTTGACATTTAATGTGGCTTCTTTACAGGATCATGGCTAGCAGCAGCAGCGGTGAGGATAATTTTTGTGTCTCTTCTCGCACACCGAAACAGAAGAAAGGCCATGTATACATGTCGGGGTTGGTTAAGCAACACACAAAGGCTGGTACCAAGCTTACGGTCAACTTCGATAGTAAGGGGAATCCCAAAGGAAAGAATGGAAACAATTGGAGGAGCTACTTGGGTACGGTGGCTCGTTCTCGAATTCCTATCACCTATAACGATTGGAGGAAAGTTCCTGACCATTATAAGCTCACTTTGTGGAGAGATGCAACTGTATGTTTTTCTTTAATTGACACTTATATTTGTCAGCGAAGTTGATTATTATTTTTAATTATAACTTGTTATCTGTCTCTTTAGGTAATTTTTGATGGATGCGAGCCGCATAAAAAGCATGAGATGAAGGTCGCTGGTAGCATATGGAAGAATTTCAAGTCAAGACTGGCAAAAGAGTACATCCACGATGCCAAGGCAAATGAAGATCCTATGGGTGAGTATAAGTATCTTGACAAAGATACCTGGACGATATTTAAGGAGCAGAGGCTATCTGAAAATGCTATGAAGTTAAGAGAGACAAACAAAGAGCTTGTGAAGAAGAATGTGTATGCACACATACTTGGTCGAGGAGGCTATAGACAACTTGAAGAAAAAATGACAACTGAGAAGATAGCCGAGTTATTAGCGCGGGGCGCAATTGAAGAGGTGCATTCTTCTGTCACTAAAGAGAGACATGAGCTGTGGAAGAGGGGACGAAAGAAGAAAACTGACGAGTACGTCAACGACGCATCCCAGCGAGTGGCAACAAGGATCGTAAGTTAATTTTCATGTCAATTTCAATAGTTAATATCATACACTAAATTTTGGTATTTAATGATTGTTTTATATAGGATGAGTTAGTGGAAAGCTCCTCTCAAGGACCGTTCTCGTCTCGTAATCGACGACATGACATACTGACTGAGGCGATTGGGACGCCGGAGCCGAAAGGACGCACCCGAGGAGTCGGGTCACACATCCCGTGGAGAGTTGGGTTACCAATCTCATCCTCCTCGGGTGGCACACCCAGGTCAAGTAATATTCGAATAGATGCGTCCGATCACTGCAGCCATCACGTTCCCATTGATTCAGACCCGTGGGAGAGCATACCAGAGGTACATTTACAATTATGCAATTTATTATTTATGTTGGTTAAATGTAGGTAATATTTTTTGTGTTTGTTTATAAATTATTACTCCTACTAACAGGGTGGCCTGAAGAGTCTATTCTACATCGAGGGGCAACTTGAAGGTGACAAACAGCTTGTGGCTATCGGTCGAACCGTAAATGGCCAGTTTGTTAACTTTCGAGCAATACCCGAAGATAACGTGAAGGTGAAGGTCGATAAAGCACTTATACGAGGTCAAGGTGCAGCATTGCCAACAGCCCATCCAAAGCTTTCAAATGTTGGAGAAGCAGTTAACCATCACGTGGTGAACAGGGTGTCGTCGTACCTGTGCAAAAACAATTTATATTTTTCCTCGCTCTTGGCTGTGGGTGAGTACAGTGGTGAGTAAGGGTCGAACCCTAGGGAGCTAGATGGTTACTACTTCGCTCTGTAATAGAGAAAAAGAACAAGAAACTAATGTGAAAGTAGAGGTTAGTGTAATAATCGAGAAGTGCAAGGGATTTATCAATCAAAGGAATATTCAGGTTAGGGTATTATTCAATTGTGACTTGGTTTTATCATTGATTTCTAAATATCATGTTTCTAATTCTTTTAAACCTAATAATTCAGTACTCCATTCCAAGATATATCAAATTAGTGCTCTATTTGTTTGTAGCTCTCTAGTATTAAACAAACAGTAAACAATGGATTTATATCGTTCGACTAAATCTAACCTTTCCGGGTATCAACTCAGTTTCACAATATTAATCGAGATAATTAGCACAAGGTTTAATGGAATAATAAAACAAGCATTAAGATTCAAATCTCAAAAACATAAGTCACGATTATTTAACCCTAACCCGAATATGGGTTTTAGTTACACATATTCATAATTAAATAATGCAGGGAAATAAAAGGGACAAGAACTTCACTATGAGATCGAGATTTCAAAAGCAAGGCACGGTGGCTATGGGCGGCGCACGGAGGAGGGTACGGCTGAGCAAGGCTGAGATCCGGCGGAGGAATGGAGAGCAGCAGGTGGTGCACGGCCAAGTGAAGAGAATAGTATTCGAATATGAGATGGGATGATTATGGATGGCAGCACTGCTCTTCTATTTATAGGGTTTGAGAAACCCTAACTTGGTCATAAAGCTACGAAACCCTAGCGTCGCATACAAATTGGGCCGGCTGCTGGACTTTGGAACTTGGACTTTTTTTCCGAAGCACTGTTCATGGGCCGGAATTACTGTTCATCGGACACTGTTCACGCCGGAATCACTATTCACGCCGGAATCACTATTCACGCCGGAGTTACTGTTCACGAGCCCAAAAACACTGTTCACGGCCCTCCTTTGGTCTGATCTTCAATTGCGATGTTTCTGGCATGAAAATGCCGTCTTTTAAGCGTGATTCCTCCTAGAGCTTCCAAATCACCTGAAACACGAAACAACACTAAAAAGTAACTGTTCGCATAATAAAGTGAATGAAATGGTGGGATTTAATGACTCGACAAGTCGTATAAATACGGCTCATCAAACCACCCCACACTTAAACTTGTTCGTCCCGAACAAGGACTAGGTCATAAGAGGAAAAAATGAAGTACGAACATCACAAAGCTTCGGTCATCCTAGACGTGCTACATGGACATGAATCGATTACTCTAGATCTCGCCTGTTATGCATGCTCGCTACTAATGTCTTTGTGCTAAAACATGGGTTAAAGATACGTGTTACCTTTGGGTCGAGATGCAAATCAATTCGGATGTATCTGGAGATAGCCCTGTTTAGACCCATGAACCCTCATTCTCGGGCTCGAACTCGCTGCTATGTGGTTATGCTTTGCCGCTTTTTCTTGCACGTGATTGATTCGAGCTCCAAAGTGTTGAGAGATTTCGGTCAGCTATAGTGTCATCTGATTCGGAATTTCAATGATGCTGTCACATGAGACGTGTGGACTATCACGATGGTTGTGAATTTGTTGCTTTGTAGTGCGGATTGTGATTTGATCGAACCGTGGTTTCTCCTCCTTTTGACGCGAGTCAAGCCGAGGGTCGCTCGTCTATTTTCCCGGCTACTCGGATTAGAAACCTTCCTGCTCTTACTCATCATCGTCCTTTCGATACGGGTCAAGTCAAGGGTCGCTTGCCTGTTTTCTCGGCTACTTGGACTAGAGCTTGGACGGTGTGAAGTTTTCCCGTCCCGACCAACCGCAAAGGGTACCGCAGCGGCGGAGCAGACTCGTACTATGTTGCCTCGAAGTGCTAGCCTCCACGAACTCCACATAACCACATATCCTGAGTTCGGCCTTTGAACGATCTGTCAAGTCTCTCTAGGGCATTGCTATCAACTCCACATCCCTGTTTATCTCAACTAACAAAGGCACGCAAAATTTTAAGATCACATGCTAGTCGCACAAATCAATTTTCACCAAGACATGCATGTAAAATCGGCTATATCTATTTCACCCAATCATTATCCACTACTGCAAGTCTAGGAAATAGTGAAGTATCATGTACAAAAATTTTAAAAATGACTCGAAACGTGCTGACTCTGTGTGGTGGGCGTGAAACAAACATGCTGACTCGATAACTGACTCTCCCACCCCACACTTTTGAAATGAGCCGTGTCCTCACGGCACGACTCAAATCTAGACACACAAATGCATGCAATAAATAGATAAGGAAAGGAAAAGGGTAGAACGAGACTCCCCTGGGATGTAGACGGTGGTCGGCTGAACTCGGATCAAGTCCGGGGGCTAAAATGCGTAGCTCCAAGGGAATTTTCCGGCCGACTAAGTCCAATCCCTGCAAAATGAAACCGATTCCTTTCCAAGGCACAATGTGACAATAATGACTCAAAACAAACATAATAAGTAAATAAACTGAAAAGCAAAAGGTGCAGGGCTGCCTCCCTGCGAGCGCCTTTGTTTAACGTCGTTGGCTCGACAGTACCTCCTCTAAGTGTCAGGAGTTAGGATCCCATGGGCGTGTGAGGTCATACTTCTGCTCAGCAACTCCCTCTGTTCGTCCAGTGTGCACATCTAGCTGTGCGCTCGGCTCTGCTCTCCCAGATTCAGATGGTTTCTTCCCCTTATAGCCTCGAGAAGATGTGGACATCTTGGCCATAGCTGCTGGCCTGGTAGTCTGTAGAGCCTGCTCTGGTGGGTCTGGAACTAGGGTGTCGTACTCTGATGTGTGCACAATGTCTGGCGGTTTCCTTGTGCGTGGACGATCGTCATCCTCGTAGACATAGAAGTCTGCTTCCTTCCCACCGCATGATAATGACAGTAATCCTATGCCCATGTCAATCCGGGTCTTGGTGGTGTAGAGGAATGGCCGTCCCAAAATGAGCCCTGGTGGTTCGCTTTTTCTGGATTTTTCCATCTGCAAGACATAGAAATCTGCAGGCACAGCAAGATCTCCTACTCGGAGGGTTAGATCTTCAAGCAATCCAGTAGGGCGAACACAAGACTTATCCCCTAATTCTATAGACAACCTAGGTGGTTTCAATGGTCCAAGACCCAGCGAGCAATACAAAGAGTAAGGCATGACATTAATAGCAGCACCCAAATCAATTAAGCAGTGAGGTATTTGGGTCTTATCGATACCACAGGTAACCGTGAAGGCCCCTGGGTCCTTACTCTTTCTTGAGGGTGTCTCCTGGCTCGCAGTGGGTGCACGCCTCATCATCTGGTCGTTCTGCGTAGGCCTCACCACCAATCTCATCTCTGATTCAGCTTCCTCAGTCACATGGCTTTCGGGAGCAGCTACCTGCATGGCACATGAAGAACTCCTAATTTCGGACCTCTGAGCTGTGAGGGCCGAGTCTGGTTGAACTGCGCTGCGTGTGCCCGAGCTAAGTTCCTCTGTGTGCTCCTCGAATGCTGCATCCACAGCCACTATCTCTACTTGGCTGACGTTCCCTCTTGGATTCTGAACGGTTTGCGAGGGAAGTCGTCCTGTGTTGTCATCAAGCCTGGAGAGAGTCGTGGACATCTGCCCTATTTGCTTCTGAATGTCAGCTAGTGCTCCGTCGGTTTTGGCCATGTACTGGTTCAGGTTTGTATTTGTCTGTTGGGCGCTAACTGCCAGATCTCTGACCATGTCCTCTAGCGACTTACTGGGGCCTTGGTTGCTCGGACCTGCTTGATAAGTGTTCGGCCCTTTCTGCTGGTACTGCCCTGGTGCATTCGGCTGGTACTGACTGTTAGGATGTCTGTACGGCTGCTGAGTCTGCTGATTCTGCTGATTCTGCTGAGGGACATTCAGGCGTGCTGGGTGAGTCTGATTCTGCTGATAGTTGTTCCTCCAGGCCCCTTGATTGGGTGCTGCTGCGCCATACTGCTTGATTGGGCCTGGTTGGTTGCCATAATTCTGATAATTGCCCACTGCATTCACATCGCCCTGAACGTCTGTCTGTAAGGTGGGGCACTCATCTGTCTTGTGATCTGTAGACGTACAGAACTTGCATGGCTTGGCCTGGACCGGAGTCCTTCGGACTACATGCTTCATCAGCTCCCTCATCTCCTTGAGTTCTGCGAACACGGCACTGATAGAGGGCTCAGCGGTGGACACGTTCTTGGGGCGGGCATACTCGTCCTCTTTTGTGGTCTCATCCTGGAATCGCTCACCCTCTGCCACTGATATGATCTTCTGCTTTACTCTGGCTGGGGTCATGTTCATGAGTTGGCCTCCAGCTGAGGCTTCCAGTAACTTCCTGTCCATCCTGCGAAGTCCATCCAGCATATATTCCACGATCAACTTCTCCGGGAGCTCCAGATTGCAGCAACTCTTCTCCAAGGCAAGGAATTTCTCCACGTACTCGTACATGGTCTCGTTTGGGCCTTGCCTGAGCTCTTGCAACTGTCTCCGGACTTGCGCTGCACGCCCTGCTGGATAGTACTTGCTGAAGAACTGCCTCTGCATCTGCTCCCACGTATAAATACTGCCTGAGGGTAAAGATAGGAACCAATCTGTAGCGGCATCCTGTAGTGAGAAATAGAAGGACTTCAGTTTGAAGTCATCCACTTCGACTCCGTATGGCCTGAGGTTCAAGCATATCCCGTGAAAACGCGTCAAGTGAGACGTGGCAGACTCTCCCTTCCTTCCTGAGAACTTAGGCAAGTGGTGGACGACTGAGGTGCTGATTGCGATGGCTGCGATGTCTGGTCCTTCATGAATTGGCCATGACTGGTCTCTGAAACTAGGAACCGAGAGCTCGCCCATAGTAGGTCCTTCATATTCGTCCTCCTCATCGTCTCGAGCTACTTGCTGGTGTGGAGGTCTCTGAGGTGGTGGGTACGGATGTTGCGGATGATACGGTGGTGGTGGATATGGTGGTGGATATTGCGGGTAGGGCTGTTGCGGATACTGTGGGTACTGAGGTGGTGGATACTGCTGATATGGTGGGTACTGAGGGTATTGTGGGTACTGTGGTTGGGGTTGTTGTTGGTTTTGAGGTTGATGGTTTTGAGGTTGTTGTTGTTGCTGGAACTGTTGAAGCTGATCAGGGATAGCCCCCCTGATCTCGCCATGTTGGATCATCGGTCCTTGAGGTAGTACTCCTTCCTCATTTCGAACATTCTGGTCTACTTCTTCATTGTTTTCACCAACTCTACTTCCTGAGTGAGACATGTTACGGAAATAACAAGCACCGGGTAGCAAACACCGAAATAGCAAACACAGACTAGCAACAAAGGGTTCCCAGGAGATTGGAACACAATCCCCTTAGACTCGTAAGTCTTGGTGACAGAACCCTCTAGAAGCTAGAAATCAAATCGAAATAAACGAAAAACAGAAAACGAATAAACTAGCAGTAAAGGATCCCCAGGAGATTGGAGGAGTCACAATGGTCTCACTTAAAACCCAATCCCCTTAGACTCGTAAGTCTTGGTGACAGAACCCTCTAAAAGCTAGAAATAAAATCGAGGCAGTTGAAAAATACGAAAAAGTAAAATTCACCGAGATAAGCAAATTTCGAAATAATGCAAAGAGAAAAATAAATGAAAAAGTAAAGAAGAACAAATTTCACCGTGCTTAGCTCCCCGGCAACGGCGCCATTTTGAACAGGGTGTCGTCGTACCTGTGCAAAAACAATTTATATTTTTCCTCGCTCTTGGCTGTGGGTGAGTACAGTGGTGAGTAAGGGTCGAACCCTAGGGAGCTAGATGGTTACTACTTCGCTCTGTAATAGAGAAAAAGAACAAGAAACTAATGTGAAAGTAGAGGTTAGTGTAATAATCGAGAAGTGCAAGGGATTTATCAATCAAAGGAATATTCAGGTTAGGGTATTATTCAATTGTGACTTGGTTTTATCATTGATTTCTAAATATCATGTTTCTAATTCTTTTAAACCTAATAATTCAATACTCCATTCCAAGATATATCAAATTAGTGCTCTATTTGTTTGTAGCTCTCTAGTATCAAACAAACAGTAAACAATGGATTTATATCGTTCGACTAAATCTAACCTTTCCGGGTATCAACTCAGTTTCACAATATTAATCGAGATAATTAGCACAAGGTTTAATGGAATAATAAAACAAGCATTAAGATTCAAATCTCAAAAACATAAGTCACGATTATTTAACCCTAACCCGAATATGGGTTTTAGTTACACATATTCATAATTAAATAATGCAGGGAAATAAAAGGGACAAGAACTTCACTATGAGATCGAGATTTCAAAAGCAAGGCACGGTGGCTATGGGCGGCGCACGGAGGAGGGTACGGCTGAGCAAGGCTGAGATCCGGCGGAGGAATGGAGAGCAGCAGGTGGTGCACGGCCAAGTGAAGAGAATAGTATTCGAATATGAGATGGGATGATTATGGATGGCAGCACTGCTCTTCTATTTATAGGGTTTGAGAAACCCTAACTTGGTCATAAAGCTACGAAACCCTAGCGTCGCATACAAATTGGGCCGGCTGCTGGACTTTGGAACTTGGACTTTTTTTCCGAAGCACTGTTCATGGGCCGGAATTACTGTTCATCGGACACTGTTCACGCCGGAATCACTATTCACGCCGGAGTTACTATTCACGCCGGAATCACTATTCACGCCGGAGTTACTGTTCACGAGCCGAAAACACTGTTCACGGCCCTCCTTTGGTCTGATCTTCAATTGCGATGTTTCTGGCATGAAAATGCCGTCTTTTAAGCGTGATTCCTCCTAGAGCTTCCAAATCACCTGAAACACGAAACAACACTAAAAAGTAACTGTTCGCATAATAAAGTGAATGAAATGGTGGGATTTAATGACTCGACAAGTCGTATAAATACGGCTCATCACGTGGCTTGGCCGAAAGACTTGGTCGTTGTCGATAAAAGGGTGAGATCATCAAATATTATAACTTTATTAGCTTCATTGTGTTATACAACAAGTAAAATAAGATATTTAATCTTCACAAAAATTAAACATGCATGCATATGACTTACACTTTTACGAGACTTTGCCACTTACTGGCGATGATTTCATGGATGAAATGTCCGTGGACTGTAGACTTCTACGTGAGGTGTGGAAGACTTTGAGTAGAAACACGATTGTAGTACAAGCCAATGCTGAGGTGTTCGGTGACGACTACGATATCTACTTGGGTGACGAGGAAGTCACGAACATATTAAAGTTTAATGAGTTGGGGAACGCAACATCTGAGTTATATATATGGTAATATTTATATCTTTTAATCATTTTTTTTGCAATTAGTCTAACTAACACAAGTTTTTACTTTGTAGTCATTTACATGATCAGATGGTTCATTCGGATATCAAGTTTGGTTTTTTTACTCCGTCATTAATGACCCCAAACATAGACAATAATGAGAGATTAGCGACGTTCGTGGGAAGATTGAATATGCCAGACAAAGACCAAATTTTTTGCTACTTCCTCCCTTATGTTGATCACATAGCGTGAGTTCATCATCACTTATTTTATAAGTTGTTAACTTCTCTTCTGAACACATTTGTTTTTAAGTTAATTAGTCGGTTTTTTAGGTGGCATTGGATGTTAGGCGTCATTTTTCCGAGACAACATAGAGTTCTTTGGCTTGATTCATCGACGAAAGAGAAGCCTATAAACGCTGATGCAAAACAGTTGGTGAATATGTAAGTTTGGAAATTCCTTCTATCTGCTTATAAGTTATGTTGAAAAGTCACTAATAATTACATTATTTTGTTTGTTTTAGGGGATTAGATTGATACTACCAAGGATGTGTACCGAGGAGTACACGTAAAGTAGAGTGGAAGAAAGTTTTGGTATTCACAAGCTAGACACTTTTACTAAATATTTTTTTTCATTTATAAAGTATGTTAACCGCAAATCTTGATATCGTGCAGTGTCCAAGACAACCACCTAGTAATTTTTGTGGTTATTATGTCCTTCAATTTATTCGGGACATTATATTTCATTTGTACGGGCTAATAATGGTGCGGATGTTGAAGACATTAACCAAGTGAGCTTTTTAGAGATATATATGCATATGTTATTTATTAAACTGTTTACTTGTTGATTGTTGATTTTGTTCTCTTGTTTTCACTCTTTAATTGTTGATTTAGCTTTTTAGATGTTAGTCGTTGATTAAGCTTTTTTTTCACTCTTTACTTTTTGACTAATTAGTTCTCTCTTGTTCTTTATATAGTATTGCTTTCCTAATGGAGTAGAGTCATACGATATGAGCAAGTTGCTTGAAATTCGGGATGAAATCGCCAACTACATACGTGAATATGTGACCACTCATCCTGCGGTATAGGACATTATACTTAGATCACATTTGTTATGTGATGTTTTGTGGTGTGTATTTGTACTAAAGAGACAAGATTATATGTTGTGTATGTATGAATGACGATATTGTATTGCAAATTCAGTGTAATGATGTTTAGCATGTAAATTGTATTGCATTTGGAAGTTGGAACAGCAGGGTTTATTATTGATGTTTAATTTCAGGTGGATTTTAGCTTTTGTAGAGCCAAATCTGCCTTTTTTTGGGGAGCTTATGCATCGGTTTTGGAAGAAACCGATGCATAATGTGAATCGGTCCGAAGCCTTATGCATCGGTTTATTACAAAACCGATGCATAAAATCCGCTTGTTATGCGTCGGTTTTTCTAAAAAACCGATGCATAATGTCCGACAATTATACGTCGGTTCTAGAAAAAACAGTTGCATAACTGGGAGAACATTATGCGTCGGATTTTCAAGAACCGATGCATAATGGTCGGACATTATGCAACGCTTCATTATGCATCGGAATGGAAACCGATGCATAAGACCCCAAAAAACCGACGCATAATCCCTCTTCTGTAGTAGTGGTGGAATGATGCCACAAGAGTGGAATAGGCTTAATGATGCGGCAGGAGGCTCGGTGGATAACTTAAGCATGGATGATCTGTGGAACTTAATAGAAGATATGGCAAGAAGCGCGAAACAAGATTAGGCCATGCGGCTCAAAGAACTGGCCAACATGGTGCACCAAATCAGGGCCGAAACTGAATCATGGGCGGCATAAAACGAAGCTGCAAGGGTCAGCAAGGAAGAGCTTACATTGGAGCCCATGGAGCTGGCAGCTAGCACCCATTAGTTGGCCGCTGATGGACCATATTTATATGATTCATTAAGACAGTTAAACCCAACAAATTAGACTCTTTGTCTATTTAACTTTTGCTTGTTAGTTCCACTTTTGTTCTACAGGCTATTTCGAGGTCTAGAGATGATACGAGCTAAAAAGGAGTTTTAAAGCTGAAAATGGATTACGAGTCAGGACACGACCAGATTCCGACTGTACAACTTTCATGATCTTAACCTGGAATTACTCAAACAAGTCCAACCGAAGGGCAACCAAAGTCAGACCGGAGCTGAAAGGACCCGATGGCTTTTGGGGAAAAGATCACAAAGCTCTCACCCACTCCCCTCCACCTAGCCCGGCGGCTTTGGCCATGGAGATGACACATGGGGTGGCGGCTCTTGGCCTTGCCACCTCCCCTCCGGCGGCTTTCCTTCCCCCTCTCATCTCTTGCCAAGTGTTGCCTCCTCCTTGCCTCTCCTAGCCTATAAATAGAGACGTTCACCTCCTTGTATCATCATCCCATTCACAACAATCATCTCATACCACAAGCTCTCACTTCTCTCTAGATTTTGGGCACAATCATGTAAACACTTTACTTTGATATTGAAGTTGGATCTTGAGTACTCTTGTCGGTTCTTGAAGTACTCAAGCTTTTCCTTACTGTTCTTGAGTTTACTCCTGTTGGTTCTTGAGTATTCTCCCTCTTACTTTCCTTGTCTTTACTTTCGAAAACTTTACTTTACTGTCTTTCAAAAACCTTTACTTTTCCAAGTACTTAGCTATGATATCCACCTCTATGGATATTCGTAGCTAATCCCTTCATTCGGTTGAAGGGGTGTACTTGTATCATAAAATGTTTTAGACCCTTCTCTTCTTGCCTCTTTGTGTTTAGAACTTGTTCTATGTGCCATATATTCGGTTAGAACACACATGGTTGGGTGGATGCTTGAAATGACAAAACTCTTCTATGGGGTTCGTGAACATACACGGTTAAGTGGATGCTTGAAATGGCAAAGCTTAATCGTGGAGTTCAACCTTTCTTAAACACCACTTGGTTGATCGGAAATGATTGATTAGGTGGATGCACATAGGCTAGTATACCTTGAAATGGGGTGCTAGTCTAAATAGAACAAGTGCTCTATGCCTTGAAATGGGCTAGACAGTGTGGCAAGTCAAGTGCTTGAAATGGCCTTGATACACTTTTGAACACTTAGTATGATCATTAGAGGTCAATGATAAACGAAAATATGATACAAGGCCCCCGAAACCGAATCTTTCTTTTAATCAAGACATCACCTGTTACTTTACTTTCAGTACCATTATCAACTGCTTGCTTTCAGCACTTTAATTTCCACAAGTCTTGTCCTTCAAGCACTTTAATTTTCGCACTTTAATTTTACTACAGACTTGTTCAACATCAATCCATCACAACTTTGGTGCGCAACACGCTTGAGACACAGCGCGCGACAATCCAAAAGTGTGTTTGTGGTTGATATTGAACTGGACTGTTCCAGCACTTTATTTTCAGTTATTTACCTTTCAGTACTAAAATCACAACCAACCCCCAACTGTCTTATTTTCCACTTTCAAAAGAACAACTATCAACTAATTCCCTTGGGTTCGACCCCTACTTACCGCTTTACTACCCAATAGTAGAGTACGAGTAGCGGACTTATAAATTTATTTTTGCACAGAGACATTGCACCTTAACGATAGTGCAGTGCGCTCCGTCAGCCGCAGACATATAGTAATTGAGTACCTCGATGCACCAAAACCAGGCCAAAGCTGAGAAATCATGGGCAATAGTTGAGGCGGCTCAAAAAGAAACGGCATATCTGATCAATGAGATGCTTAAGCCAAGGGTCATCAAGGAAGAGCCCACGGAGCCGGCAAAGAATGAGGACTCTCGTATGGCCAAAGAAGAACTACCCAAATCAGACCCGAACCTCTGTGTGATTGCTCCCGGAGACCATATAAATGATGAGGATGAGGACCCATGGTTGCCTGAAGAAGAGCTCCACTCAGATTACCCCTGGGAGTTAGAAGAAAAACTGCCCAATTTAGGCCCGGTCCACATTACCAATCTACCCGAGGAAATCACGCCGGTCCCGGACCTCATTGCCGAACAAGCCGAGTCTAACATAGTCCTCACTGCCGAGCCAACAGAAGTCTCGATCCTCATTGGCGAGCTAGCCGAGATAGCCCCGGTTCTCACGGACGGGCTGGTCGAGAAAGACCCAGACCTCACTGCTGAGCCAATAGAAGTCCCGGTCCTCATTACCAATCTGCCCGAGGAAGAGCTTACAATGGACCTCAATGCCGAACTGCCCAAATCAGTCCCGGTCCTCATTGCCGAGCCAGCCGAGGAAGTCCCGGACCTCATTACCGAGCTGCCCGAGAAAGACACGGTCCTTGTGGTGGAAATGCCTCAACTTAACCCTTTATGTTTTAAGCAGATCATAGCCACCGAAGATCATGGAATCAATGATGATGAGTTGCAAGGGGAGTTGGAGGAGGAGCATGAACCAAAACAGCCAACAAAGGAGCTCACTCTCATCACATGCCAACAAATCAGCTCGGAAAACTCACTCGTTCCAAGACGACCATTCATCCCTTCCACAAGGAAGAAGCTCAACATGGGAACAAGCTTGATGTCGCCTATGTTTGAAGGCAAAAGTCTGAACTTCCAAAACTACAAAAGTGCCAACCATTCAAACATGAAGAAGCGACAAAGACATGGCCCAAAAGAATGGAAGCCGGGAAGGAGAAGCAAGAGAGCACGGCTCGATGGACCAGCAGCTATGGTCAAGGGAGCCTCACCTTCTCGGATGCATGTAAAAGAAAACTTGCCGGACCTATGGAGAACCGAACCGAACACATCACTTCATGCGTTCTTTGGGCGGAGCAAAAGAGCAACCGAGAAGAAGTTTAACCTCAAACGCCCATGGGATCCCACCTTATGATCCATGAGTAAGGTTTCGTCGAGCCAACGACGTTAAACAAAGGCACTTGCCGGGAGGTAACCCGGCATATTCAGTTTTTTCAGTTTTATTTTTGAATGTCATTTTTTTTTCATACTCACCTCCTTTCCTTTATTTGCTTACATTTTGTCTTTTGAACTAAGTCATTCCGAGCGGAATGGCTTCGTTCAAAAGTGTGGGGGTGATTGAGTAGTCTTGCACATATTAGTTAGTTTTGCACATATTAGTCTACATATTTGTTCTTTTCCTTTTCCCTTAATATTAACTTTTTGAAAATACAAACTTCCATGATGTGAAAATAGATAGACCCGATTCATGCATTTTCTTGTGAAAACTTAATTGTGTAAAAACATGCGAACTTAACTTTCTACTTGTCCTTGTGTGCTGAGATAACGTAGGATGTGGAGTTGAAAGAAATGCCCTAGAGAGGCTTGACAAGCACTCAAGGGACCGGATCCTTACTATACGGTTATGTAAAGACTGTGGAGGCTGCACTTTGGGCTTCTTGGTAAAGAGTGGACTCCGCCATGCAGCGTCTATGCAAGAGGCGGGACGGGAATCAAACCGTCCATTCTCTTATCCAAAGTAGCCGAGAAAATGGATGAGCGACCCTCATCTTGACCCGCGCGAAAAAGGCAAGGATGAGAAAGAGCGGGGAGGTATTTCCATATGCTCTCGGGCGATGATTGGACCTCCCAAAAGTGAAGAAAAATGGACATGCAAATCTCATCAAAGGAGCAAAGCTCAAAGAAAGAAATCAGCCAATATGGTGAAACCAAACTGAAGCAACAAGTGAAGTACTCAAAGAGTCAAATCAAAGGCCGAAGGCCAAATTACTACAAAAGCTGTCCAACCACGCAAACAAAGAAAAGATCTCGACCCATTAGCCCGAATCAATCACGTGCTAGAAAAAGCAAGTAACATAACCATATAGTAAGATCGGATCCGAGAGTGCAGTTCAAGGGCCTAAAAAGTGGCTATCTCCCAATCATCCAAATTATTTTGCATCTCGGCTCAAAGGTAACAAGTATCTAGTTACTTTCATATTTGAGCACAATTTCTTTTGGAAACAAGTAAGTTATGCACGCAAAGGTGAAATCTAGTTTTGCATCTCACATCCATATCTAAGACTTAGGGTGTTTTTTCCTCTTATTGACTACACTATTTCGGGACGAACAAGATTAAGTGTGGTGGTATTTGATGGTGCGTATTTATACGACTCATCAAGATAGTTAAACCCACCAAATAAAACATTTGATGATACGAACAAGTGCTTGTTAATACCATTTTGGGTATACAGGCTATTTTGGGGTCTAAAGAAGAAACACGCTTAAAAATGGAGAATTGTGCCAAAAAGCCAGCCAAGGCCCGAGGACCTCAGCCAGGGACCGAGAAAATTCACCCGGGTATCGAGAGTCGTACCCGGGGCCGTCCGAGAATGCCAGGTCCCCGCCCAGGCCACGCCCGAGCTGTCTAGCACTGAATTCAAGTTATCCGAGCAAACTAGCTGCTCTGACAAATCCACCTCGAGCAAAGTGATCAAAAAGGAAAATAAGGTGGACAATGTTGGAAAACCAAGGAGAATGCTCGGGCAGATTGGCAGTTGGCCCAATTCCAAAGCAAAGGCCCCGCGCGCATAGGCACCGTAACCAAGTCGCTCAACCAAACCATGGAATCTGGCTCGACCAACGTATTTTAAATGCCCAATAACTCGGACAATCTCACTTCCCAGACAAAACGCCCGAGTGGAACCAGCTAAAGCCCGATCAAGGCCAAAATAAGGCAATTTCGGCCGATTTGGGATTTCGACCATGTTCCGAGCAGAATCTGGCCAAACTTCCTTTTTGAGATCATCTTAGAATGACTTTGTCGTTCATAATACACTCTCCAAAATCCAAGAAGCTCCGATCTAAGCTCCGGCCAGATTCTGGCCATATTCCGGCGAACTCCGGCCAACCTCCGGTGATGCTCCGATCAAGCTCATATTCTCACCACCATGCTCGAGTCATTTCTTGCTCCGGCCACACTCCGGCAAAGTCCAACCAAATCCAAACTACTTCTTGTCCGGTTGGACATACTATTCACTTCGGTTTGCATTTGGAGTTCGGTTCCATTGGGAATCAACTAGAGGCGGCTTTGGGGAGTGCCACCTATGGCCGGCGGCTTTGGAGAGGCCATATGTGGTGGCTTGTGGTTGGAGGAGGTGCAAGTGGGGAGGTTCTTATCCTCTTCCACAACCCATGTGGGTGGCATAAGGCTAAACCAATCAAATGGCTCACTTTTTGGATATTTCTCAATGCAAACTTAGTCTCCAAGTCTTATCTATCCTATAAATAGAGGTCTTGCCTCATGTAATAAGTGTCCTAAGTTTCGAATTCCAAAGTCCTTAGAGAGAAGGGAGCTTAACTCTCTTCTCTTCATTTTCAATACAAACACTCTTTACTTTGTTCATGTTCTTCACTTGTTCTTGAGCTCCAAAGCTCTTACTTTCCAGCAAGCTCACTTACTTTCCCTTGTCTTGATTTGGAGCTCATCTCCTTTACTTTCTTGCACAAAAGCCACGGCTTTCCCTTTACTTTCTTGTTGCTCTCGGCCATTTGTTTTACTTTTTCTTGTTTTCTTTACTTTCGTAAGTATGGTGCCTGTATTCCTTACCATGAATACAAGTAGCTAAGCATATTCAGTCAAGGGGTGTTCATACTTGTGTATGCATCTTGAGACTAGAACTTAATGCTATTTTGTGTCAACTAGTTCGGTGCCATTATTCGGTTGACCGACAAGGCTAAGTGGATGCTCGAAAGAGGAAAGCTTAGCCGAGTAGTTCAATCTTGATTAGACAACTAGGCTAAGTGGATGCTCGAAAGAGCAAAGCTCAGCCGAGTAGTTTACTCTTCCTTAAGTCGCTTGGTTGATCGTAACTGAAGATCAAGTGGCTGCACTTAGAACTAGAAGTCTATGTCTTGATTTTGGAGTAGATTGTGGTGTAAGTTCTAGAAATGGCCTTACTTTAGGGTTATATCTGGACCAAGGAATAACCCACACTTATGAACACAAAGTAAGATCTTTGACGTCAATGATGGTTGTCTCACAAGTAGAGACCCTAGACTGAATATCTTTCGTCCTTACTTACCTGTAATTTACTTTCAGTACTTTACTTTTCTGTCATTTATATTTCAGCACTTTACTTTTCTGCACTTTACTTTTACGCACTTAATTTTACGCACTTTACTTTCAGTATTTACTTTACGCAATTTACTTTCCGCACTTTACTTTCATTACAGACGTTTTCAACATCAATCCAACATAACATTTGGCACGTATTGCGCTTGAAATACAGCGTGCGACAAACCAAAATTGTGTTGCGGTTGATATTGAATTCGACTGTTCCAGAAATTTACTTTTCAGTACTTACTTTCAGCACTTTACATTTCAGTCATTTACTTTTCAGTTATTTACTTTCTGTCATTTACTTCTTGTCATAAAAACAACCAAAAACCCAACCTGTCTTTCCTTTATTTTTTTTTCTTTTCAAAGAACAACTACTCCACACTGACTCTCTTGGGTTCGACCCCTACTTACCGTTTGCTAATCCAATAGTGAGCCACGAGTAGTGGAACTATAAATGTAAATTTTGCAGCGCACAACGACGCGCTATCAAATTTTGGCACCATTGCCGGGGAGTTGTGTTTCGGAGTTGTTGTTCTTTTTGTTTTTGTTTTCGTATTACAGCCCAACATGTCATTGTACTATGAAAGCGAGCCTTGGTACTATGAGGAGTTTTCCCCACCATCCTTCGAACTTGAAGTCCGCGAGAAGATTAACAACATAGAGCAATCCCGGGACGAAACTTTGGACGAGTATTTGGCGTACTTTGACTCCATTGTGACGAGCTGCCCGCACCATGGATTCACCAACTTCAATCTTCTTCAAAGGTTTCTCGGTGGAATGATGCCACAAGAGTGGAATAGGCTTAATGACGCGGCAGGAGGCTTGATGGATAACTTAAGCATGGATGATCTGTGGAACATTATAGAAGCTATGGCAAGAAGCGCGAAACAAGATCAGGCCATGCGGCTCGAAGAACTGGCCAACATGGTGCACCAAATCCGGGCCGAAACCGAATCATGGGCGGCAGAAAACGAAGCTGCAAGGGTCAGCAAGGAAGAGCTTACATTGGAGCCCATGGAGATGGCAGCTAGCACCCATCAGTTTTCCGCAGACATGCAGCAATTGAGTGCCTCGATGCACCAAAACCAGGCCGAAGCTGAGAAATCATGGGCAATAGTTGAGGCGGCTCAAAAAGAAATGACATATCTGATCAATGAGATGCTTAAGCCAAGGGTCATCATGGAAGAGCCCACGGAGCCGGCAAAGAATGAGGACTCTCGTATGGCCAAAGAAGAATTACCCAAATCAGACCTGGACCTCTGTGTGATTGCCCCCGGAGACCATATAAATGACGAGGATGAGGACCCATGGTTGTCTGAAGAAGAGTGACAATTCGCTTGTCGTCAGAGCAAATTGTACAAATAAATTTATAAAGTCCGCTACTCGCGACTACTGGGTAGAAGTGGTAAGTAGGGGTCGAACCCAAGGGAATTAGGGGGATACGTTGTTCTTTTACTAACAGGGACATGTTTTAGGATGATTGAGATTTTAGCGCGAGTAATTAAACTACTGTTTTTGATTTTTTTGGGTTTTTTGTGCGGAAAAGTAAATACAGAAATTAAATACTGAAAGTAAATACTGAAAGTAAAGAGATAAGGGTTAGAAGACTTACAGTGGGTGATGCGTGATTGCGATTCCTCCGGTTGTTGAGCGGTTGATGGTTGTGGTTGATCGGGACGGTTATACTAGGAAAGTAAATACAGGGGGTTTTTGTGATTGAAAAAAAGTATTCGGTTTCAGGTACTCTTGTATTATAACATGTATATAATAAACCGTTAGTAACTTTTCTAAGTATTCAAAGATGAATCGAGGCCCTTTCGTAGCGCAAGACTTGCAACATCGTTTAAAGCAATCCTTGTTCTACTTCAGACTAATTCCTCCTTTCGAAGTATCTTAGCCTTCTGTGCATCCACCTGATCTCACAGTTACGATTGACCAAGTGGTGTTTTAGATAAGTCGAACTCCTCAGATAAGCTTTGCCCTTTCGTAGCATCCACTTACCCGAGTATGTTCACGAACCCCACGGAAGAGTTTTGCCCTTTCGTAGCATCCACTCAACCTTGGAAATTCTGACTATAAATGGCACATAAAACAAGTTTTGAATACAAAGAAATGAAACTAAAAGATATTACAACATTATATAATACAAGAAAATACCTTCCACCGAATGAAGAGTTTAGCTACGAATATCCATAGAGGTGGATACCATAGCTAAATACTCGGGGGTTTTTGAAAACAGTAAGAGGGAAAGGGGTGGAATACTCAAGAACCAACAGGAGTATTATCTATAGTATAATACTCAAGAACAAACAGGAGTATTATTTCATAAACCGAACAAACTTACAAAGTAACCAAACTTAGAGAGATAAGTGTTTTGTGTATGGATTGATTATACAAATGAGGAGGTGGAGCTCCATATTTATAGGCTAAGGGGAGGAGGATGGAGGGTGGAGATGGTGGCATGTGGAGGAGCATCCAAGGGTGGAGGAGATGGGGGAGGAGATGTGGAGGAGAAGCCACAACTTGTCATCTTCTTGTGGTGGAGCTCAAAGCCACCGGTGGCTTTTGAAGAGGAGGAAGGAGGAGCCGCCACTTGGAGGGAGGAGAGTGGAGGAGGGTGGTTGTGAGGGGGAAGCCGCCGGTCACCATGGAGGAGGAAAGGGAGGAGCAACCCATGAGTCATCCTTTTCACCTAGTGACTCATCCTTCTTCCTAAAGCCACCGGTCATCCTTGTACATGGATGAGTCTTGACGGTTTTGTACTATCTTTACAAAACTATCAGTCCAATTTCACTCCAGGCTGTCTTTGATAATTCCTCATTTGGATTTAATTTGAGTAATTCATCGTCAGGATCTTGAGATTTCTTCGTTCAGTGCTTGATCTTGACCTTAAATTGACTCTTGATATCTTTTCAGCATAAAATCCTCTCCTTAGCGTGTTTTTACTTTTATCTCTCAATTGCCCTGTGGAAATATTTCGGGACTAACACGTAGAAGTTAGATAGACAAACAGTCTAATTTGGTGGGTTTAACTGTATTTATGATGCATAAAATTATGGTCCATCAGATCACCCCACACTTTTAGTTGTTCGTCCCGAACAATGCTATTAAAGGGCGACACTAAGTAAGCTTGTTGAAATATGAAAATTAGACTGTGGTACTTGATTTCTCCTAATTCATGCATTACTACTTATTGCCAAATTAAACTGCGTAAATAAATACAAGAAACTTGATACATGTACCTTCGTGCCGAGATGCAAATTATTTTGGATGTTTCGGGAGATACCCCTTTTCAGGTTCCTGGACTACACCTTAGGGACCGTCTCGCACTATATGGTTTTCTTGTAGCTTTCTCTAGCACGTGATTCGATTCGGGTTTCAGTGAGTTGAGCCTTTTTTTGATTTTCTTTTTTCTTCTTTGGCGAGGGACTAGCTTTTTGTAGTGATTCTGCCTTTGGCTTTATGATCTGTCTTTTTTGAGTGCTTCAATTTTGCTCGGTTAAAACCTTCACAATTTTGGGCCTTAGGCCTCTTTTGATTTTCTTCTTTGAGTTTTTTGCTTCTTTGTGACTTGCTAGTCCATTTTCTCAGCCTTTTTGGGAGGTCCAATCATCGCCCGCAAGCCTATGGAAATACCTCCCCGCTCCTCTCGTCTTCGTCGTTTCGCGCGGGTCAAGATGAGGGTCGCTCATTTATTTTCTCGGCTATTTTGACTAGAGAGAGGACGGTCTGATTCCCGTCCTTGCCTTTGCATAGATGCTTCTTGGCGGAGTTGACTTCAATTATTCACTGAACCCCGAAGTGCAGCCTCCACTGACTTCGAAAACCATATAGTTTGATCTGATCCTTCAAGTGCTTGCCAAGCCCCTCTAGGGCAATTTATATCAACTCCACATCCCTAGGTTATCTCTGCACAAAGGGACAAATGAGAAGTTACATTCTAAGTTTTTAAACAGTTTGCATTTTCATAAGGTTGATGCATGAATTATGATCTATCTTTTTCACATTCTAAAGTTCATAATTCCAAAAAGATACTACTAAAAAAAAAGAAAAAACATGCAGTTGGTTCTCACCCCACACTTTTGAACGAAGGCAAGCCTTAGTTCAAAAGTCATGCAATATATACAGGAGAAGGAAATGACATTAAGGAAAAAGAAGAACATAACTCCCTTTAAGGTGTCGAGTGAACGACATGGCATGAGGCTGGATGATCGAGGGAGTTCAGCTGGGGCCTCAAACTCTCAGCGCAGGCCCGGTAAATTCACGGAAGCTGCCTGGCTGATCCGATCTTGCTCCAAAAACTTAAGTCCTACATGAAAGACATTCCTTCTAGACAAAAAGTGGGTGAGAGCGCTTATTGGAAATTTAAATAACAGAAAGTAAGATAGTGTCGGGTTACCTCCCGACCAGTGCACTTGTTTAACGTCGTTGGCTCGACAGTACCTTAGTCGTGGTTCACTGGTTGGGGTCCCATGGGTGGGTTAGGTCGTACTTTGCCACTGTTCCTGTGCTGTTTCTGGCCTTGTTTTTCCCTGATTTCTTGCCTGGGTTAGAACTCCATGGTCTTGGTATTTTTTCCTTCCAACACCTCTGAGAAGGTGAGGGACCCTTCACTATAGCTGCTGATCTATTGAGCCGAGCTTTCTTGTTTCTCCATCCGGGCTTCCATTCCACCGGGCCATGTCCTAGTTGCTTCTTTGTGTATGGACAATTGGCATCCGGGTTGTGCTCTTCACAAGCCCTCTTCTTTGCGGCAGATGTGAATGGCCGTTTCAGCATGAGTGAGTTTCCAGGGCTGTTTTGTTGAGTTGTGGTGAGTGAGAGCTCCATTGTTGGCTTTTTGAACTCAAGCTTCTCCTCCAACTTTCCTTGCACCTCATTGTTGATCACTTCATTTTCAGGGGCTGTGATCCGCATATAAACCGAGGGGACAAGTTGGGGGACTTTCACCACAAGGGCCATGTCTGTCTCTGGCAACTCGGGCGCTTCGGCCAGCTTGGCAGGGAGGTCTGGGCACGTCTCAGGAATTATGGCAGTGCGTATCGGGACTGTCTCGAGCAACTCGGTAATGAGTTCCGGGACTTCCTTGGGCAGATTGGTGATAAGGACCGGTTCAAGTAGCTCGGCTGATTTGGCAATGAGGATTGGGCCTAATTTGGCCGGTTCTTCTATAGTTATTTGTGAGTCCTCATCCTTAGTGGGTTCCGTGGGCTCCAATATTGGCTCCTTTAGAGCCACCTCCACGTCCATTACTGCCCTTGTACTGATGTCTTCTTCCAGGTTTGTTGCGGGCTGGCTTGTAATGGGTGTGGTGTTGGGCTCGTTTTGCACTGAGTCTACTTCCATCGTTGGTGCCTTATCTTCAGTTTGGTGAATTTACCCTTGTTTTGTGCTCTCTGCAAAATCCTCTATGATTCGCCAAGTTTGATACGTGAATGGTTTCATGATCAAGCCTCCCGCCGCATCATTAAGTCTTTTCAGCTCAAGTGGCTCCATGCCATGAAGAAACCTTTGGAGAAGAGCAGCATCCGTGAATCCATGGTGCGGGTAGCTTGCTACAAGGCAATCGACGTACCATATGTACTGGTCCAAAGTTTCGTCCCGGGATTACTTTAGGTTGTTGATCCTCTTTCGGATTTCAAGTTCGAAAGCTGGCGTGGCTCTTGGACGGAGAGCGGTGAGATAATTTGGCCGGGGAAACTCTTTTAGAAATTTGACTCGAAGAGTTTCATAACAGCGTTCATACTCTGCACATGAGTAATACCACTCTATTGGCGAGTCAGTTAGAGAAAGTTTGAAGCATTTCAGCTTAAACTCCTCTAACGTCTCGTTCTCAGGTTTCATGTGACGACAGATGTGATGAAACATTTGGCAATGTGTAGCAGAATACTCTTCAGTGGTACCTCCGAATTTGGGGAGACAGCTAAGCATTTCACACATAAGGTTGCTGCCCTCATCGTACATAGTGGGTTGCGTCATGAAAAAATGAAAAAGAAAGGGGGGAGAGAACAACGTATCCGATGGCTAATTCCCCGGCAACGGCGCCAATTTGACAATTCGCTTGTCGTCAGAGCAAATTGTACAAATAAATTTATAAAGTCCGCTACTCGCGACTACTGGGTAGAAGTGGTAAGTAGGGGTCGAACCCAAGGGAATTAGGGGGATACGTTGTTCTTTTACTAACAGGGACGTGTTTTAGGATGATTGAGATTTTAGCGCGAGTAATTAAACTAGTGTTTTTGGTTTTTTTGGGTTTTTTGTGCGGAAAAGTAAATACAGAAATTAAACACTGAAAGTAAATAATGAAAGTAAAGAGATAAGGGTTAGAAGACTTACAGTGGGTGATGCGTGATTGCGATTCCTCCGGTTGTTGAGCGGTTGATGGTTGTGGTTGATCGGGATGGTTATACTAAGAAAGTAAATACAGGGGGTTTTTGTGATTGAAAGAAAGTATTCGGTTTCAGGTACTCTTGTATTATAACATGTATATAATAAACCGTTAGTAACTTTTCTAAGTATTCAAAGATGAATCGAGGCCCTTTCGTAGCGCAAGACTTGCAACATCGTTTAAAGCAACCCTTGTTCTACTTCAGACAAATTCCTGCTTTCGAAGTATCTTAGCCTTTTGTGCATCCACCTGATCTCACAGATACGATTGACCAAGTGGTGTTTTAGATAAGTCGAACTCCTCAGATAAGCTTTGCCCTTTCGTAGCATCCACTTACCCGAGTATGTTCACGAACCCCACGGAAGAGTTTTGCCCTTTCGTAGCATCCACTCAACCTTGGAAATTCTGACTATAAATGGCACATAGAACAAGTTTTGAATACAAAGAAATGAAACTAAAAGATATTACAACATTATATAATACAAGAAAATTCCTTCCACCGAATGAAGAGTTTAGCTACGAATATCCATAGAGGTGGATACCATAGCTAAATACTCGGGGGTTTTTGAAAACAGCAAGAGGGACAGGGGTGGAATACTCAAGAACCAACAGGAGTATTCCCAATTTCCTACTGAATACTCAAGAACCAACAGGAGTATTCTCTATAGTATAATACTCAAGAACAAACAGGAGTATTATTTCATAAACCGAACAAACTTACAAAGTAACCAAACTTAGAGAGATAAGTGTTTTGTGTATGGATTGATTATACAAATGAGGAGGAGGAGCTCCATATTTATAGGCTAAGGGGAGAAGGATGGAGGGTGGAGATGGTGGCATGTGGAGGAGCATCCAAGGGTGGAGGAGATGGGGGAGGAGATGTGGAGGAGAAGCCACAACTTGTCATCTTCTTGTGGTGGAGCTCAAAGCCACCGGTGGCTTTTGAAGAGGAGGAAGGAGGAGCCGCCACTTGGAGGGAGGAGAGTGGAGGAGGGTGGTTGTGAGGGGGAAGCCGCCGGTCACCATGGAGGAGGAAAGGGAGGAGCAACCCATGAGTCATCCTTTTCACCTAGTGACTCATCCTTCTTCCTAAAGCCACCGGTCATCCTTGTACATGGATGAGTCTTGACGGTTTTGTACTGTCTTTACAAAACTATCAGTCCAATTTCACTCAAGGCTGTCTTTGATAATTCCTCATTTGGATTTAATTTGAGTAATTCATCGTCAGGATCTTGAGATTTCTTCGTTTAGTGCTTGATCTTGACCTTCAATTGACTCTTGATATCTTTTCAGCATAAAATCCTCTCCTTAGCGTGTTTTTACTTTTATCTCTCAATTGCCCTGTGGAAATATTTCGGGACTAACACGTAGAAGTTAGATAGACAAACAGTCTAATTTGGTGGGTTTAACTGTATTTATGATGCATACAATTATGGTCCATCAAAGAGCTCCACTCAAATTACCCCTGGGAGTTAGAAGAAAAACTGCCCAATTTAGGCCCGGTCCACATTACCAATCTACCCGAGGAAATCACGCCGGTCCTGGACATCATTGCCGAACCAGCCGAGTCTAACACAGTCCTCACTGCCGAGCCAACAAAAGTCCCGGTCCTCATTGGCGAGCTAGCCGAGACAGCCCCGGTCCTCACGGATGGGCTGGTTGAGAAAGACCCGGACCTCACTGCTGAGCCAATAGAAGTCCCGGTCCTCATTACCAATCTGCCCGAGGAAGAGCTTACAATGGACCTCAATGCCGAACTGCCCAAATCAGTCCGGGTCCTCATTGCCGAGCCAGCCAAGGAAGTCCCGGACCTTATTACCGAGCTGCCCGAGAAAGACACGGTCCTTGTGGTGGAAATACCTCAACTTAACCCTTTATGTTTTATGCAGATCATAGCCACCGAAGATCATGGAATCAATGTTGATGAGGTGCATGGGGAGTTGGAGGAGGAGCATGAACCAAAACAGCCAACAAAGGAGCTCGCTCTCATCACAAGCCAACAAAGCAGCTCGGAAAACTCACTCGTTACAAGATGACCATTCATCCCTTCCCCAAGGAAGAAGCTCAACATGGGAACAGGCTTGATGTCACCTATGTTTGAAGGCAAAAGACTGAACTTCCAAAACTGCAAAAGTGCCAACCATTCAAACATGAAGAAGCGACAAAGACATGGCCCAAAAGAATGGAAGCCGGGAAGGAGAAGCAAGAGAGCACAGCTCGATGGACCAGCAGCTATGGTCAAGGGAGCCTCACCTTCTCGGATGCATGTAAAAGAAAACCTGCCGGACCTATGGAGAACCGAACCGAACACATCACTCCATGTGTTCTTTGGGCGGAGCAAAAGAGCAACCGAGAAGAAGTTTGACCTCAAACGCCCATGGGATCCCACCTTATGATCCATGAGTAAGGTTTCGTCAAGCCAACAACGTTAAACAAAGGCACTTGCCGGGAGGTAACCCGGCATATTCAGTTTTTTCAGTTTTATTTTTGTATGTCATTTTTTTTCATACTCACCTCCTTTCCTTTATTTGCTTACACTTTGTCTTTTAAACTAAGTCATTCCGAGAGGAACGGCTTCGTTCAAAAGTGTGGGCGTAATTGAGTAGTCTTGCACATATTAGTTAGTTTTGCACATATTAGTCTACATGTTTGTTCTTTTCCTTTTTCCTTAATATTAACTTTTTGAAAATACAAACTTCCATGATGTGAAAATAGATAGACCCGATTCATGCATTTCCTTGTGAAAACTTAATTGTGTAAAAACATGCGAACTTAACTTTCTACTTGTCCTTGTGTGTTGAGATAACGTAGGATGTGAAGTTGAAAGAAATGCCCTAGAGAGGCTTGACAAGCACTCAAGGGACCGGATCCTTACTATACGGTTATGTAAAGATTGTGGAGGCTGCACTTCGGGCTTCTTGGTAAAGAGTGGACTCCGCCATGCAGCGTCTATGCAAGAGGCGGGACGGGAATCAAACCGTCCATTCTCTAGTCCAAAGTAACCGGGAAAATGGATGAGCGACCCTCATCTTGACCCGCGCGAAAAAGGCAAGGATGAGAAAGAGCGGGGAGGTAAATCCATATGCTCTCGGGCGATGATTGGACCTCCCAAAAGTGAAGAAAAATGGACATGCAAATCTCATCAAAAGAGCAAAGCTCAAAGAAAGAAATCAGCCAATATGGTGAAACCAAACCGAAGCAAAAAGTGAAGTACTCAAAGAGTCAAATCAAAGGCCGAAGGCCAAATCACTACAAAAGCTGTCCAACCACGCAAACAAAGAAAAGAGCTCGACCCATTAGCCCGAATCAATCAAGTGCTAGAAGAAGCAAATAACATAACCATATAGTAAGATCGGATCCGAGAGTGCAGTTCAAGGGCCTAAAAAGTGGCTATCTCCCAATCATCCAAATTATTTTGCATCTTGGCTCAAAGGTAACAAGTATCTAGTTACGTTCATATTTGAGCACAATTTCTTTTGGAAACAAGTAAGTTATGCATGCAAAGGTGAAATCTAGTTTTGCATCTCACATCCATATCTAGGACTTAGGGTGTTTTTTCCTCTTATTGACTACACTTGTTCGGGACGAACAAGATTAAGTGTGGGGGTATTTGATGGCGCGTATATATACGACTCATCAAGACAGTTAAACCCACCAAATTAGACATTTTATGATACGAACAAGTGCTTGTTAATACCATTTTGTGTATACACTATACAGGCTATTTTGGGGTCTAAAGAGGAAACACGCTTAAAAAGGGAGAATTGTGCCAAAAAGCCAGCCAAGGCCCGAGGACCTCAGCCAGGGACCGAGAAACTTCACCCGGGTACCGAGAGCCGTACCCGGGCCCGTCCGAGAATGCCAGGTCCCCGCCCAGGCATCGCCCAGGCCACGCCCGAGCTGTTTAGCACTGAATTCAAGTTACCCGGGCAAACGAGCAGCTCTGACAAATCCACCTCTAG
Organism: Rhodiola kirilowii; assembly: GCA_033675215.1. Classification (NCBI taxonomy): domain Eukaryota; kingdom Viridiplantae; phylum Streptophyta; class Magnoliopsida; order Saxifragales; family Crassulaceae; genus Rhodiola; species Rhodiola kirilowii. The sequence continues at coordinate 18,871,920 of CM066198.1, forward strand.
CAAAGTGATCAAAATGGAAAAAATAAGGTGGACAATGTTGGAAACCCAAGGAGAATGCTCGGGCAGATTGGCAGTTGGCCCAATTCCAAAGCAAAGGCCCCGCGCGCATAGGCACCGAAACCAAGTCGCTCCACCAAACCATGGAATCTGGCAAATCTGGCTCGACCAAAGTATTTTAAATGCCCAATAACTCGGAAAATCTCACTTCCCAGACAAAATGCCCGAGTGGAACTAGCTAGAGCCCGATCAAGGCCAAAATAGGGCAATTTCGACCGATTAGGGATTTTGACCATGTTCCGAGCAGAATCTGGCCAAACTTCCTTCTTGAGATCATCTTAGAATGACTTTGTCGTTCATAATACACTCTCCAAAATCCAAGAAGCTCCGACCAAAGCTCCGGCCAGATTCTGGCCATATTCCGGCGAACTCCGACCAACCTCCGGTGATGCTCCGATCAAGCTCATATCCGTACCACCATGCTCCGGTCATTTCTTGCTCCGGCCACACTACGGCAAAGTCCAACCAAATCCAAACTACTTCTTGTCCGGTTGGACTTACTATTCACTTCGGTTTGCATTTGGAGTTCGATTCCATTGGGAATCAACTAGAGGCGGCTTTGGGGAGTGCCACCTATGGCCGGCGGCTTTGGAGAGGCCATATGTGGTGGCTTGTGGTTGGAGGAGGTGCAAGTGGGGAGGTTCTTATCCTCTTCCACAACCCATGTGGGTGGCATAAGGCTAAACCAATCAAATGGCTAGCTTTTTGGATATTTCTCAATGCAAACTTAGTCTCCAAGTCTTCCCTAGCCTATAAATAGAGGCCTTGCCTCATGTAATAAGTGTCCTAAGTTTCGAATTCCAAAGTCCTTAGAGAGAAGGGAGCTTCACTCTCTTCTCTTCATTTTCAATACAAACACTCTTTACTTTGTTAATGTTCTTCACTTGTTCTTGAGCTCCAAAGCTCTTACTTTCCAGCAAGCTCACTTACTTTCCCTTGTCTTGATTTGGAGCTCATCTCCTTTACTTTCTTGCACAAAAGCCACGGCTTTCCCTTTACTGTCTTGTTGCTCTCGGTCATTTGTTTTACTTTTTCTTGTTTTCTTTACTTTCGTATGTATGGTGCTTGTATTCCTTACCATGAATACAAGTGCCTAAGCATATTCGGTCAAGGGGTGTTCATACTTGTGTATGCATCTTGAGACTAGAACTTAATGCTATTTTGTGTCAACTAGTTCGGTGCCATTATTCGGTTGAACGATAAGGCTAAGTGGATGCTCGAAAGAGGAAAGCTTAGCCGAGTAGTTCAATCTTGATTAGACAACTAGGCTTAGTGGATGCTCGAAAAGGCAAAGCTTATCCGAGTAGTTTACTCTTCCTTAAGTCGATTGGTTGATCGTAACTGAAGATCAAGTGGCTGCACTTAGGATTAGAAGTCTATGTCTTGATTTTGGAGTAGATTGTTGTGTAAGTGCTAGAAATGGCCTTACTTTAGGGTTATATCTGGACCAAGGAATAACCCACACTTATGAACACAAAGTAAGATCTTTGACGTCTATGATGGTTGTCTCACAAGTAGAGACCCTAGACTGAATATCCTTCGTCCTTACTTACCTGTCATTTACTTTCAGTACTTTACTTTTCTGTCATTTACATTTCAGCACTTTACTTTTCTGCACTTTACTTTTACGCACTTTACTTTCAGTATTTACTTTACGCAATTTACTTTCCGCACTTTACTTTCATTACAGATGTTTTCAACATCAATCCAACATAACATTTGGCACGTATTGCGCTTGAAATACAGCGTGCGACAAACCAAAAGTGTGTTGCGGTTGATGCAATTTACTTTTCAGTACTTACTTTCAGCACTTTACATTTCAGTCATTTACTTTTCAGTTATTTACTTTCTGTCATTTACTTCCTGTCATAAAAACAACCAAAAACCCAACCTGTCTTTCCTTTATTTTTTCTTTCTTTTCAAAGAACAACTACTCCACACTGACTCTCTTGGGTTCGACCCCTACTTACCGCTTGCTAATCCAATACTGAGCCACGAGTAGTGGAACTATAAATGTAAATTTTGCAGCGCACAACGACGCGCTGTCATACTCCCCGTATTTTCTCAACAAAAGTTGGTAAACACTAGCGAGTTACTTGATTCAAACAATAGCACCGAAAGGATGAGGTTCGTAGTTTAAGGTAAACGTCTCATTTGAACCAATAACGTCGAAATGGTGAGATTCCTAGCTCGGATTGTGCGACTATTTTTCGATCTATCAGGCAGACCCTTGTATGCTAGTTATTGATCTTGATATAATGTTGAGAAAGTGATATAGTTCCCCAAAATACTTCTTGAAATTTGACAAAGTCTCCTCTTGCAGATTTTGATTTATTTAGATTCTTAAACCAGACAACTTTCGCTTTTGATTAGGATAAATGGAAACACAATCTCACATAGTGCCATAGTTCACAATTGTTTTGTTGGACGACCTAGTTCATACAAATTTCTAAATTATTTTTGAAATCAAAATCCTACACTTTAAAATGGTGTCATTGCCGGTTAGCAACGCATTAGCTTGTCATTATCCTGGATTGTGTGAATACCTCAACTAGTCTACAAACGTTTCTTAACTATTCATGTTCTTGTTTCCTATTTTGCATTTTGTTCAACACTTGCGTTTCACGGGAGTTCTCATTTTTGTTCTTTTTGAGGACTAAATGAATGCTTTTGAGTTATAAGAGCAAAAGGGGAACATACCCGATATGCAAGGAAGAATCCTTTTTGTTGTTCCTATGTGGCATGATTTTTGGCAAAATGACTTCAGAGTATTCAAGCAGAAGTCAAGGAGTTGTTCAACCGAAGATTGGAACGTGGATGCTGCACAGAACTCAAGAACAGAAGTTTCCTAATCTAAAAATTTCAAAATATCAAAGATATGAAGATTGGAGTTGGCTGCAGATTCAAGTCTGTTGAAGATTGAATTGGTTGGCAAGATATTCGAGCAATATTATCTAGAAGCCAAGATTATCAAGGAGATACTCAAAAGATATTCAAGTACAAAAGATTTGGAAGCTTGGGAATATTGAGGAAATATTTCCTAAATATTCGAGAAAGAGTATCTCAACCAAATAGGGAACATCCGTGTATTATAAATACAAGGCTACGGTTTTCCTATTAAAAAGTTCATCTATTGGACAAGCCGCTACTCGATATACACTCAAGCTAAGGATGAGGAGGAGGAGGAGATGACGGCCGAAGAGTTTTCTACACCGGAAAACAAATCGGCACCGAGACAGTCTGTTCGGTGTGCTGATCAGACCTGTCCGTGGAATAACTGATGCACATACACCACTTATTGCTACGCCTTCGGGAGAATGCGTCTGTCTTTGGGAAAAGGCACTGAGCTTCGAAAGAAGGCTCTGGACATCGAGAGAGGTCATGTCATAGGTCGGGAGGGAGTCTCGGACCTACCCACGGGGGATCGAGGGGGAGCCAATATCACAAATCGTGGAGAAATGTCTTAGGTGTTCTAGTATTGTTAGAACACAACCAGGATCTGGTCTTGAACAGACAACAGTATTTTAATTGGTATCAGACCAGACACTCCACATACATAGTGTGATCCAGCGACTATTCAAGATGAGTATGGAGGAAGGGCAGAGCACTAACAGACCACCACCGCTTGAAGGGGCAAACTATGGATATTGGAAGTATAAGATGACATCTTTTCTAAAGTCCCTAGATGAAAAGGCTTGGAGGGCAGTGTTGATTAGGTGGACACGACCAACAATGGCTGATGCTGAAGGAAAGGTGGTACCTAAACCTGAAGAAATATGGACTGAGGCGGATGAAAAGGATGTTATAGGGAACTCAAAGGCTGTGAACGCTATATTCTCTGGAGTGGACAAGAATCTGTTTGAATTGATTGCTGACTATGAGACTGCCAAGGAAGCATGGGACATCCTCAGGATTTCCCATGAGGGGACTGACGACGAGGAAGAGGAGGATGAAACAACAAAATTTGTTGCACTCACAAATACGCTGGATGACAGAAGTGACCAGAGTGATAACCAGTATTCCAGTGCTCAATCAGGACACCCCATTGACGAATCGTCCAGTAGTGATGATGAAGAGATCACAGTTGAGTGCATACCAGAGACCTATAAAGATGGCTATGATAAGTGGATAATGGTGATTGATATGAACAAGCAACTAGATGAGATTATGACTAGCCTGAGAGAAGAGAGAGACAACATGTGGCAGGAATTGGAAGTCTTGGTTGCTCAGAAAGTCGAACACCAAGAGGAAGTCAAGAACTTGAAGGATCATATGATCAAAATGAATAAGGAACGCTCATCCCTACTGGCACAAAAGGTGAAACTCAGAGGCACTATGTCATTACTAAAAGTAGAGATGGAGAAGAACCGAGAGATGCATCCTAGAGACATGGTGGAACTGAGAAGGAAAAATGTGGATATGTGTCTGATGGACCATAATTGTATGAATCATAAACACAGATAAACCCACCAAATTAGACGCTTTGTCTACTTAACTTTTGCTTGTTAGTTCTGATATTTATCTGCAGGGTATTTTGACGTCTAGAGAGAATACATGCTAAGGAGGACTTTTTAAGCTGAATATGAATTACGAGTCATTCCAAGTCACGACCAGATGCTGACTGAAGAAATATCATGAACCTGACATGGAATCACTCAAAACAAGTCCAACCGAAAGGCAACCAGAGTCAGACCGGAGCTGAAAGGACCGATGGCTTTTTAGAATGAGCTCACAAAACACACTCCACCACTCACCATCCTCCACCTAGCCGGCGGCTAAGCTCCCCTCCTCTCCTCCATGGACATGTGGCCGGCGGCTTTCCCCCCCTCATGACATCACCAGCGGCTTTGGAGAGCTCCATGAGCTTGTGCCAAGTGGCTCCCTTCTCCTCCACATCTCTCACTCCCCCATGGCTATAAATACCAAGCCATTCCCTTTGTAATCAACAATCCCATTCTCATTCCAATTCCATAAGTTAGTGAGAGAAGCTCTCACTTCTCTCTAGATTAGGGCACCACTCTTGTAAACACTTGTTTCAATCTATAATACTCCTGTTGGTTCTTGAGTATTCTAGTAGTTCCTGAGTTTACTCCTGTTGGTTCTTGAGTATTCTCTTTACTTTACTGTCTTAGCTATGATATCCACCTCTACGGATATTCGTAGCTAAACCCTTCATTCGGTTGAAGGGGTGTACTTGTATCATACAATGTTTTAGACCCTGCACCTAGTGCCTCTCTGTGTTCAAAACTTGTTCTATGTGCCACATATTAGGTTAGAATTTTCAAGGTTGAGTGGATGCTTTAACGGGCAAAGCTCTTCCGTGGGGTTCGTGAACATACTCGGGTAAGTGGATGCTTTAACGGGCAAAGCTTATCTGAGGAGTTCGACCTCTCTTAAAAACCATTTGGTTGATCGTCACTAAAGATCAAATGGATGCACATAAGGCTAAGATACTTCGAAAGGAGGAATTAGTCTAAATAGAACAAGTGTTCTAAATGATGTGGCAAGTCTTGTGCTAGAAATAGCCTCGATTCATCTTTGAACACATAGTATGATCATTAGAGGTCAATGATAAACAGACTATGATACAAGGCCCCTGCAATCGAATACTTTCTTTTAACTACAATATCAACTGCTAACGTTCCGCAAGACTTGCCAATCACGCAACAACCGTTGTAAGTCTTTCCTTTTATTTTCAGTATTTACTTTTCTGTCAATTACTTTTCCACACTAAAAACAAAAACCAACCAAAAAGTCACGTAGTTATTCGCGCTAAAACCTCAATCAACCCTAAAATCACGTTCCCCGCCTGTACAATCCCTCAAAGAACGACTTATCCCCCTAATTCCCTTGGGTTCGACCCCTACTTACCACTTGCTACCCAGTAGTGAAGTCGCGAGTAGCGGACTTATAAATTTATTCTTGACTTTCGCACACGACGACTGTGCGACCATCAAAATTGGCGCCGTTGCCGGGGAATTAGCCATCGGATTAGTTGTTCTTTTCCTTCTCATCTCTTCATCGCATTATGTATGCATGGACAACACGACATCTTCCTCTGTTCGGAGGTACGGATGGAGAAGACCCCGTGATGCATTGCCAAAACTTTCACCATAATTGCCGCTGTATAAAACCTGAAAACGAAATGTTAGAGGAATTTAAGTTAAAATGCTTCAAATTCTCTTTAACTGACTTCGCGACAATTTGGTATTACACATCAACCGCTATGCATGCTGAATATTATGTGGACCTTCGCGCTCAATTTCTGAAAGAATTCTCCCCCCCCCCCATCCTTACGACATGACACCCGCGAGAAGATCATGTGCCTTCAACAATCTCGGGATGAGACTTTGGACGAATACTACACGTACTATGACACCATCGTCTCACGCTGCCCGCACCATGGATTCACCGAAATATTCCTTCTTCAAAAATTCCTTTGTGGAATGAGGCAAGATGAGTTCTCAAGGATCAGTGATGCAGTGGGAGGATCAGCCATGCACTTATCCCTGACTCAAATGTGGGATGTTATAGACGACTTGGCCGAAGCCACAAAACGAAGGCCAATGCCCCGACCTAATAGAGGAATACAGAGGATAGAGGCTAGTCTGGAAAAGAATGAAGAAGACATTGCAGAGGACGAGATGGACGAATCAGATGTAGAAAGCTCTGAAGAAGAGCCTACATTGGAGATCACACCCGAGCGATCAGAAGAAACTCCCGAGCCATCAGAAGAATTAGATACAGAAAGCACCGGAAGCAACGAGGAACCTTCATGGGAACTCAAGACCATACCGGCAGAGGAGGAAGTCCAGAACACCATTGGCGAGCTGCCCAAAACGTACACTGCCCTTACCACTGAAGCAGCCGAGGAAATCAACCAAGACCAGTTCCTCACAGATAGTCTGGCCAATATGGATCCAGCCCTTATAATGAGAGCTTCCCAACTTTTCCCCTTGATCAATATGCAAGTCGCAGAAAACTATGTGATCAACGGAGGGGCAGAGGAAGGGCCTGAGCAGAACGACTCTTTGATAGAACATTTTACCACTACAACCAGACAATGCAGCCCAAAACACAAAAGAGCCCGACTCAAAAGACCTGTAGTGAAGGGTCCCTCGCCTTCTTAGCGACGATGGAAGGAGAAACCACCAGACCCATGGGAACTGGACCCAAGCACATCATCTCACAAAAACTCGGGAAGAGTCAAAGCTAGAATCAATGCAGGAGCTGCGGCAAAATTCGACCTGAGCCGCCCATGGGATCCAACCTTATGATCCAGGAATGAGGTACTGTCGAGCCAACGATGTTAAACAAGTGCACTGGTCGGGAGGTAACCCAACACCTATCTTACTTTCAGTAATTTTATTTTCTGTCATTTAGTTTTTACCGTAAGTCGCTCTCACCCACTTTTTGTATAGAAAGAATGACCCCTTGTAGGAATTGATTTTTGGACCAAGATCAGATCAGCCAGGCAGCTTCCGAGAATTTACCGGGCCTGCGCTGAGAGTTCAAGGCCCCAGCCGAACTCCCTCGATTATCCAGCTCCGAGGCATGTCATTCCACGACACAACACAGTAAAAGGGAGTTCAGTTCTTCTCTTTTCCTTAATGTCATTTCCTTCTCTTGTATATATTTGCATGACTTTTGAACTAAGGCACGCCTTCGTTCAAAAGTGTGGGGTGAGAACCGCCTGTGTACATAACATGTTTTTCTTTTTCCTTTTCCTTTAGTATTATCTTTTTGAAAATATGAACTTGAGAATGTGAAAAAGATAGATCTAAATTCATGCATTTACCTTGTGAAAATTCAACTGTTTAAAAACTTAGAATGTAACTTCTCATTTGTCCCTTTGTGCTGAGATAAACAGGGGATGTGGAGTTGACATAAACTGCCCTAGAGAGGCTTGGCAAGCACTCGAAGGATCGAATCAAACTATATGGTTTTCGAAGTCAGTGGAGGCTGCACTTCGGGTTTCAGTAAAGATTGAAGTCATCTCCGCCGTGCAGCGTTTATGCAAGAGGCGGGACAGGAATCAAACCGTCCTATCTCTAGTCCTAGTAGCTGGGAAAATAAATGAGCGACCCTCATTTTGACCAGCGTGAAATGGCAAGGATGAGAAAGAGCGGGGAGGTATTTCCATATGCTTGCGGGCGACGATTGGACCTCCCAAAAAGGCTGAGAAAATGGACTAGCAAGTCACAAAGAAGCAAAAGCTCAAAGAAGCTAATCAATGGCCAAAGGCCAAAATTGTGAAGGTTTTAACCGAACAAAAGTGAGGAAACTCCAACTCAATATCAACGGCTAAAGGCCAAAGGCCGATTCACTACAAAAGCTGTCCCTCGCCAAAAAGAAATCAAAGTGCTCAACTCAGTGAAACCCGAACCGAATCACGTGCTAGAGAAAGCTACAAGGAAACCATATAGTGCGAGTCGATCCTGAGAATTCAGTCCGGGAGCCTAAAAAGGGCTATCTCCCGAAACATCCGAATTAATTTGCATCTCGGCACGAAGGTACAAGTATCCAGTTTCTTCTAAGTATTTACACGGTTTAGTTTGGTAATAAGTAAGTAATGCATGAATTAAGATAAATCAAGTCCCACAGTCTCACTTTCATATTTTACTTAGAGTGTGTGCCGCTCTTTAAAAAGCATTGTTCGGGACGAACAACTAAAAGTGTGGGGTGATCTGATGGACCATATATGTATGAATCATAAACACAGATAAACCCACCAAATTAGATGCTTTGTCTATTTAACTTTTGCTTGTTAGTTCCGATATTTATCTGCAGGGTATTTTGACGTCTAGAGAGAATACATGCTAAGGAGGACTTTTTAAGCTGAATATGAATTATGAGTCATTCCAAGTCACGACCAGATGTTGACTGAAGAAATATCATGAACCTGACATGGAATCACTCAAAACAAGTCCAACCGAAAGGCAACCAGAGTCAGACCGGAGCTGAAAGGACCGAAGGCTTTTTGGAATGAGCTCACAAAACACACTCCACCACTCACCATCCTCCACCTAGCCGGCGGCTAAGCTCTCCTTCTCTCCTCCATGGACATGTGGCCGGCGGCTTTCCCCCCCTCATGACATCACCGGCGACTTTGGAGAGCTCCATGAGCTTGTGCCAAGTGGCTCCCTTCTCCTCCACATCTCTCACTCCCCCATGGCTATAAATACCAAGCCATTCCCTTTGTAATCAAGAATCCCATTCTCATTCCAATTCCGTAAGTTAGTGAGAGAAGCTCTCACTTCTCTCTAGATTAGGGCACCACTCTTGTAAACACTTGTTTCAATCTGTAATACTCCTGTTGGTTCTTGAGTATTCTAGTAGTACCTGAGTTTACTCCTTTTGGTTCTTGAGTATTCTCTTTACTTTACTGTCTTAGCTATGATATCCACCTCTATGGATATTCGTAGCTAAACCCTTCATTCGGTTGAAGGGGTGTACTTGTATCATACAATGTTTTAGACCCTGCACCTAGTGCCTCTCTGTGTTCAAAACTTGTTCTATGTGCCACATATTAGGTTAGAATTTCCATGGTTGAGTGGATGCTTTAACGGGCAAAGCTCTTCCGTGGGGTTCATGAACATACTCGGGTAAGTGGATGCTTTAACGGGCAAAGCTTATCTGAGGAGTTTGACCTCTCTTAAAAACCATTTGGTTGATCGTCACTGAAGATCAAATGGATGCACATAAGGCTAAGATACTTCGAAAGGAGGAATTAGTCTAAATAGAACAAGTGTTCTAAATGATGTGGCAAGTCTTGTGCTAGAAATAGCCTCGATTCATCTTTGAACACATAGTATGATCATTAGAGGTCAATGATAAACAGACTATGATACAAGGCCCCTGTAATCCAATACTTCCTTTTAACTGCAATATCAACTGCCGACGTTCCGCAAGACTTGCCAATCACGCAACAACCGCTGTAAGTCTTTCCTTTTATTTTCACTATTTACTTTTCTGTCATTTACTTTTCCACACTAAATACCAAAACCAACCAAAAAGTCACGTAGTTATTCGCGCTAAAACCTCAATCAACCCTAAAATCACGTTCCCCGCCTGTACAATCCCTCAAAGAACAACTTATCCCCCTAATTCTCTTGGGTTCGACCCCTACTTACCACTTGCTACCCAGTAGTGAAGTCGCGAGTAGCGGACTTATAAATTTATTCTTGCTTTCGCACACGACGACTGTGCGACCGTCAAAATTGGCACCGTTGCCGGGGAATTAGCCATCGTATTAGTTGTTCTTTTCCTTCTCATCTCTTCATCGCATTATGTATGCATGGACAACACGACATCTTCCTCTGTTCGGAGGTACGGATGGAGAAGACCCCGTGATGCATTGCCAAAACTTTCACCATAATTGCCGCCGCATAAAACCTGAAAACGAAATGTTAGAGGAATTTAAGTTAAAATGCTTCAAATTCTCTTTAACTGACTTCGCGACAATTTGGTATTACACGTCAACCGCTATGCATGCTGAATATTATGTGGACCTTCGCGCTCAATTTCTGAAAGAATTCTCCCCCCCATCCTTACGACATGACACCCGCGAGAAGATCATGTGCCTTCAACAATCTTGGGATGAGACTTTGGACGAATACTACACGTACTATGACACCATCGTCTCACGCTGCCCGCACCATGGATTCACCCAAATATTCCTTCTTCAAAAATTCTTTTGTGGAATGAGGCAAGATGAGTTCTCAAGGATCAGTGACGCAGTGGGAGGATCAGCCATGCACTTATCCTTGACTCAAATGTGGGATGTTATAGACGACTTGGCCGAAGCCACAAAACGAAGGCCAATGCCCCGACCTAATAGAGGAATACAGAGGATAGAGGCTAGTCTGGAAAAGAATGAAGAAGACATTACAGAGGACGAGATGGACGAATCAGATGCAGAAAGCTCTGAAGAAGAGCCTACATTGGAGATCACACCCGAGCCATCAGAAGAAACTCCCGAGCCATCAGAAGAATTAGATACAGAAAGCACCGGAAGCAACGAGGAACCTTCATGGGAACTCAAGACCATACCGGCAGAGGAGGAAGTCCAGAACACCACTGGCGAGCTGCCCAAAACGAACACTACCCTTACCACTGAAGCAGCCGAGGAAATCAACCAAGACCAGTTCCTCACAGACAGTCTGGCCAATATGGATCCAGCCCTTATAATGAGAGCTTCCCAACTTTTCCCCTTGATCAATATGCAAGTCGCAGAAAACTATGTGATCAACGGAGGGGCGGAGGAAGGGCCTGAGCAGAACGACTCTTTAATAGAACATTTTACCACTACAACCAGACAAGGCAGCCCAAAACACAAAAGAGCCCGACTCAAAAGACCTGTAGTGAAGGGTCCCTCGCCTTCTCAGCGACGATGGAAGGAGAAACCACCAGAACCATGGGAACTGGACCCAAGCACATCATCTCACAAAAACTCAGGAAGAGTCAAATCTAGAATCAATGCAGGAGCTGCGGCAAAATTCGACCTGAGCCGCCCATGAGACCCAACCTTATGATCCAGGAATGAGGTATTGTCGAGCCAACGATGTTAAACAAGTGCACTGGTCGGGAGGTAACCCAACACCTATCTTACTTTCAGTAATTTTATTTTCTGTCATTTAGTTTTTACCGTAAGTCGCTCTCACCCACTTTTTGTATAGAAAGAATGACCCCTTGTAGGAATCGATTTTTGGAGCAAGATCAAATCAGCCAGGCAGCTTCCGAGAATTTACCGGGCCTGCGCTGAGAGTTCAAGGCCCCAGCCGAACTCCCTCGATTATCTAGCTCCGAGGCATGTCGTTCCACGATAAAACACAATAAAAGGGAGTTCAGTTCTTCTCTTTTCCTTAATGTCATTTCCTTCTCTTGTATATATTTGCATGACTTTTGAACAAAGGCACGCCTTCGTTCAAAAGTGTGGGGTGAGAATCGCCTGTGTACATAACATGTTTTTCTTTTTCCTTTTCCTTTAGTATTATCTTTTTGAAAATATGAACTTGAGAATGTGATAAAGATAGATCTAAATTCATGCATTTACCTTGTGAAAATTCAACTGTTTAAAAACTTAGAATGTAACTTCTCATTTGTCCCTTTGTGCTGAGATAAACAGGGGATGTGGAGTTGACATAAACTGCCCTAGAGAGGCTTGGCAAGCACTCGAAGGATCGAATCAAACTATATGGTTTTCGAAGTCAAAGGAGGCTGCACTTCGGGTTTCAGTAAAGATTGAAGTCATCTCCGCCGTGCAGCGTTTATGCAAGAGGCGGGACGGGAATCAAACCGTCTTATCTCTAGTCCTAGTAGCCGGGAAAATAAATGAGCGACCCTCATTTTGACCCGCGTGAAATGGCAAGGATGAGAAAGAGCGGGGAGGTATTTCCATATGCTTGTGGGCGACGATTGGACCTCCCAAAAAGGTTGAGAAAATGGACTGGCAAGTCACAAAGAAGCAAAAGCTCAAAGAAGCTAATCAATGGCCAAAGGCCAAAATTGTGAAGGTTTTAACCGAACAAAAGTGAAGAAACTCCAACTCAATATCAAAGGCCAAAGGCCGATTCACTACAAAAGCTGCCCCTCGCCAAAAAGAAATCAAAGTGCTCAACTCAGTGAAACCCGAACCGAATCACGTGCTAGAGAAAGCTACAAGGAAACCATATAGTGCGAGTCGATCCTGAGAATTCAGCCCGGGAGCCTAAAAAGGGCTATCTCCCGAAACATCCGAATTAATTTGCATCTCGGCACGAAGGTACAAGTATCCAGTTTCTTCTAAGTATTTACACGGTTTAGTTTGGTAATAAGTAAGTAATGCATGAATTAAGATAAATCAAGTCCCACAGTCTCACTTTCATATTTTACTTAAAGTGTGTGCCGCCCTTTAAAAAGCATTGTTCGGGACGAACAACTAAAAGTGTGGGGTGATCTGATGGACCATATATGTATGAATCATAAACACAGATAAACCCACCAAATTAGACGCTTTGTCTATTTAACTTTTGCTTGTTAGTTCCGATATTTATCTGCAGGGTATTTTGACGTCTAGAGAGAATACATGCTAAGGAGGACTTTTTAAGCTGAATATGAATTACGAGTCATTCCAAGTCACGACCAGATGCTGACTGAAGAAATATCATGAACCTGACATGGAATCACTCAAAACAAGTCCAACCGAAAGGCAACCAGAGTCAGACCGGAGCTGAAAGGACCGATGGCTTTTTGGAATGAGCTCACAAAACACACTTCGCCACTCACCATCCTCCACCTAGCCGGCGGCTAAGCTCTCCTTCTCTCCTCCATGGACATGTGGCCTGCGACTTTCCCCCCCTCATGACATCACCGGCGACTTTGGAGAGCTCCATGAGCTTGTGCCAAGTGGCTCCCTTCTCCTCCACATCTCTCACTCCCCCATGGCTATAAATACCAAGCCATTCCCTTTGTAATCAAGAATCCCATTCTCATTCCAATTCCATAAGTTAGTGAGAGAAGCTCTCACTTCTCTCTAGATTAGGGCACCACTCTTGTAAACACTTGTTTCAATCTATAATACTCCTGTTGGTTCTTGAGTATTCTAGTAGTACCTGAGTTTACTCCTGTTGGTTCTTGAGTATTCTCTTTACTTTACTGTCTTAGCTATGATATCCACCTCTATGGATATTCGTAGCTAAACCCTTCATTCGGTTGAAGGGGTGTACTTGTATCATACAATGTTTTAGACCCTGCACCTAGTGCCTCTCTGTGTTCAAAACTTGTTCTATGTGCCACATATTAGGTTAGAATTTCCATGGTTGAGTGGATGCTTTAACGGGCAAAGCTCTTCCGTGGGGTTCATGAACATACTCGGGTAAGTGGATGCTTTAACGGGCAAAGCTTATCTGAGGAGTTTGACCTCTCTTAAAAACCATTTGGTTGATCGTCACTGAAGATCAAATGGATGCACATACGGCTAAGATACTTCGAAAGGAGGAATTTGTCTAAATAGAACAAGTGTTCTAAATGATGTGGCAAGTCTTGTGCTAGAAATAGCCTCGATTCATCTTTGAACACATAGTATGATCATTAGAGGTCAATGATAAACAGACTATGATACAAGGCCCCTGCATTAACTTTTGCTTGTTAGTTCCGATATATTTCTACAAGGTATTTTGGCACTTAGAGAGAAAACACGCTGAGGAGTTTTTAAGCGGAAAATGAAGAACGAGTCATTCCAGGTCACGACCATGCTACACTCAAAATCAGCCTTAACATCCTTCATGGAACCGACTTGGAATCACTCAAATATTCTAGAACCGTCGGCAAATGGACAAGAATGCAAGGAAAATGCACCGAGCTCGGTAAAGGCCAAACAAGGGCAATTTCATCCGATTTGGCATTTCGACCATGTTCGGGGCAGAATTTGGCTTAGGTTCCTTCTTGAGATCATCTTAGAATGACATTTTCATTCAGAATACACTCTCTAAAATCCAAGAAGCTCCGGTCAAATTCCGGTCAAACCGATGGCTTTTGGAGGATAAGGATAAGGATGACTCACCCCCTCCTCCTCTTCTAGAAGGGGCGGCTCCTCCCTCACATGGTGGCTCCTCCACTCTCCTCCCTCCACTTGGCGCCTCCTTTTCCGAAAGCCGCCGGCGGCTAAATGAGCCACCATGAGAATGTGACAAGTGGAGGCTCCTCCTCCACATGCTCCTCCCCTTCTCCTCCACCCTTGGATGCTCCTCCACATGCCACCATCTCCACCACCCATCCTCCTCCTCCTTGGCTATAAATATGAGAGCTCCTCCTCATTTGATCATCCCTCACTTGTAAAAAGACACTTCTCTCTCTAAGTTATGTATGTGTAAGTTTGGCTTTGGAAATAAAGGATAGCTCCCTTGGCGCTTTAACGGTTGTAAGTATTATTTCTAGTATTTATTCAACTGTTTATTTCCTTAGTTATAATGTTTAGCGTGATGAATAGTAGCTAAACTAGTAGTTCGGTAGAAGGGGCGCACTTGTATTATAAAATGTTTTAAGACTATTAACTTAGCGTCTAGTCTTAGTATTCAAAACTTGTTCTATGTGCCATATATCAAGTCAGAGTTTCCAAGGTTGAGTGGAAGCTGTCACAAGCAAAGCTCTGCCGTGGAAATTCGTGATCATACTCGGTAAGTGGAAGCTGTCACAAGCAAAACTTATCGAGGAGTTCGACTTATCTAAAACACCACTTGGTCAATAACGTAACTGGGAGATCAAGTGGATGCACTTACAGCTAAGATACTTCGAAAGGAGGAATTAGTTTTGCTTAGATCAAGTGTTGCTTTAAACGATGTTGCAAGTCTTGCGCTACGAAAGGGCCTCGATTCATCTTTGAATACTTAGATAATTCACTAAAGGTCAATGATAAACAGGATATAATACAAGGCCCCTGAAACCGAACATTTCTCTTTAATTATAAACTGTAATTTACTTTCCAGTATTAAAACCAACCAACCAACCAATCAATCAATCAATCACTTAGCTGGTAGCTTTAAAACCAACCAACCAACCTAAAACACGCTCTCTCGCTGGACAACCCCCTCAAAGAACATCTATTCCCCTGATTCCCTTGGGTTCGACCCCTACTTACCACTTGCTACCCAGTAGTTAAGTCGCGAGTAGCGGACTTATAAATTTATTCTTGACGTTTGCACATAACGACTGTGCATCCATCAAAATCGGCGCCGTTCCCGGGGAGTTGTGCATCGGAATAGTTGTTCTATTTTCTTTTTTTTATCATGCAATTCACCAAGTCATACTACTATGGAATGGAACCTTGGAACAATACGGAGTTTTCCCCACCACCCTTCAAACTTGAAATCCGCGAGAAGATCAACAAAATAACGCAATCCCGGGACGAAACATTGGATGAGTACTTATGGTACTTCGATTCCATTGTGACGAGCTGCCCGCACCATGGATTTACCAACTCCGATCTTCAAATAAAATTTCTCTGTGGAATGTTGCCACATGAGTGGGACCAGCTAAATAATGCAGCAGGAGGATTAATGTGGGACTTAACCGTGGATGATCTTTGGATATTAATCAATGATTAGGCCGCAAGGTCAAGACCGAGCCAAGATCAGGCCGAGCCACTCAAGGACGGTATAACGGAGCTGGCATCTAGCATCCAGCAGTTGAAAAACACAATGCAACAAATCAGAGCTAAAACTGAATTATGGGCGGCATAAAAGGAGCTGGCAGCTAACACCCAACAATTGGCCGCAAACATGCAGCAATTGAGTGCCGCGATGCACCAATTCACGGCTGAAACCAATTCAGGAGCAACAGAAAGGACGGCTGAACCCGAGGAACCGACCGAGGATGAGGACCCGCAAATAACCGAAGAAGAACCACCCCAATCAGACCCGGTCCTTATCACCAATCCATCCGAGGAAATCAGTGTCCTAATTACCGAACCAACAGAAATCCCGAACCTCACTGCTGAAGCGGCCGAAGAAATCAAGCCAGGCCCGGTCCTTGCACTCAGAGCACCCGAGGAAGTCCCGGACCTCATTGCCGAACTGTCCGAGAAAGCCCCGGTCCCACTCACCACGACTCAACAAGGAAAACCGCTTGAAAACTCACTCGTTCCAAGAAAACCATCCATCACTGCCACAATAAAGAGGATTGGCAGAAGCGCATGCTTGATGTCGCCTACAGATGGACCAAAGTTATACGAGTCAGAAACGCAGTTAAACCCACCAAATTAGACTGTTTGTCTATCTAACTTCTACGTGTTAGTCCCGATATATTTCCACAGGGCATTTTAGAGACTGAAGTGAAAACACGCTAAGGAGAGGATTTTATGCTGAAAAGATAACAAGAGTCAATCCAAGGTCAAGATCATATGCCGACTGAAGAAATATCAAGGATCCTGACGTTGAATTGACCAGAACAAATTAATCAGAAGAATCAGGAGTGGAGTCAAGACAGCCCGGGGAAGAAAACACATTGACAGTTTTGTGAAAAGACTGCACAAAACTGTACAAAACTCACATTTGGGCAAGATGACCGACCACTTGAAGAAGTGGTGGCCAAAGGAGGAGCTCCTCCCCCTTCCACCACCGGCAACCGGCGGCTTGATGGACCACAATTATACGAATCAAAAACACAGATAAACCCCCCAAGTTAGACTGTTTGTCTGTCTAACATCCACTTGTTAGTCCCGATATATTTCCACAGGGCATTTTAGAGATTAAAGTGAAAACACGTTAAGGAGAGGCTTTTAGCACAGAAAAGATATAAGGAGTCGATTCAAGGTCAAGATCATATGCCGACTGAAGAAATATCAAGGATCCTGACGATGAATCACTCATCACAAATTGTGCAGAGATGGAATCAAGTCAACCCAGTGCCAAATTACACTGACAGTTTTGTGAAAAGACAGTGCAAAACTGTACAAAACTCACATATGGGCAAGATGACTTGTTGACTTGAAGAAGAGGTGGCCAAGGAGGAGAACCACCACAAACCACCACCCACAACCGGCCACTTGCCTTGGAGGTGGCTTCCACCACCATGTGCTCCTCCATGATGACCGGTGACCGGCGGCTCTCCTCCACCAATCCGCCGCCGCCATGTGGTGGCTCCTCCACCACATGTTCCTCCTCTCTCCTCCTTGGATGACTTGATGACTTGCTTGGAAGGTGGCTTCCACCACCATTTGCTCCTCCACCACAACCACCTACCGGCGGCTGCTCCTCCACCACTCCTCCGCCGCCAAGTGGCGGCGCCTCCTTGGCTCATCCAAGCCTTATCCTCCACCCTTGGATCAAATCAATCCTAGCCCTCCATTTCCTCCCATTTCTCCTATAAAAGGAGGCTCACCCCTCCTCATTTCATCAATCCAAAACCATTCCATACACAATCACTTATCTCTCTACATTTTGTAATATTTTGTAAGTTGGTTTGGATCAATAAAGTTACGATATTTGGCTAGGCCCCCTCCTCCATGGACAGGCGAGGCTAAACTCCTCATTTGGCGGAAGGTATAATCTTGTATTATTTAATGTTTAATTAGCTTAGTTTATTTTCTTAGTATTCAATACTTGTTCTATGTGCCATATAAAAGTCAGAATGTCTCTAAGGTAGAGTGAACGATTTTGGGAATGTGACCATTAGGGGTCCAACTTCGTAAGCTCTTCCTTAAGATATTCGTGATCACACCCGGATAAGGGAGGTCGTAACAGACAAAGCTATCTGAAAGAGGTCGACTATATTTAAAAAACCATTATGGGAAACCGTAACAGGAGAGCAGGTGGATGCACATAGACTAGCGTACCTAACTGGTACTGGCGCTAGTCTAAATAGAACAAGTGTGATTTAGCCGATGTTGCAAGTCTTGAGCTATCGCTAGCCTCGATTCATCGTTTGAATACTTAGAAGATTTACTAAACTAATAAACATGTGATAATACAAGAATACCTGAAACCGAATACGCTCTTTCAATTGCAAACACCCCCTGTATTTAATTTCCTAGTATAACTGCTCAATCAAACACAACCACCAACCACTCACATACCGGAGGAATCAACAATCACACATCACCCACTGTAAGTCTTCTAACCCTCAACTCCTTTATTTTCTGTATTTAATTTCAGTATTTATTTTTTGTATTTACTTTCCGCACAAAAAACCCAAAAAACCCAAAAACAGTAGTTTAGTAATTAGCAGTAAGTCCACACTCGACCTAAAATCACGCACCGTGTAAGCCGTAACGAACAATCTATCCCCCTAATTCCCTTGGGTTCGACCCCTACTTACCCTTACTACCCAGTAGTTAAGTCGCGAGTAGTGGACATTATAAATTTATTTGTACGAGACGCATTGCACCCTAACGACAGTGCAACCGACGCTCCCGTCAAATTGGCGCCGTTGCCGGGGAATTAGTCAGTTAATCGGATAAGTTGTTCAAATCGATACGCGCTTCAAAACGACCATGTCTCGCGAAGAAAGTCACCATGACTACCAGGATGACGAAGAAATAAACCTGTACGATCGAAACGATGAGATACCGCTTCCATATATCGACGATCCGGAACAGCTCATCAGAAACAGGAGAGCTCGCGATAGGGAAGCTAACAGACGAAACCAAGAACCACCCGAGGACCGAAATGCAGCTGGTCCAGTACAACCCCCTAGATATCCACCACCCCCACGCCCTCGACAAGTACCAAGACGTGAACCCGTCTTCGATAATTACTATGGGGATAACGACCATTATCACGAACCTACTTTGGGAGAACTCAACGCACCGGATTTCAGGATTCAGTTCTGGTGTATCTACGAAAGCCCTGAGCTGGAAAATATCAACATCAACGCTTTAGTGGCCCACAACTTACCGAAGTTCGCAGGAAATCGTGGAGAGTCAGCAATGGCCCATCTCCAGCGCTTACATGGAATTTGCCAAAACTTAAAACCGAATGGCGTAAACGTAGACGACTTCAAGTTAAAAGCGTTCTACTTTTCCCTCATTGACGCGGCAAACGATTGGTTCCTTTCATTGCCTTCCGGAAGCATCAGAACATGGGTTCAGATGCAGAAGAAATTCTTAGACAAATACTACCCAGCAGGAAGGGCAATGCAAGTAAGAAGGCAACTGCAGGACATCAAGCAAGGACCCAACGAAACCATGTACGATTACCTGGAAAAGTTCAACCACCTGGAAAGAAGCTGCTGTACGCTGGGACTGCCTGAGAAACTCATAATCGAGTACCTCATTGATGGATTAAGACCCTTAGACAAAATGCTCCTGGATGCCTCAGCTGGAGGATCCATAATGAATCTATCATTGAGCGGAGTTAGGCAACTGATAAATGACATTGCTGAAAATGCTCGATTCCGAGAGGAGACAACTCGGCAGGAAGAATTCTCCCGAACAAAAAGTGTGGCAAAGGCCGAAACACCGTTAAACTCTATGTCTGAGGAGATGAAACAGTTAAAAGAAATGATGATTCAGATCCTACGAAGGCAGCCAGTTCCTGTTAAGCCTTGCGAATTTTGTGGCTCGACGGACCACAAAACTGACGCATGTCCAACTTTAATAGAAGAGGAACCAGCAGAAGTGAATGCGGTGGGAGGATACCAAGGATACAACAACAATAACAATAACAGAACCGGACAAATCAGACAGTTTGGTCAAACAACCAACCCGAGCTGGCATAACGGCAACTATACTCAGAAAAATGCTCAACCAGCTGTTCGTCAATCAACTCAGTCATCCTACCAACCCCCACACCAGCAGTATAATCAGAACACTCCTTCGGCAAGCCAATATCAGCAAGGAGGACCAAACCAGAATCAAGCCAGCCCGAGCAATCAGCAAGAACCAAGCAAGTCACTCAATGACACGATGAAGGAACTTGCGGGAAACGTTAATCAGTTGGGAGCTTCACTACACCAGTTCCAGGCAAAAACAGACGGGGCAATTTCTGAATTAACCAAACAAATGTCCCAGCTTGCCACTGCCATGTCAACACTCACTGCTGAACCGGGCAGACTTCCTTCACAGACCATCCAAAATCCGAAGGCTAATATAAGCATGATAAGAAGGTCGGACATGAAAGCTACACTAGGAGAAGTAGCACGATCCCCAGCCTATAAACTGACGAGCAATCACTTCACCCGCAGACGTCGACCTGATTGGGACCAAGAGGAAGACCGACCCAAGGATGGCAAAACATGGGTCACACATGCCGACAACGGACGATATGCATTCACTGTTTGCATAACACCTCCGCCAATCCTACACTCTGACGTACCAGCATCTGGATGGGATGACGACAACAAGCTAAGGCGGGATCCCCTGACAAATATTTATGCTTCAAGGCAAAAGATAAAAGGGCCCGAATATCCAAATCCCAAGCCAAGGAATTGGCAGAATGACCCAACAACTGAAAAAGTCCTCACTTCAGATCATGAGTCACAACCGGAAAGAAACAAAGACCCAGGGGCCTTCACAGTCACCTGTGGTATTGGGGAAATCCAGATCCGTAAGTGCTTAATCGATCTTGGGGCTGCGGTCAATGCCATGCCTTCCTCCTTATACTATTTATTAGGACTGGGTCCGTTGAAACCACCCAGGTCGAATATCGAGCTAGGGGATAAGTCGTGCATCCGTCCGATTGGAGAGTTGGAGGATGTAATACTTCATGTAGGAAAACTCGCTGTGGCTGCAGACTTCTATGTCATACCAACAGAAGAGACCTGCGAAGACGACTCGCTAACAATAATATTGGGACGACCATTCCTCTACGCCACTAAAGCAAGAATCGATGTAGGTAAGGGATCGTTATTGCTTAAGTTCGGCGGCAAAATTGCACACTTCTACATCAATACAAGCCGCCCGGACACAAAGAAACCACCGGACATAACACCTATCTCAGATCACAGTGCACAGTTTTCTGACCTGTCATTAGAGACCAAAAAAGTAACAAGACCAGCAGCTATGGTCAAAGGTCTCTCGCCTTATCAGAAACAATGGAAAGAAAAAACACCAAAACCCTGGAGTTCTATCCCAGGCACAGGAAAAGTCAAAGCAAGAACCAACACAGGAACAGTGGCAAAATTCGACCTAAGCCACCCATGGGATCCCAACCAATGATCCAGAACAAGGTACTGTCGAGCCAACGACGTTAAACTAGTGCACTAGTCGGGAGGTAACCCGACACTATCTTACTTTCTGTCATTTTAATTTTCAATAAGCGCTCTCACCCATCTTTTTGTCCAGAAGAAATGTCTTACATGTAGGAATTAAGTTTCGGAGCAAGGATCAGATCAGCCAGGCAGCTTCCGTGAATTTACCGGGCCTGCGCTGAGAGTTTAAGGCCCCAGCCGAACTCCCTCGATTATCCAGCCTCATGCCATGTCGATCACTCGACACCTTAAAGGGAGTTCTGCTCTTCTTTTTTCCTAAAGTCATTTCCTTCTCCTATATATATTTGCATGACTTTTGAACTAAGGCTTGCCTTCGTTCAAAAGTGGGGGGTGAGAACCAATGCATGTTTTTTCTTTAAAAAAAAGTATCTTTTTGAAAGTATGAACTTAAGAATGTGAAAAAGATAGATCATGATTCATGCATCAACCTTATGAAAAGGCAAACTGTTTAAAAACTTAGAATGTAACTTTTCATTTGTCCCTTTGTGTTGAGATAACCTAGGGATGTGGAGTTGATAGAAATTGCCCTAGAGAGGCTTGGCAAGCACTTAAAGGATCAAATCAAACTATATGGTTTTCAAAGTCAGTGGAGGCTGCACTTCGGATTTTCAGTGAACAATTGAGTCAAACTCCGCCAGGAAGCATCTATGCAAAGGCGAGGACGGGAATCAGACCGTCCTCTCTCTAGTCAAAATAGCCGAGAAAATAAATGAGCGACCCTCATCTTGACCCGCGCGAAACGACGAAGACGAGAGGAGAGGGGAGGTATTTCCATAGGCTTGCGGGCGATGATTGGACCTCCCAAGAAGGCTGACAAAATGGACTAGCAAGTCACAAAGGAGCAAAAAACTCAAAGAAGAAAATCAAAAGAGGCCTAAGGCCCAAAAAAATTGTGAAGGTTTTAACCGAGCAAAAGTGAAGCACTCAAAAAGACAGAGGCAGAATCACTACAAAAAAAGCTAGTCCCTCGCCAAAGTAGAAAAAAGAAAATCAAAAAGGCTCAACTCACTGAAACCCGAATCGAATCACGTGCTAGAGAAAGCTACAAGAAAACCATATAGTGCGAGACGGTCCCGAGGGTGTAGTCCAGGAGCCTAAAAAGGGCTATCTCCCGAAACATCCGGAATAATTCGCATCTCGGCACGAAGGTACACGTATCAAGTTACTTCTAATTATTTTTACAGTTTAAATTGGCAATAAGTAGTAATGCATGAATTAGGAGAAATCGAGTACCGCAAACTTAATTTCATACTTCAAACCAACTTACATAGTAACGCCCATATAAAGCATTGTTCGGGACGAACAACTAAAAGTGGGGGGTGATTTGATGGACCACAATTATACGAATCAAAAACACAGATAAACCCCCCAAGTTAGACTGTTTGTCTGTCTAACATCCACTTGTTAGTCCCGATATATTTCCACAGGGCATTTTAGAGATTAAAGTGAAAACACGTTAAGGAGAGGCTTTTAGCACAGAAAAGATATAAGGAGTCGATTCAAGGTCAAGATCATATGCCGACTGAAGAAATATCAAGGATCCTGACGATGAATCACTCATCACAAATTGTGCAGAGATGGAATCAAGTCAACCCAGTGCCAAATTACACTGACAGTTTTGTGAAAAGACAGTGCAAAACTGTACAAAACTCACATATGGGCAAGATGACTTGTTGACTTGAAGAAGAGGTGGCCAAGGAGGAGAACCACCACAAACCACCACCCACAACCGGCCACTTGCCTTGGAGGTGGCTTCCACCACCATGTGCTCCTCCATGATGACCGGTGACCGGCGGCTCTCCTCCACCAATCCGCCGCCGCCATGTGGTGGCTCCTCCACCACATGTTCCTCCTCTCTCCTCCTTGGATGACTTGATGACTTGCTTGGAAGGTGGCTTCCACCACCATTTGCTCCTCCACCACAACCACCTACCGGCGGCTGCTCCTCCACCACTCCTCCGCCGCCAAGTGGCGGCGCCTCCTTGGCTCATCCAAGCCTTATCCTCCACCCATGGATCAAATCAATCCTAGCCCTCCATTTCCTCCCATTTCTCATATAAAAGGAGGCTCACCCCTCCTCATTTCATCAATCCAAAACCATTCCATACACAATCACTTATCTCTCTACATTTTGTAATATTTTGTAAGTTGGTTTGGATCAATAAAGTTACGATATTTGGCTAGGCGCCCTCCTCCATGGACAGGCGAGGCTAAACTCCTCATTCGGCGGAAGGTATAATCTTGTATTATTTAATGTTTAATTAGCTTAGTTTATTTTCTTAGTATTCAATACTTGTTCTATGTGCCATATAAAAGTCAGAATGTCTCTAAGGTAGAGTGAACGATTTTGGGAATGTGACCATTAGGGGTCCAACTTCGTAAGCTCTTCCTTAAGATATTCGTGATCACACCCGGATAAGGGAGGTCGTAACAGACAAAGCTATCTGAAAGAGGTCGACTATATTTAAAAAACCATTATGGGAAACCGTAACAGGAGAGCAGGTGGATGCACATAGACTAGCGTACCTAACTGGTACTGGCACTAGTCTAAATAGAACAAGTGTGATTTAGCCGATGTTGCAAGTCTTGAGCTATCGCTAGCCTCGATTCATCGTTTGAATACTTAGAAGATTTACTAAACTAATAAACATGTGATAATACAAGAATACCTGAAACCGAATACGCTCTTTCAATTGCAAACACCCCCTGTATTTAATTTCCTAGTATAACTGCTCAATCGAACACAACCACCAACCACTCACATACCGGAGGAATCAACAATCACACATCACCCACTGTAAGTCTTCTAACCCTCAACTCCTTTATTTTCTGTATTTAATTTCAGTATTTATTTTCTGTATTTACTTTCCGCACAAAAAACCCAAAAAACCCAAAAACAGTAGTTTAGTAATTAGCAGTAAGTCCACACTCGACCTAAAATCACGCACTGTGTAAGCCGTAACGAACAATCTATCCCCATAATTCCCTTGGGTTCGACCCCTACTTACCCTTACTACCCAGTAGTTAAGTCGCGAGTAGTGGACATTATAAATTTATTTGTACGAGACGCATTGCACCCTAACGACAGTGCAACCGACGCTCCCGTCACGGCTCCTCCACCCATGGTGACCGGCGGCTTTTTGCTCCTCCACATGGCACCTCCTCCGTCCTCCTCTTCTCCTCCCTTGGATCAAATGCACATGTCCACCATCTCCACCACCCATCTCCTCCCCTTTTGGCTATAAAAGGAGGAGCTCCTCCTCCTCATTTCACACACCAAAAACTCAAATTCACTTCTCTCTCTAAAAGTTGTAATATTTGTAAAGTTGTAATTTTGCTTTGGAAATAAAGGATAGCTCCCTTGGCGCTTCAACGGTTGTAAGTATCTCTTAGTATTTATTTATTTAACTGTTGTCTTTAATTCCTTAGTATAATGTTTAGCGCGATGAATAGTAGCTAAACTTGTAGTTCGGTCTAAGGGGCGCACTTGTATTATAAAATGTTTTAAGACTATTAACTTAGTGTCTAGTCTAAGTATTCAAAACTTATTCTATGTGCCATATATTAAGTCAGAACGTCCAAGGTAGAGTGGATGCTTGGAATGGCAAAACTCTACAGCGGGGTTCGTAAACTTGTACGTATAAGTGGATGCTTGGAATGGCAAAGCTTATCTGAGAAGTTTGACTCATCCTAAACACCATTTGGTTGATCGGGAATGATTGATCAAATGGATGCACATAGGCTAATATAACCGGGAATGGAGTATTAGTCTAAATAGAATAAGTGTTCTACGTCCTTGGAATAGGCTAGACAGTGTACGCAAATCGAGTGCTTGGAATGGCCTTGATACACCGTTTGAATACTTAGGAGAGTCACTAAAGGTCAATGATAAACAGAATATAATACAAGTCCCCTGAAACCGAACATTTCTCTTAATCATTAAAATAGTAATTTACTTTCCAGTATTAAAATCAACCAACCAACCAATCAATCAATCAAAATAGCTGGTAGCTTTAAAACCAACCAACCGACCTTAAACACGCTCCCACGCTGCGTAATCCCCCCGAAGAACAATTATTCCCCTAGTTCCCTTGGGTTCGACCCCTACTTACCAAGTACTACCCAGTAGTATAGTTGCGAGTAGCGGACTATTATAAATTTATTTGCACAATCGCTTTGACGACGAGCGGTTCTGTCAAATTGGCGCCGTTGCCGGGGAACTAGTCATCGGATAACTGTTCTTCCCTCCCCTTTCTTTTTCTTTCTTTTTCCTATGTCATTACCCGTTACGCATGCATGGACAACGCGATTTCTGCCCCTGTTCGGAGGAACGGAGGGAGAAGACCCTGTACAGCACTGCCGAAACTTCCACCAAGTCTGCCACAACATCAAACCTGAAAACGAAGTGTTAGAAGAGTTTAAGCTGAAATGCTACAAATTCTCTCTAACCGACTTCGCCACGATATGGTACTACACATCCACCGCTTGCAGTGCAGAACGTTTCGTAGACCTCTGCGTTCCGTTCCTGAAAGAATTCTCCCCACCTTCCTTACGCCAAGAAACCCGCGAGAAGATCCTGAACCTTCAACAATCCCGGGATGAGACTTTGGACGAATACTACATGAAATTCGATGCCATCGTCTCAAGCTGCCCGCACCATGGATTTACGAAGAAAAATCTTCTCCAAAAATTTCTTCCTGGGATGAGGTCCGAAGAGCTGGGAAGAGTCAACGAAGCTATGAGAAGGTCTGCCGCAAACCTCACCATTGCAGACATGTGGTACCTGATAACTGGCCTAGCCGCTGCCACAAGACGAGTTCCCCACACTGACGAGGAAATGGAGACAGAAGAAGATGACCCTTAGGCTGACAAAGAAGAAACCACTGAGCCGCCAGAAGAGACTCCCGAACCATCCGAGGAATCAGACATGGAAAGCACCGGAAGCAACGAAGTAGAAGTCCAGAATACCACCGACGAATAGCCTATTCCATACCCGACTATCATTACCCAGGCAGCTGAGACTATCTACGATCAGTTCTTCACGAACCAACATTACGAGGCAGAACCAAGCCTCATGAGGCCTTCCCGACTTTTCCCTTTAATTAATGAGCAAGTCGCCGCGAACTATGCGATCCAAGAAGAAACTCAAAGGAGAATGGGAAAAGGGCCTGAGCAGAATGACTCCTACATGGAGCACGCTTTCGTCATGACTGGACAAGGCAGCCCTAAACAGGAGAACACCCAGTTCAAAAAGCTGATAGTGAAAGGTCCCTCGCCTTCTCAGAGACGTTGGAAGGAGATACCATCAGAACTGGACCCAAACCCGTCATCTGCTAAAAAATCAGGAAGACTCACCGCAAGAATCAAAGTCGGTGGAATCAAGAAGTTTGACCTCAGCCACCCATGGGACCCAAACCAATGAACCACAAACGAGGTATCGTCGAGCCAACGACGTTAAACAAGTGCACTGGTCGGGAGGTAACCCGACACTATCTTACTTTTCCGCACTTTAATTTCTGTCATTTAAATTCAGTATTTAGTTTTAAGCTTGCATGACTTTTGAACTAAGGCACGCCTTCGTTCAAAAGTGGGGGGTGAGAACCACCTGTGTACATAAATAACATGCAGCTGTTTTTTCTTTTTTAATAAGTACCTTTTTGAAAATATGAAATTAAGAATGTGAAAAAGATAAATCATAATTCTTGCATTAACCTTGTGAAAATTTAAACTGTTTAAAAACTTAGAATGTAACTTTCCATTTGTCCTTTGTGCTGAGATAACTAGGGATGTGGAGTTGATATAAACTGCCCTAGAGAGGCTTGGAAAGCAATCAAAGGATCAGATCAAACTATATGGTTTTCGAAGTCAGTGGAGGCTGCACTTCGGGTTTTCAGTGAATAATTGAAGTCAACTCCGCCAAGAAGCATCTATGCAAAGGCGAGGACGGGAATCAAACCGTCCTCTCTCTAGTCAAAATAGCCGAGAAAATAGATGAGCAACCCTCATCTTGACCCGCGTAAAACGACAAAGACAAGAGGAGCGGGGAGGTATTTCCATAGGCTTGCGGGCGATGATTGGACCTCCCAAAAAGGCTCGAGAAAATGGACTAGCAATCACAAAAAGGCGAAAAGCTCAATGAAGCAAATCAAAAGAGGCCAAAGGCCCAAAATTGTGAAGGTTTTAACCGAGCAAAAGTGAAGCACTCAAAAAAGTCAAATCAAAGGCCAAAGGCCGATCCAATACAACAAAAAAGCAGTCCCTCGCCAAAGAAGAAAATCAAAAAGGCTCAACTCACTGAAACCCGAATCGAATCATGTGCTAGAGAAAGCTACCAGAAAACTATATAGTAAGAGACGATCCCAAGATTGCAGTCCAGGAGCCTAAAAAGGGCTATCTCCCGAGACATCCAATAAAATTTGCATCTCAGCACGGAGGTACAAGTATTAAGTTTCTTCTATTTATTTACGCAGTTTCATTTGGTAATAAGTAAGCAATGCATGAATTAGGATAGATCGAGTACCACAGTCTAATTTTCATATTCCAAAGCCAAATTTAGAACTTACGCCCTTTAATAGCATTGTTCGGGATGAACAACTAAAAGTGGGGGGTAATCTGATGGACCAAAGTTATACGAGTCCGAAACACAGTTAAACCCACCAAATTAGACTGTTTGTCTATCTAACTTCTACGTGTTAGTCCCGATATATTTCCACAGGGCATTTTAGAGACTGAAGTGAAAACACGCTAAGGAGCGGATTTTATGCTGAAAAGATAACAAGAGTCAATCCAAGGTCAAGATCATATGCCGACTGAAGAAATATCAAGGATCCTGACGTTGAATTGACCAGAACAAATTAATCAGAAGAATCAGGAGTGGAGTCAAGACAGCCCGGGGAAGAAAACACATTGACAGTTTTGT
Organism: Rhodiola kirilowii; assembly: GCA_033675215.1. Taxonomy (NCBI): domain Eukaryota; kingdom Viridiplantae; phylum Streptophyta; class Magnoliopsida; order Saxifragales; family Crassulaceae; genus Rhodiola; species Rhodiola kirilowii. The sequence continues at coordinate 18,900,580 of CM066198.1, forward strand.
GAAAAGACTGCACAAAACTGTACAAAACTCACATTTGGGCAAGATGACCGACCACTTGAAGAAGTGGTGGCCAAAGGAGGAGCTCCTCCCCCTTCCACCACCGGCAACCGGCGACTCCTCCACCCATGGTGACCGGTGGCTTTTTGCTCCTCCACATGGCACCTCCTCCTTCCTCCTCTTCTCCTCCCTCGGATCAAATGCACATGTCCACCATCTCCACCACCCATCTCCTCCCCTTTTGGCTATAAAAGGAGGAGCTCCTCCTCCTCATTTCACACACCAAAAACTCAAATTCACTTCTCTCTCTAGAAGTTGTAATATTTGTAAAGTTGTAATTTTGCTTTGGAAATAAAGGATAGCTCCCTTGGCGCTTCAACGGTTGTAAGTATCTCTTAGTATTTATTTATTTAACTGTTGTCTTTAATTCCTTAGTATAATGTTTAGCGCGATGAATAGTAGCTAAACTTGTAGTTCGGTCTAAGGGGCGCACTTGTATTATAAAATGTTTTAAGACTATTAACTTAGTGTCTAGTCTAAGTATTCAAAACTTATTCTATGTGCCATATATTAAGTCAGAACGTCCAAGGTAGAGTGGATGCTTGGAATGGCAAAACTCTACAGCGGGGTTCGTAAACTTGTACGGATAAGTGGATGCTTGGAATGGCAAAGCTTATCTGAGAAGTTTGACTCATCCTAAACACCATTTGGTTGATCGGGAATGATTGATCAAATGGATGCACATAGGCTAATATAACCGGGAATGGAGTATTAGTCTAAATAGAATAAGTGTTCTACGTCCTTGGAATAGGCTAGACAGTGTACGCAAATCGAGTGCTTGGAATGGCCTTGATACACCGTTTGAATACTTAGGAGAGTCACTAAAGGTCAATGATAAACAGAATATAATACAAGTCCCCTGAAACCGAACATTTCTCTTAATCATTAAAATAGTAATTTACTTTCCAGTATTAAAATCAACCAACCAACCAATCAATCAATCAAAATAGCTAGTAGCTTAAAAACCAACCAACCGACCATAAACACGCTCCCACGCTGCGTAATCCCCCCGAAGAACAATTATTCCCCTAGTTCCCTTGGGTTCGACCCCTACTTACCAAGTACTACCCAGTAGTATAGTTGCGAGTAGCGGACTATTATAAATTTATTTGCACAATCGCTTTGACGACGAGCGGTTCTGTCACCTACATGTAATGGCACAAAACCAAATTTCCAAACTCACAAAGGTGCCAACTATTCCAACATGAAGAGGCGGCAAAAACATGGGCCGAAAGAATGGAAACCCGGAAGGAGTAACAAGCAAGCACGACGCATTGGACCAGCAGCTATGGTCAAGTAAACCTCACCCTCTCGGAGCAAAAGGGCTGCCGAGAAGAAGTTTGACCTCACTCACCCTTGGGATCCGACCTTATGATCCATGATTGAGGTATCGTCGAGCCAACGACGTTAAACAAGTGCACTAGTCGGGAGGTAACCCGACACTATCTTACTTTCCGCACTTTAATTTTCTATTTTTTATTTTCTGTTATTTAGTTTACTATCATTAAGTCGCTCTCACCCACTTGGTGCATAGAAGAAATGACTATTCAGGAATCGGACTTGGGTGCACATTAAGCCAGCCAGGCCTACGCTCAGAGTTCAAGGCCCCAGCTGAACTCCCTCGATTATCCAGCCTCGTGCCATGTCGATTCACTCGACACCTTGAAGGGAGCTTGTTCTTTCCTTTTCCTTAATATCATTTCCTTCTCGTATAACATCTGCTTGCATGGCTTTCGAACTAAGTCTTGCTGAAAAGCACGCCTTCGTTCAAAAGTGTGGGGTGAGAACCACCTGTGTATATAGTTAACTAGTAGTATCTTTTTGAAAATATGAACTTGAGAATGTGAAAAAGATAAGTCATAATTCATGCATTAACCTTGTGAAAATTCAACTGTTTAAAAACTTAGAATGTAACTTCTCATTTGTCCCTTTGTGCTAAGATAAACCAGGGATGTTGAGTTGATAGAAATGCCCTAGAAGGACTTGGCAAGCATTCGATGGACCGAATTTCACTATATGGTTAACGAAGTCAGTGGAGGCTGCACTTCGGGTTTCAGTGAAGATTGAAGTCATCTCCGCCACGCAGTGTTTATGCAAAAGGCGAGGACGGGAATCAGACCGTCCTATCTCCGGTCAAAGTAGCCGAGAAAATAGATGAGCGACCCTCATCTTGACTCGCGCGAAACGACAGTCAAAGTAGCCGAGAAAATAGCTGAGCGACCCTCACCTTGACCCGCACGAAACGGCAAAAACGAGAGGAGCGGGGAGGTATTTCCATATGCTCGCGGGCGATGATTGGACCTCCCAAAAAGGCTGAGAAAATGGACTAGCAAAGCCACAAAAAGGCGAAAAGCTCGAAGAAGCAAATCAAGAGACCAAAGGCCCAAAATTGTGAAGGTTTTAACCGAACAAAAGTGAAGTACCTCAAAAAGTCAAATCAAAGGCCAAAGGCCGATTCACTACAAAAAGCAGTCCCTCGCCAAAAGAAAATCAAAGTACTCAAACCAGTGAAACCCGAACCGAATCACGTGCTAGAGAAAGCTACAAGGAAACCATATAGTGCGAGACGATCCCGAGGTTGCAGTCCAGAAGCCTAAACAGGGCTATCTCCCCAGACATCCAATATAATTTGCATCTCAACACGGAGGTACAAGTATTAAGTTTCTTCTATTTATTTACACAGTTTAATTTGGTAATAAGTAAGTGATGCATGACTTAGGATAAATCTAGACCCACATTCTAACTTTCATATTTTAAAAACTTACTTAGTGCCTCCCTTTAATAGCATTGTTCGGGACGAACAACTAAAAGTGTGGGGTGATCTGATGGACCATAATTATACGAATCAAAAACACAGTAAAACCCACTAAATTAGACTGTTTGTCTATTTAACTTTTTCTTGTTAGTTCCGATATATTTCTACATGGTATTTTGGCACTTAGAGAGAAAACACGCTAAGGAGGAGTTTTTAAGCGGAAAATGAAGAACGAGTCATTCCAGGTCACGACCATGCTACACTCAAAATCAGCCTTAACATCCTTCATGGAACCGACTTGGAATCACTCAAATATTCTAGAACCGTCGGCAAATGGACAAGAATGCAAGGAAAAAGCACCGAGCTCGGTAAAGGCCAAACAAGGGCAATTTCATCCGATTTGGCATTTCGACCATGTTCGGGGCAGAATTTGGCTTAGGTTCCTTCTTGAGATCATCTTAGAATGACATTTTCATTTAGAATACACTCTCTAAAATCCAAGAAGCTCCGGTCAAATTCCGGTCAAACCGATGGCTTTTGGAGGATAAGGATACGGATGACTCACCCCCTCCTCCTCTTCTAGAAGGGGCGGCTCCTCCCTCACATGGTGGCTCCTCCACTCTCCTCCCTCCGCTTGGCGCCTCCTCCTCTCCTCCTCCCAAAGCCGCCGGCGGCTAAATGAGCCACTATGAGAATGTGACAAGTGGAGGCTCCTCCTCCACATGCTCCTCCCCTTCTCCTCCACCCTTGGATGCTCCTCCACATGCCACCATCTCCACCACCCATCCTCCTCCTCCTTGGCTATAAATATGAGAGCTCCTCCTCATTTGAAATCATCCCTCACTTGTAAAAAAACACTTCTCTCTCTAAGTTATGTATGTGTAAGTTTGGCTTTGGAAATAAAGGATAGCTCCCTTGGCGCTTCAACGGTTGTAAGTATTATTTCTAGTATTTATTCAACTATTTATTTCCTTAGTTATAATGTTTAGCGCGATGAATAGTAGCTAAACTAGTAGTTCGGTTGAAGGGGCGCACTTGTATTATAAAATGTTTTAAGACTATTAACTTAGCGTCTAGTCTTAGTATTCAAAACTTGTTCTATGTGCCATATATCAAGTCAGAGTTTCCAAGGTTGAGTGGAAGCTGTCACAAGCAAAGCTCTGCCGTGGAAATTCGTGATCATACTCGGTAAGTGGAAGCTGTCACAAGCAAAACTTATCGAGGAGTTCGACTTATCTAAAACACCACTTGGTCAATAACGTAACTGGGAGATCAAGTGGATGCACTTACAGCTAAGATACGTCGAAAGGAGGAATTAGTTTTGCTTAGAAAAAGTGTTGCTTTAAACGATGTTGCAAGTCTTGCGCTACGAAAGGGCCTCGATTCATCTTTGAATACTTAGATAATTCACTAAAGGTCAATGATAAACAGGATATAATACAAGGCCCCTGAAACCGAACATTTCTCTTTAATTATAAACTGTAATTTACTTTCCAGTATTAAAACCAACCAACCAACCAATCAATCAATCAATCACTTAGCTGGTAGCTTTAAAACCAACCAACCAACCTAAAACACGCTCTCTCGCTGGACAACCCCCTCAAAGAACATCTATTCCCCTGATTCCCATGGGTTCGACCCCTACTTACCACTTGCTACCCAGTAGTTAAGTCGCGAGTAGCGGACTTATAAATTTATTCTTGACGTTTGCACATAACGACTGTGCATCCATCAGTGGACTTATAAATTTATTCTTGACTTTCGCACACGACGACTGTGCGTCCGTCAGTGTCGCAGAGAGGTTAACCTCCTAAACAAAGTAGAGTCTCAGGAGCTGCAGATGGAAATGGAGAGAGACAGTCATGCTTCCACCATGGAAGAGTTAAGCCAATTCAAAAGATCTATGAAGATGTTGAACTCCGGTTCAAAGAACTTGGATGCTATACTAAAGTCTCAAAGAATAAAAGATGGACATAGAGGTCTCGGATTCACTGGTGGAAGCAGTTTAGTTAAGACAACTTTCGTGAAGGCTGAACCAAAGCCTGATCAGAGGTGCGGACTGAGGATGAGTGAAGACCCTGAGAAGCATTCTGGCAATCAAAGGAAGAAGCTTCCTATGGCTAACTGAGGGAGACCAAATACGGAATGGAAGAGAGGCACTCGCATATGCTGGTACTGCTACCAGATGGGGCAAATCAAACCAAGGTGTCGACTATATCTACCTGAGCGCAAGGCAATGGAACCCAAAGTTACTCCTCGGATGAGACAAGTCTGGAGACCAAAGATGAGGGAGGAAGTGTGAAATTATATCCTCTGTTCAAGCAAGTGTTCTAGGTTGTGTTTGGACAGACCTTGAACTCTTTCTACCACAGTTCCACAACAAGTACGAACAGAACAATAAAACACGAGTACGCACAGATTGATAACCCAGTTCGGCTACGCCTACTCTGGGGGGTTTCCCACACCCGGAAAAGGGACAACAAATCTTTATTACGAGTATGGAGCTTTTCAGTGGACTTACACTTACACCTTGTAATTGCCTAGCCTCTACTACTCCGTCTCTCAGATTTGCAACCAAGGTTCGTCGCAACTCCCCTTGATCCCCTTCGTCCAGACCTTCTGTCCGAACGTACCCGAACCTCTCCTGAAGCTCGGTCGCTTTCACTTGAAAGCTGGTTGTTCTGTTTGTGCTCTGAACTTGATCACCTCTGGTCAATCTGAATAGCACGTATCAGACTGAGCTCACACCGATGTTTTTCCAGTGGGGAAAACACAACGGCCGTCGCTTTCTTCTTTTCCAATCGATAGGATTTCTTCGTGTATTTTTTATCTTGAAAGCGATGCGTATTAGGGTTGCCTTTGCATGGTATTTCTATGCTCGAGCAAAAACCCTAATTTGCATAAGATAATCCCATCAAATATTTAGAAATATATTCCGAAATATTTGATGCATATCTTTCAAATCGGTGAGAGGGAAAACGATGACTTCCTCTCCAAGTCAGCCATGCCGTCATGTAGAAGATATTCATCTGAATATCTGGAGTCCGATTTCTTCGCTGGCCGACTTCAGATCGAAGAGATATTCGATCTAGAACCTTCTGGAAAAAACTCTGCGTCTGCTCTACGCTGTATAGTAGTTCCACTAAGTGTTCGAACTCCCCCTGAACTCATGCTCGAACTGTCTAACTACGTTTTGCCAAACACATGCCACACAAGGGAACATCAATCTCCCCCTTGGCATTTTGGCAAAACCAAATCTACTAGACAACTAGATCTATCTAACTATCTAGACAGTAGGAAACCTTGAGGGAACAAAAATTGTCACCACAAAATACTCCCCCTTTTTGCCACAAACTGGCAAGGGGCCGATCGAGTTCGAATAGTTAATCAATAAGTGCCAGAACAAGCACACAATAACTAGAGTTTTAAATACGGTCTGAGTTCAGAGGAAAAGTTATTAGGAGACCTTCATGAACACGAACCATCATCAGTGCCCTCCTCAGAGACTGTATCATCAGCTTCATCGTCACTTGGAAAGCTGAGGGCACGAGCGAGCTTGTTGATACGCTTGCGCTGCTCCTTGTCCGCTTCAATGATGTCGTGCAGGTCCATGAGAAGTCTGTTCCTCTCATCACGGGCCAACCTTGCTCCTCCTCGCCTTGATGGCCCGGCAATATCTTTGCCCTTCGAGGTCTCCTCCTTGAGATCATTAATATGACGCCCTTTAAATAGCTTGTGGTCTACGATAAACTTGCTGGGAGACTTTGAGAGCTGATCAATGGAGGACATCAAATCAGGGGCATGATAAACAATCAACTCATAAATCAGTGATGGGAAGCAGATCTGGTGAAGAGTCCTCTTTGACGTAGCATGTTCAGCAATCTGTTTGAACATGACTCTTCCCAAATTGAATTTCAGCTTGTTCCCTATCTGATACAGCAGTTGAGCCACGTCCTTATTGACTGTTGATCGATGTGTAGAAGGTCTCCAGTTGAAGACAGCAATGAAGAACAGCATGGAATAAAACGTTGATAAGTCTGCTGTGTGCACAACTGATTCAGGTCTCCACCTAACAAAGCCTGCAGTGATAGTACTCACAATCTTCTCAAAATTTGCCTCCTCCTCGTCAACAGCCGGGTCATCCATCGAGAAATACACATTGATTAGCTCCGGATCAATCTTAATTCTCCTCCCTCTAACAAAGAAGACTCCATACTCAGGATCTCCAACTACCCCAAAGTGAGGGGGCAAGTTCGCCATTGCCTCACGCACAAGCTGTTCACTGTAGGCTTTGCACCTAGCCACCGTCCAAAACAGATCCGATTCTTTCAGAACCTTAACCACCTCCTTTCCCTTATACCGGGACTCATCTAGCAATCTTCCAGGTATGATTTTCCTCTTCTGGATGCATGGCCGCTTTCTTGCAGCATCTTTGTTAACAAACCATACACCCTTCTTAACCAAGCCAACTGGGACAGTCTCAGCATCAGGGCCTGGGACTTCACATCCCCCAGCGTCTTCTGAAACAGGCATTGGAGCGACACGCTTCCTTTTCTTGGAGGAACCAGCTCCCCCTGCACCACTGCGTAGATCAGCACCCTTCTGGGCAGAATCCTTTGTAGACTTCGCAAAGGCCACTTTTTCATTTTCCTTCCCCTTTGACATCTTCTTTAACTTCACAAGAGGAACCAAATCCTCATCATCACCCATCTGAGGAACTGCTTCAATGTCAGTCTTCTGAGAGTCATCAATATCCATCTGAGCACCATGGTGACTGCCCTGAACAGCATCTGGAACAGTTGTCGTTTCCTCAATCACAACATTCTCTGGAGTATCAATTAACTCCTCTTCAGCTGGAACACCGGGGACTTCCTTTGGTAGATTCCCAACAAAATCATCTATGTCTTTGAACATATCCTCCAGGTCTTCATCCCCTTCAGCAGTCTCAGGCTCTTCTGCAACAGCATCAATCTCCCCAACACTCTTTACAGATGAATCTGGTCCTTTACTCACAGTCTCAGTAACTTCACCTTCTGAGACTCCAATCTCCTCAACCAAGTTATCAACAGGTGCATCCTTCATACCCAGATTCCTCATACTCTTCTTTTCCTCATTAGAAATATCAGGGACCCTCCCTCTGATAGAACAGATCCTGGCTAGGCATTGACTGGGAGAGGTAGCTCAGCGAGACACCTTCTTTCTTTGAAAACCTCCTGGGCGAACGTACCTGGAAGCTTGAATCTTTGCCTTCCAAACGTCTGAAACACCAGACTTTCTTGACACTGACATTCTGGGTTCTGTTTCTTCAACAGATTTAGAAACTTCATTACCCTTTTCACCAACCACAATCTTGTCCTCGTTAACACAAATCTCAGCCCTACCGGCTTCTTCATCACTAACAGCCCTCCTAGCTTCAGCACCCAAACTCCTAACATTCTCAACTCCCATAATAATTTCATCAACAACCACAGATTTTTCAACGACTGCAGAAACCGAAGGAAGGACGGGATTTACCTCCGATTGTGGACACGCTTGAGGGGTAGAAACCGCTGTGACTGTCTGAGAAGTTTCAGCACTTATCTCCTCGGTAGACATCTCGTGTAAAGGCGATGCCTTTTTCATCTTCGCAGCCTTGGATTTTGGAATCTTTGATTTCGCTGTCACCGCCTTTGAGGTTTGCATGCTTTCCTTCCTTTTCTCCGTGGATATAGCACTGGATTTTGCTGACTTCCTTGTGTTCACCATCGTCGATTTCGGAGCAGTCGAGAGAGACTTCCAATCTAGGGTTTCGGAGACAATAAGAGAAAACACGCTCAACAGTTGAGATTTGAAAATAAAATATCCTCCTACCTGTTCGTCTTCTCAATATACGCCAGTCGCTTTCCAAATAAAACGGCATAATTCGAATCTTTTCGGAAAAAAAATATTTGATCATAAGAACTTTCCCATCTGTTCCAGCTCCCTTCTTAGGTGGTCAGTCCAACTGTTGTAGCTGGGGATTCGCCTTTGACTGACCACTGCCTGGAACACTCAGTTCATAAACCCACGCAGACCCAAGGAGGATCTGGGAGTTCCAAACCGAGGAATCTCATTCAATTTCTCTTCTGGTGAACTGGCATTCATCTGTACAAGCAGTTCGAACTCCTTCTGCAACTGTGTAATCTTCTGTTCAAACTCTTGATGTAACTGTGACACCTTCTGATCCAGCAGTCGCCTGGTACAGTTGCCAAAATTGATTTGTGCAATCCTTCTATTGTGTAGGGTCTTTTTCACTCCCCCTCGCAGAACTCGATGTTTGGCTTGAACATAGTTGAGAGTAGACCTTAGCTCCTCGTTTCCCATTCTGATGGTGTAACAGTCATTGGCCCTTCTTCTCCCTTTCATTACGGAATCACCATTCTCGTTAAGAACGAGGCATGAGTCACGAGAGAATTACACATAGTGTCCATTGTCGCACAGTTGACTGATGCTAATGAGATTCATAGTCAGACCTTCAACCAGAGAGTGTCCTCGAGTGCAGGGAGATCCGGAACCTTCAATGTTCCACAGCCGATCACCTGACTCTTCCGACCATCCGCGAAGGTGACAAACCACATCTGCTCAACAGGTCTAATATGAGAGAGATATTCAGAGTTACCTGTCATGTGTGAAGAGCATCCACTATCGAAGAACCAACTGGCTTGCACTGTATCTCCTGATGAGCAGCACGCTACCATGCATACTATCTGTTGTTCCTTCAGAATCCAAACTTGTTTCTGTCGAGGTTGGATCTGTTGCTGTTGGTGTCCTGGACGTTCAGCAAGAAACAGTCGACACTGCCGTCTGATGTGTCCCATCTGGTAGCAGTACCAACATGTCAGCAAGTCGTTCTCCTAATTTGAACTAAGGTAAGTAGTCCTGGACTTGTCTTGGGACAGATCCACTTTCTGTCTAGGGTGCTTTCTCACCTTCTGTTCAGGCAACTGTTCAGACACAGATTTAGCTTTAACACACATAGTGTCCTTTGAAATCCTTTTTCCCATGAACCCCAATCCTCTACGTCCTGCCTCCATCCTTTGAGCGTTGAGGATTTCATCTAAATTTTCTGAGCCAGAGTTCAACATCCTCACTGACTGTTTGAAGTGAGTGAGCTCCTTTGCAGCAACTTCTCGGTCCATTTTTTCTGATTCTAGCTGGAGTTCCAGCTGTTCTATCTTTCTGTGTTGGAACACCTCCTTGCGTTTTAGATCTGAGATAACCTTTCTTAGCCCAGTCATGCCAACAGGATGAGTTTCACGGTCTTTTTCAATGTCGACTTTCAGCGAGGAGATAGTGCCCAGGAGCTCCGTCTTCTGAGCAAGCAAACACAGTCTTTCCTGTTTCATATCAGCCAGTTGAGAGTTTAGGGAAGTTACCGTGTCTTCAAGTTCAGCCTTCTGTGTGACCAGAATCTCCACTTCTTCCCAGACCTTATCCTTTTCTGTAGTGATGCTTGCAACTGTGTCATTCAGCTTCTTGTTTACCTTGATCAGTAGCAGCCACTTTTCATATAGATCCTTATATGTCTCGGCCAGAGATTCCTGCGTCAGTTCTGCACCGTCACTGTCTGAGAGATCTTCAGCTGGGAGTTCCAACAGAGGTGGAACAGTTTCACTGGTGCTACCGTATTCCTCCAGAGTTGAAGCAAAGGCCACAAAGTTTGTGGTTGTGCCTCCTTTTTCTCCATCTGACTCACTGTCACTGAAACTTGCGACCATTGCCTTCTTCTTCATGAGCGTGTTCGCACATTGTGAAGCAATATGACCAAACCCTCTGCATTCATGACACTGAATTTCTTCCTTTCTTCTGTCAGAGGAGTCTTGCCTTGAGTCACTGGACCTAGACCTGTCGGTTTTCTAGTTTCGGAAACCGGTTGATGAGGACTGCCCCTGTTCTGGACCACGCATATTGATTTTCCGCACCATTCTTCCAAAGTTCTGAGCCATCATGGCCAGTTGCTCAGTGGAGTAGTCAGCTTCTGATTTGTCTTCTGCCCAATATGCTTTCAGTGCAATTCCCTTTACTTCTCCAATTTGGAAATTATGATTGATCTCGTAGGTTCTGAGGGAACCAGTCAGCTCGTCCAGTTTCAACTTGGAGATGTCATGCATTTCCTCAATGGCTGTTACCTTCATAGCAAATCTCGGAGGGAGTGATCTTAGGACTTTGCTCACCAATCTATCCTCGTCGATGGTTTCCCAAGGGCAGACGCTTTGTTGGACAGTTCCAGAACCCAGGTGTTGTACTCAGCGATGGACTCACTCTCCTTCATTTTCATCTCTTCAAACTTTGTTGTGACAGCCTGCATACGAGAGTTTCGAACCTTGTCTGTACCTTCAAAGGCTGTTTGGAGAATGTCCCATGCTTCCTTAGCAACTTTACAATTGATAATCAGCTTCATGACATTTTCATCAACTGCCGAGAAGATCGCATTCGTTGCCTTTGCGTTTCCCATGGATGCTTTGTTCTCCTCTTCACTCCATAAGGTTTCTGGTTTTAGAACAGGTTCTCCAGTGAGGTTGTTCATCATAGGTTCAGTCCACCGTCTCTGAACGGTCATCCAGGCTTTCTCATCTAGGGATTTAAGAAGAGATCGCATCATAGGTTTCCAGGTGGCATAGTTCGATCCTTCTAATAGCAGAGGTCTGGTGATGCTTTGTCCTTCTTTCAGATGCATTTTGAACAGTTCAGGATCCCACTCAGTGTGTCGAGTGTTTGCTCTGATACCAATTGAAATTATATCCTCTGTTTAAGCAAGTGTTCTAGGTTGTGTTTGGACAGACCTTGAACTCTTTCTACCACAGTTCCACAACAAGTACGAACAGAACAATAAAACACAAGTACGCACAGATTGATAACCCAGTTCGGCTACGCCTACTCTGGGGGGTTTCCCACACCCGGAAAAGAGACAACAAATCTTTATTACGAGTATAGAGCTTTTCAGTGGACTTACACTTACACCTTGTAATTGCCTAGCCTCTACTACTCCGTCTCTCAGATTTGCAACCAAGGTTCGTCGCAACTCCCCTTGATCCCCTTCGTCCAGACTTTCTGTTCGAACGTACTCGAACCTCTCCTGAAGCTCGGTCGCTTTCACTTGAATGTTGGTTGTTCTGTTTGTGCTCTGAACTTGATCACCTCTGGTCAATCTGAATAGCACGTATCAGACTGAGCTCACACCGATGTTTTTCCAGTGGGGAAAACACAACGGCCGTCGCTTTCTTCTTTTCCAATCGATAGGATTTCTTCGTGTATTTTTGATCTTGAAAGCGATGCGTATTAGGGTTGCCTTTGCATGGTATTTATATGCTCGAGCAAAAACCCTAATTTGCATAAGATAATCCCATCAAATATTTAGGAATATATTCCGAAATATTTGATGCATATCTTTCAAATTGGTGAGAGGGAAAACGATGACTTCCTCTCCAAGTCAGCCATGCCGTCATGTAGAAGATATTCATCTGAATATCTGGAGTCCGATTTCTTCGCTGGCCGACTTCAGATCGAAGAGATATTCGATCTAGAACCTTCTGGAAAAAACTCTGCGTCTGCTCTACGCTGTATAGTAGTTCCACTAAGTGTTCGAACTCCCCCTGAACTCCTGCTCGAACTGTCTAACTACGTTTTGCCAAACACATGCCACACAAGGGAACATCAAAGTGTGCTTCGTTGCTTTTAGTTCATCTAGCCACATGAAGAAAGACAGCCAGTACTTCGATAGTGGTTACTCATCTCACATCACAGGTAATACTAATCACCTCGTACATATTAAACCTATAAGCAATCATCACTTTGTTACGTTTGGAGACGAAGGAAAGGACCAGGTGATCGGCTGTGCGACATAGAAGGTTCCGGATCTACCTAAGCTCGAGGATATCCTCCTGGTGAATGGGTTGAAGGTGAATCTGATTAACATTAGTCAACTGTGTGGTGGAGGACTGACGGGAGCGTCGGTTGCACTGTCGTTAGGGTGCAATGCGTCTCGTACAAATAAATTTATAATGTCCACTACTCGCGACTTAACTACTGGGTAGTAAGGGTAAGTAGGGGTCGAACCCAAGGGAATTAGGGGGATAGATTGTTCGTTACGGCTTACACGGTGCGTGATTTTAGGTCGAGTGTGGACTTACTGCTAATTACTAAACTACTGTTTTTGGGTTTTTTGGGTTTTTTGTGCGGAAAGTAAATACAGAAAATAAATACTGAAATTAAATACAGAAAATAAAGGAGTTGAGGGTTAGAAGACTTACAGTGGGTGATGCGTGATTGTTGATTCCTCCGGTATGTGAGTGGTTGGTGGTTGTGTTTGATTGAGCAGTTATACTAGGAAATTAAATACAGGGGGTGTTTGCAATTGAAAGAGCGTATTCGGTTTCAGGTATTCTTGTATTATCACATGTTTATTAGTTTAGTAAATCTTCTAAGTATTCAAACGATGAATCGAGGCTAGCGATAGCTCAAGACTTGCAACATCGGCTAAATCACACTTGTTCTATTTAGACTAGCGCCACTACCAGTTAGGTACGCTAGTCTATGTGCATCCACCTGCTCTCCTGTTACGGTTTCCCATAATGGTTTTTTAAATATAGTCGACCTCTTTCAGATAGCTTTGTCTGTTACGACCTCCCCTATCCGGGTGTGATCACGAATATCTTAAGGAAGAGCTTACGAAGTTGGACCCCTAATGGTCACATTCCCAAAATCGTTCACTCTACCTTAGAGACATTCTGACTTTTATATGGCACATAGAACAAGTATTGAATACTAAGAAAATAAACTAAGCTAATTAAACATTAAATAATACAAGATTATACCTTCCGCCGAATGAGGAGTTTAGCCTCGCCTGTCCATGGAGGAGGGCGCCTAGCCAAATATCGTAACTTTATTGATCCAAACCAACTTACAAAATATTACAAAATGTAGAGAGATAAGTGATTGTGTATGGAATGGTATTTTGGATGATAAAATGAGGAGGAGTGAGCCTCCTTTTATAGGAGAAATGGGAGGAAATGGAGGGCTAGGATTGATTTGATCCAAGGGTGGAGGATGAGGCATGGAGGAGCCAAGGAGGCGCCGCCACTTGGCGACGGAGGAGTGGTGGAGGAGCAGCCGCCGGTGGGTGGTTGTGGTGGAGGAGCAAATGGTGGTGGAAGCCACCTCCCAAGCAAGTCATCAAGTCATCCAAGGAGGAGAGAGGAGGAACATGTGGTGGAGGAGCCACCACATGGTGGCGGCTCATTGGGCGCAGGAGAGCCGGTCATCCATGGAGGAGGAGGGAGGAGCCGCCGGTGGTGGGTGGTGGTTTTGGGGTGGTTTTCCTCTTTGGCCACCTCTTCTCCAAGTCACAAGTCATCTTGCCCATATGTGAGTTTTGTACAGTTTTGCACTATCTTTTCACAAAACTGTCAGTGTAATTTGGCACTGGGTTGACTTGATTCCATCTCTGCACAATTTGTGATGAGTGATTCATCGTCAGGATCCTTGATATTTCTTCAGTCGGCATATGATCTTGACCTTGAATCGACTCCTTATATCTTTTTTGTGCTAAAAGCCTCTCCTTAACGTGTTTTCACTTTAATCTCTAAAATGCCCTGTGGAAATATATCGGGACTAACAAGTGGATGTTAGACGGACAAACAGTCTAACTTGGGGGGTTTATCTGTGTTTTTGATTCGTATAATTGTGGTCCATCAAATCACCCCCCACTTTTAGTTGTTCGTCCCGAACAATGCTTTATATGGGCGTCACTATGTAAGTTGGTTTGAAGTATGAAATTAAGTTTGCGGTACTCGATTTCTCCTAATTCATGCATTACTACTTATAGCCAATTCAAACTGTAAAAATAATTAGAAGTAACTTGATACGTGTACCTTCGTGCCGAGATGCGAATTATTCCGGATGTTTCGGGAGATAGCCCTTTTTAGGCTCTTGGACTACACCCTCGGGACCGTCTCGCACTATATGGTTTTCTTGTAGCTTTCTCTAGCACGTGATTCGATTCGGGTTTCAGTGAGTTGAGCCTTTTTTATTTTCTTTTTTCTACTTTGGCGAGGGACTAGCTTTTTTTGTAGTGATTCTGCCTCTGTCTTTTTGAGTGCTTCACTTTTGCTCGGTTAAAACCTTCACAATTTTTTGGGCCTTAGGCCTCTTTTGATTTTCTTCTTTGAGTTTTTTGCTCCTTTGTGACTTGCTAGTCCATTTTGTCAGCCTTCTTGGGAGGTCCAATCATCGCCCGCAAGCCTATGGAAATACCTCCCCTCTCCTCTCGTCTTCGTCGTTTCGCGCGGGTCAAGATGAGGGTCGCTCATTTATTTTCTCGGCTATTTTGACTAGAGAGAGGACGGTCTGATTCCCGTCCTCGCCTTTGCATAGATGCTTCCTGGCGGAGTTTGACTCAATTGTTCACTGAAAATCCGAAGTGCAGCCTCCACTGACTTCGAAAACCATATAGTTTGATTTGATCCTTTAAGTGCTTGCCAAGCCTCTCTAGGGCAATTTCTATCAACTCCACATCCCTAGGTTATCTCAACACAAAGGGACAAATGAAAAGTTACATTCTAAGTTTTTAAACAGTTTGCCTTTTCATAAGGTTGATGCATGAATCATGATCTATCTTTTTCACATTCTTAAGTTCATACTTTCAAAAAGATACTTTTTTTAAAAAAAAGAAAAAACATGCATTGGTTCTCACCCCCCACTTTTGAACGAAGGCAAGCCTTAGTTCAAAAGTCATGCAAATATATATAGGAGAAGGAAATGACTTTAGGAAAAAAGAAGAGCAGAACTCCCTTTAAGGTGTCGAGTGAACGACATGGCATGAGGCTGGATAATCGAGGGAGTTCGGCTGGGGCCTTAAACTCTCAGCGCAGGCCCAGTAAATTCACGGAAGCTGCCTGGCTGATCTGATCCTTGCTCCGAAACTTAATTCCTACATGTAAGACATTTCTTCTGGACAAAAAGATGGGTGAGAGCGCTTATTGAAAATTAAAATGACAGAAAGTAAGATAGTGTCGGGTTACCTCCCGACTAGTGCACTTGTTTAACGTCATTGGCTCGACAGTACCTTGTTCTGGATCATTGGTTGGGATCCCATGGGTGGCTTAGGTCGAATTTTGTCACCGTTCCAGCGTTGCTTTTTGTTTTAACTTTTCCTATGCCTGGGATAGAACTCCAGGGTTTTGGTGTTTTCTCTTTCCATTGCTTCTGACAGGGCGAGAGACCCTTGACCATAGCTGCTGGTCTTGTTACTTTTTTGGTTTCTAATGACAGGTCAGCAAACTGTGCACTGTGATCTGAGATAGGTGTTATGTCCGGTGGTTTCTTTGTGTCCGGGCGGCTTGTATTGATGTAGAAGTGTGCAATTTTGCCGCCGAACTTAAGCAATAACGATCCCTTACCTACATCGATTCTTGCTTTAGTGGCGTAGAGGAATGGTCGTCCCAATATTATTGTTGGCGAGTCGTCTTCGCAGGTCTCTTCTGTTGGTATGACATAGAAGTCTGCAGCCACAGCGAGTTTTCCTACATGAAGTATTACATCCTCCAACTCTCCAATCGGACGGATGCACGACTTATCCCCTAGCTCGATATTCGACCTGGGTGGTTTCAACGGACCCAGTCCTAATAAATAGTATAAGGAGGAAGGCATGGCATTGACCACAGCCCCAAGATCGATTAAGCACTTACGGATCTGGATTTCCCCAATACCACAGGTGACTGTGAAGGCCCCTGGGTCTTTGTTTCTTTCCGGTTGTGACTCATGATCTGAAGTGAGGGCTTTTTCAGTTGTTGGGTCATTCTGCCAATTCCTTGGCTTGGGATTTGGATATTCGGGCCCTTTTATCTTTTGCCTTGAAGCATAAATATTTGTCGGGGGATCCCGCCTTAGCTTGTTGTCGTCATCCCATCCAGATGCTGGTACGTCAGAGTGTAGGATTGGCGGAGGTGTTATGCAAACAGTGAATGCATATCGTCCGTTGTCGGCATGTGTGACCCATGTTTTGCCATCCTTGGGTCGGTCTTCCTCTTGGTCCCAATCAGGTCGACGTCTGCGGTTGAAGTGATTGCTCGTCAGTTTGTAGGCTGGGGATCGTGCTACTTCTCCTAGTGTAGCTTTCATGTCCGACCTTCTTATCATGCTTATATTAGCCTTTGGATTTTGGATGGTCTGTGAAGGAAGTCTGCCCGGTTCAGCAGTGAGTGTTGACATGGCAGTGGCAAGCTGGGACATTTGTTTGGTTAATTCAGAAATTGCCCCGTCTGTTTTTGCCTGGAACTGGTGTAGTGAAGCTCCCAACTGATTAACGTTTCCCGCAAGTTCCTTTATCGTGTCATTGAGTGACTTGCTTGGTTCTTGCTGATTGCTCGGGCTGGCTTGATTCTGGTTTGGTCCTCCTTGCTGATATTGGCTTGCCGAAGGAGTGTTCTGATTATACTGCTGGTGTGGGGGTTGGTAGGATGACTGAGTTGATTGACGGACAGCTGGTTGAGCATTTTTCTGAGTATAGTTGCCGTTATGCCAGCTCGGGTTGGTTGTTTGACCAAACTGTCTGATTTGTCCGGTTCTGTTATTGTTATTGTTGTTGTATCCTTGGTATCCTCCCACCGCATTCACTTCTGCTGGTTCCTCTTCTATTAAAGTTGGGCTTGCGTCAGTTTTGTGGTCCGTCGAGCCACAAGATTCGCAAGGCTTAACAGTAACTGGCTGCCTTCGTAGGATCTGAATCATCATTTCTTTTAACTGTTTCATCTCCTCAGACATAGAGTTCAATGGTGTTTCGGCCTTTGCCACACTTTTTGTTCGGGAGAATTCTTCCTGCCGAGTTGTCTCCTCTCGGAATCGAGCATTTTCAGCAACGTCATTTATCAGTTGCCTAACTCCGCTCAATGATAGATTCATTATGGACCCTCCAGCCGAGGCATCCAGAAACATCTTATCTCTCTTGGTTAGTCCATTAATTAGGTACTCGATGATGAGCTTCTCGGGTAATCCCAGAGTACAGCAGCTTCTTTCTAAGCGGTTAAATTTTTCCAGATAGTCGTACATGGTTTCGTTAGGTCCTTGCTTGATGTCCTGCAGTTGCCTTCTTACTTGCATTGCTCTTCCTGCTGGATAGTATTTGTCTAAGAACTTCTTCTGCATCTGATCCCATGTTCTGATGCTTCCGGAAGGCAATGAAAGGAACCAGTCATTTGCCGAGTCGACGAGGGAGAAATAGAACGCCTTTAACTTGAAGTCGTTTAAATTCACTCGAAAAGGTTTTAGATTTTGGCAAACGCCATGTAGACGCTGGAGATGGGTCATTGCTGACTCTTCACGATTTCCTGCGAACTTCGGTAAGTTGTGGGCCACTGAAGCGTTGATGTTGATATTTTCCAGCTCAGGGCTTTCGTAGATACACCACAACTGAATCCTGAAATCCGGTGCGTTGAGTTCTCCCAAAGTAGGTTCGTGATAATGGTCGTTATCCCCATAGTAATTATCAAAGACGGGTTCACGTCTTGGTACTTGTCGAGGGCGTGGGGGTGGTGGATATCTAGGGGGTTGTACTGGACCAGCTGCATTTCGGTCCTCGGGTGGTTCTTGGTTTCGTCTGTTAGATTCCCTATCGCGAGCTCTCCTGTTTCTGATGAGCTGTTCCGGATCTTCGATATATGGAAGCGGCATCTCATCGTTTCGATCGTACAGGTTTATTTCTTCGTCATCCTGGTAGTCATGGTGACTTTCTTCGCGAGACATGGTCGTTTTGAAGCGCGTATCGATTTGAACAACTTATCCGATTAACTGACTAATTCCCCGGCAACGGCGCCAATTTGACGGGAGCATCGGTTGCACTGTCGTTAGGGTGCAATGCGTCTCGTACAAATAAATTTATAATGTCCACTACTCGCGACTTAACTACTGGGTAGTAAGGGTAAGTAGGGGTCGAACCCAAGGGAATTAGGGGGATAGATTGTTCGTTACGGCTTACACGGTGCGTGATTTTAGGTCGAGTGTGGACTTACTGCTAATTACTAAACTACTATTTTTGGGTTTTTTGGGTTTTTTGTGCGGAAAGTAAATACAGAAAATAAATACTGAAATTAAATACAGAAAATAAAGGAGTTGAGGGTTAGAAGACTTACAGTGGGTGATGCGTGATTGTTGATTCCTCCGGTATGTGAGTGGTTGGTGGTTGTGTTTGATTGAGCAGTTATACTAGGAAATTAAATACAGGGGGTGTTTGCAATTGAAAGAGCGTATTCGGTTTCAGGTATTCTTGTATTATCACATGTTTATTAGTTTAGTAAATCTTCTAAGTATTCAAACGATGAATCGAGGCTAGCGATAGCTCAAGACTTGCAACATCGGCTAAATCACACTTGTTCTATTTAGACTAGCGCCAGTACCAGTTAGGTACGCTAGTCTATGTGCATCCACCTGCTCTCCTGTTACGGTTTCCCATAATGGTTTTTTAAATATAGTCGACCTCTTTCAGATAGCTTTGTCTGTTACGACCTCCCCTATCCGGGTGTGATCATGAATATCTTAAGGAAGAGCTTACGAAGTTGGACCCCTAATGGTCACATTCCCAAAATCGTTCACTCTACCTTAGAGACATTCTGACTTTTATATGGCACATAGAACAAGTATTGAATACTAAGAAAATAAACTAAGCTAATTAAACATTAAATAATACAAGATTATACCTTCCGCCGAATGAGGAGTTTAGCCTCGCCTGTCCATGGAGGAGGGCGCCTAGCCAAAAATCGTAACTTTATTGATCCAAACCAACTTACAAAATATTACAAAATGTAGAGAGATAAGTGATTGTGTATGGAATGGTTTTTTGGATGATAAAATGAGGAGGGGTGAGCCTCCTTTTATAGGAGAAATGGGAGGAAATGGAGGGCTAGGATTGATTTGATCCAAGGGTGGAGGATGAGGCATGGAGGAGCCAAGGAGGCGCCGCCACTTGGCGGCGGAGGAGTGGTGGAGGAGCAGCCGCCGGTGGGTGGTTGTGGTGGAGGAGCAAATGGTGGTGGAAGCCACCTCCCAAGCAAGTCATCAAGTCATCCAAGGAGGAGAGAGGAGGAACATGTGGTGGAGGAGCCACCACATGGCGGCGGCTCATTGGGCGGAGGAGAGCCGGTCATCCATGGAGGAGGAGGGAGGAGCCGCCGGTGGTGGGTGGTGGTTTTGGGGTGGTTTTCCTCTTTGGCCACCTCTTCTCCAAGTCACAAGTCATCTTGCCCATATATGAGTTTTGTACAGTTTTGCACTGTCTTTTCACAAAACTGTCAGTGTAATTTGGCACTTGGTTGACTTGATTCCATCTCTGCACAATTTGTGATGAGTGATTCATCGTCAGGATCCTTGATATTTCTTCAGTCGGCATATGATCTTGACCTTGAATCGACTCCTTATATCTTTTCTGTGCTAAAAGCCTCTCCTTAACGTGTTTTCACTTTAATCTCTAAAATGCCCTGTGGAAATATATCGGGACTAACAAGTGGATGTTAGACAGACAAACTGTCTAACTTGGGGGGTTTATCTGTGTTTTTGATTCGTATAATTGTGGTCCATCAAGGACATCATAAAGTTTACTCATGATTCCTGTTGGGTACTTGACAATAATGGAGACTCGCTGATGGGAGGGATCAGGTCATCAAACAACTAATACCTACTACGCACTGGTGGACCAGTTGTGGCAACTGCGTGTCGAGTAAGTAAAACTGATGAGATGGAGATATGGAACAGACGCTTGGGGCATCTAAACCTCAAGACCCTAAAGAAAATCTCTATATAAGGACTTAGTTGAGGAATACCCGTAGTGAAGGGAGATCTGGATATTGCATGTGGAGAGTGCCAGATTGGAAAGCAGACGAAGGTCTCTCATCCAAAGACCACCCTGATCAATACCAGCCGACCATTGGAACTCGTACATATGGATTTGATGGAACAAATGTTGATTGAGAGTTACGGAGGCAAGAACTATGTTTCGGTCTGTATAGATGACTTCATGACGTTCACCTAAACTACATACGTACGCGACAAGTCTGAAGGTGCTCACCGGTTCATTGAGCTCGTTACTCGTTTACAGAGAGAAAGAGAGGACAAAGGAGAATGACTGGTGGCTATAAGAAGCGATCACGGGAGAGAGTTTTAGAACATCACACTCACTGAGTATTATATTGAACACTGAGTGGCACATTGACAAATGCTCGTCGTCAGAGAAAATGTACAAATATTAATTTATAAGTCCGCTACTCGCGACTTCACTACTGGGTAGCAAGTGGTAAGTAAGGGTCGAACCCAAGGGAATTAGGGGAATAAGCTATTCTTTGAGGGAATTGTACTGCGAGGGAGCGTGTTTTTAGGTTGTTTGAGGTTTTAATGCTAACAACGAAGTGATTGGTTGGTTGGTTTTGGTTTTTAGTGCGGAAAAGTAAATGAAATAAAAGTAAATACTGAAAATAAACGAGAAGACTTACAGCGATTGTTGCGTGATCGGCAAGTCTTGCGGAACGTCAGCAGTTGATATTGCAGTTTATACTAATAAAGTAAATGCAGGTGGTGTTTAAATCAAAGGAAAGTATTCGGTCTTAGGGGCCTTGTATCATAGTCGTTTATCATTGACCGCTAATGATCATACTAAGTGTTCAAAGATGAATCGAGGCTATTTCTAGCACAAGACTTGCAACATCATTTAGAACACTTGTTCTATTTAGACTAATTCCTCCTTTCGAAGTATCTTAGCCTTATGTGCATCCATTTGATCTTCAGTTACGATCAACCAAATGGTGTTTTAGATAAGTCGAACTCCTCAGATAAGATTTGCCCGCTAAAGCATCCACTTACCCGAGTATGTTCACGAACCCCACGGAAGAGCTTTGCCCGTTAAAGCATCCACTCAACCTTGGAAGTTCTAACCTAATATATGGCACATAGAATAAGTTTCAAACACAAAGATGCATTAAGAGTAGGGTCTAAAACATTTTATGATACAAGTACACCCCTTCAACCGAATGAAGAGTTTAGCTATGAATATCCATAGAGGTGGATACCATAACTAAGTACTCAAGGGTTTTTGAAAGACAGTAAGTAAAGGAGAATACTCAAGAACCAACATGAGTATTCTCAAAAACTACTAGAATACTCAAGAACCAACAGGAGTATTATAGATTTTTCACAAAAGCTTACAAAAGTGCCCAAGATCTTAGAGAGATAAGTGAATTTGTGTTGTGTTGGGATGTTGATTACAAGTGAAGGAGGCTTGTATTTATAGCCAAGGAGGAGGGGAGGATGTGGTGAGGATGAGAACACATGGCATCATCCCATGGAGGGAGCTCAAAGCTGCCGGTCACATGGGGGGAAGGGAGGAGCCGCCCCCCATGAGTCATCCTTCCCCAAAAGCCGCCGGTCATCTAGAGGGGGAAGAGGTTTTGTGAGTTTTGTGAGGTTTTCACAAAACTATCGGTTCATTTCTACTCCGGACTGACTCTGGTTGCTCTTCGGTTGGACTTGTTTTGAGTGATTCCATGTCAGGATCTTGAGATTTCTTCAGTCGGCATCTGGTCGTGACCTTGGAATGACTCGTAATATATTTTCCGCTTAAAAACTCCTCCTTAGCCTGTATTCTCTATAGACTCCAAAATACTCTGTAGATGAATATTGGAACTAACAAGCAAAAGTTAAATAGACAAACAGTCTAAGGTGGGTTTAACTGTGTTTATGATTCATATAATTATGGTCCATCAGATCACCCCACACTTTTAGTTGTTCATCCCAAACAATGCTATTAAAGGGCGGCACACTAGATTTATCCTAATTCATGCATTACTTACTGACAGAACCGCTCGTCGTCAAAGCGATTGTGCAAATAAATTTATAATAGTCCGCTACTCGCAACTATACTACTGGGTAGTACTTGGTAAGTAGGGGTCGAACCCAAGGGAACTAGGGGAATAATTGTTCTTCGGGGGGGATTACGCAGCGTGGGAGCGTGTTTAAGGTCGGTTGGTTGGTTTTAAAGCTACCAGCTATTTTGATTGATTGATTGGTTGGTTGGTTGATTTTAATACTGGAAAGTAAATTACAGTTTATAATTAAAGAGAAATGTTCGGTTTCAGGGGACTTGTATTATATCCTGTTTATCATTGACCTTTAGTGACTCTCCTAAGTATTCAAACGGTGTATCAAGGCCATTCCAAGCACTCGATTTGCGTACACTGTCTAGCCTATTCCAAGGACGTAGAACACTTATTCTATTTAGACTAATACTCCATTCCCGGTTATATTAGCCTATGTGCATCCATTTGATCAATCATTCCCGATCAACCAAATGGTGTTTAGGATGAGTCAAACTTCTCAGATAAGCTTTGCCATTCCAAGCATCCACTTATCCGTACAAGTTTACGAACCCCGCTATAGAGTTTTGCCATTCCAAGCATCCACTCTACCTTGGACGTTCTGACTTAATATATGGCACATAGAATAAGTTTTGAATACTTAGACTAGACACTAAGTTAATAGTCTTAAAACATTTTATAATACAAGTGCGCCCCTTAGACCGAACTACAAGTTTAGCTACTATTCATCGCGCTAAACATTATACTAAGGAATTAAAGACAATAGTTAAATAAATAAATACTAAGAGATACTTACAACCGTTGAAGCGCCAAGGGAGCTTTCCTTTATTTCCAAAGCATAATTACAACTTTACAAATATTACAACTTCTAGAGAGAGAAGTGAATTTGAGTTGAGGTGTGTGAAATGAGGAGGAGAAGCTCCTCCTTTTATAGCCAAAAGGGGAGGAGATGGGTGGTGGAGATGGTGGACATGTGCATTTGATCCAAGGGAGGAGAAGGGAGGAGGAGGTGACATGTGGAGGAATAGTGAATCCGCCGGTCCCTCCTCCCATAGCCGCCGGTTGCCGGTGGCCCAAGGGGGAGGAGCTCCTCCCTTGGCCACCACTTCATCAAGTGGCCGGTCATCCTTGCCCATATGTGAGTTTTGTACAGTTTTGTGCAGTCTTTTCACAAAACTGTCAATGTGTTTCTTCCCCGGGCTGTCTTGACTCCACTCCTGATTCTTCTGATTAATTTGTTCTGGTCAATTCAACGTCCGGATCCTTGATATTTCTTCAGTCGGCATATGATCTTGACCTTGGATTGACTCGTGTTATCTTTTCAGCATAAAATCCTCTCCTTAGCATGTTTTCACTTCAGTCTCTAAAATGCCCTGTGGAAATATATCGGGACTAACACGTAGAAGTTAGATAGACAAACAGTCTAATTTGGTGGGTTTAACTGTGTTTCTGACTCGTATAACTTTGGTCCATCAAATTACCCCACACTTTTAGTTGTTCGTCCCGAACAATGCTATTAAAGGGCGTAAGTTCTAAGTTTGGCTTTGGAATATGAAAATTAGACTGTGGTACTCGATCTATCCTAATTCATGCATTGCTTACTTATTACCAAATTAAACTGCGTAAATAAATAGTAGAAACTTAATACTTGTACCTCCGTGCTGAGATGCAAATTATATTGGATGTCTCGGGAGATAGCCCTTTTTAGGCTCCTGGACTGCAATCTTGGGATCATCTCGTACTATATGGTTTTCTTGTAGTTTTCTCTAGCACATGATTCGATTCGGGTTTCAGTGAGTTGAGCCTTTTTGATTTTCTTCTTTGGCGAGGGACTGCTTTTTTGTTGTAGTGAATCGGCCTTTGGCCTTTGATTTGACTTTTTTGAGTGCTTCACTTTTGCTCGGTTAAAACCTTTACAATTTTGGGCCTTTGGCCTCTTTTGATTTGCTTCATTGAGCTTTTCGCCTTTTTGTGATTGCTAGTCCATTTTCTCGAGCCTTTTTGGGAGGTCCAATCATCGCCCGCAAGCCTATGGAAATACCTCCCCGCTCCTCTTGTCTTTGTCGTTTTGCGCGGGTCAAGATGAGGGTCGCTCATCTATTTTCTCGGCTATTTTGACTAGAGAGAGAACGGTCTGATTCCCGTCCTCGCCTTTGCATAGATGCTTCTTGGCGGAGTTGACTTCAATTATTCACTGAAAACCCGAAGTGCAGCCTCCACTGACTTCGAAAACCATATAGTTTGATCTGATCCTTTGATTGCTTGCCAAGCCTCTCTAGGGCAGTTTATATCAACTCCACATCCCTAGTTATCTCAGCACAAAGGACAAATGGAAAGTTACATTCTAAGTTTTTAAACGGTTTGAATTTTCACAAGGTTAATGCATGAATTATGATTTATCTTTTTCACATTCTTAAGTTCATATTTTCAAAAAGGTACTTATTAAAAAAGAAAAAAAAGCTGCATGTTATTTATGTACAGAGGTGGATCTCACCCCACACTTTTGAACGAAGGCGTGCCTTAGTTCAAAAGTCATGCAAGCTTAAAACTAAATACTGAATTTAAATGACAGAAATTAAAGTGCGGAAAAGTAAGATAGTGTCGGGTTACCTCCCGACCAGTGCACTTTTTTAACGTCGTTGGCTCGACGATACCTCGTTTGTGGTTCATTGGTTTGGGTCCCATGGGTGGCTGAGGTCAAACTTCTTGATTCCACCGACTTTGATTCTTGCGGTGAGTCTTCCTGATTTTTTAGCAGATGACGAGTTTGGGTCCAGTTCTGATGGTATCTCCTTCCAACGTCTCTGAGAAGGCGAGGGACCTTTCACTATCAGCTTTTTGAACTGGGTGTTCTCCTGTTTAGGGCTGCCTTGTCCAGTCATGGCGAAAGCGTGCTCCATGTAGGAGTCATTCTGCTCAGGCCCTTTTCCCATTCTCCTTTAAGCTTCTTCTTGGATCGCATAGCTCGCGGCGACTTGCTCATTAATTAAAGGGAAAAATCGGGAAGGCCTCATGAGGCTTGGTTCTGCCTCGTAATGTTGGTTCGTGAAGAACTGATCGTAGATAGTCTCAGCTGCCTGGGTAATGATAGTCGGGTATGGAATAGGCAGTTCGTCGGTGGTATTCTGGACTTTTACTTCGTTGCTTCCGGTGCTTTCCATGTCTGATTCCTCGGATGGTTCTGGAGTCTCTTCTGGCGGCTCGGTGGTTTCTTCTTTGTCAGCCTCAGGGTCAGCTTCTTCTGTCTGCATTTCCTCGTCAGTGTGGGGAACTCGTCTTGTGGCAGCGGCTAGGCCAGTTATCAGGTACCACATGTCTGCAAGGGTGAGGTTTGCTGCAGACCTTCTCATAGCTTCGTTGGCTCTTCCCAGCTCTTCGGACCTCATCCCACGAAGAAATTTTTGGAGAAGAATTTTCTTCGTAAATCCATGATGCGGGCAGCTTGAGACGATGACATCGAATTTTATGTAGTATTCGTCCAAAGTCTCATCCCGGGATTGTTGAAGGTTCAGGATCTTCTCGCGGGTTTCTTGGCGTAATGAAGGTGGGGAGAATTCTTTCAGGAACGGAACGCAGAGGTCTACGAAACATTCTGCACTGCAAGCGGTGGATGTGTAGTACCATATCGTGGCAAAGTCGGTTAGAGAGAATTTGAAGCATTTCAGCTTAAACTCTTCTAACACTTCGTTTTCAGGTTTGATGTTGTGGCAGACTTGGTGGAAGTTTTGGCAGTGCTGTACAGGGTCTTCTCCCTCCGTTCCTCCGAACCGGGGCAGAAATCGCGTTGTCCATGCATGCGTAACGGGTAATGACATAGGAAAAAGAAAGAAAAAGAAAGGGGAGGGAAGAACAGTTATCCAATGACTAGTTCCCCGGTAATGGCGCCAATTTGACAGAACCGCTCGTCGTCAAAGCGATTGTGCAAATAAATTTATAATAGTCCGCTACTCGCAACTATACTACTGGGTAGTACTTGGTAAGTAGGGGTCGAACCCAAGGGAACTAGGGGAATAATTGTTCTTCGGGGGGGATTACGCAGCGTGGGAGCGTGTTTAAGGTCGGTTGGTTGGTTTTAAAGCTACCAGCTATTTTGATTGATTGATTGGTTGGTTGGTTGATTTTAATACTGGAAAGTAAATTACAGTTTATAATTAAAGAGAAATGTTCGGTTTCAGGGGACTTGTATTATATCCTGTTTATCATTGACCTTTAGTGACTCTCCTAAGTATTCAAACGGTGTATCAAGGCCATTCCAAGCACTCGATTCGTGTACACTGTCTAGCCTATTCCAAGGACGTAGAACACTTATTCTATTTAGACTAATACTCCATTCCCGGTTATATTAGCCTATGTGCATCCATTTGATCAATCATTCCCGATCAACCAAATGGTGTTTAGGATGAGTCAAACTTCTCAGATAAGCTTTGCCATTCCAAGCATCCACTTATCCGTACAAGTTTACGAACCCCGCTGTAGAGTTTTTCCATTCCAAGCATCCACTCTACCTTGGACGTTCTGACTTAATATATGGCACATAGAATAAGTTTTGAATACTTAGACTAGACACTAAGTTAATAGTCTTAAAACATTTTATAATACAAGTGCGCCCCTTAGACCGAACTACAAGTTTAGCTACTATTCATCACGCTAAACATTATACTAAGGAATTAAAGACAACAGTTAAATAAATAAATACTAAGAGATACTTACAACCGTTGAAGCGCCAAGGGAGCTTTCCTTTATTTCCAAAGCAATATTACAACTTTACAAATATTACAACTTCTAGAGAGAGAAGTGAATTTGAGTTGAGGTGTGTGAAATGAGGAGGAGCTCCTCCTTTTATAGCCAAAACGGGAGGAGATGGGTGGTGGAGATGGTGGACATGTGCATTTGATCCAAGGGAGGAGAAGGGAGGAGGAGGAGGAGGTGACATGTGGAGGAATAGTGAAGCCGCCGGTCCCTCCTCCCATAGCCGCCGGTTGCCGGTGGCCCAAGGGGGAGGAGCTCCTCCCTTGGCCACCACTTCATCAAGTGGCCGGTCATCCTTGCCCATATGTGAGTTTTGTACAGTTTTGTGCAGTCTTTTCACAAAACTATCAATGTGTTTCTTCCCCGGGCTGTCTTGACTCCACTCCTGATTCTTCTGATTAATTTGTTCTGGTCAATTCAACGTCAGGATCCTTGATATTTCTTCAGTCGGCATATGATCTTGACCTTGGATTGACTCTTGTTATCTTTTCAGCATAAAATCCTCTCCTTAGCATGTTTTCACTTCAGTCTCTAAAATGCCCTGTGGAAATATATCGGGACTAACACGTAGAAGTTAGATAGACAAACAGTCTAATTTGGTGGGTTTAACTGTGTTTCTGACTCGTATAACTTTGGTCCATCACTTACTTATTACCAAATTAAACTGTGTAAATACTTAGAAGAAACTTGATACTTGTACCTTCACGCCGAGATGCAAATTAATTCGGATGTTTCGGGAGATAGCCCTTTTCAGGCTCCTGGACTGCATTCTCAGGACCGTCTCGAACTATATGGTTTCCTTGTAGCTTTCTGTAGCACGTGATTCGATTCGGGTTTCACTCAGTTGAGCCTTTTTTATTTCTTTTTGGCGAGGGACAGCTTTTTTGTAGTGAATCGACCTTTGGCCTTTGATTTGACTCTTTGAGTACTTCACTTTTGTTCGGTTAAATCCTTCACAACTTTGGCCTTTAGCCTTTGATTAGCTTCTTTGAGCTTTTACCTTTTTGTGGCTTGCTAGTCCATTTTCTCAAGCCTTTTTGGGAGGTCCAATCATCGCCCGCGAGCATATGGAAATACCTCCCCGCTCTCTCTCATCCTTGCCGTTTCGCGCGGGTCAAGATGAGGGTCGCTCATCTATTTTCCCGGCTACTAGGACTAGAGATAGGACGGTTTGATTCCCGTCCCACCTTTTTTTTTGCATAAACGCTACATGGCGGAGATGACTTCAATCTTCACTGAAACCCAAAGTGCAGCCTCCAACGACTTCAAAAACCATATAGTTAGATTCGATCCTTCGATTGCTTGCCAAGCCTCTCTAGGGCATTTTCTATCAACTCCACATCCCCTGTTTATCTCAGCACAAAGGGACAAATGAGAAGTTACATTCTAAGTTTTTAGACAGTTGAATTTTCACAAGGTAAATGCATGAATTATGATCTATCTTTTTCACATTCTCAAGTTCATATTTTCAAAAAGATAATAATAAGAAAAAAGAAAACATGTTTATTAACTATGTACACAGGTGGTTCTCACCCCACACTTTTGAACGAAGGCATTCTTTACGAAATGACTTAGTTCAAAAGCCATGCAAGCAGATATTATATGAGAAGGAAATGACATTAAGGAAAAGGGAAGAACAGAACTCCCTTTAAGGTGTCGAGCGAACGACATGGCTCGAGGCTGGATAATCGAGGGAGTTCGGCTGGGGCCTTGAACTCTTGGCATAGGCCTGGCTGGCTTGATGTTGCACCCATAACCAATTCCTGAATAGTCATTTCATTCTATGCACCAAGTGGGTGAGAGCGACTTATTGGTAAAACCTAAATGACAGAAAATAAAAGTACTGAAAGTAAGATAGGTGTCGAGTTACCTCCCGACCAGCGCCTTTGTTTAACGTCGTTGGCTCGACGCATGGGGATCACTGGTTTGGATCCCATGGGTGGCTCAGGTCGTATTTCGCCACTGTTCATGTGTTGATTCTTGCCTTGACTCTTCCTGATTTCTTGCTTGGGTTAGAACTCCATGGTTTTGATGTTTTTTCTTTCCATTGTTTTTGAGAGGGCGAGGGACTTGTGACCATAGCTGCTGGTCTTGTTACTCCTTCGGTTTCTTTTGGCAAGTCAGAAATCTGTGTACCGCGATCTGAGATAGGTATAATGTCTGGCGGTTTCTTTGTATCCGTGCGGCTATTATCAATGTAGAAATTTGCAATTTTGCCGCCGAACTTAAGCGATAATGAGCCCTTGCCCACATCGATTCTTGCTTTAGTAGCGTAGAGGAATGGTCGTCCCAATATTATTGTTGGAGGGTCATCTTCGCTGGTATCTCCCGTTTGTATTACATAAAAGTCTGCAGCAACGACGAGCTCTCCCACATGGAGTATTACATCTTCCAGCACTCCAACCGGACGGATGCCCGATTTATCTCCTAGCTCGATATTTGACCTGGGTGGTTTCAATGGACCAAGTCTTAATAAGTAATATAAGGAGGAAGGCATGGCGTTGACAGCAGCCCCAAGATCGACTAAGCACTTATGAATCTGGGTTTCACCAATACCGCAGGTGAATGTGAAGGCCCCTGGGTCTTTATCTCTTTCCGGTTGTGACTCATGATCTGAAGTGAGGGCTCTTTCTATTGTCGGGCCATTCTGCCCATTCCTTGGCTTAGGATTTGTATAATCGGACCCCTTAATATTTTGCTTCGAAGCATAAATATTAGTTGGGGAGTCCCACCTTAAATTGTTATTGTCATCCCATCCAGATGCTGGTATGTCAAAGTGTATGATTGGCGGTGGTGTTATGCAAATGGTGAATGCATATCGTCCATTGTCAGCATGCGTGACCCATGTTTTGCCATCATTGGGTCGGTCTTCCTCTTGATTCCAATCAGGACGACGCCTACGGGTGAAGTGTTTGTTGGTAAGTTTGTAAGTTGGGAATCGTACTACTTCTCCCAGTGTCGCCTTTATGTTTGACCTCCTTATCATGCTAATATTTGCCTTTGGATTTTGGATGGTTGGTGAAGGAAGTCTGCCAGGTTCATTCGTGAGTGTTGACATTGCGGTGGCGAGCTGGGACATTTGTTTGGTCAATTCTGAAATTGCCCCGTCAGTTTTCTCCTGGTATTGGTGTAGCGAAGTACCCAATTGATTTATGCTTCCTGCGAGCTCCTTCATTGTGTCATCGAGCGACTTGGTTGGTTCTTGCTGATTGTTCAGGCCGGTTTGGTACTGATTCGGTCCTCTTTGCTGATATTGGCCTGCTGATGGAGCGTTCTGGTTATACTGTCGGTGGGGGGGGGGGTTGGTAGAATGACTGAGCTAGTTGAGGGACAGCTGGTTGTGCTTCCTTATGAGGATAGTTGTTGTTACGCCAGCTCGGGTTGTTTGTTTGACCATACTGTCTGTTTTGTCCGGCTCTGTCGCTGTTGTTGTTGTTATATCGTTGGTATCCTCCCACTGCATTCACTTCTGCCGGTTCCTCTTCTATTATTGTCGGACATGCGTCAGTTTTGTGGTCCGTAGAACCACAAAACTCGCATGGTTTTACAGGAATTTGCTGCCTTCGTAGGATCTGAATCATCATCTCCTTTAACTGTTTCATCTCTTCAGGCATAGAGCTCATCGGTGTTTCAGCTCTTGCCACATTCTTTGTTCGGGAAAATTCTTCCTGCCGAGTTGTCTCTTCTCTAAATCGGGCATTTTCAGCAACATTGGTGATGAGATCCCTTATGCCACTTAATGATAGATTCATCATGGATCCTCCAGCTGAGGCATCCAGGAGCATTTTGTCTAAGGGTCTTAATCCATCAATGAGATACTCGACGGTGAGTTTCTCAGGCAGTCCAAGGGTACATCAGCTTCTCTCCAGGCGGTTGAAATTTTCCAGGTAATCGTACATGGTTTCATTGGGTCCTTGCTTGATGTCTTGTAGTTGCCTCCGTACTTGCATCGCCCATCCTGCCGGGTAATATTTGTCCAGGAATTTCTTTTGCATCTGAGCCCATGTTCTGATGCTACCGGAAGGCAATGAAAGGAACCAATCGTTTGCCGCGTCAATGAGGGAAAAGTAGAACGCTTTTAACTTGAAGTCGTCTACGTTCACGCCATTCGGTTTTAAGTTTTGGCAAATACCATGTAAGCGCTGGAGATGAGTCATTGCTGATTCTCCACGTGTTCCTGAGAATTTCGGTAAGTTGTGGGCCACTGAAGTGTTGATGATGACATTTTCCAGTTCAGGGCCTTCGTGAATGCACCATGGCTGGTTTTTGAAATACGGTGCTGAGAGTTCTCCCATAGTAGGTTCGCGGAAATTGTTGTTATCCCCGTAGTAGTTATCGAAAGCGGGTTCTCGTCTCGGCACTTGTTGTACTAGACCAGCTGCATTTCGGTCCTCGGGTGGTTCTTGGTTTCTTCTGATTGCCTCCTGATCGATTGTAATTCAGTGTAAATATTCGATAAGAATTATCAAATACTTATGCCAAACACGGTTAATCAAAACATTTATATTTTGACTTGGGAAACCCAAGGTCGTACCCAAAAGATAGGTGATTAAACTAATTAGTGCTACGATTAAATCTAGAGTGTCTAATGGTTTGGGGGGGTTTGACCCTCAAAAAAGGTCGGTAGCAAAATGATTTACTATCCTAGAAAGAGATTTAGTCGATGAAATAGGTAAACAATCAATTAAAGATGACTAGGGTTCTAATCCCCTCCTAGACAATTATTGTGACGGCAAATTAGAACACCATTGATGAATTCGAACATACACATGTAGAATTTAGCCGTGTAACATTAATACTAGGTTCAACTCGCGCTACAACCTAGCACCAAGAGGCTACACCTCGCATAGCACCTCACACTCGCGCTCTATTGGTGCTATAGCACATTATTTATCTAGCCTCACACTCGCGCTTTATTAGCTAAATAAATCATGCACTTATTAAATTCAAGCCATTCTCATTAAGATTAAAGCATCGCCATGTAACACTAAAATCCTAATGCTCCTTCGTTTAGTTTCTTTGAAATCATACTTTTCAGGGGTTAGCTACGTCAAGCATGAAATCAACTAGAATCCCTATTTCGGACTTGTCAAAAAAACATGTCATAGGTAATCCAAAAACATTAAGATTAAACGAAGAAGAATCGTGTGTAAAATTCATTCATCAATTGTATTCATGGTATTCAAAACGTCACAAACATGTCTAGGGGTTCATAGAACCCCAACCAATATCACTACTCACTCATGGTGAGATTACAACCCATATCAATAGTAGATGAGTAGAAAAACATAAACAAAGTTGGGTTTAGGATTCTAGAACCAATATGGAGAAATAATGATGAAGGACGATCCACGATCCGAGTTGTTGATGATGATGTAAAATTCTTGCTTCTTCTCCAAGCTTTCTTCTCTTCAAATCCCCAGAAAAATCCCAGAAAAACAACACCCGGGTTTTGGAAACCCTAAGTTTCTATTTATACCCCAAAGTTAAAAATCTGATTTTTACGACTTCATGCGAGCGCATGAAATTATCATGCGAGCGCATGACTTCATGCGAGCGCATGGATGGACCATGCGAGCGCATGAATGCGTAAAAGTTGGTCATGCGAGCTTGGGCGTGAGGCATGCGACCGCATGAGATTCTCATGCGACTGGTCAAGTTCATGCGAGCTTGGAAGACTTTCATGCGAGCGCATGACTTTCTCATGCGACTGGTCGAGTCTGTGCGTTCGCATGACATTATTGTGCAAACGCATGGTCTCTTGCTGGCCTCTTTTTGCTGTCTTAACGTCCGATTTGGGTCTTGGCGTCAACTAGAGAGTTGTAGCCCTTTGAGTTAGCTTTCCAACAAGCTTTGAATCGACCAAATCGGACACCACATGAGATCTGTAGGTCCAAAATACTCCGGAGAGGTCTGCGTGTCTCGATTGCCCGAAAGTCCATGTTTTTGCTCCGAAATGCTCGGTTTTGCTCCGAAATCACTGTTCACTTGTGTTCTCAGCTAAATCTCTAAAATGGGCCTGAAATGAACCACAAGGCATCAAATAGCAGGTGAAATCGTAAAGGAATGACCGAAACAGTAAGCGTAAAGGTTGCCTAAAATGCATGTATTCTAGAGCTATCAAATCACCCCACACTTATCGTTTGATCGTCCCGAGCAAACTAGTCATATAGATCATCAGCAATATTGCAATTTCAACTACTAAGGATCCGTCCAAAAAGAGCTCCAAATGGATTCTAAAGCCAGACAAAATACTAAAAAGTAAAAGCTACTAATGATAAACCACTTTCGTAGGTGACACGAGTGCATTTAGCGAATGCACCAAGCCTTTAAACCCCTAGGCTACCCTAGTGGAGGAGTTGTAGTCTCCTGAGAGTTTTCAGACACGGGAATACTCACAAATCCCACAAAGAGAACAATCATCCAATTAGGCATTTTAAGGTCACAATTTTCAAAGTACTAGGCAAGGTGTTTTTCATGAAGTTCAAAATGTATTCAACTAGATATGTGCATTTCAATCACTACATGAAACCTTTTCAAATCCTTATAGAAATTCATGCATCAAGACATTCAAGCAAATCAAAACATAGACTAATAAGTCTTTGATCAAGGATTCTAGTCGTTTTCTATATTAGTGACTTCAAGAAGACAATCTAATCGTTGCAAAGAAATCTTGTTGGATCACTCACCAATGCTAGCAAGGAGGCTAGTCCATTGGCTTGTGAGCTTTGAACTCATTCTCAAGCCTAGGACGCAAAGGTCACTTAGTCATAAGAGAAGAGGAGTTCCAACAATAAGGTTTTTGTAAACACTTGCAAGTCACATCATGCCTAAGTATAAAAGAATACGAGGTTCGTCCCTTAGTGAATTCTTGCTAGTAAGCTTCAATGGTCTTATTGGTTTTCATGCTAGAGAATGGCGGAATAGCCGATTGTCAAGTCTAATTGAAACATTAAAGGGGGTAGAAGTCGTACTAAGCACTTTCGAGGGGGAACTTACCTTCCTAACCCTCGGCACTTAGCACATACTTCTTTAAAGTTCTTCCTAATGGTGATCAATCATAAGGAAGGGGTTTGGGGCTTATTTCACACTTTTTTTTTCTTTCTTTTTTTTTCTTTTTTTTTTCTTTTTTTCTTGCCCTCTTTTGACCCCACACTTAGAACTTTGACAAAGGGCTAAGTGTGAAAAATGGAGCATGACAAACCAACAAGACAAATCCACAAGACAAACAAGGTAACTAAGGTCACCTAAAGGCAGTCATGGCATGCAAGAGTTTTAAAATTATATTTTTTTTCGATTTTATGCTTTCAAAGATCAACTCTTTAGTCTCAACGAGAAAAAGCTTAGAATAAATGATAAAGAAATGCTAGTAGATGCTTTGATCCTCAAGAATGAAAATCAACAGTCCAATCCATTAGTCATCTAAAGGATCAATCAAGTGAAATCGTGCACGACTAGTTGAATTTAGAGATGAAGTTTTTCAAAAATGTAGCCTTGCCTAGACTTTTTGTTTTCATTAATATTTCAAAATTTTGAATGAATTGTGCAATGGTGTAAGTGTTTTCCCTTAATCATATAAATTGATTGGATTTCACACATAAAAGCACGTCAAGCAAACAACAAACATCTCATGTAGTAAAAACATGTCAAAACATAGGCCACCCCACACTTAGCAATTGCTTAGTCCCTAAGCAATGGATATAATGGAGGGCAAAGAGAGAGTTAAGAAGGACTTCTCTCGTTTGGAGGTAGCCTTTTCAACGCGAGAGATGTTGCCATGCGCGTCTAGTCCTTGGGCGACTGATCTTGCACAAAATATTCGAATGATGATTCCCCTTTTTCTTCTATAAGACATGAAACTAAGAATGAGAGTGTTAAGCATACAAGGTAGGGGAAATCATCATCGTAAATGTATGAACATCATGCAAGTCAACTCAAAATTTCATCACAAGACCGCACTAGAAGGGCATGCGAACGCATGCTAGGGTTTGTGCGAACGCACAAATGTGGGCAGTGGCATGAAATAAGTGTGCAAACGCATGGAATTTATTCGATCTTAACGGAGTGAAGGAAAGGCCCTTTGTGCGACTGCACGAACAATCTGTGCGAACGCACGGAGTTATGGACAGAAATTTCTAAGGCAATCTCAAATCGTACATCAACACTCATGCACAAAATTTCAACACCCCACACTTATGCCCTATCAAGACATCTAGTTAACTAAGCACATGTTAAGAAATCATCAAAAATAGGCATTCACACATGCATAGTTCATATCCTCAAATTCTTGCACGAAGTAAATAGAAATCAAATCAAAATAGATATACTTAAAGATCGGGAGGGAAAACACTCACAAGCCTAGTTTAACGTCTTGGCTAAGACGGAGCCGATTCTCCTCTTAGGAGATAAGAAGCACGCTTGAGGAGTCTTTTGCTAAGATCCCTCCTCAAGTGGGGGCCTTGTACTTGATCGTGTCAAACCACCTTCAAATCCCATTTGAATTTCCTCCCATTGAGCCTACAATGGACTTTCCTTTGGGAGCATGGCCCCTTCAAGTATGAAAATCCCTTAAAAATTAAGGGGCCATGGGAGCTTTTTCCGAATAGTCTTTGGAAATATGGCAAGAAGCTCCAAAACTTGTCTCGAGACGAAGTAGTGAAGAAAGGGTCTTCATAACTTGTCTCAAGAATAATGGGCACACCCTCCTTAAGGTTTTCAATTATTTCCTTGGGTGCCCAATTCTCAATCTCCCTCATTAAACTTTTGTTTTCTTGAATGCGAGGTGGCTCTTTAGTCTCTTCCATGAAAACCTCAACAAAGTCTCTATACCCTTGAAGACTCTTAGTCTCTACCCGCTCTTCCTTTAATCCATCATCCACAAGAATTTGGGATTCACATTCAAGCTCGCAAGTGCCGGGAGGAAGAAATTCTTCTTCATTGACCAAGGATGTTTCTTCTATGCATGAGGCATCGTCATTGAAGAATTCCTCATCGGAGAGCGTCAAATGGATGTCGAGCTCTTGTGTGTTCTCGTCTAAATGATCTTGAGATGTGCTAGTGGTGAAGGATGCTTCACTTTTGCATTCCATCTCTTCTTCATCACAAGACTCACCATCCACTTGGTTGTAACGAATTACGGAGCCGACTCTCCAAAATTTATCCTCCCTTTCTTGATCCCATTCTTCCCTTGAGACATTAGATTCAAGGACTTCTTCTTCGGGTACCTCCTCTCCCTCATCCAAGTTTTCGTTTTCCATTGATTGTTGCCCCAATTCGCCTTCCAAAACTTGGTGTTGAGCATCCATCTCCCTCAATTTAGCATATTCTCTTTTTAACTCATGGTTTTGAGCCTCCAATATTTTCAATTGAGCGTCCATCTTCTCTTGGTTTGCTTGGTTTTCTAGGTATGTGGCAAGCATGGCTTCAAAACTGGAGGGCTCATTCGATGGCTGAGGGGGTTGAGGGTATGGAGGGTAGGAGCCTTCAATATCAAAACATTGACCATCATTCCAATTTTGAGCGTGGGTATGTGATGGATTCCAAGAGTCTTCCCAATAGCTGTTTGGTTGCTCCTCTTCTTGGTCATCCCCATCCAAATTATAACGATTAGTTTGATAGTCATGCTCTTGGTAATTCCAATATGGTTGCTCCTCCTCTTGATAATATCCCTCATTAGAAGAGACTTGTTGGCTTTGGTTGTTCATCCAATAGTCTTCGCGATGGGCATTGGGTTGATCATCTTCATAATAATCTTCATTGTCTTCACACTTCTTTTTGTCAACCCAAGCCTTAACCATACTCATCATGCTATCCATTTTCTCTTTCAGATTACTAATTTGATCTTTCATTTCAGAATTTGAGGAGAAATCCTCTTCATAATAATCTTCATCGCGCATGACTCGTTGGTTATATTGATCCATCCTCGCAAAACAAGATAAATGAAGTTAGTAAGGGAATATGAGAGAAAAAGAAGAATATACAAGCATAAGAGAAAGAAAAATATTTACAAGAATAAACAAACTAGATAAAATCTACTAGCACAATAGTTAATTAACCTATCCCCGGCAACGGCGCCATTTGATCGATTGTAATTCAGTGTAAATATTCGATAAGAATTATCAAATACTTATGCCAAACACGGTTAATCAAAACATTTATATTTTGACTTGGGAAACCCAAGGTCGTACCCAAAAGATAGGTGATTAAACTAATTAGTGCTACGATTAAATCTAGAGTGTCTAATGGTTTGGGGGGGTTTGACCCTCAAAAAAGGTCGGTAGCAAAATGATTTACTATCCTAGAAAGAGATTTAGTCGATGAAATAGGTAAACAATCAATTAAAGATGACTAGGGTTCTAATCCCCTCCTAGACAATTATTGTGACGGCAAATTAGAACACCATTGATGAATTCGAACATACACATGTAGAATTTAGCCGTGTAACATTAATACTAGGTTCAACTCGCGCTACAACCTAGCACCAAGAGGCTACACCTCGCATAGCACCTCACACTCGCGCTCTATTGGTGCTATAGCACATTATTTATCTAGCCTCACACTCGCGCTTTATTGGCTAAATAAATCATGCACTTATTAAATTCAAGCCATTCTCATTAAGATTAAAGCATCGCCATGTAACACTAAAATCCTAATGCTCCTTCGTTTAGTTTCTTTGAAATCATACTTTTCAGGGGTTAGCTACGTCAAGCATGAAATCAACTAGAATCCCTATTTCGGACTTGTCAAAAAAACATGTCATAGGTAATCCAAAAACATTAAGATTAAACGAAGAAGAATCGTGTGTAAAATTCATTCATCAATTGTATTCATGGTATTCAAAACGTCACAAACATGTCTAGGGGTTCATAGAACCCCAACCAATATCACTACTCACTCATGGTGAGATTACAACCCATATCAATAGTAGATGAGTAGAAAAACATAAACAAAGTTGGGTTTAGGATTCTAGAACCAATATGGAGAAATAATGATGAAGGACGATCCACGATCCGAGTTGTTGATGATGATGTAAAATTCTTGCTTCTTCTCCAAGCTTTCTTCTCTTCAAATCCCCAGAAAAATCCCAGAAAAACAACACCCGGGTTTTGGAAACCCTAAGTTTCTATTTATACCCCAAAGTTAAAAATCTGATTTTTACGACTTCATGCGAGCGCATGACTTCATGCGAGCGCATGGATGGACCATGCGAGCGCATGAATGCGTAAAAGTTGGTCATGCGAGCTTGGGCGTGAGGCATGCGACCGCATGAGATTCTCATGCGACTGGTCAAGTTCATGAGAGCTTGGAAGACTTTCATGCGAGCGCATGACTTTCTCATGCGACTGGTCGAGTCTGTGCGTTCGCATGACATTATTGTGCAAACGCATGGTCTCTTGCTGGCCTCTTTTTGCTGTCTTAACGTCCGATTTGGGTCTTGGCGTCAACTAGAGAGTTGTAGCCCTTTGAGTTAGCTTTCCAACAAGCTTTGAATCGACCAAATCGGACACCACATGAGATCTGTAGGTCCAAAATACTCCGGAGAGGTCTGCGTGTCTCGATTGCCCGAAAGTCCATGTTTTTGCTCCGAAATGCTCGGTTTTGCTCCGAAATCACTGTTCACTTGTGTTCTCAGCTAAATCTCTAAAATGGGCCTGAAATGAACCACAAGGCATCAAATAGCAGGTGAAATCGTAAAGGAATGACCGAAACAGTAAGCGTAAAGGTTGCCTAAAATGCATGTATTCTAGAGCTATCACCTCCCTATCACGAGCTCTTCTATTTTTGATGAGTTGTTCCGTATCGTCCACAAATGGAAGTGGCACCTCATCATTTCGATCGTATAGGTTTACCTCTTCGTCATCCTGGTAGTTATGGTGGCTTCCTTCGCGAGACATGGTTGTTTCGAAGCGAGTATCGATTCAAAGAACTTATCCAATTAATTAACTAATTCCCCGGCAACGGCGCCAATTTGACAGATGCTCGTCGTCAGAGCAAATGTACAAATATTAATTTATAAGTCCGCTACTCGCGACATCACTACTGGGTAGCAAGTGGTAAGTAGGGGTCGAACCCAAGGGAATTAGGGGAATAAGCTATTCTTTGAGGGAATTGTACAGCGAGGGAGCGTGTTTTTAGGTTGATTGAGGTTTTAATGCTAACAACTAAGTGATTGGTTGGTTGGTTTTAGTTTTTAGTGCGGAAAAGTAAATGACATAAAAGTAAATACTGAAAATAAACGAGAAGACTTACAGCGATTGTTGAGTGATCGGCAAGTCTTACGGAACGTCAGCGGTTGATATTGCAGTTTATGCTAAGAAAGTAAATGCAGGTGGTGTTTAAATCTAAGGAAAGTATTCGGTCTTAGGGGCCTTGTATCATAGTCGTTTATCATTGACCGCTAATGATCATACTAAGTGTTCAAAGATGAATCGAGGCTATTTCTAGCACAAGACTTGCAACATCGTTTAGAACACTTGTATTATTTAGACTAATTCCTCCTTTCGAAGTATCTTAGCCTTATGTGCATCCATTTGATCTTCAGTTACGATCAACCAAATGGTGTTTTAGATAAGTCGAACTCCTCAGATAAGCTTTGCCCGCTAAAGCATCCACTTACCCGAGTATGTTCACGAACCCCACGGAAGAGCTTTGCCCGTTAAAGCATCCACTCAACCTTAGAAGTTCTAACCTAATATATGGCACATAGAACAAGTTTCGAACACAAAGATGCATTAAGAGTAGGGTCTAAAACATTTTATGATACAAGTACACCCTTTCAACCGAATGAAGAGTTTAGCTACGAATATCCATAGAGGTGGATACCATAGCTAAGTACTCGAGGGTTTATGAAAG
The DNA here is from genome assembly GCA_033675215.1 of Rhodiola kirilowii. Classification (NCBI taxonomy): domain Eukaryota; kingdom Viridiplantae; phylum Streptophyta; class Magnoliopsida; order Saxifragales; family Crassulaceae; genus Rhodiola; species Rhodiola kirilowii. Next base: position 18,940,861 of record CM066198.1, read on the forward strand.
ACAGTAACTAAAGAAGAATACTCAAGAATCAACAGGAGTATTCTCAAAAACTACTAGAATACTCAAGAACCAACAGGAGTATTATAGATTTTTCACAAAAGCTTACAAAAGTGCCCAAGATCTTAGAGAGATAAGTGAATTTGTGTTGTGTTGGGATGTTGATTACAAGTGAAGGAGGCTTGTATTTATAGCCAAGGAGGAGGGGAGGATGTGGTGAGGATGAGAACACATGGCATCGTCCCATGGAGGGAGCTCAAAGCCGCCGGTCACATGGGGGGGGGGAAGGGAGGAGCCGCCCCCCATGAGTCATCCTTCCCCAAAAGCCACCGGTCATCTAGAGGGGGGAAGAGGTTTTGTGAGTTTTGTGAGGTTTTCAGAAAACTATCGGTTCATTTCTGCTCCGGACTGACTCTGGTTGCTCTTCGGTTGGACTTGTTTTGAGTGATTCCATGTCAGGATCTTGAGATTTCTTCAGTCGGCATCTGGTCGTGACCTTGGAATGACTCGTAATATATTTTCGGCTTAAAAACTCCTCCTTAGCCAGTATTCTCTCTAGACTCCAAAATACCCTATAGATAAATATCGGAACTAACAAGCAAAAGTTAAATAGACAAACAGTCTAATTTGGTGGGTTTAACTGTGTTTATGAATCATATAATTATGGTCCATCACACATCAATCCTCGTCGCCCATCATTCCTCAACAAAACGGAGTTGTGGAGCGCAAGAATTAAACGATTCAGGAAAGGGCAAGAGTAATGTTGCATGCCAAGAAATTTCCTCTCAAGTTCTGGTCAGAGGCAATGAACATTGCTTGCCACATTACCAACAGAGTCATTGTTCAAACTGGTACGAGCAAGACATGCTATGAGCTATGCAAAGGGTAGAAACCTACAGTAAAATATTTTCACATATTCGAAAGTGAGTGCTACATCCTTAATGATTGAGAGTACAGATAGAAGTTTGACCTGAAGAGCGATGAAGGACTCTTCCTAGGATACTCTACTAATAGTCGTGCTTACCAGAGGTTCAACAAGCACACTGGATGTGTGATGGGGTCTATCAGCGTGAAGGTGAAGGACAAAATCACTGAGAAACAAGTATCAGGAGACGATTAAGATTGAGGTGGAATATCGTCTGACACTCTGACTCAGTCCCACCAGACTAAGGAAGCTAAAGGTCCTGGGGAGTGCCAGCTGATGATGAGTTCGCTTCGGACTCTTCCTCCTCCGACGAGGCATTGATTTTGATGGCACGGGGATACACTCTGATAAAAGGCATCAATTTTGATGAGACCTTTGCCCCTATTTCAAGGATGGAGGCCATTAGACTACTCCTTGCACTAGCATGCCACCTGAAGTTCAAACTATTCCAGATTGATGTCAAGAGCAAGCTTGTGAATGGTTTTCTGAACGAGGAAGTGTACGTAGCTCAACCAAAGGGATTTGAAGACCCACATCATCCTAGTCATGTGTATCGTCTGAAGAAGGCGTTGTATGGACTCAAACAAGCACCCAGAGCATGGTGCGAGCGGCTCACGGTGTTCCTCATTGACCATGGCTATGTGCGAGGGGGACTAGATAAGACTCGATACGTCAAACATACAAGGTCAGATTTTATCATTGCACAAATCTATGTTGACGATAATCGGCCGAGTTTTTGGCTGATTAATGGCCATATTTCACTATAGCTTTGGGTCGTTTCCAATGATATTTTGATGTCATTTGACCTCTATCTATAAGTTTCAGGTAGAAAACAAGTCTCTCTCAAGGTCAAAGCTCAAATACAAAAACTCGAAGAAAATCAAAGATTTCGGTGCAAAACCGAGCAGATTAACCTTTGCGGCTTGATTTGGACGCTCGGGGTGCATACAGTGTTCGAATTGGTTGATTCAAAGCTCGTTGGAAAGCTGACTCAAAGGGCTACAACTCTCCAGTTGACGCCAAGACCAAATTCGGAGGTAAAGACCACCCAAAAGGCCCCAAATGGTCGATAGGGAAGTTCAGTCGACCGACTCAATGAAATCTCAGAAGGCACTAAAATATCACCCAATCCAGTCGACCGACTGGACTGCTACAGTACCAGAATTTCAGCCGAGTTTATAAATAGAAAGAGGGGTTTTTGACCTAAGTGTGATGGTTTTTGGGGAAAAGAAGATTGGAAAAGAGGCTCAACCAAGGTCATCAATCATCAAAAGATCCAACTAAAAAGAAGAAGAGAAGACTAAAGGGAGTTCAAGGATTGACAACCCTCCTTCCTCTACATCTTTTCCTATTCTACTTGTTGTGTGCTATAAACCCTACTCACACCATGTCTTACATGATGTGTGAGTAGTGATCTTATGTTTTGAAGGTCTTAAGACTTTCCTTGGTACTCTATGATCATGTATACATATTGAATATACAATCTATGGTGTTGGTTTCATTTTCTCTTGTGTTATAAATGTTATGCACTCTAGGTGTTTGATAAAATGCCTAAGTAACATGTTGAATCTTAAACTAGACCTAAGTATTGAAAAAGCTTAGTGATGGTTTGGATATGGTGGAAATGATCATATCTAGTGTTATGAGAGTAAGTGCATCGATGTGAGGTTAGCTAGAGCTTAATACCTATAACATTTATTACCTTGGGAGAGGTTCCAAGGATAGTAGTGCGATAGAGTGAATCAATATCTTGAGAAAGTGAGGTTCTAATTAGGATGGCTTGATTAGGATTAGATTCAAATGAGAATTTGTCTATCTTAGTCTTAGCTAGGTTCTAAACCAATTAACACCTAAAAATGACTTAACTCTTGTGTACGTGATCGTTGGGGAGTAACCCCTCGAAACACCTCCTATCTATCTTTTATCCCTAATTAGTCGCCACATAGGATTTATAATATACTCACCCCTTTATACATTTTTGGTTTAGAATAGCCGAACGGAAACACGATCTTACATAGTGCATGTGCTTGGCTTGCTCCTTTGGGTTTGACCCGGTACTTTACCGGTTAATCTATAAAAAAATTTGACTCTACGACGATACTCTTTATCGACATATCGAGATGGTAAAAATACACTGGTCAATATGGCGCCGTTGCCGGGGAGCAACTAGTTAGCACATCCCTAGACTAGATTGTGTGGAAGTTCCGACTGTTCTTGTGAATATTTTTCTTTTTTTTCTTATACTTGTATATTCTCTTTTTCTACTTATATCCCTTACTAACATCGTTTATCTTGTCTTGAGAGGATGGACAACAACAACCAAAAAGTCTTTTCTAATGGAGAATACTACCAAGAGGAGGACCAACCATATTCCTATTTCCAAGAACTTGGCTATCAAACTAGTTATTATAATTCGAATGGGGATGATAGCCAATGTTTTGAAGTTGAAGACTCCTACCCTCCATACCCTCAACCTCCTCATCCTTCAAGTGAACCCTCTAAGTTTTAATCCACAATTGCTACACTCCTTGAGAGTTAAGAGAAAATGAAGCAAGAATTTCTCGCAAAAGAAGTCATTGATCCTAATACCTCAAGGGAAGAATGGGAACAAGAAATGGAGGACGAATTTTGGAGAGCCACCACCGAAGCTTGTCTATGGGATGGTGAATCTTGTAACGAGGACGAGATGCCATGCAAAAGTGAAGCACCCTTCACTACTAGCACATCTCAAGATCATTTGAATGAGAATACGCAAGAGTTCATCATTCCATCAATGCCTCGGCTCTCCGATGAGGAATTCTTCAATGATGATGCCTCTTACATAGAGGAAATACCTTTTATTGATGAAGAAGACTTCCTCCCTCCCGGTGTAAAAGAGCCTAAATCCAAATTTCTTGATGAGGATAAGATAGAGGAAGAGCATATAGAGACAAAAGGATTTGAGGGGTATAAAGACTTTGTTGAGGTTTACAAGGACCAAGCCAAAGTGCATTCTCGCACGCAAGAAGACAAAGGTCTATAGAGGGATATTGAGGAATGGGCACCCAAGGAAATAATTGAAAAACTTACAGAGGGTGTGCCCATCAAGCTCGAGACAAATTTTGAAGATCCTTTCTTCATTGCGACGTCTCGAGACAAGTTTTGGAGCTTCTTGCCCTATTTTGAAGGATTAATTGGAAAAATCTCCCATGACCCCTTATTTCTTAAGGGATCTTCATACGAAGGGGTCATGATCCCAAAGGAAAGTCCATTGTAGGCTTGATGGGAAGAAATTCAAATGGGATTTGAAGGTGGATTGACACGACCAAATCCAAGGCCCCATGAGAAGGGATCCTAGCAAAGGATTTCTCAACGAGTGATTCTATGGGACGCTTTGCTACATCTTTTCCAAGACGGGAAAAACTAGGCCCTCGCGGGAGGTAACCCAGTTTGTAAGTGTTTCATTCTTGTTCTTTTATATGTTTAAGTGTTTGACATGATTTTGAGTAGCTAAATCTCTAAAGTGTGGAGTGTGATACGTATGATTAGTGGGTAAAATTTTAAGTGTGGAGTGAGTTCTACTCACTCCAATTCCACTTCACACCTCCATACCCTCCACTTCCCCTTTGATTTATCTATGAATAATGATGTTGCCTTTAGTGCTCATGTGCTTTATTGGAGTTGACTAGAGTGGAATTATTTTGTTATATTATGTTATGACTCTAGTTTCACATTCTTATTGGAACTTAAGACACCTTGTGCACATGATGGAGGATGTAGATTACTTTCCTTGTTTGAATTCTATGAAACTTATGCCATGATGTTATCATGTGACTTGTGATGCTCTCTTGCTCATACTCGAGTCTTTCATGACCTTGTATATCACTTGTTGCTTTTAACCTCTCATGTGTTCTTGTCATTAAGGAAGTTATGTCAACCATGTATAATCAAGCTTAGCACAATGACGTCTTTTCTATTAGTGGGCCAAATCTACAAACGAGGGGAGTTCCTACGCGCCTTATTCTCATTCTCTTTATTGTTTGTGCTTAGGAACTAATATTAGAATGGACACTCATATTATGCCATGCTTATAATTTTAGAATGGACACTTGCATTCATGTACCTTATCCCTAACATGAGAGTGTTTTTAACCACATAGGCTTGTGACTATCGATTCAAAATCCCTATAAATCACATCTATCCTATTTGTCACATTCATTGGATCTTGAACTTAGAACCGACCTAGTCCTGTGAATGTGCATTCTTGTGAACCAATCTCATTGCTATCTCTTATCTATCTAATTTTCTAAGTATTTTCGTTGAAATACCTTGGATTAAGTTTTAGCAAGCACTTTTAAAAGATTTCATGAAAAACTTAGACTTCTTGTATGCTCCTTGGTGACTTGAGCTCTTTGTAATTTAGTGCCTTGCTTATGATTGTGTCCCGCGCATTCAATATTTTCCTTGAACATATTGTCAAGTTTTAAGTGTGGAGTCAAAAACAAAAGAGGGCGAAAAATAGGCCCCAACAAAAAATGGTTCATTTTCATGGTCAAAGAGGGCAAAGCCCCGACTAAAAACTTTCTCAAAGTACAAGAGAAGTTTTGCTTTAAGATATACAAATGCTGGGGGTTAGGAAGAAAAGTTCCCCCTCGAAAGTATTTGTAGGCCAAAGGCCATTTGAAAAAAGAAAAAAAATAAGAAGCACTTAAAACTTGACTATATGTTCTTCCATCATTCTACATTTGCGCGAGTGCATCATTTGTAATGTGTGCTAGTTGGAATAACTCTTGGATAACCCTTGTGCTTTCACGGGAACTACCATTTGGTCTATACTTGGTTTATAAGAACTCTAGTGTCGAACTCCTCTTCCCTTATGGATTATGGCTTAAGCGCCTAAAACTTGGGAATGAGTTTCTTGTTGCAAACCCATGGACTAGCCCTAGCTAGCATAGGTGAGCGGTTTATACTCTTTTGTGCAAAACAATTAACTTTGCTTCTATTGTATTGCCTTGAAAATGAGTGGCACTTTGGATGAGACATTTGATAGCTCTAGTATTGATGATTTTGAATGCACAACCTCATGGGTACTCAAATGGTTCAAAAGTTCTTTTGATGATAATGTGAAGGTAGTCCTAGTTTGGGGTGAGGGATTTGCTTTGAGAAATCCTCGCCTTGGTTGAGCACTCTCACATTCATTCTCATGGGGTAGGTGCATTAGGGATTTGTGAGTATTCCCATTTTTGAAAACTCTCACGAGACTATAACTCGTCCACTAGGGTAGCCTAGGGGTTTAAAGGCTTAATGCATGCGCTAAATGCATTCGTAACGCCTAAGAAAAGGAGCTAGTTAGATTGTACATACTTTTTATTTTCCTTTGAATAACATGTTTAGGAATAATGATCGAGACCTTGTGAAAGCTAGTGAGGCAAATAGACTAAAAACATAGCACCACTAGCATTTCGCCAATTGCATGACCTTGACATATTTTCATACTTTGTTCGGGACGAACAAAGCTTAAGTGTGGAGTCACTACAAAAAAATGTTAATCTGCAACCAAAAATTGTGAATCTTAAACTTGACCTAAGTATTGAAAAAGCTTAGTGATGGTATGGATATGGTGGAAATGATCATATCTAGTGTTTATGAGAGTAAATGCATGGATGTGAGGTTAGCTAGAGCTTAATGCCTATAACATTTATTACCTTGGGAGAGGTTCCAAGGATAGTAGTGCTATATAATGAATCAATATCTTGAGAAAGTGAGGTTCTAATTAGGATGGCTTGATTAGGATTAGATTCAAATGAGAATTTGTCTATCTTAGTCTAAGCTAGGTTCTAAACCAATTAACACCTAAAAATGACTTAACTCTTGTGTACGTGATCGTTGGGAAATTGACAAGGACGGGATAACCCCTCGAAACACCTCCTATCTATCTTTTATCCCTAATTACTCGCCATATAGGATTTAGAATATACTCACCCATTTATACATTTTTGGTTTAGAATAGCCGATTGGAAACACGATCTTACATAGTGCATGTGCTTGGCTTGCTCCTTTGGGTTCGACCCGGTAATTTACCGGTTAATCTATAAATTCTTTTGACTCTACGACGATCCTCTAAATCGACATATTGGGAGGGTAAAAATAGACTTGTCAGATGACATAATGTTCGGGTCCAGTACACAAAAGCTTGTGGAACAAATGCAAAAGGAGTTCAAGATGAGCATGGTGGGAGAGATGAACTACTTTCTTGGACTCCAAGTGAAACAGAAGGACGATGGCATCTTTATTTCACAGAGCAAGTATGCCAAGAACCTGATCAAGAAGTATGATCTCAAAAAGGCAAGCCACAAACGGACTCCAGCTGCTACTCACATAAAGATCACCAAGGATGATGATGGAACGAGTGTTAACCAGACACTGTACAGAAGCATGATAGGAAGTCTTGTCTACTTGACAGCCAGTAGACCGGCTATTGCTTACATAGTGGGGGTATATGCGAGTATTCAGGGTAATACGAAGGAGAGTCATTTGCTGCAAGTCAAGAGGATCATCAAGTACGTTTGTGGAACTGCTGATTATGGCATATGGTACACCAAGGATACCAACTCATTCCTGGTTGGGTACTATAATGCGAACTGGGTAGGAAACGCTGAAGATCAGAAGAATAGATCTGGAGGTTGCTTTTTCCTAGGCAACAATTTGGTTTCATGGTTCAGTAAGAAGCAGAATAGAATCTCTCTATCTACAGCCGAAGCGGAGTATATTGCTATCAGAAGTTCTTGCACTCAGATGCTATGGATGAAGCAGATGATGTCGTAATACGGAGTGAAACAGGAGGAGATGACATTGCACTGTGACAATATGAGCGTCATCAACATATCCAAGAATCCAGTACAACACTCCAAGATGAAGCACATTGACATCAGACACCATTTCATTAGAGAGGTAGTGGAGAAGAAGGTCATCACATTGAAGCATGTGACAATAGACAAGCAGCTAGCTGACATATTCACCAAGCCGTTGAGTGCTACTCAGTTTGAGACACTTAGATCCTCTTTGGGTCTATGTGTTGTCAACAACTAATAGTTCCTGAGAAAGGTCAGCCAGAAGCCAAACACCAGCTAACCAGTTGGGCTGACCTTTCAAGAAGAGAGCTGGAACAGATGGTACATGTTGGACTTAAAATATTTGTAGATTTATGAATTGTTGGAAGGAAGGCGGTGATTGGACCAAATATTGCGAGTGACATAAGCAAGTCAGTTTTGGGAAGTTTAGAAGACTGAGTATTTGAAAATTAAATATTCGATAGTTGCTCATACTCTCGAATGATTTCCGAGACCCTATTTTCTAAATTCTTTCAAGTAACTACAAATCAAGAACAATGGTGAACACATGCAATAATGCCAAGAAAGTAGTCATGGCCTTGCCTGCCTAAATTCGAAACAAAGAAATCCACTGGAGACGTCGCTCCAGGAGTTTTGACTGAGAACCCATCTACTACAGAAGCGGTGAAAATGAAAATAACAAAGGAGAAGGTTTCTCAGAAGAACCCTACTGACGGAGCCCACCGTACTGTCGTTAAGGTGCGATGTTCTCTGTGCAAAAACAAATTTATATCTCCGATACTCGCGACTTAACTATTTTGGTAGTAAGTGGTAAGTACGGGTCGAACCCAAGGGAGTTAGTGGATTAATTGTTCTTTCGGATGGGGGGATTAAATAAAACAGTTGGGGGTTGGTTTTGGTTTTAGTACTGAAAAGTAAAGTAACAGATGATATTGCAATTAAAGGAAAGATTCGGTTTCAGGGGCCTTGTATCATATTTTCGTTTATCATTGACCTCTAATGATCATACTAAGTGTTCAAAAGTGAATCAAGGCTATTCCTAGCACATGACTTGCCACACCGTCTAGTCTTTTGCAAGACAAAGAACTCTTGTTCTAGTATGTGCATCCATTTGATCATCATTCCTGATAAACCAAATGGTGTTTTAAAGAGGTTGACTTCCATAGATAAGCTGTGCTCTTCCGAGCCTCCACTTATCCACGGAAGATCACGAACCCATGGCAGAGCTTTGCTCTTCCGAGCATCCACTCAACCAATGGAATTCTGACCTAATATATGGCACCTAGAGCAAGTTGAACACTAAGAGGCACTAAGAGAAGGGTCTAAAACATTGTATGATACAAGTACACCCCTTCAACCGAATGAAGAGTTTAGCTATGAATATCCATGGAACAGGACATCATAGCTAAGTACTTGAAAAAGTAAAGGTTTTGAAAGACAGAAAGTAAGGGTTTTGGAAAGTAAAGACAGGAAAGTAAAGTTGCTGAATTGAAAAGACAGTAAAGTAAAGAAAAGAGTACTTACAAAAATCGTTGAAAGTGCTAAAGCTTCGATTCCAAAGTAAGGCGATTACAAGGATGGTGCTCACAAGCTAGAGAGATAAGTGACTTGTGCTTCTTGCACACAAAATGGGATGGGATTGTGGGATGTTTTACAAAGGGAAGGGATGAGCTCTATTTATAGCCAAGGGAGAGTGAGAGATGTGGAGGAGAAGCTAGCCACTTGGCAAGAGATGGGAGGAGGAGCTCAAAGCCATCGGGTGATGTCATCACCTCCCAAAGCTACCGGCTACATGGCAAGGAAGGAGAGGCTTGTGGCTTAGCCGCCGGCCACATGGAGGGAGGAGAGTGATGGAGTGAGTTTTGTGAGTCTCATCCAAAAAGCCATCGGTCCTTTCAGCTCCGGACTGACTCTGGTTGCTCTTCGGTTGGACTTGTTTTGAGTGATTCCACGTCAGGTTCTTGAAAGTCAGAAATTGGTCGTGACCTGGAATGACTCGTAATTCATTTTCTGCTTTAAAACTCCTCTTTAGCCTGTATTCTCTCTTGACTTCAAAATACCTTGTAGATAAATATCGGAACTAACAAGCAAAAGTTAAATAGACAAAGAGTCTAATTTGGTGGGTTTAACTGTGTTTATGATTCATACAATTATGGTCCATCAGATCACCCCACACTTTTAGTTGTTCGTCCCGAACAATGCTTTTTAAGGGCGGAACACAATCAAAGTAAACTTTTAAATATGAAAGTGAGACTGTGGGACTAGATTTATCTTAATTCATGCATTACTTACTTATTACCAAACTAAACCGTGTAAATACTTAGAAGAAACTTGATACTTGTACCTTCGCGCCGAGATGTAAATTAATTCGGATGTTTCGGGAGATAGCCCTTTTCAGGCTCCTGGACTGCATTCTCAGGATCGACTCGTACTATATGGTTTCCTTGTAGCTTTCTCTAGCACGTGATTTGGTTCGGGTTTCACTGAGTTGAGCATTTTGATTTTTTTTGGCGAGGGACAGCTTTTGTAGTGAATCGGCCTTTGGCCTTTGATGTTGAATTGGAGTTTCGTCACTTTTGTTTTGGTTAAAACCTTCACAATTTTGGCCTTTGGCCTTTGATTAGCTTCTTTGAGCTTTTGTTTCTTTGTGACTTGCTAGTCCATTTTCTCAGCCTTTTTGGGAGGTCCAATCGTCGTCCGCAAGCATATGGAAATACCTCCCCGCTCTTTCTCATCCTCGCCGTTTCGCGCGGGTCAAGATGAGGGTCGCTCATCTATTTTCCCGGCTACTAGGACTAGAGATAGGACGGTTTGATTCTCGTCCCGCCTCTTGCATAAACGCTGCATGGCGGAGATGACTTCAATCTTCACTGAAACCCGAAGTGCAGCCTCCACTGACTTCGAAAACCATATAGTTAGATTCGATCCTTCGATTACTTGCCAAGCCTCTCTAGGGCAGTTTATATCAACTCCACATCCCCTGTTTATCTCAGCACAAAGGGACAAATGAGAAGTTACATTCTATGTTTTTAAACAGTTGAATTTTCACAAGGTAAATGCATGAATTTAGATCTTATCTTTTTCACATTCTCAAGTTCATATTTTCAAAAAGATAATATTAAGGGAAAAGGAAAAGAAAAACATGTTATGTACACAGGCGGTTCTCACCCCACACTTTTGAACGAAGGCGTGCCTTTCAGCACGACGTTGTTCAAAAGTCATGCAAGTATATAATAGAGAAGGAAATGACATTAAGGAAAAGAGAAGAACTGAACTCCCTTTTACTGTGTCATGTCGTGGAACGACATGCCTCGGAGCTGGATAATCGAGAGAGTTCGGCTGGGGCCTTGAACTCTCAGCGCAGGCCCGGTAATTCTCGGAAGCTTCCTGGCTGATCTGATCTTGCTCCAAAAACCGATTCCTACATGTTAGACATTCCTTCTATACAAAAAATGGGTGAGAGCGACTTGCGGTAAAAACTAAATGACAGAAAATAAAATTACTGAAAGTAAGATAGGTGTCAGGTTACCTCCCGACCAGTGCCTTTGTTTAACGTCGTTGGCTCGACGCATGGGGATCACAGGTTTGGATCCCATGGGCAGCTCAGGTCATAGTGTTGTGGAGTGCCTACTTTCATTTTTGCCTTGCCTTCCCCCGAGTTTTTGTGGGATGATGGGTCAGGACTTCCTTGTTTCGGTGGTTTTTCTTTCCAACTCTTCCAATTCTTTTGGTTCTTCCGAGAAGGTGAGGTTCTTTCGATCGTAGCTGCTGGTTTAGTCACCCTCTCAGTTTCTTTTGGTAGGTCAGAAACTAGTGCGCTGAGATCAGCGGTATTTACAATGTCTGGCGGTGTCCATGTTCCTGGGCGGCCATCATAATCCTCGATGTAGAAATCTGAATTTTTGCCGCCAAATGTAAGTGATAACAAGCCTTTGCCCATGTCAATCCATGCCTTGGTGGCGTAGAGAAAAGGTCGTCCCAATATAAGCATTGGAGGTCCGTCTTTGCTGGTCTCTTTTGTCTCTATTACATAAAAGTCCGCAGCAACTACGAGCTCTCCTACATTGAGTATTAGATCTTCAAGCATTCCAATTGGTTGGATACATGATCTGTCTCCCAACTCGATATTTCACCTTGGTGGTTTCAATGGGCCAAGCCCCAATAAGTAATATAAGGAGTAAGGCATGGCATTGACGGCAGCCCCAATATCGATTAAGCACTTGTGAATCTGGGCTTCTCCAATTCCACAGGTGACCGTGAAGGCCCCTGGGTCCTTATCCCTTTCTGGTTGTGACTCATGATCTGAAGTGAGGGATCTTTCCATTATCGGGCCATTCTGCTCATCCTTTGGCTCTGGATTTGTATGATCGGGCCCTTTTAACTCCTGATCTTCTAGGTAAATATTTTGCTCCGACGCATAGATGTTAGTTGGGGAATCCCATCTGAGACCATTAGAGTCTTTGTCATCCCAGCCAGATGCCGGTATGTCAAAGTGTGTAATCGGTGGAGGTGTCATGCTAACCGTGAATGTATAACGTCCATTGTCAGCATGCGTGACCCACGTTCTGCCATCATTGGGTCGGTCTTCTTCTTGATTCCAATCAGGACGGTGCCTACGGGTAAAGTGTTTGTTTGTAAGTTTGTAAGTTGTGGATCGTGCTGTTTCTTCCAGTGCTACCTTCATGTTTGACTTCCTTATCATGCTGACATTCGCCTTTCGGTTTTGGATGGTTTGTGAAGGAAGTCTACCAGGTTCATTAATGAGCGCGGACATTGAGGTGGCGAGCTGGGACATTTGTTTGGTCAAATCTGAAATTGCCCAGTCAGTTTTTGCCTGATATTGGTGTAGCGAAGTCCCCAATTGATTTACGCTTCATGCGAGCTCCTTCATTGTGTCTTCAAGCAACTTGCTTGGTCCTTGCTGATTGTTTGAGCTGGGTTGGTATTGATTCGTTCCCTTCTGCTGATATTGGCTTGTCGGGTATTGATTTGATCCTCTTTGTTGATATTAGCTAGCTGATGGAGCGTTCTGGTTGTACTGCCGGTGGGGCGGTTGGTAGAATGACTGAGCTAATTGTGGTGTGGCTTGTTGTGTCTCCCTTGGAGGGTGGTTGTCATTCCGCCAGCTTGAATTGGTCGCTTGATTAATCTGTCGGTTTGGTCCTGCTCTATCGTTGCTGTTGTGGTTGTAGTTGTATCCTTGGTATCCTACCACTGCATTCACTTCTTCCGGTTCCTCTACTATCAGTGTTGGGAATGCGTCAGTCTTGTGGTCCGTAGAACTACAAAACTCACAAGGCTTTATCTGAACTGGCTGCCTTCGTAGGATTTGCATCATCATTTCTTTCATTTGTTTCATCTCTTTTGTCATGGAGTTTTCTGACGTCTCGGCTCGTGCTACGTTTTTTGTTCGGGAGAACTCATCTTGTCGAGTGGTCTCTTCTGTAAACCGAGCATTTTCAGCAATGTCAGAGATGAGTCGCCTTATGCCGCTCAATGATAGTCTCATCACGGATCCTCCAGCTGAAGCATTAAGGAGCTTTTTGTCTAAGGGAGTCAATCCATTAATCAGGTATTCGATGATGAGCTTCTCGGGTAGTCCAAGAGTGCAGCAGCTTCGCTCCAGGTGGTTGAATTTCTCCAGGTAGTCGTACATGGTCTCATTAGGTCCTTGCCTTATGTCCTGCAGTTTCCTTCTTACTTGCATCGCTCTTCCTGCTGGGTAGTATTTATCTAGGAACTTCTTTTACATCTGAACCCATGTTCTGATGCTTCCCGAAGGCAATGAAAGGAACCAGTCGTTTGCCGAGTCAATGAGGGAAAAATAGAACGCTTTCAACTTGAAGTTGTCTATATTCACTCGATTGGGCTTTAGATTTTGGCAAATGCCATGTTGGCATTGGAGGTGAGTTGTGGCAGATTCTCCATGAGCTCCTGAGAATTTTGGCAAGCTGTGGGCCAGTGATGCGTTGATGGTAATGTATTCTAGTCCAGGGCCCTCGTGAATGCACCATGGCTGTGTTTCGAAATCTGGGGCATTGAGTTCTCCCATAGTAGGTTCACGGAAGTTGTTATCCCCATAGTAGTCGTCTAAGACAGGTTCTTGCCTTGGCACTTGTCGAGGTTGAGGGTGTAGGGGATGTAAAGGGGGTTGCACCGGACCTGCTTCATTTCGGTCCTCGGGTGGTTCTTGGTTTCTTCGGATGGCCTCCCTATCACGAGCTCTTCGGTTTCGGATGATTCGTTCCGGATCATCGACAAATTGTGGCGGCGCTTCATTGTTTCGATTGAACAGATTCATCTCGTCGTCATCCTGATAGTCATGGTGGCTTCCTTCACGAGACATGGTTGTGCAGAAGCGAGTTTGAAAGAGAAAAGAAAAAGAGAAGAACAGCTAATCAAAGGCTAACTCCCCGGTAACGGCGCCAGTTTTGACGGAGCCCACCGCACTGTCGTTAAGGTGCGATGTTCTCTGTGCAAAAACAAATTTATATCTCCGATACTCGCGACTTAACTATTTTTGTAGTAAGTGGTAAGTACGGGTCGAACCCAAGGGAGTTAGTGGATTAATTGTTCTTTCGGATGGGGGGATTAAATAAAACAGTTGGGGGGTTGGTTTTGGTTTTAGTACTGAAAAGTAAAGTAACAGCTGATATTGCAATTAAAGGAAAGATTCGGTTTCAGGGGCCTTGTATCATATTTTCGTTTATCATTGACCTCTAATGATCATACTAAGTGTTCAAAAGTGAATCAAGTCTATTCCTAGCACATGACTTGCCACACCGTCAAGTCTTTTGCAAGACAAAGAACTCTTGTTCTAGTATGTGCATCCATTTGATCATCATTCCTGATAAACCAAATGGTGTTTTAAAGAGGTTGACTTCCACAGATAAGCTGTGCTCTTCCGAGCCTCCACTTATCCACGGAAGATCACGAACCCATGGCAGAGCTTTGCTCTTCCAAGAATCCACTCAACCAATGGAATTCTGACCTAATATATGGCACCTAGAACAAGTTGAACACTAAGAGGCACTAAGAGAATGGTCTAAAACATTGTATGTTACAAGTACACCCCTTCAACCGAATGAAGAGTTTAGCTATGAATATCCATGGAACAGGACATCATAGCTAAATACTTGAAAAAGTAAAGGTTTTGAAAGACAGAAAGTAAGGGTTTTGGAAAGTAAAGACAGGAAAGTAAAGTTGCTGAATTGAAAAGACGGTAAAGTAAAGAAAAGAGTACTTACAAAAACCGTTGAAAGTGCTAAAGCTTCGATTCCAAAGTAAGGCGATTACAAGGATGGTGCTCACAAGCTAGAGAGATAAGTGACTTGTGCTTCTTGCACACAAAATGGGATGGGATTGTGGGATGTTTTACAAAGGGAAGGGATGAGCTCTATTTATAGCCAAGGGAGAGTGAGAGATGTGGAGGAGAAGCTAGCCACTTGGCATGGAATGGGAGGAGGAGCTCAAAGCCATCGGGTGATGTCATCACATCCCAAAGCCGCCGGCCACATGGCAAGGAAGGAGAGGCTTGTGGCTTAGCCACCGGCCACATGGAGGGAGGAGAGTGATGGAGTGAGTTTTGTGAGTCTCATCCAAAAAGCCATCGGTCCTTTCAGCTCCGGACTGACTCTGGTTGCTCTTCGGTTGGACTTGTTTTGAGTGATTCCACGTCAGGTTCTTGAAAGTCAGAAATTCGTCGTGACCTGGAATGACTCGTAATTCATTTTCAGCTTTAAAACTCCTCCTTTGCCTGTATTCTCTCTAGACTTCAAAATACCCTGTAGATAAATATCGGAACTAATAAGCAAAAGTTAAATAGACAAAGAGTCTAATTTGGTGGGTTTAACTCTGTTTATGATTCATACAATTATGGTCCATCACCTACGAAGAGCGAAGAATCGAAGGAGGCAGTCATATCGGAGTCGCATGGTGAGATAGAACCGGCAAACCCTAAGATCGGAGAGAAGAAGTGGAAGGGAGTAGATGCTGGTATGACTAAGTCAAAGAAAAGGGCCGCTAAGAGTTTGAAGCCTAACCCTAGACCTACAATTACCGAAGTCAGCACAGAAATTTCAGTGGAGAATCAACCTCCTGGAGAGCACTTAACTGATGAGGTAAACCTTAACCCTCAGACTACAAGTTCAATTCCTACTATTGGTAGTTCTGAACTCCCTAAGGAGAAGACAACTGGTGTTGAGACACGTGAGAAAGTCGAATCTGTGAAAGTTTTGAAGGGGTGGATAAGGGTAAGTCTGTAGTGAATGAAGTTGTAGAGGAAGTTGAAGCTGGTAAGGCTGGGGTTGGAACTTTAGGATGAGCCAAACTCTTGAAGGAGTGTTAGATAAGCTAGAGGAGAAGGAGAAAGTTGCTGAAAAACTCTATGTTGAACTAGCTGTCCCGAAGGCGATGAAACAATCAAATGATCAAGACTTTGAGATGCAAGAAGCAGATTAGAAAAAGCCTGATGCTACTGAGAATGATGTTTAGAGGATTGATCAGGAATCTGTACCATTGGCTGAGCTAAAGAAGTCAGAGAAAAACAAACAAAAGAAAGAAGTGACTGCAACTGACTTAGAGGTGAAAATAGATCTGAGCACAAAGGTAGGGGGCAAGTGATGACCTCCAAGAAGAGAAAAAGGGGAGCACCGAGCTCGGTTCCAGATTATGTTCCATCTGGGATTGTGAAGGATGGAGTGTGGGTTGCCATTAAAGAAGCTGCGAGCAGATGGAAGGCTGTTCAACAACAAAAAATCATTCCAGAAAGAATAATGGATGAGAAGAAATACAAGGGACAAGAGGTGTTAGAACTGTGGAAAGACACTGATTTGTTTTGGACCGTCCGAAGATGTAAGCCATTCAATGAGTAGTTGGTAAGAGAGGCAATCGTCAATTTGCCAAGTCCTTTCAGAGTTGCTGGAGATAAGGAGTATGTAAGGTTCTATGTGAGATAAGGAAAGAACAAGATTGATTCTGAGATTATCAATGTGTACTTTGCAATAGATGATCCACACGAAGTGGTGGAAGAGGAGAACTATGACAAGATTGCTAGCTGTCTTACTGTTGGAGCATACCCTAGCTGGGAGGACACTACTTTTCTAGTTACTGACCTGACTACGTCATACTCAATGCTATTTTTCATCGCTATTGTGAACTGGAAGTCGACCTCACATAGGACAATTGTGAGTAAGGACATGTGGCAGCTGATATACCACATTGGAAATAGAAAGATGACCAAATGGGACGGATAATGTTCAATCTGAAAGGTGACCATGCCACGTCCACCAAGTCTCTACACCAATAGTCTTCCCGTCGCTCATCTATGAGCTGATAATCAATCAGCATCCAGACATGAAGACCGACCAGGACAGACTCATGGGAGCTCCAATGATATTGGGAGTAGATCATACGCTCTTTAAGGGACGACATGTGACTAGAGAAGAAGGATGTGCCATAATCATCAATGCAAAGGACTGTTGCTGGGGAGAGAATGTCTCATGTTGAAAGAGGAAGGTTGATGAGCGAGTTGGAGATCATACTCGAGGCCGAGCAGGAGCAAAGGAAGAGAATCAATAGATTGGTGAGTGCCCTAAGAAACCCCAGTGATGATGGAGCTGATGAAAGAGACGATGAGAATGAGGAAGACTCCTCCGCTTGAAGGTTAAGGTTCAAACTGTTCTGACATTTAAACATTGCTACCATCGTACTGTCCTTAGTTATGTTCGCACTTATGTTACGTTAAACTAGTGTCTTTTTAAACCCTCCTTGCCGATTTTGTGGCAAAAAGGGGGAGTAATTTTGAGGTCGACTTGTTCCCCTCAATCTTACAGAGTACGGTCATTGAAGTCTACATAGCTAGATGATCTGGTTTTGCCAAAAATGCCAAGGGGGAGATTGTTGTTCCTAGGTGTTATGGTTTTTGGCAAAACAATTTCAGAGTGTTCAAGCAGAAGTCAAGGAGTTGTTCAACCAAAGATTGGAATGCGGATGATGCGCAGAACTGAAGAACAAAAGTTTCCTCATATGGAAACTTCCAAATATCGCAGATATGCATATTGGAGTTGACTGCAGATCCAAGTCAGTTGAAGATTGGATTAGTTGGCAAGATATTCGAGCAATATTATCTAGAAGCCAAGATTATCAAGGAGATACTTAAAAGATATTCAAGTACAAAAGATGATGAGTCGAATTTTTGACTCATTAATAGCCATTTTTCACGATAGCTTTGATTCGTTTACGACTTTATTTGATGTCATTTGACCCTTGCCTTTCACATTTCAGGTACAAAATGATACCTTATGGAATTCAAGACTTCAATATCAAAATCGCTTGAAAACCCGAAGTTTTTGAGCAAAAAGTTTGCAAAATGATTCCCAGCCGACCGGTTCGGAAATCGCCCTGACCCAGCCGGTTGGCTAAATGAAAGAGATGGACTTGAGAGAAATCGCCCACTTTGAGTCGTTCAGTTGGACTCACCAGCCGGCTGGATGGCTGAAGAACTCAATGATGCTCACAACCGCTCACTTTGAGTCGGTCAGCTGAGCATCCAACTAGTCGATTGGAGGAGAGCTATCCAAAGCTTGCCCTTGCACATAATGAACCGTTCGGCTGAAGATAGGTGATTACAACCAATGCAACCGCTTACTTTGAGTCGGTCGGTGGGCCAATCCAACTGGTCGACTGGATGATCATAACATACGTTGTTTGGATTTTTAGCCTCTAGCCGACCGGCTAGACCAGCTACTCTAGGGTTTTTCATTTGAGGCTATAAATAGAAGAAGAGGTGGGTTTTAGAGATAAAAAGTGTGAGAAAAAGGCTAAGGAAGGCTCACCATCATCAAAAGATTGCTTGTGGGAGAAGAGAGAAGATCAAGGAAGAAATCTAGAGATTGCTCAACATCTCCAACTTGGGTTTTCTCTACTCATCTTTTCTCCCTCAGTTTTGTATTGAATACATGTTATCATGATGATGTGTGAGTAGTTCTTGTATTTTGAGGGTTCTACAACCCTCATTGGTACTCTATGATCACAAATATACATTGATATTCATGTGGATGATTGCTGATTTCATTTTCTTTTGTGTTTTGAAATGCTATGTTGCAAGGTGTTTGACAAAATGCCTAAGTGACAACTTAGACTAAAACTTGAACCTATGACTTGAAAGAGCTAGGGAATAATTCTAGGATGGAGAAAATGATCCATATCTTAATCACGATGGTGAACCCTAGGATATGGATGCTTAACTAGGATTAAATGTTTTATTCATTGGATTTGGTCATTAAGCAAATCATCAATTAATCTCATCGATTGGTGTTAAATTCATGTTCACTAAGCTCTTCATAAATGACATGTAACTAAGTGTTTGATGAAATGCCTAAGTAACATGTTGATCTTAAAACTTGACCTAAGTATCGATGGACCTTAGGGAAGGTTTGGATGTAGTGAATATGATCATTTCTACGGGATCAAAGTGAACTAGTACTTTATGCCTATTACATTTATTACCTTGGGATATGTTTCAAGGATGATAAAGGCAATAGAGTGAACCAATAACCTCGATGGAGTGAGGATTCTAGCTGAGGAGGAGGAGGAGACGACGACCGGAGAGTTTTCTACACTGAAAAACTAATCGGTGTTGAGACACTCTGTTCAGTGTGCTGATCAGACATGTCCGTTGAACAACCGCTGCACACAAACACCACTTGTTGCTACGCATTCGGGAGAACGCGTCTGTCTTCAGGAGAAGGCACTGAGCTTTGGGAGAGGGCTCTACACTTCGGGAGAGGTCATAGCATAGGTCGGGAGGGAGTCTCAGACCTACCCACAGGGGATCGAGAGAAAGTCGAGATCGCAAATCATGGAGAAAAGTGTTAGAGACTAGGCGATTATATTCAGGAGATTGTAAGTGTAAGACCATCGTTAGGTTTAAATTTTTAATAAAGATTTTACTACCCTTTAGGGCGTGGGAAGCCCCTCAAGGTAGGCTGGTTGCCGAACTGGGAAATATATCGTGTGTGCTTGCGTGTTTACTTTGGGATACTATCTGCTAAGGTGTTCTAGCACTGTTAGAACACAATCTGGATCTGGTCTTGAACAAACTACAGTGTTTTACTTTTAGTAATCAGTTAGCCTACTCAAGTGAAGAACAAGATTAAACACATTCATATGCTTCAAATTGGAAAAGAACCCAATATCAAGTATATCAAGGCTATTATGGAAATGGAAAATACTACACCATTACGGAGACATGCAGTATTATGTAGATAAGCATTACAATGAGGATTGTCAAATCGATAAACAAATTCAACAACAGCCTAAGAGCACAAGTGAAGCATCAGTTATCAAGTCTCTGATGCAACTCATGCTTGATATCATAGCGTGATATGAGAAAGAGAGTGAAGTAATGAAAGAAATGAGAAACAAAATTGAGGATCAAATAGCTCGAGTTGCTGGTGCAAGCTCTAGAGAGCCCGGAGAACCCAAAAATACGATTGATGATGACAATTATTACGCGCCTTGAGAGTCGCTCCCCAAGCTTGTAACGTGTTGAAGGATGGTGAATCTTGCAACAAGGAAGAGTTGGAACACACGAAGGTGCATCACCCTTCACTACTAGCAAGTTTCATAATCATTCGGATAGAACACACAAGAAACATATTGGATTTCCAATGATGAATTCTTCAACGATGATGACTCATGAATTGAAAATTTATGTTTTTTGGATGAAGAAGACCTCCTCCTTCCTGCAATAAGTGAGCTTCAAGGTGAGTTTTATGTAATTAACCAATTATGTGGGGTCACACATGAAAACAAAATAAATTTATGTGCTATCATTTAAATAAGCCTAACTAAAGTAATCTAGTTGTGATTTATATTGGCTTATGAGTATAATGTCATGTGGTTTATTGTGTAGATACCATTTGGTAATTATCATTCTATGAGAGGCATAATGATAATTATGACAGTAGTGGTTGTCCTAGCACACCACTATTTATATGGGTTATGCTCTCCGGTCCACCACATTTTAAGACGATCGTTTTTCTTGCCCTCTCGGTGGAAAAGTATGAGAGAACTCTGGTGGCAAGACTAGAAGGCCTAATCCGGTGTACCCATGTACATGTCTACTTCAGAGATTACGCTTATGCATATTGAAGATTAAAACGATATGTTCTCTTTAATCTGATTTGGGTTTACGATCCTGAATGTATTACTATTGATCTCAGTAATTTATTTCTAACAAGTGATATCAGTTGCCACTCAATTTTGGGTTACTGAGAATCCTGATGTACTAATCGATTGCGTAAATTTTACTTGTATCTCATGTACACGGAGAGCATCATGCCGCTGAAAATTCAACGCATGCTCAAAGTTTCCGTTCGATGAACTGGAGATTGACATGTGAACTGATAAAGATCATGATGTGTTGGAGATCCAATCGGCTACAATTGTAATATAGTTCATGGAGAGGCGGCTGCCATGTTTCTAGTAAATGTAAATCAATGAAGAAACCCTAATTGGGTTTGGCGGTGGTGAAAATCAATTCAAACCGAGTTGGTCCGATTAGTTTATTCAACGCTCCAATTGAAACCAATTCAATTGATAACAGTTAGACCTATTTCATGTCCAACCTTAAGGATCATCGGAGATGCATGTAACGCCCCAAAAATTATAAACTCTAAAACGGCGTCACATCGGCCGCACGTCCCCTAAACCACAGATGGAACGTACGAAGCCTCTAGACAGTACATGCATAAATTAATTTACAACGAAAATATAGCTTAAATAAAATGAAATCCATTAACTAATTACACGCACATGTTATTTCAGTATTCGAGAAATAAAACCGTCTAAGTCTCCAAAAATACTTATTATTAATATCCTTACTAGCGCGTCTCTCTCTTATATCCCCAGAATCCAATCAGCAATATCTGAAAAACATAAACATGGAAAACATGAGTCCACGGCTCGTGTAAGTAACATAAACCCCAACTAGCTGAATCATGAGTGCCAAAATAATTGTTTAACATAAGTTACCATGAGTCACGAGATAGTGATGACAAAACACACGGAGACATGTAGCGAACCGAGAATAATTAAAAACATTTTAGCACAAAGAAATTTAACCAAGCACGAGAATCCAGAGTTTGTAGAACGGGGAGCGAAGGATATAGCAAGACGAATATGGCAAGACAAGATGGCTTCAAGCACGTATCACACAGAATGGCTTCGCAATCCAATCACGCTGCATGGGTCCCGGGACGCTATCGTCGTATTTTGCCCTACGACTAGGCAACACGAGTGCCACATTTTGCCCTGTGGCGGGCAACACGAATGCCATGTTTTGCTTCATGGCGGACAACACGAATCATGTTTGGATTGCAAGCCGCTAGAGTTAAACACGAGAAATAGCACGAAACATGAATCATTAACAAGAGACATTAGGCACGAGTTACACAAGAAACGAGATAAGATAGAAGAAATGAGTCATGAGACACGAGAAGTAAAACTGGAGGTTTAAATATTTAATGAGAGTCACGAAAATATCATAATCGGGAATAAGTTAGGTTCGGAAGCATTTACACCCATGATTCAAGTAGTTTTTGAGAAAACGATTTCGAAATAAACGGGCATGCCATAAAGTTTTACAAAATAATTTTAAAAATAACTAGAAGGGTCCATATTACTTACCTCGCACGCCCACCAAATAACTTCAATAACTTACATCATGCCGAATCAAGTAATAACCACCTAAAAGTCATACAAGTCACACTTGAACCCTTAGATTCATCAACTCACACGCGAACTTCAAACTATACCTCATTCGAATTTAGTCTACATGCATTCTCTCATTAAACTGGCAAATTTTAGATTCAACGTACCAACTTCAAACTTATTTTCTGAATTACTCATGCGACATTAAATTATGTTCTTCATGCTGTTAGAAAGATCACTTTGAGTACTACGTCATAAATATTTAAAACACCCAATTTGCACACTTAAAAGATGAGTTATGCCCATTTCAAAACATGTTGTCAGGTCTGCCAAAATTACAACACAGCGTAGAACACCAACTTCAAATCTGATTTCAGAACAACTCAAAATAAAACAAATTACGAGTCATATACGGTTGGAAAGATCTTTTCGACTAGAACATAATGGAATCAAGAATCATATGATTTCAATAACTCAAATAGAAGTTACAGGAAACTTAAAACTAGGGGTGGGCAAAAACCGCTCCACATGTAAAAACCGCCCGCTCCGCACCGCAAAAGCGTGTTCGGTTAACCGAACCGCTTTTGGAAAAAACTGATTTGTCAAAAACCGCACCGCAACCAAATAAAGCGGTGCGGAAACGGTTCTTTATCTTAAACAACCGGTTTAAACCGCACCGCACCGCATATATAATTAATTATTAAATAATTAAATAATCTAATAATTAAATAATCAAAATTAATACGTTTAAAAACAAATCATATAATTTCAGGCATAACCCCATGCCCAAAACACAAAAATTAATTAAATTTTGATTGGTTCTTATGTTTAGGGTTTGATTTATACATTTTTTTATCATTTGAATGTTTCAGCATTGTTTATAACATCCGATTTTAATGTTTGAAGCTTTGTTGTTGTAGATAAACAAGTCAAATAATTGTAGCAGAAGCATATAAGTTTTAAACTTTTGTAATGCGGTTTTTAAACCAAACCGCACCACATAATGTGGTGCGGTTCATATTTGGTTTTTACTTTTGTAATGCGGTTTGCGGTTTGAAAAATTTCCAAACCAGATTATGCGGTGCGGTTACGGATTTACCCTTAAACCGCACCAACCCGCACCGCGCCCACCCCTACTTAAAACAAGTCGACAGATCTGCCCAGAATTTCAGAAAACATTTTTCATTACTCAACTTCAAAATTAATTTCAGATCAGTTCGGGTTAAATCATAATACGAATCTTATATGGTCGGAAAGCTTATTTCGAGTAGAATAACAACAAATCAAGAAATACTTCATTTGAATGTCTAAAACAGAAGTTACGACGAATTTAAAAACAGTTGCCAGATCTGCCAAAAATCGGCTTCTACATCTTATCTTCAAATTTTATTTGCAAACAACCCAAACAAATCACAAGGCAATTTTTATATCGTTCAAAAGCTTGTTTAGAGCCGAATAGTGCAGAACCATCCAAAACCCTATTTGAATATTTACCAAAAGTCGGAAAGAAAACGAATCAAACATATGTAATGCATACATACCTATACTGATTGAGCTTCCCCAAACTCCATAGATGCTATCAAACCATACAAATATACAAAATCTGACATTTTTCTTATCGGCTGGAGAATGTGAGCTGCTGTATATCGAAGTGATGAAGATAATTGGACCAAGAAAAAGAAACGCCTAGGGTTTTGGCCCATTAACTGTCCATCTCCAATGTTTATATTCAAAAATCTTATTCTATTTATCATTTAAAAATCATTGAATATTTCATCAATTTATATTCTTTATATCTTTATTTAGTTTTCTTTTCTGAATTTAATCAAGTCAATTCATTTTTAAATCTGGGATATTACAATATTCCCCCCTTAAAAATGAGTTTAGTCCTCTAAACTCGGATAACGTCTTCGTTAATTTATCCTAGTTTTCATAAGCCCAAAATCAATAGTAGACAATTTATATATATACTTTTTAAACACAGGTTTACAGAATAGGTGTTGAACTTCACCATTTAGGTGACATTGCATGTACCTTATAAACTCAACAACTAAAAAAAAAGCAAAGCAAGGCATCAATTAAGGAAGCAAACATCATTTAACGAAGCAACACCTCCAAATTTCAAGAGTTCCAAGGAACACGGGCTAGCTCATCACAAATGCACAATTCATTATTTCTTTAGGAACTCACATGTAAAAATATACAACAATTCCAACTTCGAATCATAGGTTTTCCCATTAACCACCAAGTTTTTTTTTCCAATTGTGTACAGAAAAATATCCAACCTTAATAACTACACATCCATAATCACCCAACATATAAATGATATTTTCATACTGCTCGATGCATAAATTATCACCAACATATTTGACTAACTCAATTGTTATGAGTAAACGCATGTCTTATAAACTCCAAAGTTTCGTGCCTAATTTAAATAACTCCAAGATTTAACATTTGTTACTATGTCCATCTCTCAATATGGTGCAAAATCATATTCAAATTCACGTTAGTTTTCAATGCATTACATAAACTTTCTCAAAAATTAGAGATACACCTCGAGTCTCTACTATATAAACAAATTTTTATATATCTTATTAGCGTCATGATGTATCAATTAACAATGACTATGAGTTAAGTAGAATATGTCATTACTTGAAAAGTGATCCTCAAGGACAATCAATGATACTCCAATAGTAAAGAATCTTACTTCTGCATGAACAATGGTTTGACCATCCACGCTTCCACTGCGCTACTCTATCTTAAAACCATTGATTTATCTCAACTTTAATTAAGCTTAGTTCAATCATATGATCGTAAAAAGTGCTCAAAGATGAAACTGGAATAATACTTACCCCTCAAAATATCAATCTACTTGTTTCACCAAACCGACATGTGACTAAAATTTAATAGTTATACAACGAGTCTAGTAATGTTTCATGTCTCATGTCTAACCCCTCAAATGTACTACAACTTTTAGTCTTTAACAAAACGTGAACTCCACATAGCACATTATACAAAATAATACCACCAAACAAAAGTGTAAAGCAACCACTTCTAATTGTAAATCACAGTAAATTACTTTTCTACTGTCTCTAAGTGTAACAATAAAATAATCAATTTGTTCAAGATACAATGCAAACCATTCTTTAAAGCACAACTACGAGTTACATATTTATCTTTACAATGGCTAAGTTGGCACAAATACCAAAATGTTCATTTACTATAAAAATAATTATATTCACATTATTTTGTTTAACTAACCAGGTTGTGTGTTACTTATACCTATAGTAATGACATACATAAAATCCCTTAAATGATGACAATCTAACACCTCAAACATAAATGCAAGGCATGTCCATCATATTAGAGTCCAAGTGTTTAACCTTTACAAACCACGCGTTGTAAAATATGACTATTCAGAATCCACTCATATATATATATAAACACTTCTTTTTTTTTTGGTCACTCTGGTCAATCAAGTAAATCACATGTTTTCACAAATCACAGTGCAACTCCCAATATGTGTGACTTTAATGACAAACTTCACACACTTATCACAAGATGGCACAAACACATTATGTAACAAAATCTGAAGATTATAACCACCTCAGTAAGCACACGCATCATGGATAACTTATTATGTACACACTATGTTCGGAAGCCAGCTTTATATATTCATAAACTTTAAAATTAGTCTTCACTAACCTGAACGGAAGATAATCTCCAAAAGAAAAACTCTATAACTCCAACTGGCTGACCAACATGATAGATATGGATAAAGATTTATTAATTTATGAACCAACACTTACTTCTCTAAAGTTGATCTAAATAGTCATGTCATAATTTCATCATCAAATACTTACGATAGGCAAAGATCAACTATTCATCAAACTAAAGAAACTTGATTCATATTTGCAATTTAACCAACACACTATCCTTATATGTTATTGCATAAACGAGAAAGCTATTAACTAAAAACCTCAACAAAGTTCCGACGATGTCCTTCTAAATGCAAAAACATAAACCTTGCCTAGTTAAAATAAAATACTAGCAATTGATTTTTTTTCTTTTGTACTTAATAATGCACTCCAAGGTACAATTTGTGTAATCACATCTCATGCTTTTCTTTCTAGCACAAACATATAAGTGTATGATTTACAATGACATTCTTTACAAAATACCTTATACTACTCGTCAAATAAGTGTACTTGTCATTAATAATGATCATCAACAACTTACTACAACAGTTGACTCAAACAGATAATTCCAATAACACAAGCAAACTGACAAATGATTATTAATCACGTAGCATTAGTGGTAACAGATGATCCGCATGCCTTATTCACATCCAATCTGAATTTTGAGTTGGTAATAACTTGACAGAAAGTCAATCACATACAACTCCATAGCTACAAGTGATCAATTAACAAGACCTATAGTAAACAATTAAATTTCACTCTCTGAAGTTAATATCATAATCATGCCAAACGATTTCTTTTTTTTGTCATACAAACCTAAGTAAGTGCTCCATCAAATCAGGGTTCATACCAAAAATAAGTTCAATACAGTAGAGTAACATGTATAACACCAAGCACGTGATCCACGAAGTACAAATGGACGATTAAATATTTATTTTCAACTCCCGAAATAAATCTTAATCTTCAATTCATTGTTAAAATTAAAATAAGGATATTCCTAAAACCTCAAGTTTTCCACTTTAAAAGTAAAACAAAAGTACAAATAATCTGACTTTTATACTCCAAAAACATGTTCAATAGCATACATTGGGCAAATAAGGACTTATCATGTATAATTAAAACGATAACCTCCAAAAGCTCATAGAGAACATCAAAAGTTAAGTTTCATTACATCCACATGAAGTTAAAGTTCACGCAAAAGAATCATCAGGGCGTGCAAAATTAAATTCCCAAAATAAAGTTCTTATAGTCTACCCCGCTCTCGCGCAATATTTTATTTACTTAAAATCTATGCTTTCTTATTAACATTTGCAGGAACGGAACCTATTGCTCTGATACCATAAATGTAACGCCCCAAAAATTATAAACTCTAAAACGGCGTCACATCAGCCGCACGTCCCCTAAACCACAGATGGAACGTACGAAGCCTCTAGACAGTACATGCATAAATTAATTTACAACGAAAATATAGCTTAAATAAAATGAAATCCATTAACTAATTACACGCACATGTTATTTCAGAATTCGAGAAATAAAACCGTCTAAGTCTCCAAAAATACTTATTATTAATATCCTTACTAGCGCGTCTCTCTCTTATATCCCCAGAATCCAATCAGCAATATCTGAAAAACATAAACATGGAAAACATGAGTCCACGGCTCGTGTAAGTAACATAAACCCCAACTAGCTGAATCATGAGTGCCAAAATAATTGTTTAAAATAAGTTACCATGAGTCACGAGATAGTGATGACAAAACACACGGAGACATGTAGCGAACCGAGAATAATTAAAAACATTTTAGCACAAAGAAATTTAACCAAGCACGAGAATCCAGAGTTTGTAGAACGGGGAGCGAAGGATATAGCAAGACGAATATGGCAAGACAAGATGGCTTCAAGCACGTATCACACAGAATGGCTTCGCAGTCCAATCACGCTGCATGGGTCCCGGGACGCTATCGTCGTATTTTGCCCTACGACTAGGCAACACGAGTGCCACATTTTGCCCTGTGGCGGGCAACACGAATGCCACGATTTGCCCCGTGGCGGGCAACACGAATGCCATGTTTTGCTTCATGGCGGGCAACACGAATCATGTTTGGATTGCAAGCCGCTAGAGTTAAACACGAGAAATAGCACGAAACATGAATCATTAACAAGAGACATTAGGCACGAGTTACACGAGAAACGAGATAAGATAGAAGAAATGAGTCATGAGACACGAGAAGTAAAACTGGAGGTTTAAATATTTAATGAGAGTCACGAAAATATCATAATCGGGAATAAGGTAGGTTCGGAAGTATTTACACCCATGATTCAAGTAGTTTTTGAGAAAACGATTTCGAAATAAACGGGCATGCCATAAAGTTTTACAAAATAATTTTAAAAATAACTAGAAGGGTCCATATTACTTACCTCGCATGCCCACCAAATAACTTCAATAACTTACATCATGCCGAATCAAGTGATAATCACCTAAAAGTCATACAAGTCACACTTGAACCCTTAGATTCATAAACTCACACGCGAACTTCAAACTATACATCATTCGAATTTAGTCTACATGCATTCTCTCATTAAACTGGCAAATTTTAGATTCAACGTACCAACTTCAAACTTATTTTCTGAATTACTCATGCGACATTAAATTATGTTCTTCATTCTGTTAGAAAGATCACTTTGAGTACTACGTCATAAATATTTAAAACACCCAATTTGCACACTTAAAAGATGAGTTATGCCCATTTCAAAACATGTTGTCAGGTCTGCCAAAATTACAACACAGCGTAGAACACCAACTTCAAATATACGGTTGGAAAGATCTTTTCGACTAGAACATAATGGAATCAAGAATCATATGTTTTCAATAACTCAAATAGAAGTTACAGGCAACTTAAAACAAGTCGACAGATCTGCCCAGAATTTCAGAAAATAGTTTTCATTACTCAACTTCAAAATTAATTTCAGATCAGTTCGGGTTAAATCATAATACGAATCTTATATGGTCGGAAAGCTTATTTCGAGTAGAATAACAACAAATCAAGAAATACTTCATTTGAATGTCTAAAACAGAAGTTACGACGAATTTAAAAACAGTTGCCAGATCTGCCAAAAATCGGCTTCTACATCTTATCTTCAAATTTTATTTGCAAACAACCCAATCGAATCACAAGGCGATTTTTATATAGTTCAAAAGCTTGTTTAGAGCCGAATAGTGCAGAACCATCCAAAACCCTATTTGAATATTTACCAAAAGTCGGAAAGAAAACGAATCAAACATATGTAATGCATACATACCTATACTGATTGAGCTTCCCCAAACTCCATAGATGCTAACAAACCATACAAATATACAAAATCTGACATTTTTCTTATCGGCTGGAGAATGTGAGCTGCTGTATATCGAAGTGATGAAGATAATTGGACGAAGAAAAAGAAACGTCTAGGGTTTTGGCCCATTAACTGTCCATCTCCAATGTTTATATTCAAAAATCTTATTCTATTTATCATGTAAAAATCATTGAATATTTCATCAATTTATATTCTTTATATCTTTATTTAGTTTTCTTTTCTGAATTTAATCAAGTCAATTCATTTTTAAATCTGGGATATTATCTCATGTACACGTAGAGCATCATGCCGCTGAAAATTCAACGCATGCTCAAAGTTTCCGTTCGATGAACTGGAGATTGACATGTGAACTGATAAAGAGCATGATGTGTTGGAGATCCAATCGGCTACAATTGTAATATAGTTCATGGAGAGGCGGCTGCCATGTTTCTAGTAAATGTAAATCAATGAAGAAACCCTAATTGGGTTTGGCGGTGGTGAAAATCAATTCAAACCGAGTTGGTCCGATTAGTTTATTCAACGCTCCAATTGAAACCAATTCTATTGATAACAGTTAGACCTATTTCATGTCCAACCTTAAGGATCATCGGAGATGCATTGGAGGTTTTGTTGGATTTTTTTTGAAGCTCACAACAGAGGAAACTGTTAGAATATATCTGACAACATCCTAATAGCCTATGAGATATCACATTATATAAGGTGTAGAGATCAGTAGAAGACTGGCTATGTGTCGCTGAAATTAGACATGAGCAAAGCTTATGACAGGATAGAATGATG
This sequence comes from Rhodiola kirilowii, assembly GCA_033675215.1. Taxonomy (NCBI): domain Eukaryota; kingdom Viridiplantae; phylum Streptophyta; class Magnoliopsida; order Saxifragales; family Crassulaceae; genus Rhodiola; species Rhodiola kirilowii. Next base: position 18,971,154 of record CM066198.1, read on the forward strand.
TTTCCTGGAAAAGATGATGCTGTCCTTAGGCTTTGATAGCAGGTGGGTGGAGAAGGTTATGCTATGTGTGCAGTCTGTATCTTATAGGATCAGAATAAATGATCACATCTCGGAGAGTATCTTTCCCAATCGGGGCCTAAGACAAGGGGATCCAATCTCCCCTTACTTATTCCTATTATGTGCAGAATGGCTGAACTACGCGGTGGGAGAATATCAGGAGGTGGGGCTGCTGCGAGGCGTGAAATTTGTAGAGGAGCACCGGAGGTTACACATCTAATGTTCGCAGATGATTGTATGTTATTCCTTAAGGCTGCTGATAAATCCTTGAAGTAGATTAGGGACATCCTAAGGAGATATGAAGAAATTTCGGGACAGAAGGTTTACTTTGTCAAGTCAGAGGCAGTGTGCAGCAAAAATGTAATAGGAGAATGTAGAAAAATGCTAATAGAGAGGCTGAGAGTTTCAGTGGTAGAAGGGCATTCTTCTTATCTGGGCTTGCCGTTAGTGTTTAGCAACAAGAAGGCTGAGCTGTTTAGATCAATAGAGGAAAAGATGGTGAAGAGAATCAACGACTGGAAGTACAAGCTTTTATCCGGAGCAGGAAGGGAAGTCCTCATTAAATCTATTCTCCAAGCTATCCCAACATACGTCATGACGTGCTTCAAGCTGCCTGCCTTGTTATGTAGAAGATTAACGAGCAACATTATGAGATTCTGGTGGAACAGTAGGAAGAATAGAGGAATTCATTAGGTGAGAGCGGAAGATGTTTACGAAGACAACGACAATGGTGGGTTGGGTTTCAAAAAACTGGAGCTGATGAACATTGCCTTATTGGCAAAGCAAGGATGGAGATTTATGTCCTCGCCCCAGCTGCTGGTTAGCAAAATTTACAAGGCTAAATATTTCCCAAACTCAGATATCTTCAAAGCGTCTAGTGGAGCTCGATCGTCATTTTCCTGGAGAGGGATCTATGAAGCTACGGAAATTTTAAGCTATGAACAGAGTGGGATGATGATTCAGGAAGGTTTCGGTGGAGGTTGGATAGCTCTGGCTCCCTCACTGCTAAGTCAGCTTATGTTGCGGCGGTGAATATAGAAAAGTGGAGAAGAGGGGACAGGAGCGAGCAGTCTGACCCGGGTGAAACACGGAGATTTTGGCAAGCTTTTTGGAAGCTAAGGGTTCCGAACAAAGTGAAATTTTTTGGATGGAGGCTTTTCCATGATGGTTTACCAACAATGCAAAACCTAGCGCGAAGAGGCTGTGAGGTTAACAATTATTGCTGTCAGTGCGGAGCTAAAGGTGAGCATACTCTTCATTTATTCAGGGACTGCTGGTGGACCAATGAGTTATTGCAGGATCATGTCCTGCCCCATTCGGTATGGAGGAATCAGTGCAATGAACCAGGGTACTGGTTGTGGCTCTGCGCTAAGCTGTGCAAGGAGGAAGAGTTCAGCACTCTCCTGCTGGCTCTTTGGCTGGTGTGGAAGAATAGGAATGATATCATTCATGGGAAGGAGGGGAAAATGATGGAGGACTTGAAACTCAGATTGAGATGGCTATGGAAAGAGGCCAGGCACGGTAGGAAGGATCTAACTTGGTGGCATGAATGATCAGGCAGTAACCACGAGGAAGCGGTGGTCATGAGTGATGGATCATACGATGAGAAGACTAGGGTGGCAGGCGCGGGAGTCATCCTCATCGTGGGAGGGAAGGTCCAAGAGGTCAGGGCAAGGTGGTTCGACAAGGCGAGTTCAGTTCTTCAGGCAGAATGTCGAGCTATTCTCATGGGACTCCAGTTAGCATGGGAGACGGACCTGAGGAAAGCCTGGTTCTTTACCGACTCTAGAGAAGCTTTGTGGGCTATTAACTCAGGTTCGTTGAAGCCAGAGGCGTGCATGGAGGAGCTGCAAGACTGCATTCAAGTGCTGGATGATCACAAGGAGTGGGTTCTTGGGGGTATTGACAGAGATGCGAACTCTCAAGCGGATTGGCTTGCGAGGAAGGCGAGAGGCGAAAGATGGGAGTGGAGGGATTCCACAGCCATTCCTTTTCGCTTGCCAAACTTGTAATGTAGTCCAGGTTTTTCTGTGTTCTGTCTTTGGTTTGTTTTTGTATTGTAATGTTACCTTTCAAAAAAAAAAGAATATAGCTTACACGCCAACTTGTTACACGGCTAATGAACTTGAGCTCCATCAATCGGACCAGTAAATGGGTTGCTGATGTGCATAATTGGAGAAGCCGCTCATGGACAAGATCTGACTCAGAATCGAGTTGCTGTTTCTTCTTCTTATACCAACAAATGCAGTGTAGTTTGGCCAACAACAGTCCACCGCTTTTGTTTTTTTCATTAACGGGCTGCCTTGTCTGTAGATTTCGGTGGAGACAATACTCATGCCATCAACATGTTCTTTCACTGCTACAATGACAAGATAGTGCACACAATGAGGATTGTTTTCACTGCATCACTTAAATGGAAATTGTGAATAAATGGCGATGTTACTGTGCAATATTGAATGACTCGCTTGTTTCAAGACAAGGTTATGTGGCAGGAGCATTCACACTCCCAACGAGTCGTTTTGAATAGCATTGTGAGTTTTATTGGCCTCATGGAGATGGTGATTTGCTTCTCCAATACAGAGGCGTGTTTAGGAAGCTTCATATGCAGCCGACCAAATTCGATATTGATAGAGATGATGGATTCGGGATTTGGGGTGTTGCGTCTGCGCTAGAGTTATGGAAAACAATAAACCATAATTGGTCCTGGTGCTCAACAAATCTCTTCGACTCATAGTTCGGTTCAATCAGGTTCGATTTAAATTAAATTTTGATTCACATGAATTTATTCATATTATTTGATGGATTCAATTATGTTTAATTGATCATAATTGAGATGGATTCAACTTCATTTGATTCAACTATTGAATCGATTTGGCGAAATTTCAGTTTAATGGATTGATTCAATATGGTTAATTCCGATTTGGTGAATCAATCAATTTTGATATTGAACTATTGTGCTTTGAATTGATTTAATACGGTGTGATAAATCAATCAAGGTGACTACTGAACTGGTACGGTTTAAATGTTTTGGTTCATACCGATTCGATTTATTCCGGTTTGATTTGATCCTATTCAAATTACGGTGGATCGATTCACTATGGATTTGGTTCATTGTTATTGGTTTAATACGATTATGTATCGTCTTGAGAAACCAATCTAGTTAGATAAGAATTTTGGTTCATTGTGATTGGTTTAATACGATCATGTATCGTCTTGAGAAACCAATCTAGTTTGATAAGAATTTTGGTTCATTGTGATTGGTTTAATACAATCATGTGTCGTCTTGAGAAACCAATCTAGTTTGATAAGAATTTTGGTTCATTGTGATTGGTTTAATACGATCATATATATGTATCGTCTTGAGAAACCAATCTAGTTTTATAAGAATTTTCGTTCAATGAGATTGGTTGAATTTGGTTTCATAATGACTTGAGAAACCAATCTAATATGATATGTAATTTCGGTTCAATAAAATTAATCAAATTTAGTGAATCATTGGTTAACTATGGTTGAGCTTTTGACTTTAGTTAACTTATAGTCAACTTTAGTTGAAATTTGGCTTCGATTAACTTGTGATCAACTTTAGTTGAAATTTGACTTTGGTTAACTTTATTTGAAATTTTACTTTGGTCAACTTTAGTTGATATTTGACTTTGGTCACCTTTGGTTGAATTTTGGCTTTGGTCAACTTTATATGAAATTTGACTTTGGTCAACTTTATTTGAAATTTGACTTTGGTCAATTACTTTTGAGATTGGACCATAATCAACTTGAGTCAAATGTAGTTGAGATTTGACTTCGGTCACCTATGAATCGGATGAGAAATTGTATGTTGATGAGATTTTAGTTTGATCTAATTTAGATCGGTGAAAATTTTGATTCAATTGAAATTTTGTTGACAAATTGTATGTTGGTTCAATTTGGTTTTATACCAATTGATTGAAGAGGTTCATATTGTTTAGTTCAGACCGGTTGCGTTGTTTATGGTTCAATTTTTACTCGCTCAAAGTGCCCTCTCGTCTAGAACCATAATTGTGAGGAACGAACAATACAATTGAGACTTTACTAGCATGTTAAGACATTATATATTTGGGCTGACATAACAAAGGGGTTGATTAACATGGAATACATGACCACCTCCGTGGCATATCCGTGGACACTGCCTTATTTCTTATGTTAGGATACATGTGTGCAACTTACAAGGATACCAATTTTGGCCTCCGCACATTAGTATTCAGCGTGGCTGCATACATACCCGTGGTGATAAATGTGTGACGATCTTTAGTATTTTGATGTGACTAGTAAATCCATCATCCGATGGTTTATTATTTGACATAATTATCGTCAATGTTTGATCACTTAACAAGATGTCCTTGCAGCTCATACCATAGTCCTCCGACGTGCTATTAATGGTGCCCGATATCTTGTAAATGTCATTATCTGCTTTTAAAGTTTTGGTTTATGTAATGGTTCAGTTAAATCGACAAACTTGTCTCTTTTGATCACGTTCTGTCCTATTGTTTGGAACCATGAACTTCTTTGGAAAACCAACACCACTTGAGATTTAGTCTCTAAATTTGACAAATCTACTACGGATCGGTATTTTACATTTGTCTGTTGAATTGGAAAACACGATCACCTCCGTGACGTATCCACGTAGGTTGTCACGGTCTATTATATCATATGTGTGCAGTTTGTTTGAATATTAATAGACCCTCCGAAAAGTTAGTAATTAATGTAGCTGCACACGTACTTAGTGGTAAATAGTTAATGATCTTTAGTTTTCGATGTGAATAATAAATCCATCCTCTGATGGTTTATTGTTTAACATCACCTTATCGTCAATATTTATTCAATGGAACAAGATATAACTTGTAGTTAATACCACTGCCCTCCGAATTGTTATTAATATGTGCCAATATCTTGTGAATGTCATGATATGCTTTTAAAGCTTATTTTGGTAAATGCATAGTCTATGACATGCATGATTATGGTGTTGGTGAGCATGTTTATTTGGGTTGACTTGTTCTCTGTTTGAGAAACATCTGCGACATTTTGGTGCTTCATTGCACAATTATGTATTGGATATCATCCTTGCGGGTCTTGAATTCTATTTACGCTTTGTGGAATTTAAAGATATTGAAATTTATATTTTTGTTGGTGAGATTTTGAATCTCATAATGCTTGAGGAAATTGAGTTTTGGGGGAGATATGGTTGGGACATTGTTATTGAAGAGAAAAATATCTCTTATTAAGCGGTGACTGATTAAATTTACATGTATGATCGGGATAATCAATCACAAGACAGTGTCTCTTTGTTCTCCGGTCAAAATTTTGATTATTTTAGTAGGACAAACTCAACTAACTCAAGAATATGTATTATGACTTTTGAGTCAGATACGATTTGGTGTATGCTTTTAGTTGACGATATTCATGTTTATTGTGTTGTCATCTTGCTTGTTTGGAGATGAAACGCAAATTATTGTTAATGTGTATATCACAGTTCAGTAGGAGTAAGATATGATTTTCTTACATTATGGAACTTGTGGTACAAACATTCGCAATTGAGACATGTGTGGTCTCCTTCGCTTATTGAAGTATGTATGCATTTGAAAGTTACATACATGACAATATTGTGCATATATTTAAAAATTCAGTGTTGAATTCAATAGCTAAAGAACATATGACAAACATGTTCATGTGTTGGATGTTAAATTTGCTAGAGATCACTTATGTTACTGACTCCAATATTATGCCTAATAAGGTTATGATGAACCATATTATTTGCTATGTCAATTCTAAATAGCATATTTGGGGCATTAATTAAAGAATATGTATGTGTTTATTGTCACTATAAAACTTCAAGTTTCGTGTTTCGATTACCGCTTATATTAATATGTGACAAGTTTGATCATACCCTCTTGTGTTGACAACTAGATATAGTTAATGTGATAGCACTGATATCGATCTGCAAGTTGTAGATTAGAGACACAGAGTGAACATATAGAGCATTTTGTAACAAACTTTGTTGCGGACCCGCTTGATAAAAGGTATTACTATCCGAGGTCTTTCCGTGACATACTGATCATATGCATGTTACCTTATTTAAGGATATTCAGATTTAGTGAGAGTTTGTCTTGTGTGTTGCTCTATGTTGGATATAGATTTTTATCTCTACTATCGAATTATGTTCTGCAGAATTGTTGTTGCTAGTACTATGTGTAATGTTATTGATCTCGCTTTAGAGACCAGTTGAAAATAGACATGTGATGAGCCGTATTTATACGACTCATCGAGTCAACAAATCCCACCAATTCCGACACTTTATTATGCGAACAAGTTACTTGTTAGTGTTGTTTTGCATTTAAGGTGTTTTGGAAGCTTTAGGAGGAAATGCGCATTAAAGATGGCATTTTGTGCCAAAAACATCACAAGGCATCTTTGGCCGAGCATCGCCCGAGCATCGCCCAAGCAGCGCCCGATCCAAGCCGAGTCCAAGGCATACAAATCTCGGCTCGTCCTTGTGTGGCGGTTTATGCGAATACTTGTTGGCCAAGTTTACATGAAGCCAAGTTTACTTGCAAGCCAAGCAAAACCCAAGATTTGGACATGTTTCCTAATTCGTTTTTGGACTTGTTCCAAATCCGGACTTGGAAGCCCTAGGTTTTTGTTATAAATAAGACCCTTGGATCAAGGCATAAGCATCCCATCCAAGGTTGTCAAAATCGCGTTTTAAATCGTAAAATCGTACGATTTTACGTTTTTAAGTGTGTATTTCGTGTTAAATCGTAGGTAGAATCGTTTTTCTATAAAATCGGAAGCCAAAACGAGTTTATACGATTTTGAACGATGTAAAATCGTTAAAATCGAGCAAACTCGTGCGTTTTTACTCTTGGGCATTTTTTGTGATTCCATCCCGATTACCTCAAAATGGATCAATTCATCGGCAATAAGGTGAATTCATGTACGATTGAGCAGTGTCTTGTGTTTTTAGGCCAATTCGTGGCCCGAATGGCATCAATTGAAGATGGAACAGTCGCTGGTGGGTGGTGGCATCGTGAGCTAGGGTTTTGTGTTTGAGAGATGATGAATAGTGAAATTAAAATTTTAATTATTATATCTAACCCCTTACTGTTTGAAACATTACAATCAGACCCAATATTATTGCCTCTTTAGCTTGCTGGCTTTGTACTTGATTAATCAAGCCACACGTCACGAGTTCGAGACCAAATGACCCCAATATTATTAAAAGAAAAATACTTCAAATTAGTTTTATAAAATATTATAGTTAACTAACATCAATTTAGTAGTATAATATAAAATAAATACTGAAGATATAATAAAAATATATAAATAATATTATAAATAAATATATAATATATAAGGTAAACTCGGCGATTTTACGATTCGAGTTTACGTTTCGATTCCACCTAATCAAAACGAGTCAAGGTAAAAACTCGATTCTGACAACCTTGATCCCATCAGCTTCAGCTCCTTCTCCATCTACACGGATCCAGAGCTTCTCTCTCATCATTCCGGCAGTGACTTCAAACCTTCGACGAGAGAAGAATTCCTCTACTTTCTTTTTATTATTGTTTTGTTGTTCCCATGGATATGAGTAGCTAAATCCTTCATTCGGGCTAGGGTTTATATATTGTGACGATTGTTTTGAAACTTTGTTCTTAATGCTATTTTATGTTTTACTAGTTCTTGCTTCATCACATGAGTTCACTTGTTAGATTAAGTGGAAGCTTTGTCGCAAAGCTTAATTGAGCAATTAATTCTTACTGTTAATATCTACTGGATACTTTGTCGTAAAGGTAGATCGTAACACCTAGGCTAAATAACACCTTTGTCGGGTTATTAGGTTTAGGTAAGAACTAGAAGTCTAGCACCTTTGTCGGGCTAGGTTATGGAGTATCGCCTTTGTCGGGATACTTGGGGAGTCACCTTTGTCGGGACAACCACACTTAGGAACACGAAATCAGATTATTAGAAGTCAATGATAAACGAGTCACAATAGAAACCCTAGACCGAATACTTTCTCTGATTGAATTACCTTCCTTTATTTTCTTTTGCACTTGTTTCCAAATACTCACGAACCCCAATTTCCTTATTTTTAGAACGACTTCAACAAAACCAGCTCTCTAGGGTTCGAACCCTACTTGCCGCTTTACTAAGTTTCTCGTAGGGAAAAATATAAATTCAAATTTGACATGCACGACGACACCTGTCAACATGTAAGATCACTGTTCATGTAATTTCATTGCACACTCATGATGAAACCATGTCATTTAATTATGTTGGCATACGTGACAAGCTCGGTCAAGTATCGATGATGCATACAAAGGCCGCCTTGTTCCCATGACAGCATAGTTAAGGGATCGGATAGGGGATATACCTTTATGATATGACAGCAGTTTTTTGAGCTCGCTTTCGTTATACATTTGTTATTTACACATATGACCCAGTGGGAGATTGTTGGGTTGATTTTGTAAATTACCAATTATATGGGGGCACACATGTAAACAAAATAAATGTGTGTGCTATCATTTAAATAAGCCTAACTAACGTGATCTAGTTGTGATTTATTTTGGTTTATGGGTATAATGTCATGGGGTTTATTGTGTAGATACCATTTGGTAATTATCATGTATGAGAGGCATAATGATAATTATGATAGTAGTGGTTGTCCTAGCACACCACTATTTATATGGGCTATGGTCTCCGGTCCCCCACATTTTAAGACGATCGCTTTTCTTGCCCTCTCGATGGAAAAGTATGAGAGGACTCTGATACAAGACAAGAAGGCCTAATTCGATGTACCCAGTACATGTCTACTTCATAGATTACGCTTCCGCATGTTGAAAATTAAAACTGTATGTTCTCTTTAAACTGATTTGAGTTTACGATCCTGAATGTATAACTGTTGATCTCAGTAATTTATTTCTAACACTTTAATCTCTTTATGGGGATGAAATAAACGAAGAGCTTATTGAGCGACGAGAATTTCAACTGTACGAAAACTTTGTTGAAGTTTCCATGAATGTGACTAGAGAGAAACCTTGAACGTAAGAAGACACATGCCTAAAAAGAGGGAGTTTGACGATTCGGCACCCAAGGAAGTTATTAAAAAACTCAGGGAGGGTGTTGATGAGTCATATTTATACTCATCGAATCAATTAATCTTATTTATTTCGACACTTTATTAGGTGAACAATTACTTTTTAGTATGGTTTTGCATCTCAGGTATTTTGGAAGCTCTAGGAGGAAACGGGTATAAAGATGACATTTCGTGGCAAAAACACCACAATGGTAGATCAAACCTTTGGAGGTTCGATGGAGTGCAGGGAATGGACCACTGATCATAAAAATATGAGCCACATGTCTTTGTGTAGCTAACTCAGTTTTCTACAACTCTCTAGTTTACAATGAGAGCATCCGAGGTCATTTGGATGGTCAAATCAAGAGCTGGAGTTGAAAACAGTGGGGGCCACTTCAGTTTATGGTTTTGCGTACTGTGACTTATGTTTTGAGACTCTTTTCTTAATGCTATTTCATGTTTCTTTAGTTCTTGTGCTTCATCCTATGAATTGAATTGTTAGGTTAAGTGGAAACTTTGTCGTAAAGCTTAATTTAATAACCAATTCTTATTATTAATATCTACTGGAAACTGTGCCGTAAAGGTAGATCGTAACACCTAGATTTAATAATACCTTTGCCGGATTATTGTATTTAGGAAAGAACTAGAAGTCTAACACCTTTGCCAGGTTAGATTGTGGTGTATCACCTTTGCCGGGATACTTTAGGATATTACCTTTGCCGGAATTCCACACTTAGAAACTTGAGATTTGATATTTAGCAGTCGATGATAAACATGTCACAATAGAAACCCTAAGCCGAAAGTTCTCTCTGATTTAATTCTTCTTGATATCTTCTCTTTTGCACTTTAAATCACTCACAACCCCCTTCTTTTCAATTGTTTTCAGTGACAGCTTCAACAACATCAGCTCCCTTGGGTTCTACCCTGCTTACCGCTAGCTAGTAGTTGTAGGAAAATATAAATATTAAATTTGACTCATCAGACGACGCGCGACAAATTTTGACGTTGTTGCTGGGGAGCCGCGCTTCGGTGAAGTTGTTTTTTTTCTTTTTATTTTATTTTATTTTTTTAGTTAGTTAGTTTTTGTGCTTTGTTACTTGCTGCATAATGTCTCGTGTAGGTAGTGTGATCGGTGATAATAACTGCAACAATAACAAGATTGACGAAGCTGGGGATGATCAAATAGAGCTGTATCAGCCTACGATGAAGGAGCTGTCTGCCCCGAATTTTTAAAATACACCTTGGTTTGTGTACGAGGGGCCAAACACGCAAGAAATTGAGATCAAGACTATGGTAATGCATTATTTACCGAAGTTTTCGGGTCGGCACGGGGAATCAGCCACCAGGCATCTGCAGGATTTCCATGGCATCTGTCAGTCTCTCTAACCCTATGGACTCACAGTGGAGAATTTTAAACTTAAATCTTTTCACTTTTCTTTAACTGACATGTCTCGATTTTGGTTTCTGTCTCTTCCCTCAGGTAGCATCAGAACATGAGACCAGATGCAGAAAAAGTTCCTCGACAAATACTACCCAGCAGCTAAGGCAGGGCAAGTTTGTAGACAGCTGCAGGACCTCAGAAAAGGGCCTAACAAGTGATGTACGCCTATCTAGAGAAGTTAAATGCCCTGGAGTAGAGCTGGTGTAATTTGGGAATGCCAGAGAAGCTGATTATTGAGTACCTGCTTGATGGTCTAAGGCCACTCGATAGGATGCTACTTGACGTCTTAGCTGGAGGCACGGTCATGAATTTATCCCCCGTAGGAGTAAGGCATTTGATAGCTGAAGTGGTCGAGAACGCTTGATTCTTGAGAGGAGGTCAGTCGCTAAGAGGAATTTAGCTGAACCAGACATGTTGCAAAGGCTAAGACCCTAGCATCTGATGAGCTGAAAGAACTAAAAGAGATGATGAAGGTTCTAATGACTAATCAGGTAGCTCAGCTAAGGCCGCGTGAATTGTGCGGTGCAACTGCTTATAAGACGGATGCTTTCTCGACCCTACAGGAGGATACACATGCCAATATCAATGTAGTGGGTGAATTCCAAAATTAAAACAACAATGCACCCCAGCAACCTCAGCAGTAGGACTATCACCCACCATACCGTCAACATCAGGGCTGCTACAGTAATCAGGGCCAATATCAGTAGCGAGGGCAGAACTATAATCAAGAAGGCCCTAGTAATTAGAATTCCAGCAAGTCTCTGGAAGATGTGGCGAAGGAGCTGGCGGCTAGCACCCAGCAATTAGCTCAGGCCATTTCGAAGACAGATGGAGTTATAGCAGAACTATCAAAGTAGATGTTCCAGATAGCCCAGACCATTTTTGAGCTGAAGAATGATCAAGGAAAGCTACCGTAGCAGACAGTGCCTAATCCGAGGGGAAATATCAGTGCATTGGCAGTTACAGGTGAAGAACGAGTAGAAAGCAGAGAAAAGGTGGCCGAAAAAGAGATGACCGTGGATGATGAACATTTTGTTGGCATCCGCGGGTCGCTAAAGAACACATAACACGCGGCGACAAACTGTACATCACCCGCGGCATACCCATCATCCACGGACGCTGAACATTTAAGAAGCGTGGACGATGATCATGTTATGAGTTCGCGGATGGAACACTTAAAGTGTTCTTCACCCGTGGCCTGGTCTGAGATGACTTTAAAAACTGGTCCTTCTTTACCGTTTATTGTGCAGGTGAGGGCTACAGAGAAGCATATGATTTACAAGGATGAGTTAGGAGACGAGTTGCAGGCAAAGTGTGTGCTAGAAAAGCCAACAGAGGGTCACCCACTTGCTGCGAGTTATGAGGCACCACCTGCAAAGTGTAAGGACCCAAGTGCTTTCACAGTCACCCGTGGTGTTGGTGAGACTCTTATACATCACTGTTTGATCGATGTAGGTGCTGATATTAATGTTATGCCTTACTCGTTAAATTGCTCTCTCAGACTTGGACCATTAAAACCACCTAAATTGTTGGTAGAGTTAGGAGATAAATCTCGTGTTTGTCTAGTTGGTTTGCTTGAAGACCTAACCCTCAATGTTGGAGATCTTGTTATTCCTGTAGACTTTTATGTTTTGCAGATGGGAGACGCTAGAGATGATGATCCTTCAACACTTATCTTGGGACGTCCATTCCTCTTTGCCACAAAGACCAAGATTGACATGGAAACAGGCTTGTTGTCACTTGCATTTGCTAGCAAGATATCAAACTTTTATATCTACGAGGATGTTGACCGCACATGCATGAAGAAGCCATCGGACATTGTGCACACACCATATCTCGGTGCCATATCTCCTTACCTACCGGACGAGATTGGTTGTGCAGCTAGACAAGCAGCTATGAGCGAAGTGTTCTCGTAAACTCAGGAGGATGTGAAGGTGAACCCGCCTGATCGATGGAGGATACACACGAGCACACCATTCCATGAGCAGAGTGAAGGAGTTGCTGGGATGAAGTTTGACCTCACACGCCAATGGGATCCTAACTTGTGATCCCTAATGAGGTATCGTCGAGCCAACGACGTAAAACAAAGGCGTTCACAGGGAGGCAACCTGGCAAATTTTTGTTTTTTATGTCGTTTATGTTTGCTTGAGTCTTGAGTCATGTTTTTTAAATTGTCTTTTGGGAAAAGAGATGTTTTGCATGCCGGAAACAGGTCCAACTCAGTGTGGATCGCGCCTAGTGCAAACATTGGCACCGCGCCCACATCACATTTTAATTGCGCGTCGAGTGTGAACATTAAGGCATTGACCGCACCCCTAATGTCTGTTGTGGGCGCGGTTGACCATTGACCAGCATTGACCAACTCGTTTGACTAGAATTCTCACCATCACGCGATGAAATGAGTGGAGTGCATGTTCAACTTTATTCTCTATTTACTTTTTCCCTATGTTTGTGTGTCTTGCATTGTTGTGTCTTTGAGCTTAAGTCGTACAGTGAGAACACGGCTTGGCTCAAAAGTGTGGGGTGGGAGAGTCAGTCAGTCACCTTTACTTTTCTTACAAATTGCACTGTGTCAGCACATTTCCATTTGAAAAATTGAAAGTATGAAATTTCTCTTCCGTTCTTGAATATGCAGTATTGGATGTTGATGTGAAATAGATGAGCTGACTATACTGTATTTTTCTCATGAAATCTGAATTTTGCTTTTACATGTGAATTTAACCCAATATGTGTCCTTTTTGGTTGAGATAAACAAGGATGTGGAGTTGATAGAAATGTCATAGAGAGACTTGACGAAGCATTCAAAGGACCGAATTTTGAGTTATATGGTTATGAGGATTTCGTGGAGGCTAGCACTTTGAGATGATAAGGTTCTGAGTGTGCTCCGCCGCTGCACGTTTATGTAGGTAGGCGGGATGGGAAAACAAACCGTCCTATCTCTAGTTCGAAGTAACCGGGAAAAGTTGGAGGCCCTCACCTTGACTCGCGTCAAAAAGGTCGAGGGTGAGAAAGAGAGGGGAGGTATTTCCATATGCTTGTGGGCGATGATTAGACCTCCTTCAAAAGAAAGGAAGAAAAGGACAAGCTATGCACAACAAAGGAGCAAAGCTTAAGAAAAATCAGCCAAATTGTGAAGGTTTATACAAAAAAAAGGTGAAGTACTTCATTCATACACAAGAGCCAAAGGCCAAAGAAAGTAACTACATCAAAGCTGTCCAACAAAAGAAGAAAGAAAAACTCAAAAACCTTGAAGCTCGAATGAATCACGTGCAAGAAAAAGCAATGAAGTGTAACAATATAGCTAGAGTTAAGGACAGCGAGTGCAGATCATGTGTCTAAAGAGGACTATCTCCCATTCATCCGAATTGGGTTGGATTTCAGCTCAAAGGTAACACGTAGCAAGTTAATTCTGTGTTAAGCATGATGATTTGAGTAATGATTGAGTTATGCGTAGAAAACAAGTCTAGACTACCGAATCATATTCATGTGCATCTATTCAGGACGTCGAAGAAATTATGGTATCATAATTAGTTTCCTTCTATGACTTAGTTCTTGTTCGGGACAAACAAGTTTAAGTGTGGGGTGATTTGATGAGTCGTATTCATACGACTCGTCGAATCAATTAATCCCATTTATTTCTACACTTTATTATGCGAACAATTACTTTTTAGTATGGTTTTGCATCTCAGGTATTTCGGAAGCTCTATTAGGAAACACGCATAAAAGATGACATTTCGTGCCAAAAACACCACAATGGCAGATCAGACTTTTGGAGGTTCGATCGAGTGCTGAGAATTGACCACAAATCATAAAAATACGAGCTTAATGTCGTTGCGTAGCTGACTCAATTTTCTACAACTCTCTAGTTCACACCAAGAGCATCCGAGGTCATTTGGATGGTCAAATTAAGAGCCGAAGTTGGAAATATTAGGGACCGCGGATGCATGCCATTTTATGAACAGTGTCCGCGGAGCTAATATGCACAGCATCCACGGCAGATTTCAGCTGAACCAAGATTTGGAATTTCAGCCCAAAAATAAGAGGCTTGGGTTAGGGTTTCCATCATCTTATAATCATCCATCATTCTATGAAGTTTGAAGACGGCTCTCGAGAGAAGGCGAAGCTTTCGACGAGAGAAGAGATTTTTCTACCTTTCATCGTGCATTGTGTTTTTATTTCAATTATGCGTAGCTGAACTCTTAATTCTGTTTAGGGTTTCGCGTATTGTGACTTATGTTTTGAGACTCTTTTCTTAATGCTATTTCATGTTTCTCTAGTTCTTGTGCTTCATCCTATGAATTGAATTGTTAGGTTAAGTGGAAACTTTGCCGTAAAGCTTAATTTGACAACCAATTCTTATTGTTAATATCTATTGGAAACTTTGCCGTAAAGGTAGATTGTAACACCTAGATTTAATAATACATTTGCCGGATTATTGTATTTAGGAAAGAACTAGAAGTCTAACACCTTTGTCGGGTTAGATTGTGGTGTATCACCTTTGCCAGGATACTTTAGGATATTACCTTTGCCGGAATTCCACACTTAGAAACTTGAGATTTGATATTTAGCAGTCGATGATAAACATGTCACAATAGAAACCCTAAGCCGAAAGTTCTCTCTGATTGAATTCTTCTTGATGTTTTCTCTTTTGCACTCAAAATCACTCACAACTTAAATTGTTTTTAGTGACAGCTTCAACAACACCAGCTCCCTTGGGTTCGACCATGCTTACCGATTGCTAGTAGTCGCAAGAAAATATAAATATTAAATTTGACGCGTCAGATGACGCGCAACAGGTGTCAACATCAAGCTCGAGACAATTGTACGACTTTTTTCTCATCAGAACTTCTCGAGACAAGTTTTTGAGTTTCCTATCATATTTTGTAGTATCACTTGCAAGGAGCTCCCACAATCCCTCCATCCTAAAGGGTATAACACTTTTGAAGGGGTTGAGTTTACATTTATAAGTTCACTGTAGACTTGATGAACAAGAATATAAGTGAGATTTGAGGTGGATTGATGCCTCAAGCATCTAAACCCCGTGAGAAGTTATGCGAGAAAAATAATTCTCTCAAGCGACACTATTGGGCACTTTGCTAGTCTAGCCATGAAGTTAAACTGGGTCTTCGATGGAAGTTGACAAGAGTTACGACACGGGACAACATAGTGTGGTCTCTCTTGATTTGCCTGTGTCAAATAAGTTTTCACGAGCTGACAATGGCTCATGCAAAAAACAAACCTAAGTTTTTTTTGCCATATTATGTTTCTTAGACACTGGGTATCTCTCTGGTTTTACCCGTATCGCTAGTGTCAACTTACTGTGACACGGGATAACACGAAGAAAAAACTAGCCCATGTTGATTCATTCCCTAACGCAATTCCTACTTTATTTTGGTTTGTTCTTTTTGTTTTTTTAACATGAGATGATGTACTTGTTACATTGACTAATGATGCATGTTTACAATTACAACTTCAATATCTATCTATTCACCCTTGTAATCATACACTACAGTTGTGACATGTTCCGACAATCTATATGCAGTGGTCACTTGTTTATTCTACAGAAATAATTATCATATGGGGAAACTGAATGAGCAGTCCTTAATCGACAACTTCATGTCAACAATATCTTAGGGATGTCCTTCACACTACACTTTTTAATTCTATATTTTTTTCGTTTAGGGACTAAGCTTCCTCTTAAGATCCTATAGTGCATTCTATCAAAAATATTCATGACATTTTTATTCTAGTTTTGTTGCTAATGACTTGATTTTGAATCTAAGATAACCATGACATTTTTATGACTGGATAATTCCTAGGAATCAATGTTGTTGTTATCTTTTGTCTATCTAATTATTTAGGAAACCTTTTTGCAACACTTGAACATAGAATTAGCAAGTATGAAAAATATGTTTCTTCTCTTGAAGAACTTAGTCATTGTTCTTAAGTGATCTCTATTCTTTTTCCAGGTATGCACACATCATTTATCATTCTAGTACATTGCTGATTCTTAAGTGTGGAGTCAACAAGGGTGACCCGATTAAACCAAAAAATTGTATATACAAGCACAAGCCAAAATAAGGCAAGCTACAAATGGAAAAAAAAAGCAAAATGTATTTGCAAGCACGAGCCAAAATAAGGCAAGCTACACAAAGAAAAATTCATGAATCATATCTCGGGAAAAATGCCTAGAAAAAGAAAAAAAATATGAGACACGCACTTAACTTTGTCAATGCAAATTCCATCATTTCTTCAAGTGTGTATGCATTGTTATTAGATAGAGGAGTGACTCTTGTACTAGTACATGAGCATGACTTTGTTTGGTGTAGTATTGAAAATCAACTGTGAAAGCTCCTCTATCCTAATGCATTATGGACTTAGCTTCTGAGACTTGGAAACGAGTTTTATGTCTTTAGCCCACGAACTATCTTTCTTGATAGCATAGGCATGCGATTGGTACATTTTTTTATGTTTCTAAGGTTAATGTCTTGAGTATATTGTGAAAAGGTTGAATGAATTGTTAGTTTAGTCATTGGATAACTCTGCTATTGATTTCTTTTGAATGCACATCTTTGTAGACTCATTGATGGTCCGAAATTCTTTTCAATAGGAGTTAGTCTTTCATTACTATTTTAGTCGTTGTCCATGGGAATTTGTTGCGCATTGACTAGATAATAGAAGTACTATCATGGTCACGCATATACCTAGTTGCAATTGTGATTTGTGATTATTCCCTTTTTGGAAGACTCTCATGAGACATTAACTCGTCCTATAGGGTAGGGCTTGGTGCATACTTTAAATGCACTCGAAATCCGTACCATATTGTGAAATTCTACACCCTGTTCAAGCTCGTGTTCAAGGTACAGTTGAGACGGACCTTGAACTCCTTTCACAACAGTTCAGCAGACAGAACAAATAACAAGAGCACACACAGAATGATAACCTAGTTCGGCCTCGCCTACTCTGGGGGGTTTCCCACACCCTAGAAGGGACACAAATCTTTATTACGAGTTTAGAGCTTACACGTGGACTTACGCTTACACCTTGTAATTGCCTAGCCTCTACACTCCGTCTCTCAGATTTGCAACCGAGGTTCACAGCAGTTCACCTCGATCCCCTTTGTCCCAACCTTCAGTTCAACCGTGCTCGACCTTCTCTTGAAGCTCGGTAGCTTTCTCTCGAAAGCGTGTTCGCCTTTGTTGTGTGCAGCAGTTGGATCGCTTCCAGGCATTCTGAGTAGCACGTTGATAAGACTGCTCTTGCACCGATGAATTTCCAGTGAGGAAAAACAACCGGCCGTTGCTTTCTTCTTCTCCAATCGGTAGGGTATACTCGTGTATATTTGATAGTGAAAGCGATGCAGATTATGGATGCCCTAGCATTGTATTTATATGCCAGGACGATCTCCAAATCTGCCCCAGATAATCCCAACAAATATTTAGGAAATATTCCTAAATATTTGATGTATATCTTTCTCAAATCGGTGGGAAGAATATACGAAGACTTCTTTCCCAAGTCAGCCATGCCGCCATCAGATCTTGTCATGTAGATATTAATTCAAATATCTGATGTTCAAATTCTTTGCTAGCCGACATCAGATCGAAATGACATTCGATCTTTTCGAACCTTCCAGAAACCATCTTGGCGTCTGCTCCATGTTGTACTGTAGTTCCAGAATGTGTTCGAACTCCCCCTGAACTCCTGCTCAAACTGTCTAACTACGTTTTGCCAAATACATGCCACTTAAGGGAACATCAATCTCCCCCTTGGCATTTTGGCAAAACCTAATCTACTAGATAACTAGATCTATCTAACTATCTAGACTTTAGACAATCTTGAGAGACAAAAATTATCTTCTGTCAAAATACTCCCCCTTTTTGCCACAAACTAGCAAGGAGTCCAATCTAAGTTTGAACAGCCAATCAAAATAGTGCCAGAACAAGCACACAGAATACGAAAGTTTCAAATGAAACAGAGTTTGGAATGAAGGACCTTCATGCTGACGACTTATCATCAGTGTCATCCTCAGTATCTGCATAATCAGATTCATCTTCACTTGGGTAGCTGAAGGGCACGAGCAAGCTTGTTGATGCGCCTGCGTTGTTCCTTGTCGTTGCAATGATGACATTCAGGTCCTTGAGCATCTTACTCCTCTCGTCACAGCTCATCCTAGCTCCCCCTCGACTCGATGACTCAGGGACATCTTTTCCTTTCTGATTTGGCCTCTTCAGATCGTTCACGTGACGGCCTTTATACAGCTAGTGATCAACGATGAACTTTCTGGGTGCCTTGGAGAGATGGTCAGTCGAGGACTTCAAATCTGGAGCTTGATGGATGATCAACTCATAGATCAGGGAAGGGAAGCATATCTAGTGAAGAGTTCGCTTTGAAGTAGCATGGTCAGCGATCTGTTTAAACATAACTCTACCCAGGTTGAACTTCAGCTTGTTCCCGATCTGATAAATTAGTTGGGTCATGTCCCGGTTGACCGTTGAACGGTGAGTTGAGGGTCTCAAGTTGAACACCGCAATGAAGAATAGCATTGAATAGAACGTTGAGAGCTCAGCTGTATGGACTACAGAATCAAGCCGCCACCAGACCGAGCCCGCAGTGATGGTGCTCACAATCTTCTCAAAATTTGACTCCTCTTCATCAACAACCGGGTCATCCATGGAGAAATACACTTTTATGAGCTCAGGATCAATCGTGATTTTCCTTCCTCGAACGAAGAAAACACCATACTCTACATCTCCAAGTATCCCAAACCTAGGGGGGAAGGTTTGCAATGGCCTCACTAACAATTTGTTCATTGAACGGTTTACCTCTGTCCAACGTCCAGAACAGATCAGTTTGCTTCAGCACCTCGATGAGTTCCTTCCCTTTGTAGCGAGACTCCTCCAGGACCCTTTCTGGGATAATTTTCCTTTTCTGAATGCATGACCACTTTCTCGCTGCATCTCGACTAGCAAACCAAATTCCTTTCTTAACCAAGCCAACTGGAGTAGTATCGGAATCAGGAGATGGGACTTCGCATCTCCCAGCATCCTCTGAAACAGGGAACGGAGCTTCACGTTTTCTTTTCTTAGATGAATCAGCTCCCCGTGCCATGTTGTCCACCTTTGCATCATCTTGGGCTGACTCCTTAGCAGATCTTTCAAAAGCCACCTTCTTCTTTTCCTTGTCATTCTTTGCCTTTTTGAGATTGACAAGAGGAACAAGGTCTTGGTCATCATCCGAAAGAGTAACCTCCTTTGAATCTGGCTTAGTAGCATCCTCACAAATGGATGAACCATCTTTCTGCATATAATCTCTACGAAGACCATCTTGAACAACAACTGGGTCGACCACTGTCTCCTCAACAGCAACTGCCACTGGAACTCCACCTGACCCAGCTTCTGTCTGAAGACCTGGGTCCTCTGAAGGCACACTTGCCTCTTTCACGACATCAGACATGAGGGCAGGTGCAGACTCTTCAACTCCAACAGCCTGGACTTCTGAAGGCTGATCTGATCTTGGCACTACTGGTATAGAAACCTCTGTTTGTAGATTTTCAACAAAATCATCAATATCCTTGAGCACACTGTCCAGTTCGTTATATTCTTTAGCATGATCAGATCCTTCCGTAATTGCATCATTCAACCCATCAACCTTTTCTGATGGATTAACCTCCTCGGTCACAGTCTCAACTTGCTCACCGTGATGTTCATCAACGATTCCTCCAAGATTTTCAATAGACTCATTATCAGAAGCTTCATTAATCACCAAATTCCTCTTCACTGAGGTCTCAAGAAACTTCTCTGTCTCCTCATCAGA
Organism: Rhodiola kirilowii; assembly: GCA_033675215.1. Classification (NCBI taxonomy): domain Eukaryota; kingdom Viridiplantae; phylum Streptophyta; class Magnoliopsida; order Saxifragales; family Crassulaceae; genus Rhodiola; species Rhodiola kirilowii. Next base: position 18,991,568 of record CM066198.1, read on the forward strand.
CATTGCTATGAGCCTCCCTCTGATTGAACTGATCTAGGCCAGACACTGTCTTGGAGAAACAACTCGTTGAGTCCCCTTCTTTCTCCGAAAACCTCTCGGACGAACATACCCAGAAGCATGAATTTTCTCCCTCCATACTCCTGATCCACCAGCACCCTTAGACACAGAGATGCTGGGCTCTCCTTCTTTCATGGAACCAGCACCATCTTCACAAATAGTAGCCCTACTGGCTTCACCACCCTTCTCACACCCCACATTCACAACTTCTTCCACCACAATATTTTCAACATCAGAAATATTTGCAGAAATGGAAGGGACAGTCTGAGATTTAGGGTATACCTCAGATTGGGGAAGAACTTGTGTCGAACCAGCATCGATTGATTTAGACGTATCAACCGCGTCCGACTTAGGGATTTCTACGGTTGTTCCTCCGCTAGTCTTCTTTGCTTCGGCCAATGGTTTGTTATCGGAGTGTAAAGGCGACACCTTTTTCACCTTCAGCACTTTCAATTTCGGAATACAAGGTTTCGCCGCCAGTGTCTTTGAAGACTGCATGCTCTCTTTCTTCTTCTCAGCAGATTTGACGCTGGATTTTGATGATTTTCTAGTGTTCACCATCGTTGTTGAGTGGATGAGCGGTTGAGAGATTTTGCAGGCTGCCGTTCTAGGGTTTGGAGGAGAGGGAGAAGACAACAGAACTAATTTTGTGTTTCAAAAAATACTTCGGCCTTTTCAACTTCCCAAATCAGTCAACTCCTAATTCAAATAACGGAATGAAAAATCTTTGAGAATATTCAAAAAATGTTTGTCTTCAAGCAGTGTGCCTTCTGTTCCAGCTCTCTTTCTTAGGTGGTCAGTCCAACTGTTTTAGCTGGGGTAATGATTTTGACTAACCACCGTTGGGCATAGTTAGTGTTTGATTACCCATAGACCCGAGGAGGATCTGGGTGTTCCAAACTATGAAATGCCGTGTGAATTGATGAAGGGCTTGGTCAACTGTACGTCCATTGTCATATGCTTCGGAGTTATCGCCCTCTGTTGCCCTATGTATTCATGTTTTCTTGTCTGATTCCTGGCATATTTCTGTGGGTATAGTACAAACTCCTTCTGCAACTGTGACACCTTCTGGTCCATCAGTTTCCTGGTACACTTGTCAGCATAGATTTGTGCGTTACTCCAATCAGACCTTGTGTGCAGGGTCTTGTCCACTCCCCCTCGCATAAATCGATGTCTGGCGTGTATATAGTCTAGAGTAAACCGTTGTTTGCCATACTCCTCAGCTCCCATCGGACGCATCAGACCCATTCCTATGGTATAACAGTTATTTGCACCCCTTCTTCCTTTCATCACAATACCATCATTCTTGTCTAAGACGAGGCGTTGATCACGATAGAATGACACATATTGTCCATCGTTACACAATTGACTGATGCTAATAAGATTCATTGTCAGACCTTCAACAAGGAGGGTGTCCTTGAGTGCAGGGAGATCCGGAACCTTTAATGTCCCACAGCCGATCACTTGACCCTTTCGACCATCCTCGAAGGTGACAAACCACATCTTATCAACAGGTCTAATATGAGTAAGGTATTTGGAGTTACCTGTCATGTGGGCGGAGCATCCGTTGTTGAAGTACCAACCGTCTTGAACTGTGTAACTTGAGGAGCAATAGGCCACCATGCATACCGTCTGGTTTTCCTTTGGTACCCAGACCTGTTTCTGTCGAGGGTTGGTCTGTTGTTGGTATGCCCGACGTTCAGCAAGAAATAGGCGACACTTCAGTTTGATGTGTCCCATCTGGTGGCAGTACCAGCAGTTGCACAAATCCATTCTTTGCATTATGGGAGTGTGATCACGACTTTGGACGGGTGTTCCACGGGTCTTTTTGAGATCAGCTAGGTTCTTTCCTTTGGACTGTTTCACCTTCTGTTCAGGCAGTTGATCCATCACATGTTTCGCTTCAACAAAGGTAGTGCCTTTTGAGGTGCCTTCTTTCCTAAACCCCAAGCCTCGATGTCCAGACTCCATCCTTTGATACCTGAGAATATCATTGAAGTCTTTAGTGCCAGAGTTTAGCATCCTTACCGATTGTTTAAGGTGGTTGAGTTCCTTCTTGGTGGTTGAATGATCCATTCTTTCAGATTCTAGCTGAAGTTCCAGCTGTTCTACCCTCCTTAGTTGGAACACCTCCTTGCGCTACAGATCTAGTATGATTTTCCTTAGACCCGCCATGCCTACAGGATGAGTTTCACGGTCCTTCTCCATGTTGATTTTCAGCGAAGAGACAGTACTAAGGAGCTCTGTTTTCTGAGCAAGCAGACACAATCTTTCCTGTTTCATCTCAGCCAGTTGAGTATTTAGTGAGTCTACCGTGCTTTCGAGCTCTACCTTCTGAGTAAGCAGTATCTCGACCTCCTGTTAGACCTTGTCTTTTTCTATAGTGATGCTTGCAACTTTGTCATTCAGCTTTTTGTTGACCTTGATCAGTAGCAACCACTTCTCATACAGATCTTTATATGTCTGAGCCAGAGACTCCTGCGTGAGTTCTTCATCGTCACTGTCTGAGAGGTCTTCAGCCGGGAGTTCCAACTGAGATGGTACTCCTTCACTGGTATTGCTACATTCTCCTAGAGCTGTGACGAACGCCACAAAGTTGGTGGTTTCACCTCCTCCTTTTTCTTTGTCTGACTCACTATCGCTGAAGCTAGCGACCATTGCCTTCTTCTTCATGAGATTGTGATTGGATGTGACCAAAACCCTAGCATTCATAGCACTGAACCTCTTCCTTTCCTTTGTTTGAGGAGTCTTACCTCATCTCACTGGACCTTGACTTGCCGGTTCTCCAATTTCGGGAACTAGTTGATGAAGGCTGACCTTGTTCTGAACCACGTCTGTTGATTTTTCGCACCATTCTGCCAAAGTTCTGAGCCATCATAGCCAGTTGCTCAGTGGTGCAGCCAGCTTCCAGTCTATCTTCTGATATGTCTGCTTTTAGGACGATTCCCTTCACATCTCCGGGTTGGAAATTATGATTAATCTCGTATGTTCTGAGAGAACCCATCAGCTCGTCCAGTTTCATTTTGGAGATGTCGTGCATTTCCTCAATGGCAGTGACTTTCATGGAAAATCTCGGAGGGAGTGACTTTAAGACTTTACTGGCCATCCTTTCTTCCTCCATAGGTTTCCCTAGTGCAGCAGCCTCGTTGGACAAGTCCAGAACTCTAGTGTTATATTCAGAGATAGTTTCACTTTCTTTCATCTTCATCTCTTCAAACTTAGTTGTGACATTCTGCATTAGGGAGTTGCGAACTTTGTCCGTTCCTTCATATGCCGTTTGGAGGATATCCCAAGCCTCCTTCGCCACTTCACAGTTGATGATTAGCTTCATAACGTTTTCATCTACTCCAGAAAAGATTGCATTCATCGCTTTTGAGTTTCCCATGGATGCTTTGTCATCGTCTTCAGTCCACAATGCTTCTGGTTTCGGAACAGGTTCTCCAGTGAGATTGTTCATCATAGGTTAAGTCCAACCTTTTAGGACTGACTTCCAAGCTTTTTCGTCTAAGGATTTGAGAAAGGATTTCATCATGGGTTTCCAGGTGGCATAGTTTGATCCTTCAAGCAACGGAGGTCTAGTGATGCTTTGTCCTTCCTTCAGAGTCATCTTGAACAGTTAGGATCCCACTCAGTGTGTCGAGTGCTGGCTCTGATACCAATTGAAATTCTACACCCTGTTCAAGCTTGTATTCAAGGTACAGTTGAGACAGACCTTGAACTCCTTTCACAACAGTTCAGCAGACAGAACAAATAATAAGAGCACACACAGAATGATAACCTAGTTCGGCCTCGCCTACTCTGGGGGGTTTCCCACACCCTAGAAGGGACACAAATCTTTATTACGAGTTTAGAGCTTACACGTGGACTTACGCTTACACATTGTAATTGCCTAGCCTCTAACACTCCGTCTCTCAGATTTGCAACCGAGGTTCACAGCAGTTCACCTCGATCCCCTTTGGCCGAACCTTCAGTTCAACCGTGCTCGACCTTCTCTTGAAGCTCGGTAGCTTTCTCTCGAAAGCGTGTTCGCCTTTGTTGTGTGCAGTAGTTGGATCGCTTCCAGGAATTCTGAGTAGCACATTGATAAGACTGCTCTTGCACCGATGAATTTCCAGTGAGGAAAAACAACCGGCCGTCGCTTTCTTCTTCTCCAATCGGTAGGGTATACTCGTGTATATTTGATATTGAAAGCGATGCAGATTATGGATGCCCTAGCATTGTATTTATATGCAGGGACGATCTCCAAATCTGCCCCAGATAATCCCATCAAATATTTAGGAAATATTCCTAAATATTTGATGTATATCTTTCTCAAATCGGTGGGAAGAATATACGAAGACTTCTTTCCCAAGTCAACCACGCCGCCATCAGATCTTGTCATGTAGATATTCATTCAAATATCTGATGTTCAAATTCTTCACTGGCCGACATCAGATCGAAACGACATTCGATCTTTTCGAACCTTCCGGAAACCATCTTGGCGTCTGCTCCACACTGTAGTGAAGTTCCAGAATGTGTTCGAACTCCCCCTGAACTCCTGCTCGAACTGTCTAACTACGTTTTGCCAAATACATGCCACTTAAGGGAACATCATACTGGATTAGGATTTAGTTCATGTTTTTTCTGCACGAACAAACACTAAGAGAGTATTTTGATACACATAAATCTTGACTATATTTTTTCTTCACATTTAGCTTATTCGCGATCACTTTTTTTTCACGAGCATGTACTTCATTTCCCAATAATTTTACGGTAAAAAATGAATTCGAGGCGAAACAAAGCATTATGTGGAGATTCGTGTAAAAATAGGACAGATTGACCTTCTCGACTTATTGTGCATGCCTAGACCGAATATGGTGTCCACATAAATAGGCTATAGCGTCTTGATAAGATAACTCAAAGTGCTACAACTTAGTGGTTTACTACAAGAGCGGAGAAAGTCCAAATAAGAGTCTAAGTGAGATTAGCTCAAGACACGTAAAAAGGAGCCTCGACACTATTTGCAATAATGTCGCCTGTGTCAACTTATGTTGACACGGCTGAAACAAGTTGTACGGAAATTGAGCCTTTTGACTAAGGTTCATCAAGTCAAAATCTTACGTAAAATGTAGAGAGATAATAGTTGAGAATTTGACTTATCAAAACACTCCACATTTGAGGTTTGATCATCCCGAGCAATTAGTCAAAGCACCTCACAAGTAAAACTAATCATTTATTCCTACTATTTAGCATATATTTATAGCTAAAGAAAATAAACTACTTCTAACTCATTTTCATAGGTGTTACGAGCGCATTTAGCGTATTCACTAAGCCTTGAAACCCCTAGGCTGCCCTAGTGGACTTGTAGTCTCGTGCGAGTTTTTAGGAACACAACTCGTAAATCCCTCGTGTGATCAACCCAGGTGGATAAAGTCCAGAGTGTATACTAGTTAGGCTATGATCATCCAAACAAAACCAGGTTACCCCACGTTAGAGCTCCGACCACCTAGAATAAGATCACTCTCGAGCCATTTAAAGTCACATGAGTCAGTGCATTCAATCAATGTCGGTGCTAAAACTATCCAAAGTCTAACCCCAAGTGCCTATTCTTTCTTGTGTTATGATGGTTGTGCAAGATTTTCAGGCTACCAGGGATGTGCCAGCCGCGCACCTGTGCTAGCAAAGAGGCTAGTCCACGGGCTAAACAACTTAACTCATTCTTTTTTTTAGTAAAGCTAGGCAGAGCCAGCACCTTTATTAATATGTGGTGGTTCAAAAAGCCTGAACCGTGGCTACAGGAGAGAGTCCTCAAGTGCTAGGAGCTAGTTATAGATCCTAGCCCCTGACAAACACCAAAAAGACTAAAAGAATGGGCCACAAGGCTACAAAAAAGATAATACAAACATTATGCAACACTGAGACATGAGGGTTACGTGATAGGTATGTCACGGGTGACAGAGGGTGGACGGGCATCATCCAAGGAACAAGAGACCGGGGCAGGCGGCCGAGTGTAGGCAGGGCCCAAGCAGGGGTGACCGTGGGTGTCTCCCAGAAGACTCAGACAAACGCTCAGGGGAAGGTGGGTGTGGTTGAGGATCACCCCATTGATATTACTGGCCGCGAGCACCATGGCTGGGTTATTAAGGCTCAGACACACTTTGGTGTTGGTCATCCCATTCACAGTGTGCCGGAGTTGGCGATACAGATAACTAACATCCCAAGAACGCTAGGCTTCTTCGACGGGGTGGAGGAACTCCATAAGGGGATGACAATCCTAGAGGTGACAGACTGATGACCGGTTAACATAGAGGGAGGCAACGGACTCTTTGCAAAAGGAAATTAGCTCCCGAATATCCGAGGAACGGGGAAAAGAGGAGGCATAGGCCCTGATGAACATGCTAGTGTGGGACCGAAGAATTGCCCCTCCGTGCCAATGGGTGCGATAGACTCTAATGCCTATGTTCAGCGTCACCCCATTCCAACCTGGCCTCCAATGCCGCCATCTGTTAAGAGGAGTAGGATTGGGCACTTTTTTCAGGTTTCGGACAAGGCGAGGGCCCAGATGCGGAGTCTGATGTGCATGGGCGTGGCATGGGACGAGTGGATGACTTGGTTGCGCCTAACCCAGCTGTCCCAAAGGCCGCAGTAGTAAAGGCCAGTGGCTACACGGTGACCATTGTTTTTGTGGGCGGCCCAGGACGGATGATAAGTAAGACCCCCAACTGAGTGAATTTTAAGCAACCCAAAATGAGAGAACATATACGACACGAGGTCCATGCCCCACTTACCTTCAAAGAACATGTGCCTTGTGGTTTCTGAGTTAGAGTGGCAGCATGGGCACCTCGAGGCACGAGAAATTCCCAAGTTTTGTACCTGAGCATCAGTAGGGATCCTGCGATAGATGAGCCTCCAAATGGCGACTTTAGGAGGCAGCCATGCATTCCAAATGGACTTGGTCCATCGAAGAACATGGTGGTGAGTGCGAAAGGATTCCATAAAATCCTTAACAAAGAAGGCTCTCGAAGAGGAACAAGCCATACCAGGCGATCATCAGTGATGGGACGTATTTGTACGACTCATCGAGTACACTAAACCCACCTTATTCGACACTCTGTCCTAAGAACATATGCTTGTTAATGTCGTTTTTGTGTATATAGGCATTTTGGAGTCCAAAGAGGAGCCACGCTAAAAAAAGGGAGATTTCTCCCAAAATGCAGCACAAGTCATTTCTGGTCGGGTGATGGACCATAATTATACGAATCAAAAACATAGTAAAACCTACAAAATTAGACTGTTTGTCTATCTAACTTCTGCTTGTTAGTCCCGATATATTTCTACAGGGTATTTTGGCGCTTAGAGAGAAAACACGCTAAGGAGAGGATTTTACGCTGAAAAGATGTTACGAGTCATTCCAAGGTCAAGATCAGACGCTGAATGAAGAAATCTCAAGATCCTGACATTGAATTACTCAAATCAAATCCAACCGAAGAGCAACCAAAGTCAGTCCGGAGCGAAATTGGACTGATAGTTTTGTGAAAAGACTGCACAAAACAGTCAAAACTCATCCATGGACCAAGGTGACCGGCGGCTTGGCTTGGAGGTGGCCAAGGGAGGAAGCCTCCCCTCCATGGTGACCGGCCACCGGTGGCTTTTCCTCCCCCCAACCGGCGGCTTTCTTCCCCCCCATGTGGCGCGTCCTCCTTGCACCTCCTCCTCCTCCCTTGGATCAAAACCACATGCCACTCATCTCCACCCTCCATTCCTCCTCCCTTTGGCTATAAAAGGAGCTCATCCCCTCCTCATTTGTATCATCCTCATTCCAAAACATCCTCCACCATAGTTAGTGAGAGAAGCTCTCACTTCTCTCTAGAGTTTGGGCACTACTATTGTAATAATCTTACTCTGGAATCAAAGCTTGATCCTTGGCGCTTCAACGGTTTTGTAAGTCTTTTCGTATTTACTTTACTGTCTTTCAAAACCCTTGCTTTTCCGAGTTCATAGTTACGATGTCCAGTGCCATGAATAGTAGTAGCTAAACTATTTTCGGTTGAAGGTGTGTACTTGTATCATAAAATGTTTTAGACCCTGCACTTAATGTCGCTTTGTGTTCAAAACTTGATCTATGTGCCATATATAGTCAGAATTTCCAAGGTTGAGTGGAAGCTGTAACAAGCAAAGCTCTTCCGTGGGGATTCGTGAACATACTCGGTAAGTGGAAGCTGTAACAAGCAAAACTTATCTGAGGAGTTCGACTTATCTAAAAAATCATTTTGGGAAATCGTAACAGAAGATCAAATGGATGCACACAAGGCTAAGATACTTCGAAAGGAGGAATTAGTCTAAATTAGAACAAGTGTTTCAAACGATGTTGCAAGTCTTGCGTTTAGAAATGGCCTCGATTCATCTTTGAACACTTAGTATGATCATTAATGGTCGATGATAAACAGACTATGATACAAGGCCACCCTTGAAACCAAATGCTTTCCTTTAAATTGTAATATCCACTGTAACTTTACCTCTCAGTACTAAAATCACAACCAACCCACACTACTCTAAGTCCTAAAATCACAACCAACTCCCAACTGTCCAACTTAAAGAACAACTATTCACCTGACTCCCTTGGGTTCGACCCCTACTTACCACTTACTACCCAGTAGTGAAGTCGCGAGTAGCGGAAAATATAAATTTATTTGTACAGAGAACATTGCACCTTAACGACAGTGCAGTGGGCTCTGTCAAATTGGCGCCGTTGCCGGGGAGTTAGCTTCCGACTAGTTGTTCTTTTCTTTTCTTTCTCTCTCTTAAATTCTCAAACGCGCTACTGCTCAACCATGTCATCATACTACGGAAGCGAACCTTGGAATGATGGGGGCAGCAACCTTATGTTTAAAATGCTCAACTGTCTCCCCAAATTCGGAGGTGCTCTTGGAGAAGATCCCGTGAAGCATACACAGACGTTCCACTCCATATGCAGCCACATGAGGCCTAAAAATGAATCGCTAGAGGAGTTTAAACTTAAATGCTTTAAATTTTCTTTAACTAACTCCGCAATAGACTGGTATTACTCATGTGCTGCTTATGAAGGCAATTATGGGGATCTACAAACCAAATTTCTAGAAAAGTTTTGCCCGCCATCTCTCCGACTTAAACCCGCGGGAAAATTCTCAATCTTGAACAATCCCGGGATGAAACTTTGGACGAGTACTTGGCGTACTTCGACTCCATTGTGGCGAGCTGCCCGCACCATGGATTCACCAACCACTATCTTATTCAAAGGTTTCTTGCTGGAATGACGCCCCTTCAGTGGAAAAAACTTAACGATGCAGCGGGAGGCTCAATCATGAAGTTAACCGTGGCTGAAACTTGGGACCTCATAGACGAGTTGGCAGAAAGCACAAAACAAAGGCCGATGCACCAAACTGATGACGAAGCAACGACAGAGGATGAAGACTCACAAATAACCGAAGAAGAACCGGCCAGGACAGGCCCAGTCCTCACTGTCGAAGCACCCAACACGAGCACATGCAATCTGCCCGAGGAAGTCCCGGACGTCACCACCAAATCAGCCGAGACATACCTGGACCTCACTGCCAAACTAACCGAGAAAATCACGACAGGCCCGGTCCTCACAGAAGAGCTGCTCGAGAAAGGCCCTGTCCTTATTGTCGAGAAGCCCCTACTTAACCCTTCATATTCTATGAAGATCACGGCTACCAAAGATGAGATGATCGATGATACAGTGCTAGGCGAGTTGGAGGAGAAGCATGAGCCAAAACAATCAACGCAGGAGCTCCCGCTCGTCGCAAGCCAAGAAGAGTGATGGACCATAATTATACGAATCAAAAACACAGTAAAACCCACTAAATTATACTGTTTGTCTATTTAACTTTTGCTTGTTAGTCCCGATATGTTTCTACAGGGTATTTTGGACTTTAGAGAGAAAACACGCTAAGGAGAGGATTTTATGCTGAAAATATATTACGAGTCAGTCCAAGGTCACGATCAGACGCTGAATGCAGAAATCTCAAGATCCTGACATTGAATTACTCAAAACAAAATCCAACCGAGGAGCAACCAAAGTCAGACCGGAGCAAATTGGACTGTTGGTTTTGTGAAAATTGCACAAAACCACACAACCTCCTCTTTTCCTTCTAGAAGAGGCGGCTAAAGGAGGAGAGCCTCCTCCTCACATGGGAGGGGGGCTAAATGGAGCCACCATAGGGATGTGACACTTGTCCCTCTCCTCCTCCACATCTCCTCCCTCCTCCTCCCTTGGATGCACAACCACATGCCACCATCCAAGCCCTCCATTCCTCCTCCCCTTTAGCTATAAAAGGAGGCTCTCCCCTCCTCATTTTAACATCTCATTCAAAAACATCCTCCACCATAGTTAGTGAGAGAAGCTCTCACTTCTCTCAAGAGTTTGGGCACTACTATTGTAATAATCTTACTCTAGAATCAAAGCTTGATCCTTGGCGCTTCAACGGTTTTGTAAGTCTTCTCGTATTTATTTTACTGTCTTTCAAAACCCTTGTTTTTCCAAATTCGTAGTTATGATATCCAGTGCCATGATTAGTAGTAGCTAAACTCTTTTCGGTTGAAGGTGTGTACTTGTATTGTAAAATGTTTTAGACCTTGCACTTAATGTCGCTTTGTGTTCAAAACTTGTTCTATGTGCCATATATAGTCAGAATTTCCAAGGTTGAGTGGAAGCTGTAACAAGCAAAGCTCTTCTGTGGGGATTCGTGAACATACTCGGGTAGTGGAAGCTTTAACAAGCAAAGCTATCTGAGGAGTTCGACTTATCTAAAACACCACTTGGTCGATCGTAACTGAGAGATCAGGTGGATGCACAAAAGGCTAAGATACTTAGAAAGGAGGAATTAGTCTGAAGTAGAACAAGTGTTTTAAACGATGTTGCAAGTCTTGTGCTTAGAAATGGCCTCGATTCATCTTTGAACACTTAGTATGATCATTAATGGTCGATGATAAACAGACTATGATACAAGGCCACCCCCGAAACCAAATGTTTTCCTTTAAATTGTAATATCCACTGTAACTTTACCTCTCAGTATTAAAATCACAACCAGCCCACGCTACTCTAAGTCCTAAAATCACAACCAACTCCCAACTGTCCAACTTTAAGAACAACTATTCACCTGACTCCCTTGGGTTCGACCCCTACTTACCACTTACTACCCAGTAGTGTAGTCGCGAGTAGCGGAAAATATAAATTTATTTGTACGTACAGAGAACATTGCACCTTGACGACAGTGCAGTGCGCTCCGTCAAATTGGTGCCATTGCCGGGGAGTTAGCTTTCGACTAGTTGTTCTTTTCTTTTCTTTCTCTCTCTTAAATTCTCGAACGCGCTACTGCTCAACCATGTCATCATACTACGGAAGCGAACCTTGGAATGATGGGGGCAGCAACCTTATGTTTAAAATGCTCGACTGTCTCCCCAAATTCTGAGGTGCTCTTGGAGAAGATCCCGTGAAGCATACACAGACGTTCCACTCCATATGCAGCCACATGAGGCCTAAAAATGAATCGCTAGAGGAGTTTAAAGTTAAATGCTTTAAATTTTCTTAAACGAACTCCGCAATAGACTGGTATTACTCATGTGCTGTTTATTAAGGCAATTATGGGGATCTACGAACCAAATTTCTAGAAAAGTTTTGCCCACCATCTCTCCGACTTGAAACCTGCAAGAAAATTCTCAATCTTGAACAATCCCGGGACGAAACTTTGGACGAGTACTTGGCGTACTTCGAATCCATTGTGGCGAGCTGCCCGCACCATGGATTCACGAACCACTATCTTATTCAAAGGTTTCTTGCTGGAATGACGCCCCTTCAGTGGAAAAAACTTAACGATGCAGCGGGAGGCTCAATCATGAAGTTAACCGTGGCTGAAACTTGGGACCTCATAGACGAGTTGGCAGAAAGCACAAAACAAAGGCCGATGCACCAAACTGATGACGAAGCAACGACAGAGGATGAAGACTCACAAATAACCGAAAAAGAACCGGCTAGGACAGGCCCAGTCCTCACTGTCGAAGCACCCAACACGAGCCCATGCAATCTGCCCGAGGAAGTCCCGGACCTCACTACCAAATCAGCCAAGACATACCTGGACCTCTCTGCCGAACTAACCGAGAAAATCACGGCAGGCCTGCTCCTCACAGAAGAGCTGCTCGAGAAAGGCCCTGTCCTTATGGCCGAGAAGCCCCTACTTAACCCTTCATATTCTATGAAGATCACGGCCAACAAAGATGAGATGATCGATGATACAGTGCTAGGCGAGTTGAACGAGAAGCATGAGCCAAAACAATCAACGCAAGAGCTCCCACTCGTCGCAAGCCAAGAAGAGCCTCCTGAAAGGTGTAAGGACCAAGGATGGCCAATCATCTCTGTCACAAAGAAGAGGGTTAGCAAGGGCGCATGCTTGAGGTCGCTTGGCAAAAGACTGAACTTCCAAAACTGCAAGGATGCCAACCGACCATACATGAAGAAGCGGCAAAGACATGGGCCGAAAGAATGGAAACCCGGAAGGAATAACAAGCGAGCACGACTCATTGGACCAGCAGCTATGGTCAAAGAGGCTTCACCCTCTCGGAGCAAAAGGGCAGCCGAGAAGAAATTCGACCTCAAGCACCCATGGGATCCCTACTTATGATCCTGGAATGAGGTATCGTCGAGCCAACGACGTTAAACAAAGGCACTGGTCGGGAGGTAACCCGACATCTATCTTACTTTCAGTCTTTTATTTTATGTCATTTAGTTTTTGCCTTGTGTCATTCTCACCTTTCCTGTATATATTTGCTTGCATGACTTTGGAACTAAGTCGTGCTGAAAGGCACGCTATCGTTCAAAAGTGTGGGGTGAGATCCACCTTTAGAAATAAATAACATGTTTTCTTTTTTAGTGTTATCTTTTTGAAAATATGAACTTAAGAATGTGAAAAAGATAAGTCATAATTCATGCATTAACCTTGTGAAAATTCAACTGTTTAAAAACTTAGAATGTACTTTCTCATTTGTCCCTTTGTGCTGAGATAAACTAGGGATGTGGAGTTGATAGAAATGCCCTAGAGAGGCTTGGCAAGCAATCGAAGGACTGAATTTCACTATATGGTCTACGAAGTCAGTGGAGGCTGCACTTTGGGTTTTTTAGTTTAGTCAAGAGTCAGCTCCGCCATGCAGTGTTTATGCATAAAAAATGAAGAAGGCGGGACGGGAATCAAACCGTCCTATCTCTAGTCAAAGTAGCCGGGAAAATAAATGAGCGACCCTCATTTTGACTCGCGCGAACGGCAATGATGAGAGAGAGCGGGGAGGTATTTCCATAGGCTTGCGGGCAATGATTGGACCTCCCAAAAAAAAGGCTTGAGAAAATGGACTAGAAAGTCACAAAGACGCAAAAAGCTCAAAGAAGCAAATCAAGAGGCCAAAGGCCCAAAATTGTGAAGGTTTTAACAAAACAAAAATTGACGTACTCAAAGAGTCAAATCAAAGGCCAAAGGCCGATTCACTACAAAAAAGCAGTCCCTCGCCAAAAAAGAAAGAAATCAAAAAGGCTCAACTCATCTGCGAAACCCGAACCGAATCACGTGCTAGAGAAAGCTACAAGGAAACCATATAGTGCAAGACAGTCCCGAGGTTGCAGTCCAGGAGCCTAAAAAGGGCTATCTCCCGAAACATCCAGAATAATTTGCATCTCGGCACGGAGGTACAAGTATCAAGTTTCTTCTATTTATTTACGCATCTTAATTTGGTAATAAGTAGTAATGCATGAATTAGGATAAGTCTAGTACCACATTCTAATTTTCATATTTTAAACCAAACTTAGTGCCGCCCTTTAATAGCATTGTTCGGGACGAACAACTAAAAGTGTGGGGTGATCTGATGGACCATAATTATACGAATCAAAAACACAGTAAAACCCACTAAATTAGACTGTTTGTCTATTTAACTTTTGCTTGTTAGTCCCGATATGTTTCTACAGGGTATTTTGGACTCTAGAGAGAAAACACGCTAAGGAGAGGATTTTACGCTGAAAAGATATTACGAGTCAGTCCAAGGTCACGATCAGACGCTGAATGTAGAAATCTCAAGATCCTGACATTGAATTACTCAAAACAAATCCAACCGAGGAGCAACCAAAGTCAGATCGGAGCGAATTCGACTGTTGGTTTTGTGAAAATTGCACAAAACCACACAACCTCCTCTTTTCCTTCTAGAAGAGGCGGCTAAAGGAGGAGAGCCTCCTCCTCACATGGGGGGGGCGGCTAAATGGAGGCACCATAGGGATGTGACACTTGTCCCTCTCCTCCTCCACATCTCCTCCCCTCCTCCTCCTCCCTTGGATGCACAACCACATGCCACCATCCAAGCCCTCCATTCCTCCTCCCCTTTAGCTATAAAAGGAGGCTCTCCCCTCCTCATTTTAACATCTCATTCAAAAACATCCTCCACCATAGTTAGTGAGAGAAGCTCTCACTTCTCTCTAGAGTTTGGGCACTACTATTGTAATAATCTTACTCTGGAATCAAAGCTTGATCCTTGGCGCTTCAACGGTTTTGTAAGTCTTCTCGTATTTATTTTACTGTCTTTCAAAACCCTTGTTTTTCCAAATTCGTAGTTATGATATCCAGTGCCATGATTAGTAGTAGCTAAACTCTTTTCGGTTGAAGGTGTGTACTTGTATTGTAAAATGTTTTAGACCTTGCACTTAATGTCGCTTTATGTTCAAAACTTGTTCTATGTGCCATATATAGTCAGAATTTCCAAGGTTGAGTGGAAGCTGTAACAAGCAAAGCTCTTCCGTGGGGATTCGTGAACATACTCGGGTAGTGGAAGCTGTAACAAGCAAAACTATCTGAGGAGTTCGACTTATCTAAAACACCACTTGGTCGATCGTAACTGAGAGATCAGGTGGATGCACAAAAGGCTAAGATACTTCGAAAGGAGGAATTAGTCTGAAGTAGAACAAGTGTTTTAAACGATGTTGCAAGTCTTGCGCTTAGAAATGGCCTCGATTCATCTTTGAACACTTAGTATGATCATTAATGGTCGATGATAAACAGACTATGATACAAGGCCACCCCCGAAACCAAATGTTTTCCTTTAAATTGTAATATCCACTGTAACTTTACCTCTCAGTATTAAAATCACAACCAACCCACGCTACTCTAAGTCCTAAAATCACAACCAACTCCCAACTGTCGAACTTTAAGAACAACTATTCACCTGACTCCCTTGGGTTCGACCCCTACTTACCACTTACTACCCAGTAGTGTAGTCGCGAGTAGCGGAAAATATAAATTTATTTGTACAGAGAACATTGCACCTTAATGACAGTGCAGTGCGCTCCGTCAAGGAGCCTCCTGAAAGGTGTAAGGACCAAGGACGGACAATCATCTCTGCCACAAAGAAGAGGGTTAGCAAGGGCGCATGCTTGAGGTCGCTTGGAAAAATACTGAACTTCCGAAACTGCAAGGATGCCAACCGACCATACATGAAGAAGCGGCAAAAACATGGGCCGAAAGAATGGAAACCCGGAAGGAGTAACAAGCGGGCACGACTCTCTGGACCAGCAGCTATGGTCAATGAGGCCTCACCCTCTCGAAGCAAAAGGGCAGCCGAGAAGAAGTTTGACCTCACCCACCCTTGGGATCCGACCTTATGATCCATGATTGAGGTACTGTCGAGCCAACGACGTTAAACAAGTGCACTGGTCGGGAGGTAACCCGACACTATCTTACTTTCTGTCTTTTTATTTTCTGTCTTTTAGTTTTTATCAATAAGTCGCTCTCACCCACTTGGTGCATAGAATGATTTGACTATTTAGGAATTGGTTTTTGGAGCACGATCGGATCAGCCAGGCAGCTTCCGTGAACTACCGGGCTTGCGCTGAGAGTTCAAGACCCCAGCCAAACTCCCTCGATTATCCAGCCTCATGCCATGTCATTCGACACAGAAAGGGAGTTCTGATCTTACCTTTCCTTAATATCATTTCCTTCTCGTAATTGTCTGCTTGCATGGCTTTTGAACTAAGTAGTGCTGAAAGGCACGCCTTCGTTCAAAAGTGTGGGGTGAGATCCGCATGTGTACATAAATAAATAACATTTTTTTCTTTTTTAGTGTTATGACAGAACCGCTCGTCGTCAAAGCGATTGTGCAAATAAATTTATAATAGTCCGCTACTCGCAACTATACTACTAGGTAGTACTTGGTAAGTAGGGGTCGAACCCAAGGGAACTAGGGGAATAATTGTTCTTCGGGGGGGATTACGCAGCGTGGGAGCGTGTTTAAGGTCGGTTGGTTGGTTTTAAAGCTACCAGCTATTTTGATTGATTGATTGATTGGTTGGTTGATTTTAATACTGGAAAGTAAATTACAGTTTATAATTAAAGAGAAATGTTTGGTTTCAGGGGACTTGTATTATATCCTGTTTATCATTGACCATTAGTGAATCATCTAAGTATTCAAACGGTGAATCGAGGCTAGTTACAGCTCAAGACTTGCAACACCGGTTTAAAGCAACTCCTGTTCTATTTCAGTCTAGCGCCAATACCCTAAGGTATGCTGGCCTGGGTGCATCCACCTGATCTCACAGTTACGCTCGACCAGATGGGGTTTAGGATGAGTCGAACTCCTCAGATAGCTTTGCTTGTTACAGCTTCCACTACCTGAGTATGATCACGAATTCCCACAGAAGAGCTTTGCTTGTTACAGCATCCACTCAACCTTGGAAACTCTGACTATATATGGCACATAGAGCAAGTTTTGAATACTAAGACTAAACACTAAGTTAATAGTCTTAAAACATTTTATAATATAAGTGCGCCCCTTAGACCGAACTACAAGTTTAGCTACTATTCATCGCGCTAAACATTATACTAAGGAAATAAAACAGTTGAATAAATACGAAGAAATACTTACAACCGTTGAAGCGCCAAGGGAGCTTTCCTTTATTTCCAAAGCAAAATTACAACTTTACAAATATTACAACTTCTAGAGAGAGAAGTGAAATTGGATTGAGGTGTGTCAAATGAGGAGGAGGAGCTCCTCCTTTTATAGCCCAAAGGGGAGGAGATGGGTGGTGGAGATGGTGGATGAACAGGGTGTCGTCGTACCTGTGCAAAAACAATTTATATTTTTCCTCGCTCTTGGCTGTGGGTTAGTACAGTGATGAGTAAGGGTCGAACCCTAGGGAGCTAGATGGTTACTACTTCGTTCTGAAATAGAGAAAAAACAAGAAACTAGTGTGAAAGTAAAGGTTAATGTAATGATCGAAAATTGCTACGGGATTTATCAATCAGAGAAGATATTCAGGTTAGGGTATTATTCAATTGTGACTTCGTTTATCCTTGATTTCTAAGTATTTATTCTAGCTTTCTTAGGGTTACTCCTGGTCTGGTTATAGCCGTTTAATTCTAGCAAACCTAATACTCCTGGTCTGGTTATATTAGGTTTCGTGCAACTACTTATTCTAACTGGGTCGGTATCAAATAAGCAGTGAAAAGATAGTAAGGATTACTATGTTAAGTTGTACCCTCTCGGATCTCCCCTTAACCTAATAAATTCAAACTAATAATGTGCACAAGAACTAAATAGAAAGCATGAATAATGTTGAAGAACAGAATCTCAAAACAATCGTCACAATTATTTAACCCTAACCCGAATAATTGGATTAGTTACACATCGACATAAGTAAACAATGCAAATAATAAAAGGAAGAAACTTCACTAATTGACCGAGATGAAGAACAGGAGGAGCAAGGCACGGCTGAAGCAAGGAAGACTGAGATCGATGGATTTCTCTGTGATTTTCGGATGCTTTGAAGACTGCAGGATCTCCTGTATTTATAGGGTTTGAGAAACCCTAACTTGGTGATAAAGCTACGAAACCCTAGCATCGCATGCAACTTGGGCCGGCTGCTGGACTTTGGACGTGCGAATGGATGAGATGAGGCTCGGCTGGCCGGACGGATGGAGCTCGGATGGATCAGCGCTGGAGTGCTCGGATGGCCAGGCGCATGCCCGCTCGGATGCCCGGATGAAACAGCGCTGAGCGCTCGGAGGTCCGGACTGGGTCTTCGGCTGGGACGCGCATGCCTGCTCGGATGGCCGGGCGCATGGCCGGGCGCATGGCCGGGCGCATGGCCGGGCGCATGGCCGGGCGCATGGCTCGGACAGCCGATCGGATGCCTGCCTTTTCTCGGACGTGGCCTGCTTCTCTTCGGCCATCTTTTGATTTCCTCGGGCCATTCCTCATTCTTCTCGGCCATTCTCCATTTTAAGTGCATATAAACCGGCCATAAACTCCTTGTGATGTTTTTGGCTCCAAAAGCCGTCTTTTGAATGCGATTCCTCTTAGAGCGTCCAAATTACCTGAAATGCGAAACAACACTAAGAAGTAACTGTTTGCATATAAAAGTACTGGAATTGGTGGGATTTGATGACTCGATGAGTCGTATAAATACGGCTCATCAAACCACCCCACACTTAAACTTGTTCGTCCCGAACAAGAACTAGGTCATAAGAGGAAATAAGTGATGTACGAACATCACAAAGCTTCGGTCATCCTAGACGTGCTACATGGACATGAATCGATTACTCTAGATCTCGCCTGTTATGCATGCTTGCTACTAATGTCATTGTGCGAAAAACATGGGGTTAATGATACGTGTTACCCTTGAAGCCGAGATGCAAACCAATTCGGATGTCTCGGGAGATAGCCCTTTTCAGACCCATGAACCCTCATTCTCGGACTCGAACTCGCTGCTATATGGTTATGCTTTGCCGCTTTTTCTTGCACGTGATTGATTCGAGCTCCAAAGTGATGAGTACTAATCGGTCAGCTATAGTGTCATGGGATCTGATATTTCAATGATGCTTTCACTTGATTTTGTGTGGACTATCACAATGATGGTGGATTTGTTGCTTTGTAGTGCGGATTGTGACTTGCTCGAACCGTGGTTCCTTCTCCTTTTGACGCGAGTCAAGCCGAGGGTCGCTCGTCTATTTTCCCGGTTACTCGGATTAGAAACCTTCCTGCTCTTACTCATCCTCGTCCTTTCGACACGGGTCAAGTCAAGGGTCGCTTGCCTATTTTCTCAGCTACTTGGACTAGAGCTTGGACGGTGTGAAGTATTCCCGTCCCGACCAACCGCAAAGGTACCGCAGTGGCGGAGCAGACTCGTACTATGTTGCCTCGAAGTGCTAGCCTCCACGAACTCCACATAACCACATATCCTGAGTTCGGCCTTTGAACGATCTGTCAAGTCTCTCTAGGGCATTGCTATCAACTCCACATCCCTGTTTATCTCAACTAACAAAGGCATGCAAAATTTTAAGATCACATGTTAGTCGCACAAATCAATTTTCACCAAAGACATGCATGTAAAGTCGGCTATATCTATTTCACCCAATCACTATCCAATACTGCAAGTCTAGGAAATAGTGAAGTATCATGTACAAAAATTTTAAAAATGACTCGAAACGTGCTGACTCTGTATGGTGGGCATGCTGACTCGATAACTGACTCATAACTGACTCTCCCACCCCACACTTTTGAAATGAGCCGTGTCCTCACGGCACGACTCAAATCTAGACACACAAATGCATGCGATAAATAGATAAGGAAAGGAAAAGGGTAGAACGAGACTCCCCTGGGATATAGTCGGTGGTCGGCTGAACTCGGATCAAGTCCGGGGGCTAAAATGCGTAGCTCCAAGAGAATTTTCCGGCCGACTAAGTCCAATCCCTGCAAAATGAAACCGATTCCTTTCCAAGGTACAATGTGACAATAATGACTCATAAATAACATAGTAAATAAACAAACTGAAATGTAAAGACGTGCAAACCATGCAGGGCTGCCTCCCTGCGAGCGCCTTTGTTTAACGTCGTTGGCTCGACAGTACCTCTGTAGGGATCACAAGTTAGGGTCCCATGGGCGTGTGAGGTCATATTTCTACTCAGCAACTCCCTCTGTTCGTCCAGTGTGCGCATCTAGCTGTGCGCTCTGCTCTACTCTCCAAGATTCAGATGGTTTCTTCCCCTTATAGCCTCGAGAAGATGTGGACATCTTGGCCATAGCTGCTGGCCTGGTAGTTTGTAGAGCCTGCTCTGGTGGGTCTGGAACTAGGGTGTCGTACTCTGATGTGTGCACAATGTCTGGCGGTTTCCTTGTGCGTGGACGATCGTCATCCTCGTAGACATAGAAATCGGCCTCCTTACCACCATATGATAACGATAGTAGGCCTAAGTCCATGTTGATCTGAGTCTTCGTGTCGTAGAGGAATGGCCATCCCAAAATCAGTCCTGGTGGCTCGCCCTTTCTGGAATTCTCCATCTGTAAGACATAGAAATCTGCAGGCACAGCAAGATCTCCTACCTGAAGGGTCAGATTTTCGAGAAGTCCAGTGGGGCGAACACACGACCTGTCTCCCAACTCTATAGATAGCTTAGGGGGCTTCAACGAACCGAGGTTCAGCGAGTAGTACAGAGAGTAAGGCATCACATTGATGGCAGCACCTAAGTCAATCAAGCAGTGGGGTATCTGGGTCTTGCCGATGCCACAGGTGACTGTGAAGGCTCCTGGGTCCTTATTCTTTCCTGGAGGTGTCTCATGGCTCGCTGTAGGTGACGGCCTCATCATCTGATCGGTTTGTGTTGGCCTGACCACCATCCTTGTTTCTGACTCAGCTTTCTCACATATCTGATGTCCACGAGTAACTATAGCATAAGAGGACCCATGAGTTGTAGTGTCTTTGATGACAAGGGCCGGTGCTTCCTCAGGTATAAGCTGGCCGAATTCCTCTGTTGGTTTGATGGTCTCTTCAACTGCTGCATCCACCTTAATCACCTCAACTAGGCTGACGTTTCCTCTCGGGTTTTCAACTGTCTGTGAGGGGAGTCGTCCTGCGTGTAGACTAGCTGCGAGGTCTGAGACTGTAGTAGTGAGCTGGGACATTTGCTTCTTCAAATCTTCTATGTCTCCTTTGGTCGTGGCCCGATCCTGAATCACAGCTGATGCCAGATCTTTTATCATGTCCTCGAGAGCCTTGTTGGATGAGCCTTGATTGCTCAGACCTGGCTGATTACTGTTCTGTCCTCTCTGCTGGTACTGATTTGGTGCATTCTATTGGTACTGTCCAGGCGTATTTTGCCGAAACTGATGATGAGGATGCTGGTAAGGCTGCTGGGTCTGCTGAGGTGCATTCTGACATGCTGTCTGCTGTTGCTGGTTGTTGTTCCTCCAGGTTCCCTGATTGGGTGCTGCTGCGCCATATTGCTTGACTGGGCCTGGTTGGTTGTCAAAATTCTGATAGTTGCCCACTGCATTCACGTCGGCCTGAACGTCAGTCTGTAAGGTAGGGCACTCGTCTGTCTTGTGTTCTGTGGATGTACAAAACTCACATGGCTTGACCTGGACTGGCGTCCTTCGGACTACATGCTTCATTAGCTCCCTCATCTCCTTGAGTTCTGCGAACACAGCACTGATAGAGGGCGCAGCGGCTGATACGTTCTTGGTGCGGGCATACTCGTCCTCTTTTGTGGTCTCATCCTGGAATCGCTCACCCTCTGCCACTGATATGATCTTCTGCTTTACTCTGGCTGGGGTCATGTTCATGAGTTGGCCTCCAGCCGAGGCCTTTAGTAGCTTCCTGTCCATCCTGCGAAGTCCATCCAGCATATATTCCACGATCAACTTCTCCGGGAGCTCCAGATTGCAGCAACTCTTCTCCAAGGCAAGGAACTTCTCCACGTACTCGTACATGGTCTCGTTTGGGCCTTGCCTGAGCTCTTGCAATTGTCTCCGGACTTGCGCTGCACGCCCTGCTGGATAGTACTTGCTGAAGAACTGCCTCTACATCTGCTCCCATGTATAAATACTGCCTGAGGGTAAAGATAGGAACCAATCTGTAGCGGCATCCTGTAGTGAGAAATAGAAGGCCTTCAGTTTGAAGTCATCCACTTCGACTCCGTGTGGCCTGAGGTTCAAGCATATCCCGTGAAAACGCGTCAAGTGAGACGTGGCAGACTCTCCCTTCCTTCCTGAGAACTTAGGCAAGTGGTGGACGACTGAGGTGCTGATTGCGATGGCTGCGATGTCTGGTCCTTCATGAATTGGCCATGACTGGTCTCTAAAACTAGGAACCGAGAGCTCGCCCATAGTAGGTCCTTCATCTTCGTCTTCCACATCGTCTCTGACTACTGGCTGGCGTGGGGGTCTCTGAGGTGGTGGGTATGGATGTTGTGGATGGTATGGCAGTGGTGGATATGGTTGTGGATATTGAGGGTATGGCGGTTGTGGGTACTGTGGATATGGTGGTGGTGGATATTGCTGATATGGTGGGTACTGAGGGTACTGTGGGTACTGTGGTTGGGGTTGGTTCTGTTATTGGTTCTGAGGTTGTTGTTGTTGGAACTGTTGAAACGGTTGAAACTGTTCAGGGATAGCCCCCCTGATTTCGCCATTCTGTACTCCTTGTACATTCTGGTTGATTTCTTCGTTAATGTGACTGTTGTGACTGTTGCCACCAACGCTACTTCCTGCATGAGACATGTTACAATAAATAGCAAGCACCGGTCTAGCAAACACCGTAATAGCAAAGACAGACTAGCAACAAAGGGTTCCCAGGAGATTGGAGGGGTCACAGCGGTCCCACTTAAAACCCAAAATCCTTAGACTCGTAAGTCTTGGTGACAGAACCCTCTGAGAGCTAGAAATTGGAAATCGAAAAGAATGAAAATCGAAAATCGAACATTTGAAATTGGAATATCACCGAGATAAGCAGATTTCGAAATAATGCAAAGAGAAAAATAAACGAAAAGTAAAGAAGAACAAATTTCACCGTGCTTAGCTCCCCGGCAACGGCGCCATTTTTGAACAGGGTGTCGTCGTACCTGTGCAAAAACAATTTATATTTTTCCTCGCTCTTGGCTGTGGGTTAGTACAGTGATGAGTAAGGGTCGAACCCTAGGGAGCTAGATGGTTACTACTTCGTTCTGAAATAGAGAAAAAACAAGAAACTAGTGTGAAAGTAAAGGTTAATGTAATGATCGAAAATTGCTACGGGATTTATCAATCAGAGAAGATATTCAGGTTAGGGTATTATTCAATTGTGACTTCGTTTATCCTTGATTTCTAAGTATTTATTCTAGCTTTCTTAGGGTTACTCCTGGTCTGGTTATAGCCGTTTAATTCTAGCAAACCTAATACTCCTGGTCTGGTTATATTAGGTTTCGTGCAACTACTTATTCTAACTGGGTCGGTATCAAATAAGCAGTGAAAAGATAGTAAGGATTACTATGTTAAGTTGTACCCTCTCGGATCTCCCCTTAACCTAATAAATTCAAACTAATAATGTGCACAAGAACTAAATAGAAAGCATGAATAATGTTGAAGAACAGAATCTCAAAACAATCGTCACAATTATTTAACCCTAACCCGAATAATTGGATTAGTTACACATCGACATAAGTAAACAATGCAAATAATAAAAGGAAGAAACTTCACTAATTGACCGAGATGAAGAACAGGAGGAGCAAGGCACGGCTGAAGCAAGGAAGACTGAGATCGATGGATTTCTCTGTGATTTTCGGATGCTTTGAAGACTGCAGGATCTCTTGTATTTATAGGGTTTGAGAAACCCTAACTTGGTGATAAAGCTACGAAACCCTAGCATCGCATGCAACTTGGGCCGGCTGCTGGACTTTGGACGTGCGAATGGATGAGATGAGGCTCGGCTGGCCGGACGGATGGAGCTCGGATGGATCAGCGCTGGAGTGCTCGGATGGCCAGGCGCATGCCCGCTCGGATGCCCGGATGAAACAGCGCTGAGCGCTCGGAGGTTCGGACTGGGTCTTCGGCTGGGACACGCATGCCTGCTCGGATGGCCGGGCGCATGGCCGGGCGCATGGCTCGGACAGCCGATCGGATGCCTGCCTTTTCTCGGACGTGGCCTGCTTCTCTTCAGCCATCTTTTGATTTCCTCGGGCCATTCCTCATTCTTCTCGGCCATTCTCCATTTTAAGTGCATATAAACCGGCCATAAACTCCTTGTGATGTTTTTGGCTCCAAAAGCCGTCTTTTGAATGCGATTCCTCTTAGAGCGTCCAAATTACCTGAAATGCGAAACAACACTAAGAAGTAACTGTTTGCATATAAAAGTACTGGAATAGGTGGGATTTGATGACTCGATGAGTCGTATAAATACGGCTCATCAGTGGACATGTGCATTTGATCCAAGGGAGGAGAAGAGGAGGAAGGAGGAGGTGCCATGTGGAGGAGAAAAAAGGCGCCGGTCACCATGGGTGGAGGAGCCGCCGGTTGCCGGTGGTTGAAGGGGGAGGAGCTCCTCCTTTGGCCACCACTTCTTCAAGTGGTCGGTCATCTTGCCCAAATGTGAGTTTTGTACAGTTTTGTGCATTCTTTTCACAAAACTGTCAATGTGTTTCTTCCCCGGGCTGTCTTGACTCCACTCCTGATTCTTCTGATTAATTTGTTCTGGTCAATTCAACGTCAGGATCCTTGATATTTCTTCAGTCGGCATATGATCTTGACCTTGGATTGACTCTTGTTATCTTTTCAGCATAAAATCCTCTCCTTAGCGTGTTTTCACTTCAGTCTCTAAAATGCCCTGTGGAAATATATCGGGACTAACACGTAGAAGTTAGATAGACAAATAGTCTAATTTGGTGGGTTTAACTGTGTTTCTGACTCGTATAACTTTGGTCCATCAGATTACCCCACACTTTTAGTTGTTCGTCCCGAACAATGCTATTAAAGGGCGTAAGTTCGAAGTTTGGCTTTGGAATATGAAAATTAGACTGTGGTACTCGATCTATCCTAATTCATGCATTGCTTACTTATTACCAAATTAAACTGCGTAAATAAATAGAAGAAACTTAATACTTGTACCTCCGTGTTGAGATGCAATTATATTGGATGTCTCGGGAGATAGCCCTTTTTAGGCTCCTGGACTGCAATCTTGGGATCGTCTCGTACTATATTGTTTTCTTGTAGCTTTCTCTAGCACATGATTCGATTCGGGTTTCAGTGAGTTGAGCCTTTTTGATTTTCTTCTTTGGCGAGGGACTGCTTTTTTGTTGTAGTGAATCGGCCTTTGGCCTTTGATTTGACTTTTTTGAGTGCTTCACTTTTGCTCGGTTAAAACCTTCACAATTTTGGGCCTTTGGCCTCTTTTGATTTTCTTCTTTGAGTTTTTCGCCTTTTTGTGACTGCTAGTCCATTTTCTCAAGCCTTTTTGGGAGGTCCAATCATCGCCCGCAAGCCTATGGAAATACCTCCCCGCTCCTCTTGTCTTTGTCTTTTTGCGCGGGTCAAGTTGAGGGTCGCTCATCTATTTTCTCGGCTATTTTGACTAGAGAGAGGATGGTCTGATTCCCGTCCTCGCCTTTGCATAGATGCTTCTTGGCGGAGTTGACTTCAATTATTCACTGAAAATCCGAAGTGCAGCCTCCACTGACTTCGAAAACCATATAGTTTGATCTGATCCTTTGATTGCTTGCCAAGCCTCTCTAGGGCAGTTTATATCAACTCCACATCCCTAGTTATCTCAGCACAAAGGACAAATGGAAAGTTACATTCTAAGTTTTTAAACAGTTTGAATTTTCACAAGGTTAATGCATGAATTATGATTTATCTTTTTCACATTCTTAAATTCATATTTTCAAAAAGGTACTTATTAAAAAAGAAAAAACAGCTGCATGTTATTTATGTATAGAGGTGGATCTCACCCCACACTTTTGAACGAAGGCGTGCCTTAGTTCAAAAGTCATGCAAGCTTAAAACTAAATACTGAATTTAAATGACAGAAATTAAAGTGCGGAAAAGTAAGATAGTGTAGGGTTACCTCCCGACCAGTGCACTTGTTTAACGTCGTTGGCTCGACGATACCTCGTTTGTGGTTCATTGGTTTGGGTCCCATGGGTGGCTGAGGTCAAACTTTGCCACCGTTCCAGTGTTGCTTCTTCCTGACTTCTTGCTGGAGTAAGAGCTCCATTGTTTTGGTGTTTTCTCTTTCCATTGTTTCTGAGAAGGCGGGAGACCTTTGACCATAGCTGCTGGTCTTGATACTTTTTTGGTCCCTAATGACAGGTCAGAAAACTGTGCACTGTGATCTGAGATAGGTGTTATGTCTGGCGGTTTCTTCGTGTCCGGGCGGCTCTTATTAATGTAGAAGTGTGCAATTTTGCCGCCGAACTTAAGTGATAATGACCCTTGCCCACATCGATTCTTGCTTTAGTGGCATAGAGGAATTGTCGTCCCAATATTATTGTCGGAGGATCGTCTTCGCTGGTTTCTTCTGTTGGTATTACATAGAAGTCTGCAGCAACGACGAGCTCTCCCACATGGAGTATTACATCTTCCAGTTCTCCAACCGGACGGATGCATGACTTATCTCCTAGCTCGATATTTGACCGGGGAGGTTTCAACGGACCTAGTCCTAGTAAGTAATACAAGGAGGAAGGCATGGCGTTGACAGCAGCCCCAAGATCGACTAAGCATTTGTGGATCTGGGTTTCACCAATACCGCAAGTGATTGTAAAGGCTCCTGGGTCTTTATCTCTTTCCGGTTGTGACTCATGGTCTGAAACGAGGGCTCTTTCTATTCTTTGACCAGTCTGCCTATTCCTTGGCCTTAAGTTGTTGTCGTCGTCCCATCCTGATGCTGGTACGTCGGTGTGTATAATAGGCGGTGGTGTTATGCAGACGGTGAATGCATATCGTCCATTGTCGGCATGTGTAACCCATGTTTTGCCATCATAGGGTCGGTCTTCTTCTTGATTCCAATCAGGTCGACTCCTACGGTCGAAATGATTGTTTGTAAGTCTGTAGGTTGGGGACCGTGCTACTTCTCCTAGAGTAACCTTCATGTTTGACCTCCTTATCATGCTTATGTTCGTCTTAGGATTTTGGATGGTCTGTGAAGGAAGTCTGCCAGGTTCAGTAGTGAGTGCGGATATTGATCCAGCGAGTTGGGAGATATGCTCCTTCAAGTCTGATAATTCTTTTTTTGTTTCGGTTTGATTTTGATGCATAGTGGTATTCAACTGTTGCACAGTACTAGTTAATTGCAGCATCATGTCCTCTAGTGATTCGTTTGGCCCTCGAGAATTGTTTGAGCTTGCATGGTACAGGTTTGGCTCCTCCTGTTGGTATTGACCTGGTGGTGGGCGGTCTGGTTGTACTGTCGGTGGGGTGGTTGGTAGAATGACTGCGCTAGTTGAGGGATATCTGGTTGTGTCTCCGTCTGAAGATAGCTGTTGTTGTTACACCAGCCTGGGTTGGACGTTTGACCGTACTGTCTATTTTGTCCAGCTCTGACGTTGTTGTATCCTTGATATCCTCCCACTGCATTCACATCAGCCGGTTCTTCTTCTATCAATGTTGGGCATGCGTCCGTTTTGTGGTCCGTAGAACCACAGAACTCGCAAGGTTTTACCGTAACTGGCTGTCTACGTATGATCTCAATCATCATCTCCTTTAACTGTTTCATCTCTTCAGTTATGGAGTTTACTGATGCCTCAGTTTGTGCTACCCTTTTTGATCGAGAGAATTCATCTTGGCGAGTGGTCTCTTCTCTAAATCGAGCATTTTCAGCAACGTTGGCGATGAGATTTCTGATGCCACTTAATGATAGATTCATCATGGATCCTCCCGCTGAGGCATCCAAGAGCATTTTGTCTAATGGTCTTAATCCATCAATAAGGTACTCGATGACGAGTTTCTCGGGCAGTCCAAGGGTACAGCAGCTCCTTTCTAGGTGATTGAACTTTTCCAGGTAATCGTACATGGTTTCATTGGGACCTTGTTTGATTTCCTGTAGTTGCTTCCTTACTTGCATTGCTCTTCCAGCCGGATAGTATTTGTCTAAGAACTTCTTCTGCATCTGAGCCCATGTTCTGATGCTTCCGGAAGGCAATGAAAGGAACCAGTCGCTTGCCGAGTCTATGAGGGAAAAATAGAACGCTTTTAACTTGAAGTCGTCCATATTCACTCGATTGGGCTTTAGATTCTGGCAAATGCCATGTAGGCGTTGGAGGTGAGTTGCGGCAGATTCTCCTTGAGATCCTGAGAATTTTGGCAGGCTGTGTGCCACTGATGCGTTGATGGTTATATTTTCTAATTCAGGGCTCTCATAGATGCACCACGGCTGTGTCTCGAAATTAGGGGCATTTAACTCGCCCATCGTCGGTTCACGGTAGTAGTTATCTCCGTAGTAGTCGTCGAAAGCGGGTTCTCTTCTTGGCATGTATCGAGGTTGAGGTTGTGGTCGTGGGGGATGAATAGGAGGTTGTACTGGACCAGCTGCATTTCGGTCCCCGGGTAATTCTTGGTTTCTCCTGACTGCTTCCCTATCACGAGCTCTTCTGTTTCTGATGAGTTGTTCCGGATCGTCGACGAATGGAAACGGTACCTCATCATTCTGATCGTACAGGTTTATTTCTTCGTCATCCCGGAAGTCATGGTGACTTTCTTTGCGAGACATGGTTGTTTGAAGCGCGTAACGATTCAAAAAACAGTTATCCGATGACTAGTTCCCCGGTAACGGCGCCAATTTGACAGAACCGCTTGTCGTCAAAGCGATTGTGCAAATAAATTTATAATAGTCCGCTACTCGCAACTATACTACTGGGTAGTACTTGGTAAGTAGGGGTCGAACCCAAGGGAACTAGGGGAATAATTGTTCTTCGGGGGGGATTACGCAGCGTGGGAGCGTGTTTAAGGTCGGTTGGTTGGTTTTAAAGCTACCAGCTATTTTGATTGATTGATTGGTTGGTTGGTTGATTTTAATACTGGAAAGTAAATTACAGTTTATAATTAAAGAGAAATGTTCGGTTTCAGGGGACTTGTATTATATCCTGTTTATCATTGACCATTAGTGAATCATCTAAGTATTCAAACGGTGAATAGAGGCTAGTTACAGCTCAAGACTTGCAACACCGGTTTAAAGCAACTCCTGTTCTATTTCAGTCTAGCGCCAATACCCTAAGGTATGCTAGCCTGGGTGCATCAACCTGATCTCACAGTTACGCTCGACCAGATGGGGTTTAGGATGAGTCGAACTCCTCAGATAGCTTTGCTTGTTACAGCTTCCACTACCTGAGTATGATCACGAATTCCCACAGAAGAGCTTTGCTTGTTACAGCATCCACTCAACCTTGGAAACTCTGACTATATATGGCACATAGAACAAGTTTTGAATACTAAGACTAAACACTAAGTTAATAGTCTTAAAACATTTTATAATATAAGTGCGCCCCTTAGACCGAACTACAAGTTTAGCTACTATTCATCGCGCTAAACATTATACTAAGGAAATAAAACAGTTGAATAAATACGAAGAAATACTTACAACCGTTGAAGCGCCAAGGGAGCTTTCCTTTATTTCCAAAGCAAAATTACAACTTTACAAATATTACAACTTCTAGAGAGAGAAGTGAAATTGGATTGAGGTGTGTCAAATGAGGAGGAGGAGCTCCTCCTTTTATAGCCCAAAGGGGAGGAGATGGGTGGTGGAGATGGTGGACATGTGCATTTGATCCAAGGGAGGAGAAGAGGAGGAAGGAGGAGGTGCCATGTGGAGGAGCAAAAAGCCGCCGGTCACCATGGGTGGAGGAGCCGCCGGTTGCCGGTGGTGGAAGGGGGAGGAGCTCCTCCTTTGGCCACCACTTCTTCAAGTGGTCGGTCATCTTGCCCAAATGTGAGTTTTGTACAGTTTTGTGCAGTCTT
The DNA here is from genome assembly GCA_033675215.1 of Rhodiola kirilowii. Classification (NCBI taxonomy): domain Eukaryota; kingdom Viridiplantae; phylum Streptophyta; class Magnoliopsida; order Saxifragales; family Crassulaceae; genus Rhodiola; species Rhodiola kirilowii. The sequence continues at coordinate 19,021,376 of CM066198.1, forward strand.
TTCACAAAACCATCAATGTGTTTCTTCCCCGGGCTGTCTTGACTCCACTCCTGATTCTTCTGATTAATTTGTTCTGGTCAATTCAACGTCAGGATCCTTGATATTTCTTCAGTCGGCATATGATCTTGACCTTGGATTGACTCTTGTTATCTTTTCAGCATAAAATCCTCTCCTTAGCGTGTTTTCACTTCAGTCTCTAAAATGCCCTGTGGAAATATATCGGGACTAACACGTAGAAGTTAGATAGACAAACAGTCTAATTTGGTGGGTTTAGCTGTGTTTCTGACTCGTATAACTTTGGTCCATCATGTTATCTTTTTGAAAATATGAACTTAAGAATATGAAAAAGATTGATCAAAATTCATGCATTTACCTTGTGAAAATGCAACTGTCTAAAAACTTAGAACGTAACTTCTCATTTGTCCCTTTGTGCTGAGATAAACTAGGGATGTGGAGTTGATAGAAATGCCCTAGAGAGGCTTGGCAAGCAAATGAAGGATCAAATCAAACTATATGGTTTTCGAAGTCAGTGGAGGCTGCACTTCGGGTTTCAGTGAAGATTGAAGTCATCTCCGCCATGCAGTGTTTATGCAAAAAGAAAAAAAAGGCGAGGACGGGAATCAGACCGTCCTCTCTCTAGTCAAAGTAGCCGAGAAAATAGATGAGCGACCCTCATCTTGACCCACGCGAAACGACAAGGATGAGAGGAGCGGGGAGGTATTTCCATAGGCTTGCGGGCGATGATTGGACCTCCCAAAAAGGCTTGAGAAAATGGACTAGCAAGTCACAAAGACGCAAAAATCTCAAAGAAGCAAATCAAGAGGCCAAAGGCCCAAAATTGTGAAGGTTTTAACCGAACAAAAAGTGAAGTACTCAAAGAGTCAAATCAAAGGCCAAAGGCCGATTCACTACAAGAGCAGTCCCTCGCTAAAAGAAAATCAAAGTACTCAAACCATTGAAACCCGAACCGAATCACGTGCTAGAGAAAGCTTCAAGGAAACCATATAGTGCGAGACGGTCCCGAGGTTGCAGTCCAGGAGCCTAAAAAGGGCTATCTCCCGAAACATCCAGAATAATTTGCATCTCAGCACGGAGGTACAAGTATCAAGTTTCTTCTATTTATTTACACAGTTCAATTTGGTAATAAGTAAGTAATGCATGAATTAGGATAAATCTAGTACCACAGTCTAATTTTCATATTTCAACAAACTTACTTAGTGTGCCGCCCTTTAATAGCATTGTTCGGGACGAACAACTAAAAGTGTAGGGTAATCTGATGGACCATAATTATACGAATCAAAAACATAGTAAAACCCACTAAATTAGACTGTTTGTCTATCTAACTTCTGCTTGTTAGTCCCGATATATTTCTACAGGGTATTTTGGCGCTTAGAGAGAAAACACGCTAAGGAGAGGATTTTACGCTGAAAAGATGTTACGAGTCATTCCAATGTCAAGATCAGACGCTGAATGAAGAAATCTCAAGATCCTGACATTGAACTACTCAAATCAAATCCAACCGAAGAGCAACCAAAGTCAGTCCGGAGCGAAATTGGACTGATAGTTTTGTGAAAAGACTGCACAAAACTGTCAAAACTCATCCATGGACCAAGGTGACCGGCGGCTTGGCTTGGAGGTGGCCAAGGGAGGAAGCCTCCCCTCCATGGTGACCGGCCACCAGTGGCTTTTCCTCCCCCCAACCGGCGGCTTTCTTCCCCCCCATGTGGCGCCTCCTCCTTGCACCTCCTCCTCCTCCCTTGGATCAAAACCACATGCCACTCATCTCCACCCTCCATTCCTCCTCCCTTTGGCTATAAAAGGAGCTCATCCCCTCCTCATTTGTATCATCCTCATTCCAAAACATCCTCCACCATAGTTAGTGAGAGAAGCTCTCACTTCTCTCTAGAGTTTGGGCACTACTATTGTAATAATCTTACTCTGGAATCAAAGCTTGATCCTTGGCGCTTCAACGGTTTTGTAAGTCTTTTCGTATTTACTTTACTGTCTTTCAAAACCCTTACTTTTCCGAGTTCATAGTTACGATGTCCAGTGCCATGAATAGTAGTAGCTAAACTATTTTTGGTTGAAGGTGTGTACTTGTATCATAAAATGTTTTAGACTCTGCACTTAATGTCGCTTTGTGTTCAAAACTTGTTCTATGTGCCATATATAGTCAGAATTTCCAAGGTTGAGTGGAAGCTGTAACAAGCAAAGCTCTTCCGTGGGGATTCGTGAACATACTCGGTAAGTGGAAGCTGTAACAAGCAAAACTTATCTGAGGAGTTCGACTTATCTAAAAAAACCATTTTGGGAAATCGTAATACAAGATCAAATGGATACACACAAGGCTAAGATACTTCGAAAGGAGGAATTAGTCTAAATTAGAACAAGTGTTTTAAACGATGTTGCAAGTCTTGCGCTTAGAAATGGCCTCGATTCATCTTTGAATACTTAGTATGATCATTAATGGTCGATGATAAACAGACTATGATACAAGGCCACCCCCGAAACCAAATGCTTTCCTTTAAATTGTAATATCCACTGTAACTTTACCTCTCAGTACTAAAATCACAACCAACCCACGCTACTCTAAGTCCTAAAATCACAACCAACTCCCAACTGTCCAACTTAAAGAACAACTATTCACCTGACTCCCCTGGGTTCGACCCCACTTACCACTTACTACCCAGTAGTGAAGTCGCAAGTAGCGGAAAATATAAATTTATTTGTACAGAGAACATTGCACCTTAACGACAGTGCAGTGGGCTCCGTCATCGGGCCTGCGCCCAAGGAGTGTCGGGCTGAACCGAGAAAACCAAGGCCGCGCCCAGAAAAGCCAAGCCGCACCCGAGAAAACAAGGACGCATCTGAGGAACCCAACCGGGCCGTCCGAGAAATGCCAGATGCGCCCAGGAGCCAGTACCGAGAAGTACCGGGCCTGCCGAGTTTCGCGTCCGAGAGCCCGCGTCCGAGAAACCACATCCCCGCCCAGGCATCGCCCAGGCCACGCCCGAGCTGTCTAGCACTGAATTCAAGTTGCCCAGGCAAACGAGCTGCTCTGACAAATCAACCTTGAGCAAAGTGATCAAAATGGAAAATAAGGTGGACAATGTTGGAAAACCAAGAAGAATGCTCGGGCAGATTGGCAGTTGGCCCAATTCCAAAGCAAAGGCCTCGCGCGCATAGGCACCGAAACCAAGTCGCTCGACCAAACCATGGAATCTGGCAAATCTGGCTCGACCAAGTTGTTTGAAATGCCCAACAACTCGAACAATCTCACTTCCCAAACAAAATGCCCGATTGGAACCAGCTCAAGCCCGATCAAGGCCAAACTAGGGCAATTTTGGCCGTTTTGGGATTTCGACCATGCTCCGGGAAGAATCTGGCTTAGCACCCTTCTTGAGATTGTCTTAGAATGACTTTGTCGTTCAGAATCCACTGTCCAAAAGCCAAGGACCGCCGGCCAAAATTCCGGCCAGATTCCGGCCAACTTCCGACCAAGCTTTGATCAAGCTCAGGCCAAGCAAAACCAAGTCCAACCAAGTTCCGGCCAAGAAGTTCCAACCACAAACCGAATTCCCTATACTCCGGTTAACTTCTACTATTCATCTCGATTTGGTTTTGGAATCCGGTTTGCCTCAACCAAGCCAAGTCGGTTGGCTTATGGCTCAACTAAGGCTCAAGTTGGTTGCCCTTTGGCTTCAAGCAAGTGCAAGTGGGTTGGAGGCAAGTGACAAAGGCAAGTGGGATGGCTTTTGGCTAAACCAATCAAAATGAAGTGCTTTTGGGATATTTCAAGGCCAAAGCTTATCTTCTCCTCCCCTAAAGCGACTTCCCTAGCCTATAAATAGAGGGCTTGCCTCATGTAATGTGTAGCCTTCGAAGTCCCAGCAAGCACTCTCTACATTTTGCTTTGTTCTTCACTTGTTCTTGAGACACGCCCGGTCCGTGTGGCTGGTTGAGACACGCCCGGTCCGTGTGGCTGAAATTCCCCAACTTAACCCTTTATGTTTTATGCAGATCATAGCCACCGACGATCATGGAATCAATGATGATGAGGTGCAAGGGGAGTTGGAGGCAAATCAAGGGCAAGAAAAGCCATCAATAGAGCTCTCACTCACCACGACTCAACAAAGCGGCTCGGAAAACTCACTTATTCCAAGACAACCCATCTCCGCTGCCACAAAGAAGAAGCTTGGCAGGGGCGCATGCTTGATGTCGCATACACTTGATGGCACAATGCTAAACTTCCAAACTTGCAAAGGTGCCAACCATTTGAACATGAAGAAGCGACAAAGACATGGCCCAAAAGAATGGAAGCCGGGATGGAGTAGCAAGAGACCACGGCTCAATGGACCAGTAGCTATGGCCAAGGAGCCCTCATCTTCTGGGCTGTATGTGGAAAAGAACCCGCCGGACCAATGGAGACTAGAACCGAGCACATCACTCCATGCGTTCTTTGGGCGGAGCAAAAGAGCAATCGAGAAGAAGTTCGACCTCAAGCACCCATGGGATCCCAACTTATGATCCATGAGTGAGGTACCGTCGAGCCAACGACGTTAAACAAAGGCAGTTGCCAGGAGGTAACCCGTCATATTTTTCATTTGTTACGGTTTTTATGTTTATGTCGTTTCTTTTCATACTCACCCCTTTGTATTTGGGAAAGGAATGTTTATCTTATGCAGGGAACATATTCTCAACATGCGAGCGCATGCTTTGTAACATACGAGCGCATGACCCGAGCATAACCGAGCTGCAACCGGGAAAGATCGGCTTGCGCCCGAGGAAACTTGCCAGTACCCGGGCCGCAGCCGAGAATGACCGGGCTGCGCCCAAGAGAACCACGTCCCAACCGGACCCCCTCGAACATCAACCGAATCTGGTCGGGCCAAGCCTTGTCGTTTGCCCCTATGGCCTTGACTTAGCAACGACACTATAAAGGGAATTCTCTTCGTTCCTTACTCTTCATGTCATTTCCTTTCCATTGTTAAAATTGTTTTTGTGTGTTTTAAACTAAGTCGTTCTGAGAGGAACGACTTCATTCAAAAGTGTGGGGGTATTTGAGTAGTAATTGCACATAGTAGTCAAAACTTTTTGAAAATACAAACTTTCATGATGTGAAATTAGATAGATCCGATTCATGCATTTCCTTGTGAAATCTAAATTGTGTAAGAACATGCGAATTTAACTTTCAACTTGTCCTTGTGTGCTGAGATAAATGTAGGATGTGGAGTTGAAAGAAATGCCCTAGAGAGGCTTGACAAGCACTCAAGGGACCGGACCCTTACTTTATGGTTATGTGAAGATTGTGGAGGCTAGCACTTTGGTCTTTTGATGGTTTTGAGTGGACTCCGCCGTGCAGTGTCTATGCAAGAGGCGGGACATGAATCAAATCATCCATTCTCTAGTCCAAAGTAGTCGGGAAAATAGATGAGCGACCCTCATCTTGACCCGCGCGAAAAGGGAAAGAATGAGAAAGAGCGGGGAGGTATTTCCATATGTTCTCGGGCGATGATTGGACCTCCCAAAAGTGAAGAAATGGACGAGCAATCATCAAAGGAGCAAAGCTCAAAGAAGAAAAGAAAGAAATCAGCCAATATGGTGAAATCAAACCGAAGCAAAAGTGATGTACTCAAAGAGTCATATCAAAGGCCGAGAGCCAAACATCACTACAAAAAGCTGTCCAACCACGCAATGAAAGAAATAGAGCTCAACCAAATTTGCCCGAATCAATCACGTGCTAGAAGAAGCAAGTAACATAACCATATAGTAAGATCGGATCCGAGAGTGCAGTTCAAAGGCCTAAAAAGGACTATCTCCCAATCATCCAAATTAAATTGCATCTCGGCTCAAAGGTACAAGTATCTAGTTACTTTCATATGTGAGCACAATTTTGTTTGGAAACAAGTAAGTTATGCATGCTAAGGTGAAATCTAGTCTAGCATCTAACATCCATATCTGGGACTTAGGGTGTTTTTGTTCCTCTTTTGACTAGACTTGTTCGGGACGAACAAGAATAAGTGTGGGGGTATTTGATGGGACGTATTTATACGACTCATCGAGTACACTAAACCCACCTTATTCGACACTTTGTCCTAAGAACATATGCTTGTTAATGTTGTTTTTGTGTATATAGGCATTTTGGAGTCTAAAGAGGAATCACGCTCAAAAAGGGGAGATTTGTCCCAAAATGCAGCACAAGTCATTTCTGGCCAGGTCTGCGCCCAAGGAGTGCCGGGCTGAACCAAGAAAACCAAGGCCGCGCCTGACAGCATGTCGTTGTGCGCTGCAAAATTTACATTTATAATTCCACTACTCGTGGCTCACTATTGGATTAGTAGAGCGGTAAGTAGGGGTCAAACCCAAGAGAGTCAGTGTGGAGTAGTTGTTCTTTGAAAAGAAAGAAAAATAAAGGAAAGACGGATTGGGTTTTTGGTTGTTTTTATACAGAAAGTAAATGACAGAATTGAAAGTTGCTGAAACAACCGGATTCAATATCAACCATACAACATACGTTTGGTTTGTCGCACGCTGTGTTTCAAGCGCAATACGTGCCAAATATTATGTTGATTGATGCTGAAAACTGTTGTAATAAAGATACTGAAATTAAAGTGCGTAAAGTAAATGACTGAAATTAAGTGATGAAAGTAAAGGTACTGAAAGTAAATGTGCTGAAAGTAAAGACTGAAATGTAAGTGCTGAAAATAAAGTGCTGAAAGTAAATGTGTTGAAAGTAAGTGCGGGAAAGTAAAGTGCGTTAAGTAAGGATGAAAGCTATTCAGTCTAGGGTCTCACATTGTGACACTTCCATCATAGACTTACTTTGTGTTCATAAGTGTGGGTTTATTCCATTTCAAGACATAGACCCTAAAGTAAGGCCATTTCAAGCACTTACACCACAATCTACTCCAAAATCAAGACATAGACTTCTAGTTCTAGCTAGACTAATACTCCATTGCAAGATGTATTAGCCTATGTGCAGCCACTTGATCTCTCATTTCCGATCAACCAACTGACTTAAAGAGGGTTTGAACCACTCGGAAAAGCTTTGCCATTTCAAGCATCCACTTAACCTTGTTGTTCAAACCGAATGTATAGCACAAGAACTAGTTTACACACAAAATAACATTAAGTTCTAGTCTCAAGATGCATACACAAGTATGAACACCCTTTTGACCGAATATGCTTTGCTACTTGTATTCATGTCAAGGAATACAAGCACCATACTTACAAAAGTAAAGGAAAACGAAAAGAAAACAAGGGAAACCGTGAGCATGTAACCGAGAGCTTTTTGTAACCAAAAACAACAAGAAAATAAAGGAGATGAGCTCTAAATCAAGAACAAGACAAGGGAAAGTAAAGTGTGCTTGCTGGAAAGTAAGAGCTTGAAGCTCAAGAACAAGTGAAGAACAAAGAAAAATGTAGAGAGTGTTTGTATTGAAAATGAAGAGAAGAGAGTTAAGCTCTCTTCTCTCTAAGGACTTGGGATTTCGAAAGCTAAGGACAAGGATTACATGAGGCAAGCCCTCTATTTATAGAAGAGGATAACTTGTTGGCTAAGTTTAGCTTGAAAAATATCCCAAAGCAATTGGATAAGAAGATAAGGATTGGCTTTGAAATATCCCAAAACAACCCACTTGCATTTGCCTCCTCCAACCATAAGTCACCACATGCCAACCCACTTGCACTCCCTACCGACTTGCCAACCGCCTTGGAGCTAGTTCCTACCCAATGGCGCCGCCTTGGACTCGGTTGAGGCCAACCGAGTTGGTTTGGTTGAGGCTAACCGAACTAGTAGATGCCAACCGAGTTTGAATAGTAAGTAACCGAAATAATGGGACTCGGTTGGTTCTTGGCCGGAACATGGTTGTGACTGGTCGGAGCATCACCGGAGGTTGATCGTACCTCGCCGGAGATTAGCCGGAATCTTGACCGGAGCTTCTTGGCTTTGGACAGTGTATTCTGAACGATAAAGTCATTCTAAGATGATCTCAAGAAGGATGCTAAGCCAGATTCTGCCCGGAACATGGTCGAAATCCCAAAACGGCCGAAATTGCCCTAGTTTGGCCTTGATCGGGCTTGAGCTGGTTCCACTTGGGCGTTTTTTTTGGGAAGTGAGATTGTCCGAGTTGTTGGGCATTTTAAACAACTTGGTCGAGCCAAATTTGCCAGATTCCATGGTTTGGTCGAGTGACTTGGTTTTGGTGCCTATGCGCGCGGGGCCTTTACTTTGGAATTGGGCCAACTGCCAATCTGCCCAAGCATTCTCCTTGGTTTTCCGACATTGTCCACCTTATTTTCCATTTTGATCACTTTGCTCGAGGTGGATTCGTCAGATCAGCTCGTTTACCCGGGCAACTTGAATTCAGTGCTAGACAGCTCGGGCGTGGCCTGGGCGATGCCTGGGCGCGGCCAACTTTTCTCGGTCCTTGGCTGGGCCAGAATTTACTTGGCATGCTTTTTGGCACAAATCTCCCTTTTTAAGTGTGATTCCTCTTTAGACTTCAAAATTGCCTGTATACACAAAATGACATTAACAAGCACTTGTTCGTATGACCAAATGTCTTATTTGGTGGGTTTAATAGTACTTGATGAATCATATAAATACGCGACATCAAATACCCCCACACTTAATCTTGTTCGTCCCGAACAAGTGTAGTCAATAAGAGGAACGACAACACCCTAAGTCTTAAATATGAATGATAGATGCAAAACTAGATACCTTTTGCATTCATAACTTACTTGCTTCCAAACGAAATCATGCTCACATATGAAAGTAACTAGATACTTGTTACCTTTGAGCCGAGATGCAAATCAATTTGGATGATTGGGAGATAGCCACTTTTTAGGCCCTTGAACTGCACTCTCGGATTCGATCTTACTATATGGTTATGTTACTTGCTTCTTCTAGCACGTGATTGATTCGGGCTAATGGGTCGAGCTCTTTTCTTTTTTTGCGTGGTTGGACAGCTTTTGTAGTGATTTGGCCTTCGGCCTTTGATTTGACTCTTTGAGTACTTCACTTTTGCTTCGGTTTGGTTTCACCATATTGGCTGATTTCTTTCTTTTCTTCTTTGAGCTTTGCTCCTTTGATGATTGCTTGTCCATTTCTTCACTTTTGGGAGGTCCAATCATCGCCCGAGAGCATATGGAAATACCTCCCCGCTCTTTCTCATCCTTGCCTTTTTTGCGCGGGTCAAGATGAGGGTCGCTCATCTATTTTCCCGGCTACTTTGGACTAGAGAATGGATGGTTTGATTCCCGTCCCGCCTCTTGCATAGACGCTGCATGGCGGAGTCCACTCTTCACCAAGAAGCCCGAAGTGCAGCCTCCACAATCTTCACATAACCGTATAGTAAGGATCCGGTCCCTTAAGTGCTTGTCAAGCCTCTCTAGGGCATTTCTTTCAACTCCACATCCTACATTTATCTGGGCACACAAAGACAAGTAGATAGTTAAATACACATGTTTTTACATAATTTATTTTTCACAAGGAAATGCATGAATCGGATCTATCTATTTTCACATCATGAAAGTGTATATTTTCAAAAATTGTTTGGCTACTATGTGCAATTACTACAATGTGCAAATACTACTCAAATACCCCCACACTTTTGAACGAAGCCGTGCCTCACAGCACGACTTAGTTCAAAACACAAAAATGTAAGTTAACTGAGGAAAGGAAATGACATGAAGAGTAAGGAACGAAGAGAACTCCCTTTATGGTGTCGTTGCTAAGACAAGGCCTGGCCCGGCCAGATTCGGTTGATGTTCGAGGGGGTCCGGCTGGGACCTGGTTCTCTCGGGCGCAGCCCGGTCATTCTCGGCGTGGCCCGGGTACTGGTGAGTTTCCTCGGGCGCGAGCCGGTCATTCTCGGTTGCGGCCCCAGTCCTGCATAGAAAAATTGTTCCTTTCCCAAGTACAAAAGGGGTGAGTATGAAAAAAAATGACATAAACATAAAAACTGTAACAAATGAAAAATATGCCGGGTTACCTCCCGACAAGTGCCTTTGTTTAACGTCGTTGGCTCGACGGTACCTCACTCATGGATCATAAGTTCGGATTCCATGGGTGTGTGAGGTCGAACTTCTCCTCGGCTGCCCTTTTATTCTGCCCAAAGAACTTGTGGAGTGATGTGCTCGGTTTGGTTCTCCATAGGTCCGGTGATGGACCATAATTGTATGAATCATAAACACAGTTAAACCCACCAAATTAGACTCTTTGTCTATTTAACTTTTGCTTGTTAGTTCCGATATTGATCTACAGGGTATTTTGAAGTCTAGAGAGAAAACAAGCTAAGAAGGAGTTCTTAAAGGCAAAAATGGATTACAAGACACTCCAGGCCACGATCAGATTCCGACTGTACAACTTTCATAAACCTGACATGGAATCACTCAAAACAAGTCCAACCGAAGGGCAACCAGAGTCTGTCCGGAGCTGAAAGGACCGATGGCTTTTGTGAAAGATCACAAAACACACACTCCAACCACTCCCCTCCACTCACAACCGGCGGCGAGGAGAAGCCATGTGTCCCGGCGGCTATCCTCTCTTCTCCTCACAAGCCCGACGGCTTTGGCCATGAAGATGACACCTAGCCCGATGGCTTTTGCTTCTCCTCCCATCTTGAGCCATGTGTCTTCATCTCCTTGCCTCCCTTAGCCTATAAATAGAGCTCCTCCTTCCCTTTGTAATCTCATTCCAACATCCCACAACAATCATCTCATATCACAAGTTACTTATCTCTCTATCTTTGTGGGGACAATCATGTAAGCACTTTACTTTGGAATCGAATCTTGATCTTTAGCACTCTTAACGGTTTTTGTAAGTACTCTCTTCTTTACTTTACTGTCTTTTCAATTCAACAAGTTTACTTTCCTGTCTTTACATTCGAAAACTTTACTTTTTGTCTTTCAAAACCTTTACTTTTCCAAGTACTTAGCTATGGTATCCACCTCTATGGATATTCGTAGCTAAACCCTTCATTCGGTTGAAGGGGTGTACTTGTACCATACAATGTTTTAGACCCTACTCTTAGTGCCTCTATGTGTTCAAAACTTGTTCTATGTGCCACATATTAGGTTAGAACTTCCAAGGTTGAGTGGATGCTTGAAATGGCAAAACTCTTCCGTGGGGTTCCTGAACATACTCGGGTAAGTGGATGCTTGAAATGGCAAAGCTTATCTGAGGAGTTTGACCTCTTAAAAACACCATTTGGATTGATCGGAAATGATTGATCAAATGGATGCACATAGGCTAGTATACCTTGAAATGGGGTGCTAGTCTAAATAGAACAAAGTGCTCTATGACCTTGAAATGGGCTAGACAGTGTGGCAAGTCGAGTGCTTGAAATGGCCTTGATACACTTTTGAACACTTAGTATGATCATTAGAGGTCAATGATAAACAGACTATGATACAAGGCCCCTAAAACCGAATACTTTCCTTTAATTGTAATATCAACTGTTACTTTACTTTTCAGTGCCAAAACCAAAACCAACCCCCCAACTGTTTTATTTAATCCCCCCATTCGAAAGAATAATTAATCCACTAATTCCCTTGGGTTCGACCCGTACTTACCACTGACTACCAAAAATAGTTAAGTCGCGAGTATCGGAGATATAAATTAATTTTTGCACAGAGAACATCGCACCTTAACGACAGTGCGGTGGGCTCCGTCATCCGGCAGGTTCTCTTTTACATGCATCCGAGAAGGTGAGGCTCCTTTGACCATAGCTGCTGGTCCATTGAGCCGTGCTCTCTTGCTTCTCCTTCCAGATTTCCATTCTTTTGGCCCATGTCTTGGCCGCTTCTTCATGTTTGAGTGGTCGGCACCCTTGAAATTCTGGAAGTTCTGAATCTTGCCTTCAAACATAGGCGACATCAAGCTTGTTCCCATGTTAAGTCTCTTCTTTGGGGCTGAGTTGAATGGTCGTCCTAGAACGAGTGAGTTTCTCGGGCCGCTTTGTTGGCTTGGTAGTGAGGAGTGCTCCATCATTGGCTTTTCTTGCCCTCGATTCGCCTCCAACTCCCCTTGCACCTCATCATCATTGATTCCATGATCTTCGGTGGCTATGATCTGCATAAAACATGAAGGGTTAAGTTGGGGCTTCTCGGCCACGAGGTCCGGGTCTTTCTTGACCAGCCCGTCCGTGAGGACCGAGACTTCTGTTGGCTCGACAGTGAGGACTGTGTTAGACTCGGATGGTTCGGCAATGAGGTCCGGAACCGGCGTGATTTCCTCGGGTAGATTGGTAATGTGGACCGGGCCTGAATTGGGTAGTTTTTCTTCTAACTCCCAGGGGTAATCTGAGTGGAGCTCTTCTTTAGGAAACCATGGGTCCTCATCCTCGTCATTTATATGGTCTCCGGGGGCAATCACACAGAGGTCCGGGTCTGATTTGGGTAGTTCGGCAGTGAAGACCGGGACTGATTTTGGCAGCTCGGTAATGAGGACCCAACCTGCCTTGGCTGGTTCTTCTTCGGTCATCCGCGAGTCCTCATCCTCTGTCGGCTCCTTGGGCTCTATTGTAGGCTCCTCCTCACCAATCCTTGCACTGATGTCTTCTCTCGGCTTTGTTGCGAGCAAGCACGTAATGGGAGTGATGTCGGGCTTGTTCTGCACCGTCTGCGCCATATCATCCATTTGGTGCCACTGACCCCGTTTTGTGCTCTCTACCAAATCATCTATGAGGCCCCAGATTTCAGTCATGGTTAGCTCCATTACCGAACATCCTGCTGCATCATTAAGCCTTTTCCACTCAAGTGGCATCATCCCACCAAGAATCCTTTGAAGAAAGAATAGGTTCGTGAATCCATGGTGCGGGCAGCTCGTCACAATGGAATCGAAGTACGAATAGTACTTGTCCAATGTTTCGTCCCGGGATTGCTCAAGGTTGATAATCTCCTTGCGGGTTTCAAGTCGGAGAGATGGCGGGGAAAACTCTTATAGGAATTTGTCTCGCAGATCAAGATAATCGCCTTCATAAGCTGCACATGAGTAATACCAAGCTATTGTGGAGTTAGTTAAAGAAAATTTAAAGCATTTCAGTTTAAACCCCTCTAGCGATTCATCTTTAGGCTTCATGTGGCTGCATATGGAGTGGAACGTTTGTATATGCCTCACGGAATCTTCTCCAATGGCACCTCCGAATTTGGGGAGACGGTTAAGCATCTCAAACATAAGGTTGTTGTTCCCATCATTCCAAGGTTCTCTACCGTAATAGGAGGACATTGTCAACTACAAGACAAAACAAAAACAGAAAAACAAAAAGAACAACTTTTCCGATTTCACGACTCCCCGGCAACGGCGCCAAAATTTGACGGCACGTCATTGTGCGCTGCAAAATTTACATTTATAATTCCACTACTCGTGGCTCACTATTGGATTAGTAGAGCGGTAAGTAGGGGTCAAACCCAAGAGAGTCAGTGTGGAGTAGTTGTTCTTTGAAAAGAAAGAAAAATAAAGGAAAGACGGATTGGGTTTTTGGTTGTTTTTATACAGAAAGTAAATGACAGAATTGAAAGTTGCTGAAACAACCGGATTCAATATCAACCATACAACATACATTTGGTTTGTCGCACGCTGTGTTTCAAGCGCAATACGTGCCAAATATTATGTTGATTGATGCAGAAAACTTTATAATAAAGATACTGATGGACCATAATTGTATGAATCATAAACACAGTTAAACCCACCAAATTAGACGCTTTGTCTATTTAACTTTTTCTTGTTAGTTATGATATTTATCTACAGGGTATTTTGAAGTCTAGAGAGAATGCAGGCTAAGGAGGAGTTTTAAAGCTAAAAATGAATTACGAGCCATTCCAGGTCACGACCAAATTCTGACTTTCAAGAACCGGACGTGGAATCACTCAAAACAAGTCCAACCGAAGGGCAACCAGAGTCAGACCGGAGCTGAAAGGACCGATGGCTTTTGGGGAAAAGATCACAAAACACACTCAACCACTCCCCTCCACTCACAACCGGCGGCTTCAAGGAGGAGAAGCCATGTGTCCCGGCGGCTTCTCCTCTCTTCTCCTCTCTTCTCCTCACAAGCCCGGCGGCTTTGGCCATGAAGAAGACAAGTGTCCCGGCGGCTAGAGGAGGTGGTGAGTCACCTCCGATGGCTTTCTCCTCCTCCATGGATTCCATGCCAAGTGTCATGCCTCTCATCCACATCCATCTCCTCTCCATGCCTATAAATACCCATGCTCCTTCCCTTTGTAAATCATTCCAACATTCCACATTCCAAAATCACAAATCACTTATCTCTCTAGATTGAGAGCACAATCATGTAAGCACTTTACTTTGGAATCGAAGCTTTAGCACTTTCAACGGTTTTTATAAGTACTCTCTTCTTTACTTTACTGTCTTTCAAAGTACTTTACTTTCCTGTCTTTACTTTCAAAAACTTTACTTTACTGTCTTTCAAAAACCTTTACTTTTTAACGCACTTAGCTATGATGTCCTGTTCCATGAATACTCGTGGCTAAACCCTTCATTCGGTTGAAGGGGTGTACTTGTGTCATAAAATGTTTTAGACCCTTCGCTTAGTGCCTCTCTGTGTTCAAAACTTGTTCTATGTGCCACATATTAGGTTAGAACTTCCAAGGTTGAGTGGATGCTTTAACGGGCAAAGCTCTTCCGTGGGGTTCGTGAACATACTCGGGTAAGTGGATGCTTTAACGGGCAAAGCTTATCTGAGGAGTTCGACCTCTTTTAAAAACCATTTGGTTGATCGTAACTGAAGATCACATGGATGCACATAAGGCTAAGATACTTCGAAAGGAGGAATTAGTCTAAATAGAACAAGTGTTCTAAACGATGTTGCAAGTCTTGTGCTAGAAATAGCCTTGATTCATCTTTGAACACTTAGTATGATCATTAGAGGTCAATGATAAACAGACTATGATACAAGGCCCCTAAAACCGAATGCTTTCCTTTAATTGTAATATCAACTGTCACTTTACCTTTCAGTACTAAAATCACAACCAACCCACGCTACTCTAAGTACTAAAATCACAACCATCCCCCAACTGTCCTACTTAAAGAACAACTATTCACCTGACTCCCTTGGGTTCGACCCCTACTTACCCTTTACTACCCACTAGTAGAGTACGAGTAGCGGTGATATAAATTTATTTTGCACAGAGAACATCGCACCTTAACGACAGTGCAGTGGGCTCCGTCAAAATTGGCGCCGTTGCCAGGGAGTTAGCCTTCGATTAGTTGTTCTTTTCCTTCCCTTTCATTTCTTCGTCACACTTTCCACCATGTATGGATGGATGGCTCAGCATCTTCCTCAGCTTGGAGGTACCACCGGAGAAGACCCAGTAATACACTGCCAACATTTCCACCATATAAGTCGTCACATGAAACCCAAAAATGTAACGTTAAAAGAGTTTCAATTAAAATGTTTTGAACACTCTTTAACTGACTTTGCGACAGTATGGTATTACACATCAACTGCTAGTTGTGCAAAATATTACGTGGACCTTCGCGCTAAATTTCTGAAAGAATTCTCCCCCCCCCCCCATCCTTACGACATGACACCCGCGAGAAGATCATCTGCCTTCTGCAATCCCGGGATGAGACTTTAGATGAATACTACATGTACAATGACACCATCGTCTCACGCTGCCCGCACCATGGATTCACCGAAGTATTCCTTCTTCAAAAATTCCTTTGTGGAATGAGGCAAGATGAGTTCTCAAGGATCAATGACGCAGTGGGAGGATCGGTCATGCACTTATCCCTGACTCAAATATGGGATGTTATAGACGACTTGGCCGAAGCCACAAAACGAAGGCCAATGCCCCGAACTATAGAGGAATACAGAGGATAGAGGCTAGTCTAGTAAGGAATAAAGAAGACATTACAGAGGACGAGATGGGCGATTCAAATGCAGAAAGCTTTGAAGAAGAGCCTACATTGGAGATCACATCCGAGCCATCAGAAGAAACTCCCGAGCCATCAGAAGAATCAGATATAGAAAGCACCGGAAGCAACGAGGAAAAGCTTACATAGGAACTTGAGACCGTGCCAGCAGAGGAGGAAGTCCAGAACACCACTGGCAAGCTGCCCGAGTCATACCCGACTATCATTACCCAAGCAGCCGAGACCATCCGAGACCGAATCCTCACAGACGGACATGATGAGACAGAACCAAGCCTTAGGATACAAGCTTCCAAACTTTTCCCCTTGATCAATAGGAAAATTGCATAAAACTATGTGATCAATGAAGAGACTAAAAGGAGGATGGGAAAAGGGCCTATGCAGAACGACTCCTCGATGGAGCATTTTTGCGCCACAACTAGACAAGGCAGCCCTAAACATAATAGAACCCAATTCAAGAGGCTAGTAATGAAAGGTCCCTCGCCTGCTCAGAAACGTTGGAAAGAGAAACCACCAGAACCATGGGAACAGGACCCAAGCACATCATCTCACAAGAAAACGGGGAAAGGCAAGGCAAAAATGAAAGTAGGCACTCCACAACACTATGACCTGAGCCGCCCATGGGACCCAACCTTATGATCCAGGAATGAGGTAGCGTCGAGCCAACGACGTTAAACAAAGGCACTGGTCGGGAGGTAACCCGACACCTATCTTACTTTCAGTAATTTTATTTTCTGTCATTTAGTTTTTACCGTAAGTCGCTCTCACCCACTTTTTGTATAGAAGGAATGTCTAACATGTAGGAATCGGTTTTTGGAGCAAGATCAGATCAGCCAGGTAGCTTCCGAGAATTACCGGGCCTGCGCTGAGAGTTCAAGACCGCAGCCGAACTCCCTCGATTATCCAACTCCGAGCCATGTCGTCCCACGACATGTGACAACACAGTAAAAGGGAGTTCAGTTCTTCTCTTTTCCTTAATGTCATTTCCTTCTCTTGTATATATTTGCATGAATTTTGAACTAAGTCTTGCTGAAAGGCACGCCTTCGTTCAAAAGTGTGGGGTGAGAACCACCTGTGTACATAGTTAGTTAACATGCTTTTTCTTTTCCTTTTCCTTAATATTATCTTTTTGAAAATGTGAACTTGAGAATGTGAAAAAGATAGATCTAAATTCATGCATTTACCTTGTGAAAATTCAACTGTTTAAAAACTTAGGATGTAACTTCTCATTTGTCCTTTTGTGCTGAGATATACAGGGGATGTGGAGTTGACATAAACTTCCATAGAGAGGCTTGGCAAGCACTCGAAGGATCGAATCTAACTATATGGTTTTCGAAGTCAGTGGAGGCTGCACTTCGGGTTTCAGTGAAGATTGAAGTCATCTCCGTCGTGCAGCATTTATGCAAGAGGCGGGATGGGAATCAAACCATCCTATCTCTAGTCCTAGTAGCCGGGAAAATAGATGAGCGACCCTCATCTTGACCCGCGCGAAACGGCGAGGATGAGAAAGAGCGGGGAGGTATTTCCATATGCTCGCGGGCGATGATTGGACCTCCCAAAAAGGCTGAGAAAATGGACTAGCAAGTCACAAAGAAGTAAAAGCTCAAAGAAACTAATCAAAGGCCAAAATTGTGAAGGTTTTAACCGAAACAAAAAGTGAAGAAACTCCAATTCAACATCAAAGGCCAAAGGTCAAAGGCCGATTCACTACAGAAGTTGTCCCTCGCCAAAAAGAAATCAAAGTGCTCAACTCAGTGAAACCCGAACCAAATCACGTGCTAGAGAAAGCTACAAGGAAACCATGTAGTACGAGTCGATCCCGAGAATGCAGTCCAGGAGCCTGAAAAGGGCTATCGCCCGAAACATCCGAATTAATTTTCATCTCGGTGTGAAGGTACAAGTATCAAGTTTCTTCTAAGTATTTACACGGTTTAGTTTGGTAATAAGTAAGTAATGCATGAATTAAGATAAATCTAGTCCCACAGTCTCACTTTCATAATTAAAAGTTTTTACTTTGATTGTGTTCCGCCCTTAATAGCATTGTTCGGGACGAACAACTAAAAGCGTGGGGTGATCTGATGGACCATAATTGTATGAATCATAAATACAGTTAAACCCACCAAATTAGACGCTTTGTCTATTTAACTTTTGCTTGTTAGTTCCGATATTTATCTACAGGGTATTTTGAAGTCTAGAGAGAATACAGGCTAAGGAGGAGTTTTAAAGCTAAAAATGAATTACGAGCCATTCCAGGTCACGACCAAATTCTGACTTTCAAGAATCGGACGTGGAATCACTCAAAACAAGTACAACCGAAGGGCAACCAGAGTCAGACCGGAGCTGAAAGGACCGATGGCTTTTGGGGAAAAGATCACAAAACACACTCAACCACTCCCCTCCACTCACAACCGGCGGCTTCAAGGAGGAGAAGCCATGTGTCCCGGCGGCTTCTCCTCTCTTCTCCTCTCTTCTCCTCACAAGCCCGGCGGCTTTGGCCATGAAGAAGACAAGTGTCCCGGTGGCTAGAGGAGGTGGTGAGTCACCTCCGATGGCTTTCTCCTCCTCCATGGATTCCATGCCAAGTGTCATGCCTCTCATCCACATCCATCTCCTCTCCATGCCTATAAATACCCATGCTCCTTCCCTTTGTAAATCATTCCAACATTCCACATTCCAAAATCACAAATCACTTATCTCTCTATATTGAGAGCACAATCATGTAAGCACTTTACTTTGGAATCGAAGCTTTAGCACTTTCAACGGTTTTTGTAAGTACTCTCTTCTTTACTTTACCGTCTTTCAAAGTACTTTACTTTCCTGTCTTTACTTTCAAAAACTTCACATTACTATCTTTCAAAAACCTTTACTTTTTAACGCACTTAGCTATGATGTCCTGTTCCATGAATACTCGTAGCTAAACCCTTCATTCGGTTGAAGGGGTGTACTTGTGTCATAAAATGTTTTAGACCCTTCGCTTAGTGCCTCTCTGTGTTCAAAACTTGTTCTATGTGCCACATATTAGGTTAGAACTTCCAAGGTTGAGTGGATGCTTTAACGGGCAAAGCTCTTCCGTGGGGTTCGTGAACATACTCGGGTAAGTGGATGCTTTAATGGGCAAAGCTTATCTGAGGAGTTCGACCTCTTTTAAAAACCATTTGGTTGATCGTAACTGAAGATCACATGGATGCACATAAGGCTAAGATACTTCGAAAGGAGGAATTAGTCTAAATAGAACAAGTGTTCTAAACGATGTTGCAAGTCTTGTGCTAGAAATAGCCTTGATTCATCTTTGAACACTTAGTATGATCATTAGAGGTCAATGATAAACAGACTATGATACAAGACCCCTAAAACCGAATGCTTTCCTTTAATTGTAATATCAACTGTCACTTTACCTTTCCGTACTAAAATCACAACCAACCCACGCTACTCTAAGTACTAAAATCACAACCATCCCCCAACTGTCCTACTTAAAGAACAACTATTCACCTGACTCCCTTGGGTTCGACCCCTACTTACCCTTTACTACCCACTAGTAGAGTACGAGTAGCGGTGATATAAATTTATTTTGCATAGAGAACATCGCACCTTAACGACAGTGCAGTGGGCTCCGTCAAAATTAGCGCCGTTGCCAGGGAGTTAGCCTTCGATTAGTTGTTCTTTTCCTTCCCTTTCATTTCTTCGTCACACTTTCCACCATGTATGGATGGATGGCTCAGCATCTTCCTCAGCTTCAAGGTACCACCGGAGAAGACCCAGTAATACACTGCCAACATTTCCACCATATAAGTCGTCACATGAAACCCAAAAATGTAACGTTAAAAGAGTTTCAATTAAAATGTTTTGAACACTCTTTAACTGACTTTGCGACAGTATGGTATTACACATCAACTGCTAGTTGTGCAAAATATTACGTGGACCTTCGCGCTAAATTTCTGAAAGAATTCTCCCCCCCCCCCCCCATCCTTACGACATGACACCCGCGAGAAGATCATCTGCCTTCTGCAATCCCGGGATGAGACTTTAGATGAATACTACATGTACTATGACACCATCGTCTCACGCTGCCCGCACCATGGATTCACCGAAGTATTCCTTCTTCAAAAATTCCTTTGTGGAATGAGGCAAGATGAGTTTTCAAGGATCAATGACGCAGTGGGAGGATCGGTCATGCACTTATCCCTGACTCAAATGTGGAATGTTATAGACGACTTGGCCGAAGCCACAAAACGAAGGCCAATGCCCCGACCTGTATAGGAATACAGAGGATAGAGGCTAGTCTAGAAAGGAATAAAAAAGACATTACAGAGGACGAGATGGGCGATTCAAATGCAGAATGCTCTGAAGAAGAGCCTACATTGGAGATCACATCCGAGCCATCAGAAGAAACTCCCGAGCCATCAGAAGAATCAGATATAGAAAGCACCGGAAGCAACGAGGAAAAGCCTTCATGGGAACTTGAGACCGTGCCAGCAGAGGAGGAAGTCCAGAACACCACTGGCAAGCTGCCCGAGTCATACCCGACTATCATTACCCAAGCAGCCGAGACCATCCGAGACCGAATCCTCACAGACGGACATGATGAGACAGAACCAAGCCTTAGGATACAAGCTTCCAAACTTTTCCCCTTGATCAATAGGAAAATTGCATAAAACTATGTGATCAATGAAGAGAGTAAAAGGAGGATGGGAAAAGGGCCTATGCAGAACGACTCCTCGATGGAGCATTTTTGCGCCACAACTAGACAAGGCAGCCCTAAACATAAGAGAACCCAATTCAAGAGGCTAGTAATGAAAGGTCCCTCACCTGCTCAGAAACGTTGGAAAGAGAAACCATCAGAACCATGGGAACAGGACCCAAGCACATCATCTCACAAGAAAACGGGGAAAGGCAAGGCAAAAATGAAAGTAGGCACTCCACAACACTATGACCTGAGCCGCCCATGGGACCCAACCTTATGATCCAGGAATGAGGTAGCGTCGAGCCAACGACGTTAAACAAAGGCACTGGTCGGGAGGTAACCCGACACCTATCTTACTTTCAGTAATTTTATTTTCTGTCATTTAGTTTTTACCGTAAGTCGCTCTCACCCACTTTTTGTATAGAAGGAATGTCTAACATGTAGGAATCGGTTTTTGGAGCAAGATCAGATCAGCCAGGTAGCTTCCGAGAATTACCGGGCCTGCGCTGAGAGTTCAAGACCGCAGCCGAACTCCCTCGATTATCCAACTCCGAGCCATGTCGTCCCACGACATGTGACAACACAGTAAAAGGGAGTTCAGTTCTTCTCTTTTCCTTAATGTCATTTCCTTCTCTTGTATATATTTGCATGACTTTTGAACTAAGTCTTGCTGAAAGGCACGCCTTCGTTCAAAAGTGTGGGGTGAGAACCACCTGTGTACATAGTTAGTTAACATGCTTTTTCTTTTCCTTTTCCTTAATATTATCTTTTTTAAAATGTGAACTTGAGAATGTGAAAAAGATAGATCTAAATTCATGCATTTACCTTGTGAAAATTCAACTGTTTAAAAACTTAGGATGTAACTTCTCATTTGTCCTTTTGTGCTGAGATATACAGGGGATGTGGAGTTGACATAAACTGCCCTAGAGAGGCTTGGCAAGCACTCGAAGGATCGAATCTAACTATATGGTTTTCGAAGTCAGTGGAGGCTGCACTTCGGGTTTCAGTGAAGATTGAAGTCATCTCCGTCGTGCAGCGTTTATGCAAGAGGCGGGATGGGAATCAAACCGTCCTATCTCTAGTCCTAGTAGCCGGGAAAATAGATGAGCGACCCTCATCTTGACCCGCGCGAAAAGGCGAGGATGAGAAAGAGCGGGGAGGTATTTCCATATGCTCGCGGGCGATGATTGGACCTCCCAAAAAGGCTGAGAAAATGGACTAGCAAGTCACAAAGAAGTAAATGCTCAAAGAAGCTAATCAAAGGCCAAAATTGTGAAGGTTTTAACCGAAACAAAAAGTGAAGAAACTCCAATTCAACATCAAAGGCCAAAGGCCAAAGGCCGATTCACTACAGAAGTTGTCCCTCGCCAAAAAGAAATCAAAGTGCTCAACTCAGTGAAACCCGAACCAAATCACGTGCTAGAGAAAGCTACAAGGAAACCATATAGTACGAGTCGATCCCGAGAATGCAGTCCAGGAGCCTGAAAAGGGCTATCGCCCGAAACATCCGAATTAATTTTCATCTCGGCGCGAAGGTACAAGTATCAAGTTTCTTCTATGTATTTACACGGTTTAGTTTGGTAATAAGTAAGTAATGCATGAATTAAGATAAATCTAGTCCCACAGTCTCACTTTCATATTTAAAAGTTTTTATTTTGATTGTGTTCCGCCCTTAATAGCATTATTCGGGACGAACAACTAAAAGTGTGGGGTGATCTGATGGACCATAATTGTATGAATCATAAACACAGTTAAACCCACCAAATTAGACGCTTTGTCTATTTAACTTTTGCTTGTTAGTTCCGATATTTATCTACAGGGTATTTTGAAGTCTAGAGAGAATACAGGCTAAGGAGGAGTTTTAAAGCTGAAAATGAATTACGAGCCATTCCAGGTCATGACCAAATTCTGACTTTCAAGAATCGGACATGGAATCACTCAAAACAAGTACAGCCGAAGGGCAACCAGAGTCAGCCCGGAGCTGAAAGGACCGATGGCTTTTGGGGAAAAGATCACAAAACACACTCAACCACTCCCCTCCACTCACAACCGGCGGCTTCAAGGAGGAGAAGCCATGTGTCCCGGCGGCTTCTCCTCTCTTCTCCTCTCTTCTCCTCACAAGCCCGGCAGCTTTGGCCATGAAGAAGACAAGTGTCCCGGCGGCTAGAGGAGGTGGTGAGTCACCTCCGATAGCTTTCTCCTCCTCCATGGATTCCATGCCAAGTGTCATGCCTCTCATCCACATCCATCTCCTCTCCATGCCTATAAATACCCATGCTCCTTCCCTTTGTAAATCATTCCAACATTCCACATTCCAAAATCACAAATCACTTATCTCTCTAGATTGAGAGCACAATCATGTAAGCACTTTACTTTGGAATCGAAGCTTTAGCACTTTCAACGGTTTTTGTAAGTACTCTCGTCTTTACTTTACTGTCTTTCAAAGTACTTTACTTTCCTGTCTTTACTTTCAAAAACTTTACTTTACTAACTTTCAAAAACCTTTACTTTTTAACGCACTTAGCTATGATGTCCTGTTCCATGAATACTCGTAGCTAAACCCTTCATTCGGTTGAAGGGGTGTACTTGTGTCATAAAATGTTTTAGACCCTTCGCTGAGTGCCTCTCTGTGTTCAAAACTTGTTCTATGTGCCACATATTAGGTTAGAACTTCCAAGGTTGAGTGGATGCTTTAACGGGCAAAGCTCTTCCGTGGGGTTCGTGAACATACTCGGGTAAGTGGATGCTTTAACGGGCAAAGCTTATCTGAGGAGCTCGAAAGAGGAAAGCTTAACCGAGTAGTTCAATCTTGATTAGACAACAAGGCTAAGTGGATGCTCGAAAGAGGAAAGCTTAGCCGAGTAGTTTAATCTTCCTTAAGTCACTTGGTTGATCGTAACTGAGAGATCAAGTGGCTGCACTTAGAATTAGAAGCCTATGTCTTGATTTGGGAGTAGATTGTGGTGTAAGTGCTAGAAATAGCCTTACTTTAGGGTTTAAGTCTTGAAAAGGAATAAACCCACACTTATGAACACAAAGTAAGATCATTTGACGTCTATGATGGTTGTCTCACAAGTAGAGACCCTAGACTGAATATCTTTCGTCCTTACTTATCAGCACTTTACTTTTCAGCACTTAATTTCAGCACTTACATTCAAGACTTTACATTTCAGCACTTTACTTTCAGTATTTACTTTACGCACTTACTTTCTCGCACTTACTTTCAGCACTTTACTTTTCTGTCATTTACTTTCTGTCTAAAAACAACCCAAAAAACCCAATCTGTATTTACTTTCTTTTCCATTTTAAAGAACAACTATTCCACACTGACTCTCTTGGGTTCGACCCCTACTTACCGCTTGCTAATCCAATAGTGAGCCACGAGTAGTGGAACTATAAATGTAAATTTTGCAGCGCACAACGACGTGCTGTGAATCAGCGTAGGAGAGGGTGAGCTCATTGAGATAAGACCTGTATATAGGACTCAGGTGCTCAAGAAGGTCGGTCTTAAGCTCCAGGCACCCTAGGATACGGTGCATGGGTATATTTGCTGTAATCAGGGAGAATGACGATACCAGTGCTACCTCCCCATATGTCAGTAGAAATCAAGCCACGACCAAGAATCCATTTGGCTTGGAGACGCAGCGCAGTGATCAGATGATAATAAGAGTTCCAAGCTGGGGAGCCCTGCTTGTCTATACGATATTTGGCGTGGTTAAAACGGTCCCAGAGAGAGTCAGAGGCCAGGTAGGACCAAGCCAGTTTTCCTCGAAAGGCAAGCTGAATGTCAAGCAGCGATTTAATACCCAGGCCCCCAGCTTCTTTACTAGGGCAAGCACACTCCTAGCTACTCCAGTGACGGCCCCTACCATCGCCATGATCCCAAACGAAACTCCGCATCAAGCTCTCAATACGGTTAATAACGGTTTTCAAAATGGGAAGACACGTAATGACGTGCATGGGCATGGTGTTGATGAGGTAGATGCGCCCAGCCATCGAGAGGTGGTGCCTCATCCAACCTGAAATTCTGTTCCTAACATAATCAATAAGGTACTCAAAGTACTCAATCTTAGCCATACCTCGAAACAAGGGAGCACCCAGGTAAGGCACCAAGAGGGGGCCTTCGGAAAAGCCAGTGAGATCCAAGATGTCCTGCTTACGGGTACTCCAAATATGCTTAGAAAAGAAGATGAGGCTCTTTTGGTTGTTCATGGACTTGCCGGACAGGGAGCAGAAATCTATAATCAGTTGTTGGAGTTTAACAAGGGACAATTTTGCTCCGTTTGTGAAGAGTAGATGGTCATCGGCATAGAGGAGATGATTGATGGGGACTGTAGGGCATTTAGCATTGTAAGGTAGGATACCATGGCGTTGAGTCTCCGGGAGAACCATTCCATCGCGACTATAAAAAGAGACGGGGAAAGGGGGTCTCCTTGGCGAACACCTTGAGTCGATTAAGCCATAATTGCTACCTTTCCAGAGAATAGAGTGCCAGCAATTAGAGATGCACTAGGAGATCATATCACACCATTTTTCATTGAATCTCAACTGGCGGAAGACTCCCAAAATGAAGCTCCAGGAGATCCGATCGTAAGCCTTTGCCATGTCGCTTCAAGATAATATTCCCACCCCTGCTCTTGGCATTTAATTCATGAGTGAGGTCGTGAGCAAGACCCACATTTTTGTGAATGCTACGCCTTTGGCGAAACCCTACCTGCTCGGCACTAATAAACTTTTTGATCACTAAGTTTAGGCGAGTGTTGAGGATATGGGAGATCACTTTGTGGTAGAAATTGCAGAGACTAATGGGCCGGAGTTAGGAAACCTGTGTAACAGACGGTACACTAGGAATGAGAGTGATTAAGGTGGCGTAAACCAGGGGAGGAAGCTGTAGGCCATCGAAAAAACCATGAACAACACGAGTGAAGTTCTGCTTGATGGTGTCCCACTTGCGGATGTATAAATGCCTCGAGAACCCATTAGGGCCGGGAGAGCTGTCAGCATTCATGTTCTTGATTTCCTCATAAATTTCATCTTCTGAGGGGGGGTCTCATCAAGGCCTCATTATCAGCCCTCGAGATGACTGGTTGGAGGTAGTCAAGTTGCTGAGAAGGGGGAGGGTCAGTATGGCCTTGGAAGATGGAGGAAAAATGGTCAACTACTGCATGCCCAATAATGTCATTGTCACAAGAATAAGACCCATCCCCCATGTCCACCTTGACGCTAGCCTGTCTAGAATGAGCTTTTAGGGCTGTATGGAAAAACGAGGTGTTCCT
The DNA here is from genome assembly GCA_033675215.1 of Rhodiola kirilowii. NCBI lineage: Eukaryota > Viridiplantae > Streptophyta > Magnoliopsida > Saxifragales > Crassulaceae > Rhodiola > Rhodiola kirilowii. Next base: position 19,047,228 of record CM066198.1, read on the forward strand.
GTCCCCCTGTTGAAGCCAGTTCATCTTAGCTTTGGCCGGAAGCAGATCGAGCTGAGTCGTCTCAATATCATTTAGTTCACCTTTGAGAGTGGAGAGGATCCTAGTAGTCTCATCCTCCCAGACCGTTTGGAGGGAATGCTCGAGCACTTCAATATGGGTGGCCAGGTTCTTTGTTTAGTGTTGATGTTACCAAAGATACTCTAGTTCCACGATTTTAGAAACAACCTTAACTTTTTGAGTTTGAGGGAGAAGTTCAGCAGGGGGTCTTAGTGGAGCTGGCCAGTCCACTGGTTCCGGACAATGTTCTTGAAGCCCTAGTGTGTGTGCCACATTTTTTGGTAATGGAAGCGAGATCGCCAGGGCTCAGCTTTGATGGACTGGAAGAGAAGAGGACAATGGTCCGAATAGATTCTGGTGAGGTGGGTAACATGGGCTGTGTGATAAGTGGAGAGGGCTTTGGCATTGGCGAGGACACGATCAAGGCCATAAGCCATAAGGGAAGCAGAGCTTGGCACAAAGATGGTGATCTAAACATTCAATACAACCAAGTAGTGATCGTTCGATGGGATTTTCCAGTCCCAACTCTTTGCTTCCTAGAACTCGGCTCTCTCACACATGTGTAGAATGGTGGAAAAACACGTTCTCAAGTGTCAAGTGTGTATTTTACTTGGCCTTTGGCCTGCAAGTAATTTCAAGGGGAATTTTTCTTCCTAACCCTCGGCACTTGTATTAATTTGAGAAAGAATTTCTTTTTGAAGCCAAGTTCTTGGTCGGAGCTACGCTTTTCACTCTCTTTGACCATGTAAATTTTTGTTGATGGGGCTCATTTTTATTTTTTGCTTTCTTTTTTCACTCCACACTTAAAACTTGACAATGGCTTAAGGTAAATGAGGAAAGTGTGAGTGATGTCTTATGCACATGAACTAGAGGAGGAAAATAGGGGTTACCCAAGAAAGATTGCAAGGCAAAATTTAATGCAAAGAAGTTAGCTTTAGGCAAGTACTGAATATCCACAAAAGAAAACTTAGGTAACTTGGTAGAAAAAGGGTAGTTAGAACAGTGATTTTAGGGAATGCGTGATCATTAGACCTGATTTGGCTCTAAGTTCTCTAGTTCAGGTGCGGGTCAGAGCCAAAATGGGGTTTTTCGGAGTTAAGAACGAAATCACAAGCCCTCCTAGTTACTTCAATGTTCAGGGTTAATCACACAGTTGCAAGTTCCTATCTCATGATCATGGCATTTAAATAGTGAACTTTTGTGCCTACCACTCCACACTTAAATCAAGCTTAGTCCCTAAGCGCATATCTCATTAAGAAATAAGGCATAAGGTGCAAAAGGAACTCCCCTCGTTCATGGAAGGTTTCCCTCTCCAGTATCTCCAGCCAGTCCCCGCCATCTGCTTGCGACATCAAAGTGACCTGCTAGATTTCTCTTTGATGAAATGAACCGTTAGTGCATCAAAGAGAATAAGTCAGATTGACACCATAGTTGCATAACATCATAAGGCAAACTAGTTTTTCAAAAAGTTAATATCAGTCGAGGCAGTCAAGACAACACAAGTTCTTAGGGACATAGTTGCAAAATGTGAAAGAACCAGTTTGTGGATTCCTTTCCTTTGAACTTGTTAGTTCATTCGCTGGCCCTTTTGCTAGAGCTTCCTTGTCTGCATCTTCTATGAGGTTGTCTAAGAAAATAGGGGGTACAGATTTACGGATGTGGTTCTATGCTTGATATATCGGACGAGCGTTTAAATCTACTGGGCTTCGTTGTCTCTTTGCCATGCGAGGAACTCCTGTTGTTTATTTGCAGTATGTTGGGCGAGCAGTTGAAGGCTGGATATTTCTACTACTAAGGCTAGGTAAGAGAGGTTTCGCGCGGTGGGTTTGACAACTGACTCCTCGATGTTCGGGAGTTGTTGTCCTGTGATCAAGGCTGCCTCCCATCTCGTCGCTTCATTCGCTTTGAGCTTCTTCTCAGCACTGACACGTAGTTTGTTAGTGTGCTCTCTGTTTTGTGAATCCACTTTAGACTGTGCTTATCTATAACGTGCATTGATCGCATGGATGGGATATCCAAGGTCTTCTTTTCTGCTTCAAGAGATATATCTTCCTCATCTGCCTCGATCTCCAAAGAAAAACCTGAGGTCATCGTGATTACTGTAAGCAACGAACCTCCTCCAAGCATCTTATTCTTGGATTTTCGTACCAAGCACTCCTCTAATTTGTCCTCCAAATATGTCATGAGGTCTATCTCTTGACGATCTTCTATTGTAATCATGAAGTCGAGGTTAGGTAAGAGTACAACCGTCCCTTCCCTCCGTCTATTCCTTAACATAGCTACTATCATGTGGTTCACCTTCCAGATTGAGTCTATGATTGTTAAGCCACTGTATCATAAAATAAACCATTCATCACGGCTTGAGATCTCTTTCCTGAAGTCGTAACGCTGACGTTTGGAGGGGTTGGGGACATGACCTGCTAGATTCCTTGTTTGGACCATGTTGCTTCAGCGACGAGATGGGTCTAACACAAGTCGCGGATGCTCCAAACGAAGAGAGATCGTGGTCATTTGAGTCGCTAATGTTGGAGATTTGAAAAGAATTTAGGTGGTATATATCTGCTTCCCAAATTGGTTCTGTAACCTTTGTCTTCCCTCTCCTGACGTCACTCGGCGAAGTTTTCCTGTTGAGATGTTTAAAACTAGGGACGCGCAAACGCAGGGCATCGTTTAAAACGTATAACTCATTTCTTAGTTTCTGAACTGAACAAGAGCTTAGGGGTTTTTCATCGTAGATCAAAACTAATGCATTCTGATCGGAGTGCTCCTGTTACAAATATCCACACTCGAAGCGCACCTCAAGCGACGCACTTCAGTTCCAGTGTGATAGGGCAATGAAACGCGACTCTCATAACTTTTACTCATGCGGAAACAAGCAACAAAAAGGGAAATTTTCATTCAAAAAGGGCAGAGTCCTTGGTGAGCCTCTGCTTCAACCAAGGCCTTCAAGCCTAAAGCTCAACCAACCAGCCATTGCCACATTATATTTTCTTCATTTTTCTGGTCATCTCGCAATTGACCAAAGCCCACAATATGAACCCAATCAAGAAGGAAATCAGTCCGTGGACGGCATAATCGACCCGACTCTAATGGACCAACAAACCAAGGGTGAACCGAAGGAAACCAAGGTGGGCCAATTTATTTCCTCACATGTTACACATGATTTCATGGTGCAAAAGTTTGATAAGGTAGGACCTCGTCACATGCACCAAGGGGCCAAGATATCAAGGCAAAATGCCTAAAAATAGCAACCGAGCACAAGGAGCAAGGCATCTTCAATGGGGCTCCATGTACCTGGCCTAGGAGGGGCAAAACCAAGATAGACCTTGCTGGAATTAAGGTTCCAAGGCCCCCATATTTATCTACCAGCAGCAGCCCCCAATGCGTCATCATTGCCCCAAAGATTGAGCCCTTTAACTTCTCAATATTCCATGTCATCAATGCTTTTCCGTCCAAAGGCCATCCAAGTAGACTACATAAGAGGACCACCAGCCATAATTCTGATCTTCCCATCGTTAAAGAAAAAAGTGCTTGTTCCTTTGGATCTTTTCCTAGACTAGGCCATATCAATAGTGTCTTGTAGAACCCATTTGATCCCTGTCACAAGGGTTTTTCGAGGGATTTTGTTATTGTAACACCACCATTCTTCCGCATTAATGCCATCATCCATATTTTCACTAAATTCTATTTTTCGTGACCCAATAATTGGTATCAGAGCAGTTCAATCTTAGAGCAGGAAGCCCCAAAAATCGTCTGCAACCAAGGATGTGTATGCTAAAAAGTTAGCTGCCACTGACGGCCAACTTGCAGCGCTCAAAGCTGGTCAAAAAAAAGCACTGGCCAGACATACCAATCTAGAAAACAAGGTCACTTCCATGGAGCAACTCATGCATGTGATGTCCAAGAAGTTGGATCTACTTTTCACCGCAGCTGCTAAGCAAGTGACCAATGAAGGAGGTGTTGACTAGCAAGGTGTAGGAGATCTGCAAAAGAACTTGAAGCATGGTAAGGGTGTCATGGACAAGTCCAATCAATCAATGAAGGACACAGACGCTACCATCAAACCAGCAACCAACAAGAAGGGAGTAACATTCGAGGAAGGTAACAATTCTCAGACTGTTATTTCCCTTACTCCTTTGCGCTCCAAATAACCTAAATTTAGCACACCACAACGAAGTTGCAAGGTCAATTGGTGAGGAAGCTTGAACCAGCAACACATGGGTAGATTTGGCCATGATTAGAATGGCTGGGCAGATCAAGTGCGCTACCAATCAGATTATGGACATCCACCAAATTTGGATGGAGGTAATTATGAGGAGGAAGAACAAAGTCAGATCGAGAAGCAAGGCTCTCTATTGATGGCCAGCCAAGTGCGAAGACTCGAGATGCCTATGTTTGAAGGATACGATGTTACCGGAAATATTGCGCTGAAAGGTATTTTCACGTTAATGGACTTACTAACGCTAAAAACTTAATGAAGATGCCCTATGCTTAGAAGGAAAGGCCCTCAAGTGGTATCGATGGAGGGAATACCACCAACCAATCCATCATTTGGTGGAACTCCGAGCAGCACTACTCCAGAGGTTCCAAGGGCAACAAAGTGGTGACATACATGGACGTTTCTTCGCTCTAGCTCCAGATGGGTCCATCATCAAGTATCAAGAAGAGTTTGAAGAACTCTCGGATGAACTTGAAGGAATTCCTGACAAAGCCTTGATGGGGAACTTCATGAAGAGACTCAAGCCAACCATACGCGTTGCCGTTAAGCTTCATTGACCAAGTAACCTAGGTGATGATATGTCTTTGGCATAATTAGTGGAGGAAAGAGAATCATCCGACAAGCGTAGCCAAGGTGCTGGAGGCTCAAGGGCACCTAATGGAAGTCAGCAGGCATCTCAACAAGGGGCGGTTTCTGAGCCAAATCCACCAAAGGAGCAGACGCAAGCATTCACTAAAGGTAACGGTCCAATTTGTCAATTTTTGACTGAAGGAGAGGCCAGAAAAAGGCGTGCTAGAGGACATTGTTTTTCCTGCTTAGAAATGTTCACACTGGGATATCGTTGCAAGAATCCAATACTCCAGGTTATCATTGTTCAAGATGAAGAGGACTCGTTTGAGGAGAAGCAACCTTAAGAGCGACAAAAGGACGAGCCTTACTTAGGTCAAATGGAGGTCATCCTTCTTGAAATAGATGGACTCACTCCTACGCACTCAATGCAATTGAGGGGCAGGTTGGTCAAGCGTGAGGTCGTGGTGTTAGTGGACAGCGGGGCCACATATTAGTTTGTGTCGCTGACGGACGCACAGTCGTCGTGTGTGAAAGTCAAGAATAAATTTATAAGTCCGCCACTCGCGACTTCACTACTGGGTAGCAAGTGGTAAGTAGGGGTCGAACCCAAGGGAATTAGGGGGACAAGTCGTTCTTTGAGGGATTGTACAGGCGGGGAACGTGATTTTAGGGTTGATTGAGGTTTAAGCGCGAATAACTACGTGACTTTTTGGTTGGTTTTGGTTTTTAGTGTGGAAAAGTAAATGACAGAAAAGTAAATATTGAAAATAAAAGGAAAGACTTACAGCGGTTGTTGCGTGATTGGCAAGTCTTGCGGAACGTCACCAGTTGATATTGCAGTTAAAAGGAAGTATTCGATTGCAGGGGCCTTGTATCATAGTCTGTTTATCATTGACCTCTAATGATCATACTATGTGTTCAAAGATGAATCGAGGCTATTTCTAGCACAAGACTTGCCACATCATTTAGAACACTTGTTCTATTTAGACTAACTCCTCCTTTCGAAGTATCTTAGCCTTATGTGCATCCATTTGATCTTCAGTGACGATCAACCAAATGGTTTTTAAGAGAGGTCGAACTCCTCAGATAAGCTTTGCCCGTTAAAGCATCCACTTACCCGAGTATGTTCACGAACCCCACGGAAGAGCTTTGCCCGTTAAAGCATCCACTCAACCTTGGAAATTCTAACCTAATATGTGGCACATAGAACAAGTTTTGAACACAGAGAGGCACTAGGTGCAGGGTCTAAAACATTGTATGATACAAGTACACCCCTTTAACCGAATGAAGGGTTTAGCTACGAATATCCATAGAGGTGGATATCATAGCTAAGACAGTAAAGTAAAGTGAATACTCAAGAACCAACATGAGTAAACTCAGGAACTACTAGAATACTCAAGAACCAACAGGAGTATTATAGATTGAAACAAGTGTTTACAAGAGTGGTGCCCTAATCTAGAGAGAAGTGAGAGCTTCTACCACTAACTTATGGAATTGGAATGAGAATGGGATTGTTGATTACAAAGGTAATGTCTTGGTATTTATAGCCATGGGGGAGTGAGAGGTGTGGAGGAGAGGCCACCACATGGCAAGATATCCATGGAGGGGAGCAAAAGCCGCCGGTCCTCTTGTCTTCTTCCCCAAAGCCACCGGCCATGTGGCTTGCAAGGAGAGGAGGAGAGGAGTTGTGAGGGAGGAGCCACCGGTTAGGTGGCATGAGGAGAGTGGTTTGTGAGTTTTGTGAGGTTTTCACAAAAGCCATCGGTCCTTTCAGCTCCGGTCTGACTATGGTTACTCTTCGGTTGGACTTGTTTTGAGTGATTCCATGTCAGGTTCATGATATTTCTTCAGTCAGCATCTGGTCGTGACTTGGAATGACTCGTAATTTATATTCAGCTTAAAAAGTCCTCCTTAGCATGTATTCTCTCTAGACGTCAAAATACCCTGCAGATAAATATCGGAACTAACAAGCAAAAGTTAAATAGACAAAGAGTCTAATTTAGTGGGTTTATCTGTGTTTATGATTCATACAATTATGGTCCATCAGATCAGCCCACACTTTTAGTTGTTCGTCCCGAACAATGCTTTTTAAAGGGCGGCACACACTCTAAGTAAAATATGAAAGTGAGACTGTGGGACTTGATTTATCTTAATTCATGCATTACTTACTTATTACCAAACTAAACCGTGTAAATACTTAGAAGAAACTTGATACTTGTACCTTCGTGCCGAGATGCAAATTAATTCGGATGTTTCAGGAGATAGCACTTTTTAGGCTCCCGGACTGCATTCTCGGGATCGACTCGCACTATATGGTTTCCTTGTAGCTTTCTCTAGCACGTGATTCGGTTCGGGTTTCACTGAGTTGAGCACTTTGATTTCTTTTTGGCGAGGGACAGCTTTTGTAGTGAATCGGCCTTTGGCCTTTGGCCTTTGATATTGAGTTGGAGTTTCTTCACTTTTGTTCGGTTAAAACCTTCACAATTTTGGCCTTTGCCCATTGATTAGCTTCTTTGAGCTTTTGCTTCTTTGTGACTTGCTAGTCCATTTTCTCTGCCTTTTTGGGAGGTCCAATTGTCGCCGGCAAGCATATGGAAATACCTCCCCGCTCTTTCTCATCCTTGCCGTTTCGCGCGGGTCAAAATGAGGGTCACTCATTTATTTTCCCGGCTACTAGGACTAGAGATAGGATGGTTTGATTCCCGTCCCGCCTCTTGCATAAACGCTGCACGGCGGAGATGACTTCAATCTTTACTGAAACCCGAAGTGAAGCCTCCACTGACTTCGAAAACCATATAGTTTGATTCGATCCTTCGAGTGCTTGCCAAGCCTCTCTAGGGCAGTTTATGTCAACTCCACATCCCCTGTTTATCTCAGCACAAAGGGACAAATGAGAAGTTACATTCTAAGTTTTTAAACAGTTGAATTTTCACAAGGTAAATGCATGAATTTAGATCTATCTTTTTCACATTCTCAAGTTCATATTTTCAAAAAGATAATATTAAGGGAAAAGGAAAAAGAAAAAGAAAACAGTTTATGTACAAAGGCGGTTCTCACCCCACACTTTTGAACGATGGCGTGCCTTAGTTCAAAAGTCATGCAAATATATACAAGAGAAGGAAATGACATTAAGGAAAAGAGAAGAACAGAACTCCCTTTTACTGTGTTGTGTCGTGGAACGACATGCCTCGGAGCTGGATAATCGAGGGAGTTAGGCTGGGGCCTTGAACTCTCAGCGCAGGCCCGGTAAATTCTCGGAAGTTGCCTGGCTGATCTGATCTTGCTCCAAAAATCGATTCCTACAAGGGGTCATTCTTTCTATACAAAAAGTGGGTGAGAGCGACTTACGGTAAAAACTAAATGACAGAAACTAAAATTACTGAAAGTAAGATAGGTGTCGGGTTACCTCCCGACCAGTGCACTTGTTTAACATCGTTGGCTCGACACATGGGGATCACCAGTTAGGATCCCATGGGCGGCTCAGGTCAAATTTTGCCGCAGCTCCTGCGTTGATTCTAGCTTTGACTCTTCCTGATTTCTTGTGAGATGATGTGCTTGGGTTAGAACTCCATGGTTTTGGTGGTTTCTCCTTCCATTGTTTCTGAGGAGGTGAGGGACCTTTGACCATAGCTGCTGGTCTTGTCACTCTCTTGGTCTCTTTTGGCAGGTCAGAAATTTGTGTACTGAGTTCCGAGATAGGTACAATGTCTGGCGGTTTCCATGTTCTTGGGCGGCCATTATAATCATCGATGTAGAAATCTGAATTTTTGCCGCCAAATGTAAGTGATAACAAGCCCTTGCCCATGTCGATCCATGCCTTGGTGGCGTAGAGAAAAGGTCGTCCCAATATAAGCGTTGGAGGTCCGTCTTCGCTGTTCTCTTTTGTTTCTATTACATAAAAATCCGCGGCAACTACGAGCTCTCCTACATCGATTATTAGATCTTCTAGCATTCCAACCGGTTGGATACATGATTTGTCTCCCAACTCGATATTTGACCTTGGTGGTTTCAATGGGCCAAGCCCCAATAAGTAATATAAGGAGTAAGGCATGGCGTTGACGGCAGCCCCAAGATCGATTAAGCACTTGTGAATTTGGGCTTCACCAATACCACAGGTGACTGTGAAGGCCCCTGGGTCCTTATCCCTTTCCGGTTGTGACTCCTGATCTGAAGTGAGGGATCTTTCCATTATCGGGTCATTCTGCTCATCCTTTGGCTCTGGATTTGTATGATCGGGCCCTTTTAACTCCTGATCTTCTAGGTAAACATTTTGCACCGACGCATAGATGTTAGCTAGGGGGTCCCTCCTGGGACCATTAGAGTCTGAATTGTTATGGTCATTCCAGCCAGATGCTGGTATGTCAAAGTGTGTAATCGGTGGAGGTGTCATGTTAACCGTGAATGTATAACGTCCATTGTCAGCATGCGTGACCCACGTTCTGCCATCATTGGGTCGGTCTTCTTCTTGATTCCAAGCAGGCCGGTGCCTACGGGTGAAGTGTTTGTTTGTAAGTCTGTAAGTTGTGGATCGTGCTATTTTTTCCAGTGCTACGTTCATGTTTGACTTCCTTATCATGCTGACATTCGCCTTCGGGTTTTGGATGGTTTGTGAAGGTAGTCAGCCAGGTTCACTAGTGAGTGTTGACATTACGGTGGCGAGCTGTGACATTTGTTTGGTCAATTCTGAAATTGCCCCGTCAGTTTTCGTTTGATATTGGTGTAGCGAAGTCCCCAGTTGATTTATGCTTCCTGGGAGCTCCTTCATTGTGTCATCGAGCGACTTGTTTGGTTCCTGCTGATTGTTCGGGCCGGCTTGGTACTGATTTGGTCATCTTTGCTGATATTGGCCTGCTGATGGAGCATTCTGGTTATACTGCCGGTGGGGGGGTTGGTAGAATGACTGAGCTGGTTGTGTTTCCTTCTGAGGATAGCTATTTTTATGCCAGCTTGGGTTGGTTGTTTGACCATACTGTCTGTTTTGTCCGGCTCTATCGTTGCTGTTGTTGTTGTATCCTGGGTATCCTCCCACTGCATTTATTTCTACCGGTTCCTCTTCTATTAATGTCGGGCATGTGTCAGTTTTGTGGTCCGTAGAACCACAAAATTCGCAAGGTTTTACTGGAACTGGATGTCTTCTTAGGACCTGAATCATCATCTCCTTTATTTGTCTCATCTCTTCTGGCATGGAGTTTACTGATGTCTCGGCTTGTGCTACGTTTTTTGTTCGGGAGAATTCATCTTGGCGAGTAGTCTCCTCTCTAAACCGGGCATTTTCAGCAACGTTGGCGATGAGATCCCTTATGCCACTTAATGATAGATTCATCATGGATCCTCCAGCTGAGGCATCCGGAAGCATTTTGTCTAAAGGTCTTAATCCATTAATGAGGTACTCGATGATGAGTTTCTCGGGCAGTCCAAGGGTACAACAGCTTCTCTCCAGGCGATTGAACTTTTCTAGGTAGTCGTACATGGTTTCATTGGGCCCTTGCTTGATGTCCTGTAGCTGCCTTCTTACTTGCATCGCTTTTCCTGCTGGGTAGTATTTGTCTAGAAATTTCCTTTGCATCTGAGTCCATGTTCTGATGCTACCGGAGGGCAATGAAAGGAACCAGTCGTTTGCCGAGTCAATGAGGGAAAAATAGAACCCCTTTAACTTGAAGTCGTCTATACTCACTCGATTGGGCTTTAGATTTTGGCAAATGCCATGTAAGCGTTGGAGATGAGTTGTCGTAGATTCTCCAAGAGCTCCTGAGAATTTGGGCAAGCTATGGGCCACTGATGCGTTGATGGTAATGTACTCTAGTTCAGGGCCCTCGTGAATGCACCATGGTTGCGTTTCGAAATCGGGGGGCTTTGAGTTCTTTCATAGTAGGTGCACGGTAGTTGTTATTACCATAGTAGTCATCGTAGGCAGGTTCTTGTCTTGGCACGTGTCGAGGTTGAGGGCGTGGGGGACGTATAGGAGGTTGTACTGGACCAGCTGCATTTCGGTCCTCGGGTGGTTCTTGGTTTCTTCGGATGGCCTCCCTATCACGAGCTCTTCGGTTTCGCATGATTTGTTCTGGATCATCGACAAATGGAAGCGGTGCTTCATTGGTTCGATCGTACAGGTTTATCTCGTCGTCATCCTAGTAGTCATGGTGGCTTCCTTCGCGAGACATGGTTGTTTTGAAGCGAGTATCGATTCAAAGAACTTATCCGATTAAGTAACTAATTCCCCGGCAACGGCACCAATTTTGACGGACGCACAGTCGTCGTGTGCGAAAGTCAAGAATAAATTTATAAGTCCGCTACTTGCGACTTCACTACTGGGTAGCAAGTGGTAAGTAGGGGTCAAACCCAATGGAATTAGGGGGATAAGTCGATCTTTGAGGGATTGTACAGGCGGGGAACGTGATTTTAGGGTTGATTGAGGTTTTAGCGCGAATAACTACGTGACTTTTTGGTTGGTTTTGGTTTTTAGTGTGGAAAAGTAAATGACAGAAAAGTAAATACTGAAAATAAAAGGAAAGACTTACAGCGGTTGTTGCGTGATTGGCAAGTCTTGCGGAACGTCAGCAGTTGATATTGCAGTTAAAAGGAAGTATTCGATTGTAGGGGCCTTGTATCATAGTCTGTTTATCATTGACCTCTAATGATCATACTATGTGTTCAAAGATGAATCGAGGCTATTTCTAGCACAAGACTTGCCACATCATTTAGAACACTTGTTCTATTTAGACTAATTCCTCCTTTCGAAGTATCTTAGCCTTATGTGCATCCATTTGATCTTCAGTGACGATCAACCAAATGGTTTTTAAGAGAGGTCGAACTCCTCAGAGAAGCTTTGCCCGTTAAAGCATCCACTTACCCCGAGTATGTTCACGAACCCCACGGAAGAGCTTTGCCCGTTAAAGCATCCACTCAACCTTGGAAATTCTAACCTAATATGTGGCACATAGAACAAGTTTTGAACACAGAGAGGCACTAGGTGCAGGGTCTAAAACATTGTATGATACAAGTACACCTCTTCAACCGAATGAAGGGTTCAGCTACGAATATCCATAGAGGTGGATATCATAGCTAAGACAGTAAAGTAAACAGAATACTCAAGAACCAACAGGAGTAAACTCAGGAACTACTAGAATACTCAAGAACCAACAGGAGTATTATAGATTGAAACAAGTGTTTACAAGAGTGGTGCCCTAATCTAGAGAGAAGTGAGAGCTTCTCTCACTAACTTATGGAATTAAAATGAGAATGGGATTGTTGATTACAAAGGGAATGGCTTGGTATTTATAGCCATGGGGGAGTGATAGGTGTGGAGGAGAGGCCACCACATGGCAAGATATCCATGGAGGAGAGCAAAAGCCGCTGGTCCTCTTTTCTTCTTCCCAAAGCCGCCGGCCATGTGGCTTGCAAGGAGAGGATGAGAGGAGTTGTGAGGGAGGAGCCGCCGGCTAGGTGGCATGAGGAGAGTGGTTTGTGAGTTTTGTGAGGTTTTCACAAAAGCCATCGGTCCTTTCAGCTCCGGTCTGACTCTGGTTGCTCTTCAGTTGGACTTGTTTTGAGTGATTCCATGTCAGGTTCATGATATTTCTTCAGTCAGCATCTGGTCGTGACTTGGAATGACTCGTAATTCATATTCAGCTTAAAAAGTCCTCCTTAGCATGTATTCTCTCTAGACGTCAAAATACCCTGCAGATAAATATCGGAACTAACAAGCAAAAGTTAAATAGACAAAGAGTCTAATTTGATGGGTTTATCTGTGTTTATGATTCATACAATTATGGTCCATCAGTCGCGTCACCTCATCAACTAAGGTGATATTACGGTGCAGAACAAAGGGGAGTTCCGCGTCATTCTGGGAGTTGGGGCAACCAAAGAGGGTGAAGGAATCTGCCGTAATGTCCTTCTGGATTTCCCAAACAACAAGGTAAGGGCTGATTTACTTCCACTTGATCTCAAAGGGGCAGATGCAATTCTATGAATGCAATGGCTCCAAACCTTGGGAGATAGCATGGTCAATTGGAAGGAGCGCTGCATGGAATTCAATGACCAATGGATGAGGGTTCGACTCATTAGTGAACCAATGGAGATAGGCCAATGAAATCTGATCCAAGGGATGCATGATGCTACCACAGATGATGGAGGATCCGACGACCTTGAGGGAAAGGTCGTTCTTCGGGAGGGGAGTAATGTTAGGCCTTTGCCTTAACAAAGGCCTTCAAGCCTAGAGCCCAACCAACCATCCATAGCCATAGTATCTTTCTTTCATTTTTTTGGTCATCTTGCACTTGACAAAGCCCACAATATGAGCCCAATCAAGAAATATATCAGTCCAAGGAAAACGCAATCGAAGCGATGCAATTGGACTAACAAACAGAGGGTGACCTGAAGGAATACGAGGCGAGCCAATGTATTTCCTTACATGTTACACATGCTTTCGTGGCCTAAAAGTTTTCTAAAGGTAGGACCTCGTCACATGCACCAAGGCGCCAAGATATCAAGCCAAAATGCCTGAAAATAGCAACCGAGCACAAGGAACAATGTGTGTTCAATTGGGCTCTATGTACCTGGCCTAGGAGGGGAAAAACCAAGGTTGACCTTGCTGGAATCAATGAGCTAAGGTTCCCATATTTAGCCCCCAATGCCTCATCATTGCCCCAAAGATTGAGGCCTTTAATTTCCCCCCATTCCATGTCATTAATACTTTTCCCTCTAAAGGCCATCATCCTAGGGGACTATATATGAGGACCACCCGCCATCATTCTAATCGTCCAATCGTTAAAGAAGAAAAGTGCTCATGCTTTTGGATCTTCGCCTAGACTAGGCCATATCAATAGTGTCTTGTAGAACCGATTTGATCCCTGTTGCAACGGTCTTTTGGGGGATTTTGTTATTGTAACACCACCATTCTTCTGCATTAATACCATCATCCATCTTTTCGCCTAAGTCTATTATTCGAGACCCAACAATGCTGCATCACCCAAAGTATAAAAACATTGAAAACAACTTAGACTCGACTGGACTGGACTGGACGGACTACAATGGCTGACTAGACTGAACTACACCCTAGATTACCCGAAAGATCACTTCCGCTTTCCTTGCTATCGAGCGATCTGGTTAATGGAACAGTGTCTTGTTTTGTTTCCTGTTGCATCTAATCTTCATCTCCTCTTCTCCCCTCAAAATCTTCGTCATTGTCTTGTTTCTTGTTGTAGAGTATCACATCTGCATCAAATCGCATGTGGGAGAGCATGGCCTTCATTGATAGGAACAGTGTGGCAATCACCATATCCATAGTCGAGAATAATTCCCGGCCAAAAATAAACAATCTTAAGTTAAATACTTGAGTGAAATTATTCTAGTTCGGAAGAAGAGACTCTAAGTTACATGCCTGTTGTATGACCGATGGCGTACAGAAAAAGGACAGCTTGGATAGCCACATACATTGCAGGAGCATTGAATGTTTCAAACATAATTTAAGTCATCTTTTCATGGTTAGCTTTAGGATTAAGAGGGTCCTCGGATCGAGCCACATCTGGTTTGATATCAACAAAAAAACCAAAACAAATTTGTGTGCCACCGCGGTGAAATCGATGCCGCATTCGTGCCCCGTACGACGTAGGCGCACACATTGGAAGCCAAATCCAACGTCGTCAAACCGTATAATTTCCTTAGCCTTATAAAGAAATACTTGTTCAAAGAACGAAGTCGTCTTAGATTCCATAATGGTGTTCTTGTGTATCTAAGGATTTTTTGACTCATACATATGAAATCTATACGCGGTACTATTTTGTGCGTATCCGATAAACACATAGTCAATTGTTTTTGGTCCTATTTTCATTCTTTTAGGACCGGGAGCCATTACCTTAGCTAAACACCCCCACACTCGCAAGTGTGTGTATGAAGGTTTTTTCTCTTTAAATAATTCATAAGGAGATTTCTCCTTCTTCTTGTGAGGTATCCTATTTAGGATATAATTAGCCGACAAAACAGCCTCCCCCCACATTCCCTAAGGTAATCTAGAACTAAGCAACATCGCATTCATCATTTCTTTGATAGTGTGATTCTTACATTCAGCGACACCGTTCGATTGAGGGGATAAGGTGGAGTGATCTCATGTATGATTTGTGATGTTCCCTTAAGTGGCATGTATTTGGCAAAACATAGCTTAGACAGTTCGAGCAGGTGTTCAGGGGGAGTTCGAACAATATCATGGTACTCCTGTACAGCGTGATCAAGACGCGAGGATATTTTCCGAAAGATATTGGCAACGAAGATTTCGACAAGTGGAAGTCGGCCTGCGACTTATTCGAGCATTAGATATTCGAATGAAAGTCGGCCTGCGACTTATTCGAGCATTAGATATTCGAATGAATATCTACATTGAAGATGGCGCGACTTACTTGGAAAGAAGACTTCGTATATTCTTCTGATCGATCTATGAAAGATATACATCAAATATTTAGGAATCAATTCCGAAATATTTGATGGGATTATCTTGTGCGAATTAGGGTTTCGCTCGAGCATATAAATACAATGCAAGGGCAAACCTAATTCTTGTCACTTTCAAAGATCAATTATACACGAGCATATCCTGCAGATTGGAGAAGAAGAAAGCGACGACCGGTTGTGTTTTCTCATTGAGAATACACCGGTGCAAGTGCAGTCTGTTCAAGTGCAACAACAGACTGTCTGAAGCGTATCAACTGCCGCACACAACAAAGGTGAACAAGCTTTCGAGAGAAAGCATCCGAGCTTCTGTAGAAGGTCAAGAACGTTCAGACTGCAGGTTCTGAACGAAGGGGATCGAGGGGAATTGCGGTGAACCTCGGTTGCAAAACTGAGAGACGGAGTATTGAGGTTAGGCTATTACAAGGTGTAAGTGTAAGTCCCTGTGGAAACCCTTTACTCGTAATAAAGATTTGCTGTCCCTTTTTCGGGTGTGGGAAACCCCCCAGAGTAGGCGGAGCTGAACTGGGTTATCAGTCTGTGTGTCTCTACTACCTTTATCTGTTTGCTGAACTGTTGTGATAAGAGTTCAACCTCTGTGTGTTGAACTGTTGTGCAAAGAGTCCCAGGTCTGTCGCAACACTACCTTGGACACAAGCTTGAACAGGGGACATAATTTCAATTGGTATCAGAGCAAACACTCGACACACTGAGTGGGATCCTAAACTGTTCAAGATGACTCTGAAAGAAGGACAAAGCATCACCAGGCCTCCTTTGCTTGAGGGATCTAACTATGCCACCTGGAAGCCCGTGATGAGATCATTTCTGAAATCACTAGACGAGAGGGCCTGGAAGCCAGTGCTGAGAGGTTGGACTGAACCCACGATGAATAACCTCACTGGAGAGCCGGTTCCAAAACCAGAAGCTCTGTGGACAGAAGACGAGGATAAAGCTTCCATGGGAAACTCAAAGGCTATGAATGCAATCTTCTCAGCAGTGAATGAAAACGTCATGAAACTGATCATCAACTGTGAAGTCGCCAAGGAAGCATGGGACATTCTCCAGACAGCCTTTGAAGGTACAGACAAGGTTCGCAACTCTCGCATGTAGGCTGTTACAACCAAGTTCGAAGAGATGAAAATGAAGGAGGATCAGAATATCTCTGAGTACAACACCAGAGTTCTGGAACTGTCCAACGAGGCGTCTGCACTGGGAAAACCCATTGATGAAGAGAGATTGGCCAGTAAGATCTTGAGATCACTTCCTCCAAGATTCGCCATGAAAGTCACTGCCATTGAGGAAATGCACGACATCACCAAACTGAAGCTGGACGAACTGATGGGTTCTCTCAGAACCTATGAGATCAATCGTGATTTCCAAACCAGTGAGCAGAAAGGAATCGCCCTTAAAGCAGACATGACGGAAGATAAGTTGGACGTTGGCTGCACCACTGAGCAGCTGGCTATGATGGCACAAAATTTTGGAAGAATGGTGCGGAAAATCAACAGACGCGGTCCAGAACAAGGTCAGTCTTCATCAACTGGTTACAGAAACTGGAAATCCAGCAGACCAAGGTCAAGCGATTCGAGGCAAGACTCGTCTGACAAAGGAAAAGAAGAGATTCAGCATCATGAATGCAAGGGTTTTGGTCATATTGCTTCACAATGTGCAAACACTCTCATGAAGAGAAAGGCAATGGTTGCTAGCTTCAGCGACAGTGAGTCAGACGAAGAGAAAGAAGAAGGTGAAACCACCAACTTTGTGGCCTTCACTACAACTCTGGGTGAATGCAGCAGCACTGGTGAAACAGTTCCATCTCAGCCGGAACTCCCAGCTGAATATCCTTCAGACAGTGATGATGAAGAACTCACACAGGAGTCCCTCGCTCAGACATACAAAGATCTGTATGGGAAGTGGCTGCAACTGGTCAAGATCAATAAGAAGCTGAATGACACAATTGCTAGCGTCTCTATAGAAAAAGAAAAGGTCTGGCAGGAGGTTGAGATTCTAATAACACAAAAGGTAGAGCTCGAATACACGGTGGACTCTCTGAATACTCAACTGGCTGAGATGAAACATGGATCTTCTTGGTCAGAGAACAGAACTCCTGAGGACCGTCTCCTCACTGAAAGTCGAAATGGATCACGACACTCATCCTGGAGGCATGACGGGTCTAAGAAAAACCATCACAGACCTGAAGTGGAAAGAAGTGTTCCAACTGAGGAGGGTAGAACTGCTGGAACTTTAGCTAGAATCTAAAAAGATGGATCACTCTGACACGACGGAGGAACTCAATCACCTCAAACAGTCGGTAAGAATGCTTAACTCCGGCACCAAGAACTTAAATGATATTCTCAAATCTCAGAGAATAGAGTCCGGACATAGAGGATTGGGGTTCACAGGAGAAGGCAGCTCCAAAGGCATTATGTCTACTAAAGCAAGACCAGTGTCTGAACAGAAGCCAGAACAGAAGGTGAGACAGCACCCAAGACAGAAAGTGGATTTGTCCCAAGATCAGTCCAAAGGAAACAACTGAGCTGATCACAAGGAGACGCATAGAACACTCGGGGGTGGAAAGACTCGTGGAACTCATGTCCAACGCCGAGATTTCTCACCAGTAAGGCCAAGGGGAGAATGGCGCACCTGCTGGTATTGCAATCAGATGGGACACATTAAACTAAAGTGTCGCCTATTTTTATCCGAACGACGTGCTTTCCAGCAATGAACCACATCGCAACAGAAACAAGTCTGGGTTCAAAAGGCAGACCGGACTATTTGCATGGTAGCCTGTTACACCTCAAACTACTTATCACATGATAGTTGGCTCTTCAACAGCGGATGCTCCGCACACATGACAGGTAACTCTCAATATCTTACCCACATTAGACCTGTTGAGCACATGTGGTTTGTCACCTTCGGGGATGGTGAAAAGAGTCAGGTGATCGGCTGTGGGACATTGATGGTTCCGGATCTCCCTGCACTCAAGAACACCCTCCTTGTGAAGGGACTGGCCAGGAATCTTATCAGCATCAGTCAACTATGCGACGATGGACACTATGTGTCATTCTCCAGCTACTCGTGTCTTGTTCTAGACCAGAATGGCGATACGCTGATGAAAGGAAAAAGGGATGCCAACAACTGCTATACTATTAGGGTGGGTCTGACAGAGTCGATGAACAATGAGCAGTCGCACCATGGCCAGCAATCGAATGCTCTCCCATGTGCATACGCACAACCTAGCTTTCTGCGAGGGGGAGTGGAGAAGACCTTGCACACAAGATCTGACTGTTGATGCGCACAAATCAAGGTTGCCGGGTGTCCCAAGAAGCTGTTGAATCAGTCGGTGGTACAGTTGCAAAAGGAGTTTGTACACTGCCCACAGGAATGTGCCTGGCCCCGTACAAGAAAATATGAATGCTCACGAAAGATGGTAACTCTGAGGCCGCATACTTGTGTGAAACCATATGGCAGGTCACGGAGTGAAACACCCAGATCCCCAGGGGGTCTATGTGGTGTCAACCACTAAAAGCATCCAACGATGGTCAGTCATAGTCGAATCTCCAGCTGAAACAGTTGGACTGACCACCTAATATATAGAGCTGGAACAGAAGGCACAGCGCATGAAAATCATTTTTTTTAAATATTCTCGAAGATTTTTCCTGCCGTTATTTGAATCAAGGGTTGGCTAATTTGGGAAGTTGAAAAGGCCGGAGGATATTTTTGAAACACAAAACAGTTGAGTGTGTTCAATTTCTTCTCTCTCTCGTCCCCAAAACCCTAGAACGGCATCCTCTCTCTCTTAACCGCTCATACACTCAACGGAGATGGTGAACACGAGGAAATCAGTGAAATCCGGCGTCAAAACTGCAGAGAAAAGCAAAGAAAGCATGCAGACCTCAAAGGCGATGGCGGCGAAATCAAAGATTCCAAAATCAAAAGCTACGAAGATGAAAAAGGCGTCGCCTTTACACTCAGCCACCGAATCTTTGTCCAGAGAGAAGTCTGCGGAAGGAGTTACCACTGGGATCCCTCAGCCGGGCACAGTGGATTCATCTCCAAAGGTTCAGGTAAATCCCAATATTCCTTCTGTCTCTGTGAATATCCCCGTTGTTGAAAAATCGGTGTTGAATGAAGAATCAAGTATGGAGGGTGAGAAGGTTGTTGAGTCGATTGACGGTGACGAAGCCAGAAGGGCTGCAATTGACGATAATGGTGGTAAGTCTGTTAGTGGTGTTAAAACTGATGGTGTTGAAACCAATAGGGTGGTTCTTGATGGTGATAATGAGAGTGGTAGGGCGGTTGACAAAGCCGGTAGTGCGGTTTCTAAGAAGCAATCTGTCAAGAACGTGGAAGAAAAGGAACCCAGCAGGGGGGCTGGAAGCTCAGGAACGTGGAGAGAAAAGATCTTCGCCACTGGATACATTCCTCCGAAAGCTGGCCGTAGGAAGAAGGTGAAGCGGGCCAGTGACTCTCCCAGTAAATATCTAGCCCAGATCTATGCCACTCAAGGTAGGAAGATTGCAATGTCCGATGAGGAAATAGAGAAGTTTATCGAGTCCTCGGGGAAGAGGAATGTGGTGTTGAGTGTTGCTGATCCATCTGAGAGTCAAGAAGGAATCACTGAAGAAGATTCTGGTATGCATCATGAGACTATGGCAGAGGAGATTAAGACAGATGTGCTGAACGAATCAGACCCTGCTGGAAGAGATGAGGAATTGGAGAAGTTATACAAAGACATCGATGATGTCATGGTAGGCCTAGAAAAGGAGAAGGATCAAGAAGTGGCTAGTCCGGAAGAAGCTCAGGCTGTTGGGGGAAAAGAATCTGATGCAGAAAAAGCTACAAGTGATCCATCTATGGAACCAAGAGTTCTGTCTGGTGTTGAGACTAGAAGAGCTACAGAGAAAGCTGCAAACGGTTCAATAGTGGAACACTCTATTCAGACCAAAGCTCAAACAGCACCAGCTCCAGAGGAAGGTCTGCGTAACCTAGGTGTTGAAGCAGAAGACCCTGGTACTGAAAAGATCTCAAGTGCTCGAACAGCGGAACAAAGTGTTCAAACTGAAGTAAAGACTGGAGTAGTTCCAGAGAAAGTAATGAGTGAAGATACCATGACAGTTCAAGATGATCGTAGGGATCATTTGGAGGAGGATGAAGCATCCATTCGTAAGGATGCCCCTATATCAGCAGCAGAAGGTGTTACCCTTTCAGAAGATGACCAAGACAGTGTTCCCCTTGTCAACCTCAAAAGGACAACGAAGGGGAAGGAAAAGAAAAAGGTTGCCTTTGCTACGTCTACAAAGGAACCAGCCCAGAAGGTTGCTGAGGTCAGCAGTGGTGTAGGGGGAGCTGGCTCTTCCAAGAAAAGAAAGCGCGTTGCTGCAGTTCCCATCTCTGAAGATGCTGGGAGATGTGAAGTCCCAGCCCCTGAATCTGAGGCAGTCCCAGTCGGTAAGGTCAAGAAAGGAGTATGGTTCGTAAACAAAGAAGTTGCATTGAAATGGGAATGTGTGCTGAGAAGGAAAGTCATACCGGAGAGGCTGCTGGATGCATCGAGTTACAAAGGAAAAGAAGTAGTTGAGGTACTCAAAGAATCGGATCTATTCTGGACATTAGACAGATGCAAGCCGTTCGACGAACAGCTGGTGCGTGAGGCCATGGCAAACTTGCCTCCAAAGTTTGGGGTCGTTGGAGATGCAGAATACGGGGTATTCTACGTCAGAGGGAGAAGGATCAACATTGATCCTGAACTTATAAATGTCTACTTCTTCATGGATGACCCCGCTGCTGATGAGGAGGAACCCAGCTTTGAGAAGGTAGTAAGGACTATCACTGTAGGTTCTGTTCAGTGGCGGCCTGAGTCAGTTGTGCATACAGCAGATCTGTCAACGTTCTATTCAATGCTGTTCTTCATTGCTGTGTTCAACTGGAGGCCGTCTACTGATCGCTCTACTGTCAACAAGAACACGGCCCAACTGATTTATCAAATAGGGAACAAGCTGAAGGTCAACATGGGCAGAATGATGTTCAAACAGATTGCTGAACACGCTACTTCTACGAGATCCCTGCACCAGATATGTTTTCCTTCACTTATCTATGAGCTGATCATCCACCAAGCTCCTGATTTGAAAGCCTCGTCGGACCGTCTTACCAAAGCTCCAAGCAAATTCACAGTGGACCACAAGATTTTCAAAGGGCGTCATGTGAATGATCTGAAAGGGGGGAGCAGGAGAGGTAAAGAAGTTGGGGAATCCAGTCGAGGGGGAGCTAGAATGGGCGTGGATTAGAGGAGCAAGCTGCTGAAGGACCTCTAGGCTATCATTGCTGCGGACAAGGAACAACGCCATCGGATCAACAGGCTCGCTCGAGCCCTTAGCTATCTCAGCGATGATGAATCAGAAGCAACAGTCTCTGAAGATGATTCCGTTGAAGAAGCTTCTGATTAAAGGTCCATTGAAAAACTGAACCCTCTGAACTTTTTGTTTAAAACTATCGTTCTTCGTGCTTGTTCTGGCACATTTTGATTGTCTGTTCGAACTCGGATCGCACCCCTTGCCAGTTTGTGGCAAAAAGGGGGAGTATTTTGGAGGAGACAATTCTTGTTTCCCTCAAAGTTGTCTACTGTCTAGATAGTTAGATAGACCTAGTTATCTAGTAGATCTGGTTTTGCCAAAATGCCAAGGGGGAGATTGATGTTCCCTTAAGTGGCATGTATTTGGCAAAACATAGCTTAGACAGTTCGAGCAGGTGTTCAGGGGGAGTTCGAACAATATCCTGGTACTCCTGTACAGCGTGATCAAGACGCGAGGATATTTTCCGAAAGATATTGGCAACGAAGATTTCGACAAGTGGAAGTCGGCCTGCGACTTATTCAAGCATTAGATATTCGAATGAATATCCACATTGAAGATGGCGCGACTTACTTGGAAAGAAGACTTCGTATATTCTTCTGATCGATCTATGAAAGATATACATCAAATATTTAGGAATCAATTCCGAAATATTTGATGGGATTATCTTGTGCGAATTAGGGTTTCGCTCGAGCATATAAATACAATGCAAGGGCAAACCTAATTCTTGTCGCTTTCAAAGATCAATTATACATGAGCATATCCTGCAGATTGGAGAAGAAGAAAGCGACGGCCAGTTGTATTTTCTCATTGAGAATACACCGGTGCAAGTGCAGTCTGTTCAAGTGAAACAACAGACTGTCTGAAGCGTATCAACTGCCGCACACAACAAAGGTGAACAAGCTTTCGAGAGAAAGCATCCGAGCTTCTGTAGAAGGTCGAGAACGTTCAGACTGCAGGTTCTGAACGAAGGGGATCGAGGGGAATTACGGTGAACCTCGGTTGCAAATCTGAGAGACGGAGTATTGAGGTTAGGCTATTACAAGGTGTAAGTGTAAGTCCCTGTGGAAACCCTATACTCGTAATAAAGATTTGCTATCCCTTTTTCGGGTGTGAGAAACCCTCCAGAGTAGGCGGAGCCGAACTGGGTTATCAGTATGTGTGTCTCTACTGCCTTTATCAGTTTGCTGAACTGTTGTTATAAGAGTTCAACCTCTGTGTGTTGAACTGTTGTGCAAAGAGTCCCAGGTCTGTCGCAACACTACCTTGGACAACAGCTTGAACAGGGGACATAATTTCAATTTCATTTAAAGCACACAATGTCCCAAATGGTTCTACATATTCACCACCACGGTCACTCCGTAGTCTCTTGATCCGTTTGTTTAATTGGTTTTACACTTCCAACTTATACAAGGCAAATTTATCTATTGCTTCATCCTTACTTTTAAGCAAGTATATTGAATAATATTTTGTACTATCATCTATGAAAGTTATAAAATATTTATGTCCACCTCTTGTTGGCATGAATTTCAAGTCACATAAATCATTATGTAGTAAGTCAAGGGGTTCATTATCTTTTTCAACATTATGAAAGGATGTTCTTGTTAATTTTGCTTCAACACAAATTTCACACTTGTGTTCGGAGTCAATTTGAAGTTTTGGTATACAGTCCAATTTCATCAGATTCCTTATTGAGTCATAACTCACATGTCCTAATCTACCATGCCATCAATTGTAAGACTCAAGCAAATAAGCGGAAGAACATTTTTTATTGATAGATTTCATAGCATATACATTCAGTTTTCACATGCCATCTTTCACAAAACCACGTCCCACATACATGCCGTTCTTTGAGAGAACGACTTTCTGAGACTCAAACACCATCTTGAGGATCATACTCCTCGTCATAAATAGTGGGTGTGTCCTCAGTCAGATTCCGGGCTAACCCTACTTGTGTTAGGTAGAAGAGCATCTTTTGCTGCCACGTCTTGAAGTTCAAGACAGAGAACTTCTCAGGCCTATCAACCGGCATCACAGCAGTAGGCTCAAACTTAGGTCTCATAATGGGGCGCACCACCATTTTCTTCACACTTATTTTACCCAAATTTCAACAAATATACTTATTTTGGATTGAACTTGATCACCAACATAAGCATCTTTGTGGCCCATCCCCACCATCACTCTAGTGTGACGAGCTAGGGCTCCTTACAATGCTAGGAAACACACCTCTTGGAGCATCATCTCCAGTGAATCCCGCCTACCAAATAAAAAGCAATTAAGGGAGCCATTATATCAATTTATATTTAATAGCAACAAGTTCAGTTGCATTCTTACACCTTGACCATTTCAGTACCATTGTCACACACAAGAGGCTGTGAATATCTTTAGAATCCGTCATTCCTGAAAAACACAAAAGCTTAATAAAAGGATCTGATTAGAAAAAGTATTATTGTGCCGATAATATTGAAGAAGTTGCCATGCATGAGGAAGACAAAAGAAAATGACGAACGGAAGCTACTCAAGGCCAAAAAGCAATCAGGCTAAATCAACTCCAAAAAAACGATCCGGGTTCAACCACAAATAACTTAAAGTAATTACACAAAAGAAAAAACTGATGATCTCCTAGCTAGGCAAACAAAAAAAATTAATTATTGGTTTCAGCATCATTATAAATCAACCAAAACAAAAATGAAAGGGGTGCAAATCAACATCAAACTAGTGAAGTGTTGCATCTTCTCCTCCTAGTTACTCCTCTGCTGCTATGTAACAACTTCTTTGTTAGAAACAATTAAATAGAATTAGTTAGTGATTATTGAAGTTGGATGGTAGCTGAGAGGAGATAAAGTGGGCCACTCATGATTCCAATTATCCATAACACAATGATGAAGGATTTGAGGGGAGAAGAGGATTAAGGTTTAGGAGAAGATGAGAAGATGCGAAGAGGAATAGAAATTGGCTAATTCATTGATATCATTTTTCCTATTACAAACTGTGCTTTTATACTCAACCAACAAGGTGGTGGTTGAGTTCAATTCTACCGTGACAAGAATATTTATTTTTGCACTTATCATTTTTTTTATTAGGCAAAACAATGCCAAAAAAGGCAAAAGAAGACTACAACAGTTGGACAAAATTATGTAAAAAAGGAATCGCATCCAACTTGCTACAACACTATTAGTTTTATGGCATGTTGTTTGGCAAAACTTAGTATAGTTGTTCTAGCTGTTGTTCAAGACTGGAAGAGACAACTGTCCTGAAACAAGTTGAAGCAGATGGAATGTTTCCAAATTCAGATTTGGAAACACAGTCGACCGTTGGAAGATTAAGGCGGTTGCAGGTGCATGGACAGAAGTTGGAAGTTTCCAAGTTTAGATTTGGAAACTTGTCTCAGCCTACGTAGCGCAACTTGCTTGAGGATATTTCCGAGATCAGTTTTGGCAAGTCGGTGCATATCCATATCGAATATATTAAGAAGTCGGTTTGGAGGTTGCTTGCGCATAAAGCTATCTTGCTATGAAGATAATTGAAGATTTCCTAATCAAGATTGAAGATAGTTATTGGAGGATTATCTTCAAGAAATTGCGCAAAAGATTAGGAAAGATTTCCTAATAGATAGAGACGGTTTAGCTTAGAAATCCTATTCGATCTAGGGTTTCCATCGCCTATATAAGTAAGGCTAATGCTTAGGTATTAGTTAGCACTTACGGAGATATTAATCACGCTCGTACTCATTGAAGGGAGGAGGAGGCAACCGGCGGTGAACTAATCGTAACTGGTTATTCACGACGCACGTAATCGGCTGGAGAACTAACCGTCACTGGTTACTCGAAGGCGCTCGGATCAATCTGCATTGGTGCTCAACAGATTGATCGAAGGACAAAGCTGAAGGTTCACGCACTGAAGTTCTGTTACTGCGCATTCGGGAGAAGGCGCTGATTCTTTCGAAGAATCATTCTGGTGGATACGGAGCGGGAGCAAAGATCTAGGGGGAGACCTAGATTGCAATTACTAGAGTGTCCGAGGCTCAGGTTGTTTAAGAGGGATTCTGTAAACGGTAAACCATGTATTCGCAATACTCAATAATAGTGAATTGCTGTCCATCAGGCTAGAGAACGCCCCCCAGACGTAGGCTCGTTAACGCCGAACTGGGTAACAACTTTGCGTGTCATTTTTATTTCCGCACTACTTGTTTTAGCGCATAAGTTGTTTTAGGATTTGCTCTGGATCTCGACCAGAAAAACATCTCATCTACTAGGGGAAGATTTCAATTGGTATCCGAGCAAATACTCGACACACAGAGTAAGATCCGAAGGCTGGTGAGATGGATTTAAGAGAAGGGCAGAACATCACGCGACCTCCTCTGCTCGAAGGAAACAAATATGGTTATTGGAGGGTACGAATGAAGGTGTTTCTAAAGTCTCAAGACGAATCCGTCTGGGAAGCTGTTGAACAAGGATGGACACACCTAGTGGCTACCGACGAAGAAGGTAAGGTTAGCCTTCTTGGTAAAGACAAGTGGACTGAGGTTCAAAAGAAAGCTGAAGCGGCGAACTCTAAAGCAATGAATGCCATATTCTCTGGAATTGATGGAAAGAATTTCAAGATGATCTCTACCTGTGAAATTGCAAAGACGGCTTGAGACATTGTACGAACTGCTCATGAAGGTACTACCAAAGTAAAAATCTCTAGGATGGAGACGGTCACATCAAATTTCAAAAATCTGAGAATGTAGGAGGATGAGACCATTGCTGACTTCAATACTCGGGTCCTTGACATCTCTAACGAAGCATTCGCACTTGGAGAACCAATGACCGAGGAAACACTGGTGAGAAAGGTGTTGAGATATCTCACAAAGCGGTTCGCCATGAAAGCTCTTGCTGTTAAGGAAGCCCATGATGTGAAAACCATGAGACTTGATGAACTAATGGAATCCCTGCAGACCCATGAGATGGACATGAATGAAGAAGATCGTCTTACAAAAGTCTCCAGCGTCGGTCTAAAGGGTGAAGTTGTTAAAAACAAGACAGACGACGCGTCAGAACAACAGTTTGCCATGTTTGCCAAAAACTTTGAGAAATTTATGAGAAGGCAGTACGGTAAAGGGACTAAGTCCAGTTAGTCATCTGACTCAAGATTCCAGAAGAATAACAGAACCAAGTTTCAGAAAGAAGAAAAAGTTTACAAGAAAAATAGTGCTGAAGACTCCTTATCCGAGAACAAGGGCAAAGGGATCCAAGGCAGAGAATGTGAAGGCTTTGGTCATATCCGGGCAGAATGTATTAACACACAGAAGAAAAAGAACGCGTATGCTGTGAATTGGAGTGATAGTGATTCTGAGGGGGAAACAAACCACTTTGTTGCTCTTACCAGCTGTGTCAAACCAAAAAAGGACCAAAGCATAGAAGAGGAGACCATGAAATCACCTGAAGACCACATTCTATATTCTAGCTACAGTGACAATGATGAAATTACTAACGAGGAAATTGCCAATAACTCAAAGATCTATATCAACAGTGGCTAGTTGAAATCAAGCGAAAAACAGAACTACAGAACTCACTAGGAGATCTAACAGCAGAAAAGGAGAAGCTCAAGAAAGAGGTTAGCACCTTAAACCTAAATCATCAACAGACAATCACTGCTCTCAAAGCCCAGTTGATGGAAGCAATAAACGAAAGAGCTGAGCTAAGTTCTCAAAAAATGGAGTTACTGGCAGTTATATCTTCCTTGAAACTTTAAAGTAAAGACTACCAAGGAGATCATTCAGGAGTTACAGATGACCTAAAGCAAGAAAATGATACTCTGAAAAGAAGAGAGGTAAATCTTATTGATATTATTGATACCCTCAAATGTGAAATCGAAACAGGCAAACTTGCTCATGAGGCGACAATAGAAGAGCTGAATCACTTGAAAAAGACAGTCAAAATGCTGAACTCTGGAACAAAAGATCTAGACTCTATTCTGGGAGCACAAAGGATAAGGGGTGGTCATAAAGGGCTTGGATTTACCCGAGGATCAAGCTCCGGAAAGACGGCTTTTGTTAAGGCTGTACCACAACCGCTACCACAACTTGTTCCAGCTGATCATCGTACACAAAGAAAATCTTTTGCTGAGCCAGAACTAGAATTTGTTACAGCCAATCATTTCCCTCGAAGAAAATTATCTTGGTTTGCCACACGGCATCCCACAAGACAGCGAGACAGACGAAGATGTTTCTTCTGTAATCAAGTGGGACACATTAGGGCAAGATGTCATGAGTTTCATATGTCCTTCAGAAAGGTGAAACAAGTTCAGAAACCACGAATGAAGCAAGTTTGGAGAGTTAAGCAAAGAAGTGAAGTTTGTTATGTTTCCTTCAGTATTACCAGTCATCTAAAGAAAGAAAAATGGTACTTTGACAGTGGATGTTCGAGACATATGACTGGCAACTCCGAGTTTCTGACTAATATAGAGGAGTGCAAAGGAAGTTCGAATGTAACGTTTGGTGATGGTGTTGAAAGCAGAGTCCTTGGGAAAGGAACTTTAAATGTTCATGGTCTCCCCAGATTGAAAGAAGTTCTTCTTGTCAAAGGTTTACAGGCTAATCTAATTAGCATCAGTCAGTTGTGCGACGGAGAGCATCATGTTCAATTCTCACAGGATGAGTATGTGGTGTTAAACAAGAATAATGAAACAGTCCTCACTGGAAGGAGGTCATCGAATAACTGCTATCTTCTCAACCTTGGTAAACCCAATGCGGAAGCAACATGCTTACTGAGCAGAACTGAAGAGATGAACTTATGGCATCAGCGAATGGGTCATGTGAATCTTAGAACACTACAGAAGATTACATCAGAAGGGCTTGTTCGAGGCGTACCCAGAATTCAAGGAGAACTTAGCATTGTTTGCGGAGACTGTCACATTGGAAAACAAATCAAAGTTCCCCACAAGAGCACCACTCATATCAATACAAGCAGACCCCTGGAACTTCTTCACATTGATCTAATGGGGCCTATGCAAGTGGAAAGCTATTCTGGGAAAAGGTATGTTCTTGTTTGTGTTGACGATTTCTCCAGGTTCACCTGGTCATGTTTCTTGCGAGAAAAATCAGATGATGTTCACGCTTTTGTTCAACTTTGCACTCGACTGGAATGCGAAAGAGAGGATAAAGATGAGCACATAATAAAAGTACGAAGTGATCATGGGAAAGAGTTTGAGAATGCTGCTCTTGCTGAGTTCTGTTCAAAAAGAGGGATCACTCAACAATTCTCTTCTCCAATTACCCCTCAACAAAATGGAGTTGTAGAAAGGAAGAATCGAACCATTCAGGAGATGACTCGAGTTATGCTTCACGCAAAGAAGGTTCCTTTAAAGTTTTGGGCGGAAGAAATGAATACAGCATGCTATGTCATTAACTGAGTCATGATTCGATCCGGAATAGAGAAGACTTGCTACGAGTTGTGGAAAGGTAAAAAACCTACAGTAAAGTACTTCCATGTCTTCGGGAGCCAGTGCTTTATTCTCAGAGATCGAGAGTATCTGCAGAAGTTGGACCCTAAAAGTGATGAAGGAATCTTCCTTGGATATCTTCTAACAGCAGGGCATATCGTGTCTACAATAAGCGCACTGGAGTCGTCATGGAATCCATTAAAGTAGTTGTACAAGATGTTGTGCCAGGAGCATCTGAGACAAGTGCTGCAGATGATGATGATGTTCCTTCACCTCCAGAACATTCTGAAACCACCTGTCCCACCACAACGATCAGCTCTGATGCAGATCCCAACCTTCCTGCATCGACTAACAACCAGCCAGGAGAAAATGATAATACAGATTCTCCTCCAACACCCCCTGATTCTCCACGAGTCTTTCATCCCTCAAGAGCCATCGAGAAGAATCATCCCATCAGTGAGGTGATCGGTGATCTAACTGACGGCATCACAACTAGAGGTAAACAAGTAAATTTTCGAGATTTGGCTGGTTTTGCATGCTTCATATCTACTATCGAACCCAAGAACATCAAGGAAGCCATCAAAGACGAATACTGGGTTGTTGCCATGCAAGAAGAACTTGGTTAGTTTCAGCGAAATGATGTGTGGTATCTTGTTCCACGTCTTGATAACGTGAACATTATTGGCACGAAGTGGATTTTCAAGAACAAATCTGATAAACACGGGAACATCACCAGAAACAAGGCAAGACTTGTTGGTCAAGGCTATACTCAGATCGAAGGAGTAGACTTTGATGAGACGTTTGCTCCGGTTGCTCGTTTGGAAGCCATCCGACTCCTTTTAGCTCCAGCGTGCCACCTAAAATTCAAGTTGTTTCAGATGGACGTAAAGAGTGCGTTTCTGAATGGGGTGCTAAATGAAGAAGTTTATGTTGCTCAACCAAAGGGGTTCAAAGACCCTCACCATCCGGAATATGTGTATCACCTGAAGAAGGCTCTCTATGGTCTCAAACAGTCGCCCAGAGCCTGGTATGAGCGGCTTATTGAGTTCCTGGTCACTCATGGCTATGTG
This sequence comes from Rhodiola kirilowii, assembly GCA_033675215.1. Lineage (NCBI taxonomy): Eukaryota > Viridiplantae > Streptophyta > Magnoliopsida > Saxifragales > Crassulaceae > Rhodiola > Rhodiola kirilowii. Next base: position 19,077,356 of record CM066198.1, read on the forward strand.
CGAGGAGGAGTCGATAAGACGCTGTTTGTGAAACACTCAGGGCCCAATTTTATCATTGCTCAGATTTACGTGGATGATATTGTGTTTGGCTCTAGCAATCAGAAGCTGTTAGACAAGTTTGTTGAACAAATGCAGAGCGAATTCCAGATGAGCATGGTGGGAGAGATGTGTTACTTCCTTGGATTACAAGTCAAACAGAAGGTGGACGGTATCTTTATTTCCCAAAGCAAGTATGCAAGGAACCTAATCAAAAAGTTTGATCTGGAGAAAGCAACACATAAGAGAACCCCCGCTGCAACTCATGTAAAGGTCACAAAAGATGAGGCTGGTGCGAAGGTGGATCAAACCTTGTACAGAAGCATGATTGGCAGTCTTCTATACCTAACAGCCAGTAGACCGGACATTGCACATGCGGTTGGTGTCTGTGCCAGATACCAAGCTAATCCCAAGGAGAGTCATCTGATGAATGTGAAGAGAATTATCAGATATGTTTGTGGAACAGCCGACTATGGTCTATGGTACACCAAGGATACTAACGCATGTCTGGTAGGCTATTGTGATGCAGATTGGGCTGGGAATGTAGAGGATCGCAAAAGTACCTCTGGAGGATGTTTCTTTCTAGGAAACAATCTGGTCTCTTGGTTCAGTAAGAAGCAGAATAGTATATCCTTATCTACCGCTGAAGCAGAATATATTGCAGCCGAAAATTGTTGTACCCGGATGGTATGGATGAAACAGATGCTAGAGGAATATGGGGTAAAACAAGGTATGATGACTCTCTACTGTGACAACATGAGTGCCATCAACATATCTAAGAATCCGGTACAACATTCTAGAACAAAGCATATCGATATCAGGCATCATTTCATTCGGGAACTTGTAGAAAAGAAGACACTCACCCTGACCCACGTATCAACGGAGAAACAGCTTGCAGACATATTCACAAAAGCTTTGGACAATCTTCAGTTTGAGACACTTAGATCCTCTCTGGGTCTGTGTGTCATTGACAACTAAGTTGTTTCGGATTAGGGTGGTCAACCGGTTCTCTCACGTCTATACGTGATAGGTTGACTTGGAGGCTGTATGGACGGACTGAGTTTCAAAGGATCTTCAAGGTATTTTGTATTATCTGCATCTTGTGAAGTCGTGGTGTTCCCTTGTCACTTTATGGCAAAAAGGGGGAGTAAATTTGGAGCTTGAAAGCTCCTTAAAAGATTCGTTCGTGCTAGTCTGTTAGACATGTTTTGGAGTTTGAAATCTCCTTAAAAGATTCGTTTGATCTTTTATTTTGTTCGGAGTTTGAAATCTCCTCAAAGATTCAGTTGATAGCTTAGTTCGTAGCACAGCTTGGGAGTTTGAAATTGATGTTCCCATGAATGGCATACTGTTTGGCAAAACGGCTTTAGAACTGTTCGAGCTAATGTTCAGGAGGAGTACGAACACATTCTGGAACTTCTGTACAGCGTAGAGCAGACGCAGAAGATATTCTCCGGAAGGATCTGGATCCAATATCTTTTCGGTTTTAAATCGGCCAGCGATGCATTCGATCCCTAGATATTCGAATGAATATTTACCCTAAACCGGCGTCTGACTTGGCAAGGAAGGCTTAAAGTAAATATTCCGATTATCTCTTGAAAGTTCCTAAAAAGATCGAGGATCTTTTGTTCCGATCTGAAGTTGGCCAGCAAGTTTTTCGAGCGTCAAATATTTGCATAAAGAGTTCCGATTTGAAAGATACGCATCAGAATATTTGAGAAATATTTGATGGGGTTTATCTTGTGTGAGTTAGGGTTTCGTCCAAGCATATAAATACAATGCAAGGGCAACCCTAATTCTGGTCGCTCCCACTGATAAAATAAACACGAGGAAATCTTTACTGATTGGAGAAGGAGCGACAGCCGATTGAGTTCTCCCTACCAGAAACTCATCGGTGTAAGAGAAGTCTTAGCAAGTGCATCTCAGACTGCCTGGAAGTGATCATACTGTGCACACAACGAAGGAGAACAACTTGCTTTCAAGAGAAAGCGACCGAGCTTCAGGAGAGGTTCGAGAACGTTCAGAGAGACGATCTGGACGAAGGGGATCGAGGAGAGTTGCGACGAACCTCGGTTGCAAATCTGAGAGACGGAGTGTTAGTGGTGAGGCCGTTACAAGAAAAGGTGTTGTGTAAGTGTAAGACCTCCTGTGCCTTAAACTCGTAATAAAGATTTGTTGTCCCTTTTCCGGGTGTGGGAAACCCCCCAGAGTAGGCGTAGCCGAACTGGGTTATCAATCTGTGCGTACTCGTGTCTTTATTGTTCTGCTCGTACCGTGTGTTGAACTGTTGTAGAGAGAGTTCAAGGTCAGTCCGACCTAGACCTTGAACACTTGCTTAAACAGGGGATAGAATTTCAAATGGTATCAGAGCAAACACTCGACACACTGAGTGGGATCCTGGAACTGTTCAAGATGACTTCAAAGGGAGGTCAATACACAACCAAAGATGACAAAGAACTTTCATGGAGAGCAGAGGTGTCTGAGGAGGTGTCTGAGACTGACAGCACTCTTTGTCAACTAAATACGCTGACTCGAAGGTTTGGCAGAATGGTCCGAAAACTCGATAAACGCAGATCTGAGCAAGACATTCCCCAATCTAGCATGCCTCATAACTGGGAGACAGACTCTAAGATCTGCAGAAAGAACATCGTCTGCACCGTTGCCTTCAGCTCTACAAGTCATATGGAAAAAGATCGCTAGTACTTCGACAGCGGATGCTCTGCACATATGACAGGTAACTCCAAGTTTCTCACACATATTCGACCTGTCACTAAGAGGCAGTTCGTTACATTCGGTGATGGAGGAAAGGGTCAGGTGATCGGCTGTGGGACATTGAAGGTTCCGGATCTTCCTGTACTCTATGACATCCTTCTTGTTGAAGGACTAAAGGTGAATCTCATCAGTATCAGCCAACTTTGTGATGGAGGATTTCACGTTCAATTCACTCATGACTCTTGTCATGTTCTGAACAAGGAAGGAGGGACGCTGATGAAAGGATGTAGAGCAGACAACGACTGTTATCTTATAGGTTCTGCCAGAACAACTACGTGCATGTCTAGTCAAGCAGATGAGATGTCACTCTGGCACAGGAGACTGGGTCATCTGAACCTCAAAACTCTGAAGAAGCTCAGCTCGTCTGGTCTCATCCGAGGAATGCCCAATGTTAAAGGTGACATAGATGTCCTATGTGGAGAATGCCAGATCGGTAAACAGACTAAAGCATCGCATTCGAACACCACCTAGATCAGTACCAGCAGACCGCTTGAACTGATTCATATGGATCTTATGGGGCCGATGCAGGTTGAGAGATGCGGTGGCAACAAGTATGTCCTGGTATTCGTGGACGACTTCACCAGGTTTTCATGGACCCGATTCCTTCGAGACAAGTCTGCTGCTGCACCTGAATTCATTGAACTTGCAACCCTTCTCCAGAGAGAGAGAGAATCCAGTGGAGAGTACCTGGTGAGTATCAGGAGTGACAACGGCACTGACTTCAAGAATGCCATTATGACCTCGTACTGTACCAAACACGGGATTGCCCATCAGTTTTCTTCTGCAATCACTCCTCAGCAAAATGGCGTTGTTGAAAGGAAAAATCGTACAATTCAGGAAATGGCTCTCGTAATGATCCATGCCAAGAAGATTCCCTTGTAGTTCTGGTCAGAAGCGATGAACACGGCGTGCCACATTAAAAACCGGGTAACAATACGCACAGGTACGGAGATGACCTGCTATGAACTCTGGAAAGGGAAGAAGCCTACGTCAAGTACTTTCACATCTTTGGGAGTGAGTGCTACATTTTGAATGACCGCGAGTACCGACAGAAGCTTGATCCTAAAAGTGATGAGGGATTCTTCCTAGGATACTCCTCGAATAGTCGAGCATACAGGGTGTTTAACAAACGCACAGGAACAGTTATGGAGTCTATCAATGTCAAGATCAAGGATGACGTTGTTGATCTTACCGCCCCAGACGATGCTGACGATGCAGCCGGAACAGCATCTGGTAATGTTCCACCTTCTCATTCTACTAAGACTGACTTGACTGGGGATGTCACAACAGCCATTGAACCAGTTGAAACTTCACCTGAAACTGTGACACTGCCCATTCAGACTGTGACTGACTCGACAGAAGGTGCTCGACTTCCTGATAATGTCATTGGGAACTCTTCCTCTGATGAGGGTGAAGAGGTTAGTACTCAAGAGGATCGTGCTGCACTACAACCCTCTCGTCGAATCTCCAGAGATCACCCAATCTCTGAGATCATTGGTGCACCTAGTGATGGAATTCAAACTCGTGGAAAAAGGATCAATTACAGAGGACTCGCTGCCTACTCATGCTTTCTGTCTTCAATTGAACCAAAGAACGTAAAGGAAGCACTCGTTGATGAGTATTGGGTTCTCGCCATGCAGGAAGAACTGGAGGAATTTGCCCGCAATGACGTATGGGACTTTGTTCCAAAACCTGATGGTGTTAACGTCATCGGCACTAAATGGATTTTTAAGAACAAATCAGATACATCAGAAAATATCACCAGAAATAAAGCTCGACTTGTGGCTCAGGGATATTCCCAGATAGAGGGGATCGATTTTGATGAAACCTTCGCCCCTGTCGCACGGCTTGAAGCCATTCGCCTGCTACTTGCTCTAGCATGTCACCTGAAGTTTCGTTTGTTTCAGATGGATGTCAAAAGTGTGTTCCTAAATGGACTTCTACATGAAGAAGTTTTTGTGTCTCATCCAAAAGGATTTGAGGATCCGCATCACCCTGCTCATGTGTATCGCCTGAAGAAGGCCCTGTACGGACTCAAGCAGGCGCCCAGAGCCTGGTATGAGCGACTCACTGTGTTTCTCATCAATCATGGATATGTGCGAGGGGGAGTGGACAAGACTTTGTTCGTCAAACACACAAGGTCAGATTTTATTATCGCACAAATCTATGTTGATGATATTGTGTTCGGATCGAACACCCAGACGATGGTAGATCAGTTCGTGGAACAGATGCAGAAAGAGTTCAAGATGAGCATGGTAGGAGAGATCAGCTACTTTCTAGGATTGCAGGTGACACAGAAAAAGGATGGGATATTCATTTCACAAAGTAAGTATGCCAAGACCCTGATAGAGAAATTTGATCTAGCGAAGGCAAGTCACAAACGAACACCTGCTGTAACTCATTTAAAGATCACTAAAGACAATGCTGGAGTAAATGTTGATCAGACTCTATATAGAAGCATGATTGGAAGTCTCCTGTACTTAACCGCCAGCAGACCGGATATATCTTATGCAGTCGGAGTCTGTGCAAGGTACCAGTCAGAACCAAAGGAAAGTCACCTTCTGCAAGTTAAAAGAATTATAAAGTATGTATGCGGAACTGTTGAATTCGGGATCTGGTACACCAAAGACAACAATCCACACCTGGTTGGTTTCTGTGACGCTGATTGGGCAGGGAACGCCGAAGATCGGAAGAGCACGTCTGGAGGATGTTTCTTCTTGGGAAACAATTTGGTTTCATGGTTTAGCAAAAAACAAAACAGCATCTCGCTCTCTACGGCCGAAGCAGAATACATCGCAGTAGGAAGCTGCTGCACTCAGCTCCTATGGATGAAATAGATGCTATCTGAATACGGAGTTTAGCAGAAAGAGATGACACTGTACTGTGACAATATGAGCGCGATCAGTATTTCCAAAAACCCGGTTCAACATTCCAGGACAAAGCACATCGACATCAGGCATCACTTCATCAGAGAACTGGTTGAACAGAATGTTGTCACTCTGCAGCATGTCACAACGGACAAGCAATTAGCTGACATCTTCACCAAACCGCTTGATGCTGCTCAGTTTGAAACACTCAGATCCTCCTTGGGTCTGTGTGTTGTCAAGGACTAAGTGTTCCAGTCAGTGGTCAGTCAGATGCGAAACTCCAGCTAAACAGTTGGACTGATCACTCATGCAAGGAGCTGGAACAATTAGTATGTGTTTTTGATATATATCTTATCTTACTTTGAAAATCTGCTGGGATGATAAGGAAAGATTCTCTGCCTATGGATAATCAATGGAAGAACGTGTCTCGGAAATAGGAAGTGTCCTGTTTGCTCTGGATTGCGGAAGGCGGATAGTATCCAGGTAAAGCCAGTTGGGCTAAGATTGGGGTCCTGACGAGCAGCGAACGGGTACTATGAGTATTAAATCAGGTTCAGACAAGAAAGATGATGGGATGGAAGATCTATACAACGACACTGATTAATGTCATTGAGGACCTGCAATAGGAGGATGCTTTTATCCCTGCCTTGTCAAGAATTGAATTGTCCCAGATCGTAGCAGTTGAAGAGGGATCTGTTGGGATTGTTGGTGGTATGTCAGTTGTTACACCAGATGATGTTCAAGAGGGTTTCCATGAAGACTGTTTAAAGGATACGCTTAGATCCTTCTGTTTTTGAGTTAAAAGTTGCCTTCCTCGCTGACTCCCTATTAGAAGCCAATCAAGCGTTAATCAGGACTCCGTCTCTTTAGCTGAACTCATAAAGACAAGAGGAGGAAAAAGGAGTTCATTGCAAGAGCTGTCAAGAAGAATGCTGAAGGCGTTCTCTGGAGAGCAAGTCTGCAGGGGGAGTCGTCCGCGACATGAAAAGCAATCATAGGATCCCTGCTACTCCTGTTGAAGATCCCTCAGTCGTCTCTATTCAGAAAGGTGTTTAGATTGCTCTCAAGGATACTACACGAAAGTGCATGACTAAGTGGAAGATATAGGTGCGTTGACTACACGAATTGGAACTGTTCCAAAAAGGAGTTTAGACTGAAGGAGCAGAACATCAGATCGAAGAGATAATCAGGCCTTGGTTGAGGGGGAGCAGATAAGATTCCTCTTATCGAGAGGACCAGATTGGAGGATTTGACCCTTGCCAGTTTGTGGCAAAAAGGGGGAGAAGTTTGGATGACTCTAGCTAGTATGTCTAAAGCCTAGTCAGATCGCGGATTCGGTTTTGCCTAGCTAGTATGTCTAAAGCCTAGTCAGATCGCGGATTCGGTTTTGCCAAAAATGCCAAGGGGGAGATTGATGTTCCCATGAATGGCATACTGTTTGGCAAAACGGCTTTAGAACTGTTCGAGCTAATGTTCAGGAGGAGTACGAACACATTCTGGAACTTTTGTACAGCGTAGAGCAGACGCAGAAGATATTCTCCGGAAGGATCTGGATCCAATATCTTTTCGGTTTTAAATCGGCCAGCGATGCATTCGATCCCCAGATATTCGAATGAATATTTACCCTAAACCGGCGTCTGACTTGGCAAGGAAGGCTTCAAGTAAATATTCCGATTATCTCTTGGAAGATCCTAAAAAGATCGAGGATCTTTTGTTCCGATCTGAAGTTGGCCAGCAAGTTTTTCGAGCGTCAAATATTTGCATAAAGAGTTCCGATTTGAATGATACGCATCAGAATATTTGAGAAATATTTGATGGGGTTTCTCTTGTGTGAGTTAGGGTTTCGTCCAAGCATATAAATACATTGCAAGGGCAACCCTAATTCTGGTCGCTCCCACTGATAAAATAAACACGAGGAAATCTTTACTGATTGGAGAAGGAGCGACAGCCGATTGAGTTCTCCCTACTAGAAACTCATCGGTGTAAGAGCAGTCTTAGCAAGTGCATCTCAGACTGCCTGGAAGTGATCGTACTGTGCACACAACAAAGGAGAACAACTTGCTTTAAAGAGAAAGCGACCGAGCTTCAGGAGAGGTTCGAGAACGGTCAGATAGACGATCTGGACGAAGGGGATCGAGGAGAGTTGCGACGAACCTCGGTTGCAAATCTGAGAGACGGAGTGTTAGTGGTGAGGCCATTACAAGCAAAGGTGTTGTGTAAGTGTAAGACCTCCTGTGCCCTAAACTCGTAATAAAGATTTGTTGTCCCTTTTCCGGGTGTGGGAAACCCCCCAGAGTAGGCGTAGCCGAACTGGGTTATCAATCTGTGTGTACTCGTGTCTTTATTGTTCTGCTCGTACCGTGCGTTGAACAGTTGTAGAGAGAGTTCAAGGTCAGTCCGAACTGGACCTTGAACACTTGCTTGAACAGGGGATAGAATTTCAGAAATCTCCTCAAAGATTCAACTGTATCGGTAGTACAGGTAGCTTCAAATAGGTAGTTTTGCCAAAAATGCCAAGGGGAAGATTGTTAGTTTTATGGCATGTTGTTTGGCAAAACTTAGTATAGTTGTTTTAGCTGTTGTTCAAGACTGGAAGAGACAACTGTCCTGGAACAAGTTGAAGCAGATGGAATGTTTCCAAATTCAGATTTGGAAACACAGTCGACCGTTGGAAGATTAAGGCGGTTGCAGGTGCATGGACAAAAGTTGAAAATTTCCAAGTTTAGATTTGGAAACTTGTCTCAGCCGACGTAGCGCAACTTGCTTGAGGATATTTCCGAGATCATTTTTGGCAAGTCGGTGCATATCCATATCGAAGATATTAAGAAGTCGGTTTGGTGGTTGCTTGCGCATAAAGCTATCTTGCTATGAAGATAATTGAAGATTGCCTAATCAAGATTGAAGATAGTTATTGGAGGATTATCTTCAAGAAATATGCGCAAAAGATTAGGAAAGATTTCCAAATAGATAGAGGCGGTTTAGCTTAGAAATCCTATTCGATCTAGGGTTTCCATCGCCTATATAAGTAAGGCTAATGCTTATGTATTAGTTAGCACTTACGGAGATATTAATCACTCTCATACTCATTGAAGGGAGGAGGAGGCAAACGGCGGTGAACTAATCGTAACTGGTTATTCACGACGCACGTAATCGGCTGGAGAACTAACCGTCACTGGTTACTCGAAGGCGCTCGGATCAATCTGCATTGGTGCTCAACAGATTGATCGAAGGACAAAGCTGAAGGTTCACGTACTGAAGTTCTGTTACTGCGCATTCGGGAGAAGGCGCTGATTCTTTCGAAGAATCATTCTGGTGGATACGGAGCGGGAGCAAACATCTAGGGGGAGACCTAGATTGCAATTACTAGAGTGTCCGAGGCTCAAGTTGTTTAAGAGGGATTCTATAAACGGTAAACCCTGTACTCGCAATACTCAATAATAGTGAATTGATGTCCACCAGGCTAGAGAACGCCCCCCAGACGTAGGCTTATTAACGCCGAACTGGGTAACAACTTTGCGTGTCATTTTTATTTCCGCACTACTTGTTTTAGCGCATAAGTTGTTTTAGGATTTGCTCTGGATCTCGACCAGAACAACATCTCATCTACTAGGGGAAGATTTCAAACACCATCGTTCCATATTTGCTTTTCTTGCTATAGTATCAGCATCGATGTTAGCCTCCCGCCTAGCATAGAGGATCTGCCAATTATTTTTAATCTCTACAAGTTTGCAGATATAGTGAAACCAGGGATCTTGTCAAATGCGTTTCTTCAAGCCATAAGTGATGTTCAATGCAATTTCTTTACTATCCACTTCGAAGAGGACATTATCTAATCGCAGTAAGCTTGCCAATTTCATGCCTTCCAGCAACGATGTGCCTTCACAATCCAGAATACTATTACACTATTGTAAAAAAGAGGATCTGACAGCCAAAACAGTTCCTGTATTATCTCTTGCTAGAACACCAACTCCCCCAGTTTCGTCTTTATCATTCCAAGATCCATCACAGTTTATCTTCACAAATTTGCCTTGTGGCTTACTCCAACTTAAATTGCCAGAATTGATACACTGGAGAATACTCTTGTTATTTCTACAGTATTCTTTGTGAAGCATGATAATTCTTTTACTGGCAACTAAAGGCGATATGCTATTGTTACCATGAACCACAAGGTTTCTGTTGTACCAACAAAACCACATCGCTATTAGGATCTTACAAAGACTGTCATGGGAGTAAGCAGTGTAACAGTAGTAGAGAACATCAGCTAGGCCAGCGAAATCCTGACACTTAGATGGTATATCAATCTCCAAATAGCCCCAAACTGCCTTACTCCACCAGCATCTTAAAAATGGATGCAGATCATCTTCAATATCAAAATGGCATATATAACAGTGCAAATTACCTTGTAGATTCCGTCGTTTAACTGTGCACCAGTGGGAAGGCCTTCTAGATATCCTCTCCACACAAAAATCTTTATCTTTCGAGGAATAAGGAATTTCCAAAGTTGCTTCCAAAATGTCCTCAAATTAGAATCATTTGATTGTTGCCCTTCATTGCAGTATGATTTGCTGTAAAGCATTTCGGCAACTTTATAAGCTGATTTAATGTCTAAACATCCAAAGAATTTTGTTCCCAACATAAGTCGTCTGGATTGTGTACTCTGCTACAACCATAATTTATAATTGGTTGATAAATGTGAAGATTTCCAGCCTTGAATTCTACCCCAAATCTTGTTCCGCATTGCCTGAAAAGTCTCAGATCTTTTGCTTTTTAACATCAGGGGCAAACCTAAGTACTTGGCATGAATCTGACCAATTTTAACACCCAACAGAGATACAATTTCCTCTTTCAATTCTGTAGAGATATTCTTGCTAACTGCTAGCTCAGATTTTTCATAATTGATTGATTGGCCAGAAGCTTTCCCATATTCATATAACAATTGCTTAACATGCCTAATGCAACTGGAATTGAGTTTTAAGAATAAAAGACTGTCATCCGCAAATAAGAGATGAGTTATAACAGGTGCTCTCCGACAGATTTTGATGCCATATATAAGGCCCAGCTAATTATGTTGTTTCAACAAAGCAGGTAGCCTCTCTGTACAAAGTATGAAAAGATAAGGTGACAGTGGATCGCCCTGTCTTATACCTTGTTTTGGAATGATAAAATCAGTAAAACTGTCATTAATTCGAATGCTATATTTAACTGAAGTAACTAATCTCATGACAGTTGTGACCCAATTATTATCAAAACCAAGCTTTAATAGGATTTGCTGCAGGAAACATAAACTGATTTTATCAAAAGCCTTCGTACTATCAAGCTTAAGAGACCCGTAAACACTTTTCTGCCTGTTGATATTATTTATATAGTGACTCATCTCTTGGGCTATCCGAATATTATCGATCAATCCATTCTTAAGAAAAGCACATTGTTCATTTAAAATTACCTCATCTAGGGAAGGTTTGTAGTCTGTTTTCGATGACTTTGGAAAGCACCTTCTCTTGAACACCAATGAGACTGATTGGTCTATAATCTGTGACTCTCATGGCAGCTTTCTGTTTAGGAATGAGAGTAATGAGAGTCACATTTGAAGCATCACTTAGAATACCATCATTTAGGAAAGATAGGCAGTCTGATATAAAATGATCTTTGATAATATGCCAGCAGCTCTGAATGAAAGGTGCTGAAAACCCATCATTCCCTGGTGCTTTAGATGGATGCAGCTGGAATACAGCTCTTATAATTTCACTTTCAGTGTAAGAAGCTGTTAGGATAGAATTATGTGTGGATGTTACCCTGCAGTTAATATTTCGCAGAATATTGTTGATCTCATCCTGGGCAGCGTCATTTGAGCTTGAGTTCTTTCTCCTCCTGGAGTTGATTACCAAACCAAAAAAAAAGAAAAAGAAAAAGAATACTAATCTTGTTGTAATATAATGGGGAAGAAATAAGAGATGAGAGAAATGGTAAAAGAGATTTGTATTCTTGTTATTCATCCTTCTTAGCATATACCCCTATTTATAGGATTACATGAGATAGATGAAAGGGCATGGCCCAACATAAATAACAAGGGGTATTATGAAGTGATCTAAATGAGCCTAACCAAAGGTTAGACAACCAAAGGTTGAGTGGACATTCATATTTCCATAATATCATAACACTCCCCCTTGAATGTACACTTCTTATTCGGTGAACTGCCTCGTTAAAACCTTGACCTGAAAAACCCAAAAGGGATAAAACCAAGTTAAGGAAAAAGAGTACAGTTATAAAACTCCCCCTCAAACCGACAAGTCTTTAAGACTGCACATCCCAATGTCATTTACAAGTTTCTTAAAAACTCGTGTCGGTAATGACTTAGTGAATAAGTTTGCCAAATTTTTACTGGATTGTATTTGGCAAACGTTGATCTTCCCTTCCACTTGAAGCTCGTGAGTGGAGAAGAATTTGGGAGATATGTGCTTTGTTCTATCACCTTTGATGTATCCCTCTTTGATTTGGGCGATGCAAGCAGCATTATCCTCATATATTACTGTCGGGCTCTGTTTGCCTGATACTAATCCACAAGAGGTTTTGACATGGTTGATAAATGATCTAAGCCAAACACATTCTCGTCCAGCTTCGTATAGTGCAATCAGTTCTGCATGGTTCGATGATGTGGCTACCAATGTCTGTTTTGTCGAACGCCATGAAATCGCAGTTCCACCATACATGAATAAGTACCCCGTTTGTGAGATAGCTTTATGTGGATCAGACAAATATCCCGCATCGGCATAACCAACTATTCACCATTTTGTACTCCATTTGTTCCTTTGAAAAATAAACCCATATCATTTGTTCCACGTAAATAACGTAGGACATGCTTAACACCGCTCCAATGTCTTTTAGTGGGTGATGAACTATATCTTGCAAGTAAATTGACTGCAAATGATATGTCTGGTCGGGTATCATTGGCAAGGTACATTAACGCTCCAATTGCACTAAGATAAGGTACTTCTGGACCTAAAATCTCTTCATCGTTTGACCGGGGACGAAAAGGGTCCTTTTCAATGCTGAGTGATCTTACTACCATCGGCGTACTTAATGGATGTGCTTTATCCATATTAAAACGCTTTAAAACCTTCTCGGTGTAATTTGATTGGTGGATAAAGATTCCATTAGTTGTATGCTCGAACTGCAGGCCGAGACAAAACTTAGTAGTTCCTAGATCTTTCATCTCAAATTCCCTTTTCAAATAGTTTGCTGCCAATTGGATCTCTTCTGGAGTTCCAATTATATTTAAATCATCGACGTACACTGCAATGATTACATACCCCGATTCTGTGCGTTTTATAAAAACACATGGACATATTTGGTTATTAATAAACCCTTGCGCTAGTAAATATTCGCTGAGGTGATTATACCACATTCGACCAGATTGTTTCAGCCCATACAATGATCTTTTCAATTTGATGGAGTACATATGACGAGGATTTGCATGTAATGCTTCAGGCATTTTTAATCCTTCTGGGATTTTCATATATATATCTTTATCTAATAACCCATATAGGTATGCAGTTACCACATCCATGAGTTGCATTTTGAGTCGTTCAACAACGGCCAAAGCAACTAGAAACCTTAGAGTTGTTGCATCCACTACAGGTGAATATGTTTCCAAATAGTCAACTCCAGGTTTCTGTGAAAAGCCTTGTGCAACCAGTCTAGCTTTGTATGTTACAATTTCATTACGCTCGTTACGTTTTCGTATGAACACCCACTTATAGCCAACTGGTTTCACACCTTCCGGTGTTAGAGCTACAGGTCCAAAAACACCACGTTTATTTAAAGAGTTCAACTCTACTTGAATTGCTTCTTTCCAGCTTCCCAATCATCTCGATATCGACATTCATATATGGTTTGGGTATCATTGTCATCTTCTCCAATGACCTCTAGGGCAACTGAATAAGCAAAGATTTCATTGAGATTTACCTCATCTCGATACCAACTCACACCAGTGTTGGCATAATTGATTGACATTTCAAAATTGTCATCTATATCTTTGTCTTTATTTTCAGTTTCGTTAGGTAAAGACTCTTCAAGAGTCCTTACTTCATTAATGTTCGTATTTGACATCTCGACATCCGTTTTACATCTTGCGTGTTCTTTCCTCTTCCGGGGAACTCTATCCTTAGACCCTATTGGTCTCCCACGCTTTCGATGTACTTGAGAATCACTTGCAATGTTTGTGTTTGGAGTTACTACAGGAATCTCCAAGCGAGCTGGTGCATTTTCAACAGGTATATGTGACTTCGTCACTTTCTTGGCATCAGTAAACGCATCTGGTAGCCTATTTGCTACATTTTGCAAGTGTATGATCCGTTGAACTTCAAGTTCACTTTCATTTGTTCTTTGATCTAAGAACGACAAAGAAGGCGTATTCCACACAACCTCCTTATTAATCTCCTTTTCTTCTCCTCCTAAAGTTGGGAATTTTGATTCATCAAAATGACAATCAGAATATCGAGCTCGAAATACATCACCAGTTAATGGCTCTAGATATTTGATAATTGATGGGGACTCAAACCCCACATATATTCCCAACCTCCTTTGTGGCCCCATTTTGGTTCGTTGTGGAGGAGAAATAGGGACATACACCGCACAACCAAAAATTTTCAAATATGAGATATCAGGTTCTCTTCCAGAGATAAATTGCAAAGGAGAATACTTATTATAAGCGGTCGGTCGAAGTCTTATCAAAGCTTCTGCATGCAAAATTGCATGTCCCCAAGCAGAGGCGGGTAATTTTGACTTCATTAGCAATGGTCTTGCTATTAATTGCAACCGCTTTATCACCGACTCTGCTAGGCCGTTTTGTGTATGAACATGAGCTACTGGATGTTCAACCACTATACCAATTGATGTACAAGTCGTTGAATGACTTTGATGTAAATTCTCCTGCATTATCTAGCCTGATTCTTTTGATTGGTTGATCAGGATAATGAGCCCTTAACTTGATTATTTGGGCTAAAAGCCTTGCGAACACAACATTTCGCGTTGAGATTAGGCTTACATGTGACCATCGTGTTGAAGCATCTATCAACACCATAAAATATCTAAATGGTCCACATGGCGGTGCTATTGGTCCACATATGTCACCTTGAATTCTTTCAAGAAACATAGGAGATTCTGCGTTTACTTTTGTTATAGACGGCCTTGTTATAAATTTGCCAAGTGAACAAGCTGTACATGTCAAGTCATCCTTTGGGAGGATCTTCAGGTCCTTAAGTGGGTGTCCGTGTGAACTTTCAATGATTCTTCGGATCATTGTTTCACCAGGATGACCGAGTCTATCATGCCACAAAGAAAATAATTTATCAACTAACTTAAGGTTAGTGACTTCATACACTTCAATGGGGTGGATTTTTATGCCATATAAACCAGATGCATGTGCTCTCATTTTCTCTAAGACTTGCTTCCGGCCAGTCTTATAAGATATAAGAAATAGGTATTCAATACCATCTTCGCACATGGTTTCTTCGTGAAAATCATTTCTTCGAATATCTTTGAAACTGAGTAAGTTCGTTTGTGATTCACCGGAATACAATGCATCATTGATGTTTATTCTCGTTCCTTCGGGTAACAAGATAGAAGCTCTTCCGGAGTCTTCTATAGTACTACTCATTCTAGAGATACTATTTAAACTTCGGGTTTTTCAATAAAGTAGAGTAGTGACACTATCAACGAGACATAGCTCCCCACCATTGATATTTCCGTTGGAAAAACAACATGCACTACTACTGGAGTACTAGATTGATTCATTCTATAAAGAAATATAAACAATATATATGATTAATTGAAATGGAATTTAACTCTTGACAAATTCATAATAAATAATATAACTTCAGTTACGGAAATTAAATCTGTGTCATTAAAACTGAATTTAAAAATTAACTACAAACAGGAAAAATAATCATGATCCATGTACTACTACTGGAGTACAGGATTAATAGCATGAGAGATGAACAATCTTTTCTCCAATTTATCTCCGTCTTCATTAGTCTCTTCACATAAACTCAAGTTTGAAAACAATACCATATAGTTCAGAATTATAATCTGAGAACTAATTAAAATCTCATATCCTCAAGTGCATCCATATGCATTCATATATTGCACGAGGTACAATGACCGTCCTCTAATGATTAAAATAATCATTTAAGCTCTTCCAGAATATGAGGAGTCATTGACTGTAAAGTTTTTAGCTTCGAGCTCTCGTGAAGATGATGACGAAGTAAGCACAATCCTGCTGGGATGTGGTGGAGTTTTCATTCTTTTACAGAATCTCTCAAGTTGTTACATGCTAAAATGAGTTCAACATCAGTTTACCCATGTAAAACAGTTTCTTCCGGAAACATTAAGGCAGTAAACTAAAGTCTTGAGACGTAGACATGTATATAATAGTTAAAGCATAAATTTAAAACATTTAAATCACTAAGTATTGATCATACACATCCAACATATTTAATGAGAAATTTCATGGATCTATCACTTACAACGGGAAGTGATCTTATAATCATCTACTTCGGGAGAGATATGATCTAAATAAAAACAATTTCTTGGACCATTATTTTTCTTTCACTTAGAAGAAAGGAAAATAGTAAATTACTCTTTTGTAGGAGTAAAATATATTTTACACCTATTCATCCTCTTCGGGGGACGATTTTAACTATCTCATTAGCATAAATATATATATATATGATGTGTGTTTATCCACTTCAGGGGATTAAGTGTGTATTGATCAATATGAATCCGCTCCAGGGGATTAAATATACGGAATATGGAATATGAATAAAAATGTACCATTATAAAAGTAAATAAATAGATGGATTTAAGCACGTGCATAAATAAAATAAATAAAACAGAACTTTATCACTTACAACAGGAAGTGATTTTATCTAGATTATAATCATCTACTACATGAGATGGTATAATCACACTACAAAACATATGCTTGATGTTTTATCACTTTCAACAAGAAGTGAATGTTACTCTCTTCAAGGAGTGAATTGAGACATCCTCTTCGGGGGATGAAGATAAAGAAGAATAATAATATTCATATATCCACTTCGGGTGATATATGTATATGACCCACTTCGGGTGATACATGTATATGATTATATTCTATTTCATAACAAAATCAAAGCATATATTATACATGTATCTACTTCAGGAGAAAATGTATATGATTCCTCTTCGGGGGAATAAAATAAAACATAAACTATTCATGTATCCACTTCAAGTGATACATGTATGTGATTCCACTTCGGGGGAATAAAATAAAAACATAAACTATACATGTATCCACTTCAAGTGATACATGTATATGATTCCACTTCTGGTGAATCAAAAACATATACTACACATTC
Organism: Rhodiola kirilowii; assembly: GCA_033675215.1. Classification (NCBI taxonomy): domain Eukaryota; kingdom Viridiplantae; phylum Streptophyta; class Magnoliopsida; order Saxifragales; family Crassulaceae; genus Rhodiola; species Rhodiola kirilowii. The sequence goes on from CM066198.1 coordinate 19,094,427, forward strand.
ATACATCATGTGAATATAGAACCAATTACATGAATAAGACTATTGAGTTTTCGAATGCTAGGCTATTTTGAGAACCTCTACAAAGAGGACTCATGGTTGCCATCATCGCATTGTGAACAAGAATCGAAGAGAGGATCAGAGAGGGATGATCACTACCTTTTGAGCAACTCGTGCTGATAACGTGTTGTAATAAAATGGAGAAGAACAAGAATATGAGAGACAAGTGTAAGAGGAGAATTGTATTCTTGTTATCCATCCTTCTTAACATAGACACCTATTTATAGGATTACATGAGATAGATGAAAGGGCATGGCCCAACATAAATAACAAGGGGTATTATGAAGTGATCTAAATGAGCCTAACCAAAGGTTAGACAACCAAAGATTGAGTGGACATTCATATTTCCATAATATCATAACAAATCTATCTTTATTCCTTTGTTTTTCCATGGACAGTACATATTCCGTAGCTAATAGAATATGTCCGTTGTTATTGATGCAATCTTTTTCATCGCTAAATTACGAAGACCTAATTGAAGTAGACCGTCGTAGTCAACAAGGCTTGGCTTGATCAATTTGCCACCTCACCAGTTGTTCAAAGTCCACCATTCTATTCTACATTCTGCTAATTCCTTCATCGTCATCTTCCAAACTCACTCCTGGTTCGCTGCCTTTTCCTCCAGTAGTAATTTATGACCAATTTTGTGTAGCTATACCGTCGCCTTTCCGCATAAATTCCTATTTCATTACTTTGGGCATACGGATCTTGTTTTTTTTTCTTAATCGGTAATGGAGAAGAACGATTCGTTCAACTATCTTCCGACGCCAGCTGACGACAACACTCCTCCTTCGTTGAACTCAGATTTCGGATTTTCTGACAGACGGTATGCTTTTGCGCGGCAGACACAAGACCCACCGTTTGTACCCAATGATTTGAGTAGGCCTTTCCTGTCCCGGACCGCGTCCAGTATTGATATACCTCCGGTTATGTATGAAAAGGAGAAGCTTTACGGACGGACAGCTGAAGGGAAGCGGGATTTGTCAGTTCTACCAGCTTTGAGGATGTTCAGGTCGGGGAGTAAGCCTATGAAGAAGCTGTTTTTGATGATTTCGTTTAATGTTGCTTATTCTACTGTTGAGCTGTTGCTGGGACTTATAACTGGCCGCATAGGTGCTGATTTCTATCATGGAGTTTATTTTTGGTTGTTTTGTACTAATTCTGATTGAAATTTGTTGATGGAATTTTTATCTTCATTTTTTTGTGTGTTCAGGTTTAGTGTCTGATGCATTTCACTTGACCTTTGGTTGCGGACTTTTGACCTTTTCATTGTTTGCCATGGCTGCTTCGAGGAAAAAAGCTGATCGATTCTATACTTATGGGTAAGGCTTAATATTTGGGGTTTCATTTACATTAGGAATTTTGTGCTTTTTGAATATTAAATGTGGCAATTCTGCTTCCTTGTCAAGAGACTCATCTGTTGCGGTACTGCTGAGTCGATTACGTGCGTTGAATTTTATTGTATTTGTAGTTATGTAGAACCTAAAATTCATGACCATGCTTGTACACAAATGTCATAGAGAAATATAGTCTATGAATACGTGGATACTTGCTTACCAACCAAGGGCATCAGTTATATTATTTCACTGATTTTTTGGGAATGTTATGTTTCTTGGCTTTGGTTTATTGATGTAAAGTTTCCTTCCTTGTTATCAGATACAAAAGGCTGGAAGTTTTGTCGGCTTTCACCAATGCTGTAAGTATATGACTGTTTATAATGTATCACTTGTTTGATCCAGTATTAGCGTATATTCGTGAAATCTGGCTCTTATGTTGCTTGAACTGAAGTCTTATCTTCTACCAATCGTCCTTCAAAGCCTAGTTTTGTGGCGGATAATCCATTTGTTAGTTAAATGTGCACCTTCAGTAACATTGTACCCACATTTATCCAGTAATCCACCTTCAATTTCATTCAGGAACTGTGTCGAAGTCTCCAGTGTATGATTTGCATACCGTTTCTTAACTCAATATTTAAATTTCTGGCTAGAATACGATAAGGTGTGCCATATGTTGAATGTCTCAGCACATAACGTAGCTAACCATGAATACCATAATCTCTAGTTTAGTAGGTAACCTTTTCAAGTACAGTCTATTTAAGAAACTGCACGTTAAAAAGTACTGTGTGGAAGACAGCACCCGTATGTAATTATGTGTCGGGACTATCTGGAAGTAAATGAACAATTGAGCTTTCAGCGATTCATAACAACCATACACATGTTACTAAATATGCAGTGTTCAATCTCCTCCCTCATTTTGTTGATGCTGTGAGACTGATTCTTGGAAGACCATGTTATCCGCTTTTGTTCATTATTTATTTTAATACTTTATCAGTTGTCATGTATAAAAGGTCGAGGTACTTCATGCACACATATATTTCATGAAGTGTTACTAATCTTGTAGAATAATTCTGAGAATTTCTTGATATTATGCTGTTTGGAAATGCCACTTTTTTCTTAGTTAACAAATGGAACTCTGTTTGTGTAGACAGGTGTTTCTTCTGTTCATGTCATTCTCAATAGCGGTAGAAGCACTGCACGCATTCGTTGAAGATGAATCAGAACACAAGTAAGTTCTTTCTTAAGTTTAATTATTTGTCATCATTTGGAATGTCTCATCGAGGATTTTGTAGTTATTTTGTTCATGCAACAAATTAAATTGTATGTTGGTTTAGTAGCTAATCAACTGTAGTGACATTTCCATATGCCTTTGCCTCCATTGATAAAATTAGTTTTCCGTACTAGTTACTTTGTGGACCATCATTATGGTATCTAATCCACGTGACAAGTCAAGTTTCACTCGTTGTTGCATGAGTACATCACCTAATACGAAGGAACTGTTGATTCTATGACATTTTCTGGTAGATAATTTCATCATCACTGGAAACAAGGAATATTTGGTGAAGTCCATTATGCGCATTCAATAAATCACAGTGGTAGTTGAATAGTAGGGGTACAAAAACTCTAAACATAGGGATCAAAGTTCTGGCCAATCTAATGTACTGGAAAGGAATTTCGGAAAAGGGAGTTGAAAACCATTCAATCCTAGATAGACTTATCCCTGTATATCGAGTACACTAAACATGGACTAACAAAGTAAGGGATATACGAATTCTCAAAAGCTGTATAACACGAGATTTAGGATTTAGAAAATGTCACCATTAGATCTCAAGATACAGCAAAACTGTATAGGATAAAGAACAACAGTCAGATACTCTTATTGCGAGCTACTTTTGTAATAGAACCCAAGCGCTTTGTGGCTTCTTGGAGAACTACTCTATTTTCTGGCTACCACAAAATAATGTCATATATAAAATTGACAGTCAGCATCGTTGCCTTTGCATCTAGATAGTGCCATGTTTCACATTCTCAAAGCTTCATATGAGTTTTACAAGTGATTAATTATCAATTATTGATCCCACATGCATATCATTGAACTCATGCTGATTTTTGTGCAGGCATTACCTGGTGATATCTGCAGTGGCAAATCTATTGGTTAATCTCATAGGAGTTTGGTTCTTTAGGAACTATGCTCGCATAACTGTAGGTAAGTTAGATAAAAGCTTGTATTCTGATTTTGTTTATACCAGCGCTTCTTTTTGGCATACATAACTAGAGTATGTCAATCAAGCTTTTGATGCTAGGATCCATTTGTATTTGTTGTTGAAAATTGCTGTGTTATGTTAATGGGATCCGCTCAGGACGGTCCTAGTAAGTGTTGGTGGAGAGGCACGTGTTCCAATAAATATTGGCTTATTCACATAAACACCGGCTCAAAAATCAATGCCTCAATAAAAAAAATGATCTTGCCCTCCAATAGTATGTAGGAAAAAATTAGTCTAAAATTGATGGTGCATAGTAAAAAAAAAGCAAAATTTGAAAGAACCCATAGTATGCAGTTCATGTATCGCCAAACCTCATAGTGCCACATCTTTCATTGATTTCCTCCGAGTCCATTTTTCGAGTCCATTTTTCAAGCATTAGTCACACATCTCTTATTGGCACATTCGATAAGCTAAAAGGTTTGCGAATCCACTTCTTCAATTTACTCATTAATGCATGTAAACATTTATTTATCCTTCAACTACCCTTTGTCGCTGACTCACTGAGAGATGTTTTTTTTCACAATGAAATTTGCGGGGACAAGTGTGCGCATCAAATGACTGATTCTTTTGTGCAATTGTCTTATTTATTACAAAAACTGTAAATATTCCATACCCCTATTAATGAAGTTGTGAAGAGCACTTAGCACAATTAAAAACTACAATGCAGTGTGCTACTTTTTTTCATTTGAAAATAATTAATATGGTGCCCCCAACCAACAATAATTAATAGTGTGCTACCAAGTGGCTCTACGATGGGTCTCGTACCGTGCCATGCAAGGTGTAATCTTTATCAGTGAGGCTTCCTCCTCCGAGGGAAGAGCAAAAGCCAAACATTGACTGTTCTAAGAGAGTTGAAAATATTAACTTGAGTCTTACAGTCATGCCATTTTTTCCAAAGTGGCTCCGTAATCTGACATTGAAACTCTTAATAAATGAATAAATAGGAAACTGGCAAAATGCCGTGAAAGAAGGCTTGTATTGTTTCATATGTAGAGGGTTGGCATCCTTTTTTACATAACATATTTGAGGAGGACAAGCAGACTAGCCACGTGGCATTGAATTTGAGAAGTACAATCAGCAAAGATTAAGGAATATTAGAAGGTTACTTCTGACAAGATGATTAATTAAATGCTATTTAAGCAAATACCTAACTTTACCCCTGACCTCATGGACCTAATCATTTGCAAGGTGGTGCTCGTCAAATCAGAGGCCTGTTAAAGCATGGCTCAAAGTCACACACCTAATACGCCCATGTGTTGCACTGTTTTCTCAATGCTTCTACCTGCATTGTTTTTCATGAGCTTCTCTTACCGTAGAAATACTAACCGGTATTAAGTCTTTTATCTAATGCTTGCTTATTGACTAAAGGTGTGAAGTTCATCAGATACTGGAACTAGGTAGTCAAGCGCAATGTAATAAGTAATTTAGAAACACGGCTAGGAAATTGCAGGGATAACAAGTACGGGTCTTCATGTTTGGGTGTTACTCAGTACATTCCCATAATTATGCCGTTCTAAACAAATTGTGTAACAAAATATCTGTAGGTGTTTTACCCTGCTTATTGCAAGATCATAATAGATTGGTCTTCCGACTTCAACTGTGTTATGATATAAGTAGGGTCAAATATTAGGTACCATATCAGTTCTGGTGAAAGTTTTCTTTGTATCACTTGCAGTGTACAAGAAACCTGAAGATATGAACCAGCATGCTGTTTGCGTGCATGTTCTGGCAGATTCTGTTCGCAGGTAGTATCTTCAAAACTCCATAGGTCGTACTTACACTCTCATTTGTTACTTCTCATGCTATGTGTTCACCATTTCAGTGCAGGTCTTATCTTAGCATCATGGCTTCTGTCCCTTGGGTAATATTTATACATTTATTCCTTTTTGTTTGGAAACCCCTTTTTAATATCAATCAAATCCTCTTCACATATCTTTACAGTCTATTTTGATTTTGCTGATATACAGAGTTGAGAATGCCGAAGTTCTGTGTTTGGGGCTGGTTTCCGTCACGATATTTATGCTAGGGATTCCTCTTTTCAAAACAACGAGCGGTATTTTGCTCCAGATGTCACCCCCTAGCATTCCTTCTTCAGCTCTAAGCAAATGTTTAAGACAGGTGAATACAACTTCAGTATCTGTTTTAGCTTGAACCAAATGGTGTGCTAACCTTGATTCCTTTATAGATCAATTCACGTGAAGATGTTGCAGAAGTTACTCAATCTCGCTTCTGGGAATTTGTGCCAGGGCATGTTGTTGGTTCACTATCAGTTCAGGTGCATTCCCTTACATTTAATTTATATCTAGTATGCCCTCGTAGCCACTACTTTTGATATGCTTTGGTCCTACTGCTAACATGGTTCCCAGTAAGTAGATAATTTTCATGCTTAGAAAGATCAAATCTTTAGTGCTTAGTAAGTATAGCATAGCTTTAAATGTCATTTGTTGAATAGCATGAGCCCGTGTCTGCAAAACAATATTAACTTAGTGGCATATTGTGCCCCACCTGGTTGCGTCATTTCATTTCATCTTTTATGAGTTGGCGATTCCAAGAGCCTTATTATTCACCAGCAGAACATACATAAGGTTTTGAACCACACATTTCAGACGCTGCCTATCAACCATCGATTCCTCCAACTTTTACAAGTAATCCCAATGTAACGACAGTCTTAGAACCATATCCATCAGATAAACCTAGTAACTTTGTAATGTTGTCGTGGCAAAATAGTATTTTGTATTTTCTTGCCACTCATTCATTTGAAGTTGAGCTCAGTTGGCTAGTGGGCATAGTATTTTAGTGGTAATGTCTTATATTTTTTCAATCTGCACAGAAGTCCTCACGTTACCACAACCTGTAAATAGTTCCCTAACACTATGGTTTGAAGATGATTAATTGTAATTTCTAAAGAACCAATTTTCACGGCACATTTGTGTTCCACTACCCAATCACCACACTCATTCATATAATCATGTGCAATCAGATACTAATAGAATGACCGTTCCTTACATTATCATGGCTAGTTCAATCAAAAGACCTAAAATCATCCAATTTGTGGCATTGCATAATCACCCCGGCCGACTAACTGTTCCTTCTCGCACATCGGATATGATATGATATGATGCTGCATTCCCTAAGCCTCAAACTTCCTGATGCAAGTACCCGTTTACCATGTTTTGTCTGCTCATGATTTGTGCCTAGGCTACCCATTTGTTTTAAACTTATTTTGTTATCAGCAGACAGGACAGTTAACAATATGGATGCCTATCAAAACACTGCTTTCAGTCCATTCTGGCTATTTGATCAAGTAGTGTTCTTTTTTATCGTCTCTGAATCAGGTGAAGGCAGGGGTAGATGACCGGCCTGTATTGCACTTTGTGCACAATGTGTATCACGAGTTAGGCGTCCAAGAGTTGACAGTACAAATAGAAGAGACGCCAAGCTTGTCATAGGGAATTTACTTATTGGCGACTGTCAACTACATTTGCTTTGGGAATGGAGAAGTAGCTCAAGCTGCAGGCTATAGTATCCGCACCGATTGAAAATCGCTTGCATTCTACTATACGTGTTCTGAAATTTTGTTGTTTTCTCATTTCCAAAGGTCCAGAAGCGTCTCGTAAAAACATGACCATAGATTTTGATTTTCTTATTCACCATGATATCAGCTTTTGGCAACGTTACTGAGTTTCATTGATTTCCAAAAATGCCAAACTGAAGAAAAAGAGTAGAGATCCAAAGTTCACCTACAAACTGCTTACATTGTTAACTAGTGGTAACTCAATATCCATTTCTGCTCTGGTAGCAGTTTAAGATGATTGGCATCAGTTTGATTAACCAGTCTGTGAAGGGACGGGGCTCAAACACATGCACTTCTATTCTAGCATTGTATTGCTGTTTCAAACCGCTTACTTGGAAGGTTTGTGTAGGCAGTAGGCTTAGCACGAATATGTTGTTATTTGTTCCGGCTCTTTCTTTATATGCACAAATGTCAATAGAGCTGTTGATAGATAGCTCCCAGTATAGATGGGCGTTCAAATGTTACACCTCCAGCCAATCAAAACGCGCCACGTAAGCCACTATTCATGGCACATGCAAGGCACATGTCCACTACCCCATGCTTTTGAGGTGGCGCAATATGAGCCAATCATTTTGCCACGTGTCGCGCCCACAATCATGTAACACATAACACAATAACAACACATAACATTTGAACGCTCCCCTCAGTATAACATGATCGGTTGTTTTAAGGAATAGGTGGTTGTCCACTAAGGTGACAAAGCTTCTGCGAGCCGCTATATATACTACTATCCACCGTGGGCGCGAAGGCCTTTGTTGTTCTTTGGGCGTTGTGGGCTCTAAGTAGGTTTTTTGCACCAGAGTTTTTGCTCTTTCTTTGGACTCGAATTCGACTCCCTAACCTTAGAATTGGCTCTACAAATGTTTTGAAGAATAGTATTGAGTTCCAATCAGACCGGGTCTCTGGACTTTGCACAACGACTATGAGAGTAGCGCTCGAATGAGAACCGTTTTAAATTTCGAGAACTTGAGATCACAATCTTCATCTTCCAAAATGTAAGATGCATTTTCTAAGATATATTTTGGTGCTGACACGTGTTCCATATGCATTTTCCAAGATGCATTTAATGCAATGTCAAAGTCACTTTTTTTTACTTTGCTTTTTGGACATGTGTCACATGCTGATTTAAAGTTGCATCATGATCTAATGGTGAGATTTGGGTTCAAAGTTCTCGAATTTTTAAAGGTTCTTAACCGAGCGCTCCACTGTTATACTTTACGATAAATAACTTCTTTAAATGCCTCTTTTCATGTTAAAGCAACTATAAAAGGTGACAAAACAGATCATCATGATTCATGAGTAGACAACAACATTGATCCCGCCAAGCCTTAAGACGGATAACGTCCACTACGTGAGAAAATTCACCTGCGGTGGAGGAATTGTTCTCACTGGCGGAATGCCTTCGGATGTTGACGTTTGCAACCACCTTGGGGAGAACGTTACACAAATTTAGTGTTTACAAAATTGACATCCAAACAGTATAAATAAAGAGCTAGACCTTCATTTTTACATTCTGATGGAGACCGAAGGAGGCCATAATTAGTCCGGTGACACTACACTTCTAATCAGTCATATAACGTATTGTTCGGCAATCATAAAGCTTATACCATGTGTTGTGAAATGATATTGAAGCAAAATAAAGAGTCATTAACTCATATTGATCATGAATGAAAAGAATTTACACCACAATGGCAGATTAGACCTTCGGTGTTTGGCGAGCTATACGTTGTTTTGTAGCTAGCTCAACGTCCTACAACTCTATAGTTCAGACCTTAAGCGGCCGAGGTAGTTTAGAAGCTCAAAACATAAATACAAGTCAGTGTGTACGAATTCCACGAGTTAATTATTTTAGGATGTTTTTACCCACAACCTGTTATATTATTCAAAATTGAATACGTTTTGATTTTTCATATTAACGAAAAAGCCCTAAATTATGATTCGTGGAACTGGAAAGAAAGGTAGAAGAGGAGAGGGATGAATGGATGGTTAGAGAGGAATTTATGTGGAGACAACAGTCTAGGGTGGATTGGCTAAGGGAGGGGGATGTTAACACGACTTTCTTCCATTCGAGAGCTTCACATAGAAGAGCGGTAAATAAAATTTCCAACTGATGGTAGAGGGTAAGGAAATTACTGATATGTCAATATTATGAGGGTCATTGAAGAATACTATTACAAAATGTACAGCACAAGTCAGCTGATGAGTCGTATTTATACGACTCGTCAAATCAACTAATCCTATTTATTTCGACATTTTTATATGCGAACATTTACTTTTTAGTATGGTTTTGCATTTCAGGTGTGTCGGAAGCTCTAGGAGGAAACGCGCATAAAAGATGACTTTTCGTGCCAAAAACATCACAATGGCAGATCAGACCTTTGGACACTCGACGGAGCGCTGGGAATGGACTGCTGATAAGAAAAATACGAGCAATATGCCGTTGCGTAGATAACTCAATTACCTATAACTCTTTAATTGACACCAAGAGCATCTGAGGTCATTTACATGGTCAAATCAATAGTCGAAGGACTCAGTGGGTACTGCGTTTCGTGGAGACATTAGCAGTACCGATAAAGTCAAGGGCAAACGCGGCCAGTACCGATAACGTCAAGGGCAGACGCCGTCGCTAATTTTAAGGCGAAACGCGGTCGCTACTGTCAGCACGCATTTTAATGACGTCAGCAAGTCCGAAACTTGGGAATCAAGCCAAAAATCAGACTTGGAAACCCTACTTTTTGGTATAAATAAGATGTTTTGGGTTAGAGTTTCCATCATCAATATTCTACAAAGACCAAGACAGCTCTGAAGAAGACGAAGCTTTCGACGAGAGAAGAATTTTCTACTTTTATTATGCGTTTTACTTTAATTATGTGTAGCTAAACCTTCTGTTCGGTTTAGGGTTCAATATATTGTGACGAAGTTTTGAGACTCTTTGCTTAATGCTATTTTCGTGTTCTACTAGTTCTTGTGCTTATTTATCCCGGACTGAATTGCGAAGCTAAGTGGATACTTGGAATGGTAAAACTTAGTCGAGCAATTCAACCCCTATATTTGCTGCTTGTTTGATACTAGACCGTTAGAACAAATAGTTGCACCAAATCTAATATAACCTGGAACGGAGTATTAGGTTTGCTAGAACTAGAAGTCTATAACCTGAAATAGAGTAGATTGTGGCGTAAGCGCTCGGAAAGGCCCTACCTTAGGTTATAACCTGGAACGGAGTAACCACACTTAGGAACTCGAAACTAGATAATTAGAAGTCGATGATAAAACAAGTTACAATAACAAACTCTAGACCGAATATTTCCTCTGATTGAATACTTTCCTATTACTTTCTCTGCACTTGTTTCCAAATTACTCACAAACCCCAATTACCTTTGTTTACAGAACAGCTTAGCCTCACCAGCTCTCTAGGGTTCGACCCCTACTTGCCGCCTTACTAGCCAAGAGTAGTGGACAATTATAAATTTAAATTTGATTTGACCGACGACACTCGTCATCAGCCAAGGGTATTTCAGGTTAGTAATGACAACTTAAATGGAATACCCAAAGTAATCTTGAAGGAGATGGCTGAGGAGCTGGTGAGGCCATATTCTAAAGAAGAAATCAGAGTAGCATTATTTCAAATGGCTCCTATGAAAGCCTCGGGCGTGGATGGATATCCGACATTATTCTACCAGAGGCATTGGAATTTAGTTGGGGATGATCTGTATAGAGAAATTAACAGCTTTCTGAAAGGGGGACAGTTAGACCAGATCAGATGGAATGTGACAAGAGTCGTACTGGTGCCCAACGTTAAAAATGCGCGCAAACTAGAAGATTTTCGACCAATCAGTGTGTGCAACACACTAATGAAGCTGATATCTAAAGCTCTGGCCAATAAAATCAAAGTATCCTACCTCAGGTAATTTCCGAAAATCAGAGTGCATTTATTTAAGATAGGTTAATCACGGATAACATAGTAATAGCTCATGAGATTAACCACTATATTAGGACTAGGAAAGGGACTAGGAAGAAGATCATGTCACTTAAATTGGATATGAGTAAAGCATATGATAGGATTGAGTGGCAATTCTTAGAAAAAATTCTTACTAAATTTGGTTTTCCTAGTAGATGGGTGATGAAATGTGTTACTACAGTATCATATAAAATAAAGGTAAATGTGGCCCTATGTCCCCGTACTTGTTCATTTTGTGTGCTGATTTGCTGTCAAGAACATTAGAGAAGAGGAGGGAATCGGGAATAATTAAGGGAGTACAAATAGCTAGAAATGCCCCTCCGATCACTCATTTACGCTTTGCTGATGACAGTTTAATCTTTCTAAGAACTAAAATGGGTGAAGTTAGGGAAATTAAGAGAGGGTTGGACATATATGAATGTATTTCAGGACAGCAAATTAATTTTGATAAATTTGAAATTGTTTTCAATCCTAATACTAATCAGGAAGAAAGGGACCAGATTAAGGAGGCATTAAGAGTAACAGTGGTAGGCAAACATTCCAAATATTTGGGACTCCCGACAGTGGTAAGATTAAATAAAACAGAGATATTCAGTAGGATAGAAGAACTAACTCAAAAAAAAACTCACTGATTGGAAGCATAAAATCCTGTCATTTGCCGGAAAACAGACATTAGTGACATGTTTACTTCAAGTCGTCCCTATCTTTGCAATGCAATGCTTCCAGCTTCCTAAGAGCATGTGTAACAATTTATTAGCAAATAAAATTAGGTTCTTATGGTTAAACAATGGTAAGGATAAATCGATACACTTGACAAATAAGGAGATCATACTAAAAGACAAGTGTCTTGGAGGTCTAGGGCTTAGGAACTTTGAATTCTTTAATTATGTACTCTTGATGAAGCAGGCATGGAGATTGTTGAAAAGGCTATAGCTGCTGATGTTGAGGCTTTTGAAAGCTAGATACTTTACAAGGTCGAGCTTCCTGGAATCCTCATTAGGGCGCAGACCATCCCACGCATGGAGGAGCATCTTCAAGACCAAGGATTTATTAAACCATGGAATTGCAGAAACAGTAGAGGGAGATGGATATAAATGGAAATCATCTACGACAGGAGAGCTTGATTGCAAGACAGCTTATATGTTTGTTAAAGAGAAGTATGGAGCAGAAATGGGGATGCTAGGGAAATGTTCAGACACGTCGCAAATAAAGAAGTTCTGGAATAAGGCATGGAAACTAATTCTTCCCAATAAAATTAAGTTTTTCTGTTGGAGATTGTATTATGATGCCCTACCTGATGCAAAAAACTTGTTTAAAAGAGGTTGTGACCCCGATAGATGTTGTATATTCAGCGGATACAAAACAGAATCAGTTATGCATATTCTGAAGGATAAGTGTTAGTTTTATGGCATGTTGTTTGGCAAAACTTTGTATAGTTGTTCTAGCTGTTGTTCTAAACCGAACGAGACAACTGTCCTGGAACAAGTTGAAGCAGAAGAAGTGTTTCCTAAATCAGATTAGGAAACCTAGTCGACCGTTGGAAGATCAAGGCGGTTGAACATCAGTGGACAGAAGTTGGAAGTTTCCAAATTCAGATTTGGAAACTTGTCTCAGCCGACGTAGCACAAGTTTGCCTGAAGATATTCCTGAAGATCAGTTTTGGCAAGTCGGTGCATATGCTTATCGAAGATATCAAAGTCGGTTAGGAGTTTGCTTGCGCGTAAAGTTATCTTAGTCTAGAAGATAATCGAAGGTTGCCTAATCTACATTGAAGATTCAAACGGAGGATTATCTACAAGAGATTTGCGCAAAAGATTAGGAAAGGTTTCCTAATAGGTTATAGGCGGTTTAGCTTAGAAATCCTATTCGTCCTAGGGTTTCTACCGCTCTATATAAGGAAGACTAATGCTTAGGTATTAGTTAGCACTTAAGGAGATATTATTCACGCTCATACTCATAGAAGGGAGGAGGTGGCAAACGGCGGTGAATTAATCGTAACTGGTTATTCACGACGCACGTATACGGCTGGAGAACTAACCGTCACTGGTTACTCAAAGGCGCTAGGAATCAATCTGTGGTGGTGCTCAACAGATTGTTCGAAGGACGAAGCTGAAAGCTCGCACTGAAGTTCTGTTACTGCGCATTCGGGAGAAGGCGCTGATTCTCACGGAGAATCATTCTGGTGGATACTGAGCGGGAGCGAAGATCTAGGGGGAGACCTAGATTGCAATTACTAGAGTGTCCGAGGCTCAGGTTGTTTAAGAGGGATTCTGTAAACGGTAAATCCTGTACTCGCAATATTCAATAATAGTGAATTGCTGTCCACCGGGCTAGAGAACGCCCCCCAGACGTAGGCTCGTTAACGCCGAACTGGGTAACAACTTTGCGTGTCGTTTTTATTTCCGCACTATTTGTTTTAGCGCATAAGTTGTGTTAGGAATTGTTCTGGATCTCTACCAGAACAACATCTCATCTACCAGGGGAAGATTTCAATTTGGTATCAGAGCAAATACTCGACACACAGAGTAAGATCCGAAGGCTGGTAAGATGGATTTAAGAGAAGGACAGAACATCACGCGACCTCCTCTACTTGAAGGAAACAAATATGGTTATTGGAGAGTCCGTATGAAGGCGTTTCTAAAGTCCCAAGACGAATCAGTTTGGGAAGCTGTTGAACAAGGATGGACTCACCTGGTAGCTACCGACGAAGAGGGTAAAGTTAACCTTCTTGCTAAAGACAAGTGGACTGAGGTTCAAAAGAAAGCTGAAGCGGCGAACTCTAAAGCAATGAATGCTATATTCTCTGGAGTTGATGGAAAGAATTTCAAAATGATCTCTACCTGTGAGATTGCAAAGACAGCTTGGGACATTCTACGAACTGCTCATGAAGGAACAACCAAAGTTAAAATTTCTAGAATGGAGACGGTCACATCAAAATTCGAAAATCTGAGAATGCAAGAGGATGAGACCATTGCTGATTTCAACACTCGGGTTCTCGATATCTCTAACGAAGCATTCGCGCTTGGAGAACCAATGACCGAAGAAGCTTTGGTGAGAAAGGTGCTGAGATCTCTTACTAAGCGGTTCGCCATGAAAGCTCTTGCCGTCAAGGAAGCCAATGATGTGAAAACCATGAGACTGGATGAACTGATGGGATCCCTACAGACTCATGAGATGGATATGAATGAAGAAGACCGCCCTACAAAAGCCTCCAGCGTCGGTCTAAAGGCTGAAGTTGGTAAAGACAAGACAGACGACGCGCCAGAACAACAGTACGCCATGTTTGCAAGAAACTTCGGGAAATTTATGAGAAGGCAGTACAACAAAGGAACTTATCCTGGTCAGTCCTCTAGTTCAAAATTCCAAAAGGATGGCAACGCTCAAAAGGGGAACCAATCTGGTGACTCCAACAATGACTCCAAAGGCAAAGGGATACAATGCAGAGAATGCGAAGGCTTTGGACATATTCGGGCAGAATGTGTCAATACGCAGAAAAAGAAGAATGCTTATGCTGTCAGCTGGAGTGACAGTGAATCTGATCAGGAGGGAGAAACTAATAACTTTGTCGCCCTAGCTTCCTATGTCAACATCGAAGGAGAGACAAGCAACGAGTTAGGGTCAGAATCATCTTCCGAAAATCCCACTCAGTACTCAAGCTGCAGCAATAATGAAGAAATCATTGATGAAGACTTTGCCACCAAGTACAAGGAGTTGTTCCAGGAATGGTTGAATGAAGTTGAGCAGAACAAGATGCTCCACAACAATCTAACAGCCTTAATAGAAGAAAAGGAAAAACTATGGGAAGAGGCTGCTGTCCTTATCACTCAAAAGGTGGAACTTCAACAAACTATCACCGAACTTCAGGCCCAAGTAGCTGAAGTTAAAAATGAGCGAGATGATCTATATGCTCAGAAAGCTGAACTTCTCACTGTTATCTCATCCCTGAAGGTGCAGATTGAAAGGAGTCAAGGTGATCATCCAGATGGCATGTCTAATCTAAAGAAGAAGAATGCCGCATTAAAACGTCAAGAGGTAATCCTACTTAACACTATAGATGCGTTGAAAATTGAGATTGAGACAGATAAGGAGGCCCCTGTCAAATCCCTGGAAGATCTTCACTTATCTGGGTCTAGCTCACGGGTTGTTCCAGAGGAACTTCCCCCACAAGGATATGCGGCTGGTTTCCGTGCAAAGAGGCAAGACAAAAGAAGGTGCTTTAACTGCAACCAAGAAGGACACTTCTAGTCAAGATGTCCTGATCTTCATAGCCCTCACAGGAGGATGGATCAACATCATAAAGTGTCAAGACTACCCATGAAGCAAGTCTGGAAAATTAAGCAAAGAGGTGAAACATGTCTCGCAGCCTTCAGTTCCACGTTTTTCCCAGAAAAGCAAAGATGGTACTTCGATAGTGGATGTTCCAGACACATGATTGGGAATCCTAATTTTCTTACTGGGATAGAAAGGTTCAAAGGAGAATCCGTGACCTTCGGAGATGGAATAGAAGGCAGAGTTCTCGGAAGAGGAATACTGAATGTTCCAGGTCTACCTAGATTAACCGATGTTTTTCTAGTTGAAGGTTTGCAGGCTAATCTGATCAGCATAAGCCAGTTATGCGATGGGAATAATCGTGTCCAGTTCACACAGGACAAGTGTATCGTGCAGAACAATCTGAATGAAATTGTCCTGGCCGGGAGAAGAGCCTCAAACAACTGCTATTCAGTTGATCTTGGTCTACCCACTGCTATGATTCCATACAAACGAAGTAAAGACATGAAGACATCCACAGCATGGGGTGATTGTCGCAACCGTTGCTCTGTTCAAAGGAGGCTTAACTCAAAAGGATCTCGCTTTGAGAGTTGTTACACCAAGATGCTGTGGAAGAAGTCAAAACTGAACGAAGACAATATTGAGAGGTGTTACATCAAGAAGCTGTGGAAGAAGTCAATTCTGGAAAATTACAGGGTGGAACAAGATATGATGAAGCAGCAATCAGATATCTCAATTAGTGCCTTAAACAACATATGGTTTCGGACACCTAGATCCTCTCCGGATCTGTGTGCCACCAACAACTAAGTTGTTCCAGATCAAGTCCGTCAGCCAAAGCAACAAGGTGATATGTTTTTAGGGCTGACGTGGATGGCAGGGTGTGGTGCAAGAAGAAACGGTTGGTCTACCAAAGATATTCAAAATTATTCAAATATTTTTTTATTTCGGCGCAAAGTGACGTGGCGGCCTGGGGTGTTTTAAGAAGTTATATGGATTGCCAAAATTCGGATTCTATTTCCAAAATTACTTTCAAATCAACTGTTCGTGTGCCGCTGTCCTCTCCCGACGAAACCCTAGGCGAAGCTTGTCGAAGCTCTACAATGGTGGCCACAAGGAAGAACAAGGTTTCCAAAGCAACGACTGTTGACGCTTCCTCAAAATCGGTTGTCGCACCCAAGACTATCAAAGAAAACCCTAAATTGGCAAGTGACACAGTTCCCACAGGAAAATCAAAATCAGATGTCGCAAAGAAGGAGACTGTTCCGAAGAAGGCTAAAGCAACGGTGGCAAAGAAAGTATCGATTCCAGAGATGAAGAGTTCTAGCATACCGGATGACATTCCGGAAAAGGAAACGGAAACCACTGTTCAGGAAAAGGAAAAGAAGATCCCTAAATACGTTCCGGAGGAGATCTCCAAGAAAGCGTCCGTTTTAAAACCTACTGTTGCCAAAGAACCAGCAAAGAAATCGACTCAAGAGGTACTTTCAAATATTTCCAAATCTTTGAATACGAGTAGTCCTTGTATTCCTGGTGTTTCTGTGGTTGGGTCGGTAGTGGTTGGAGAAAAACCAAAGGTTATGGTTAGTGTTCCAGGGGAGGGTACGCCTGTGATGAAAGGTGTGAGAGTTAAGATGGTAGCTCATAAGAAAACCCCTGTGAAGGAGAATTTTAGGATTGTGAAGCGTAAGGTTATCGTCTCGGAGTCTGATGATGATAAGTCTAGTGAAAAGGATGGGGTGTTAGGTGATGAAGAGGTTGCTGTTGATATTCATAAGGATGTTTCTGGTTCGGAGGACAAGGAAGAAAGTCTAGACAATCAAAGTATAGCATCTGCTGGAAATTCTGGTGAAGATGTTCCAGAAACTGCTGAGAGTTCAAGTGCAGAGGTGCAAGCTGACTCTACAAAAGAAGATACCGAAGAGTCGGTAGATGAAGAAGAAGAGGCTTCTCAGAAGGAGTCTGACAAAGTGGATGAGTCTCTCCAAAATCTATATGATGATGTTGACCAATTTGTGGAAGATGAGTTTTCTTCTAAAGATGCTGATGAGGGTGAAATCAGTCAACCAGATCGAGTTGTGGTGGATGAAGAGGTGGAGAAGCAGAGAAAGGATTCAGAAGATGGTTCTCTCAAGTTGTCAGAATTGCGAAATAAAGTACAGAAGGATGTTCCAGCAAGTAAGGAACATGATGCTAAGTCAAAAGCTGGTGTGCCAAAGAAGAGAAAGGTCCTTTCTCCTACAGTTGTCGAAGAAACAAATGAGGTTGAGGCATCTGGTCTTAAGAAGGCTGCTTCACCAGTTGCTAAGAAAGCTAAGACAAGTTCTCCTACAGGCAAGGTTAGAGAAAAAGGGAAGAAAGTCCAGTTTGAATCTGGGGTTGTGATGAATGGTGTGTGGTTTGTGTCAAATGATCATGCTAAGAAGTGGGATCTTGTTCAAAAGAGGAAGATCGTGGCTGAAAGGGTGTTGGATGCTGACAAGTATGCAGCCAAGGAGATTGTAGGTCTGATAAAAGGAGTGGACTTGTGGCCATCAGTTACAATGGCTAAACCTTTTGCAGCATGTCTTGTAAGGGAAGTTATCGCAAATCTACCAGAAGGATTTGCAGACATTGAAAGCTCTGTTTTTGGAATGGCTAATGTAAGAGGCAAGCAGGTGGCCATTACTCCAGATGGTATCAATGATTATTTTGGGATTGACGGAGGTGCTTTGGATATTGGAGAGAACCCTAATTGGCACAAGGTTGCAGCTGTTCTTACTGGCGGTGCTCGTTCAAGGTGGTTTACCATGACTTTCCCGGTGAAAGAGCTCTCTTCAAAGCATTCCTTGCTTCACAGCATTGCTGTTCATAACTGGCTGCCAAATAATCATCATACTACTCTTGGTCATACAATGGGTGCTATTATGAAGACCCTTGGGGCTGGGAAAAAGATTGATCTTGGTCGTCTTATTTTCGATCAAATTGCTAGCCATGCAACTTCTGTCAAAGTCAATCATCCGATTGGATTTCCCTCGCTGATTCACCAACTTGTGGTAGGACAACATCCAAATATCTTAACTAGGCAGGACAAGTTGACTGGAGATCCAAAGGTGTTTCTTGCAGACCACAAGCACTTTTCCGGTTCACACATTGTTGATCTGGACTTAGATGCCCCCACTAAGCCTAAGAAGAAGTCATCTGGGCATTCTCTGGATGAATCAAGTGCTCATGTCCCTGCTGTCACTCGGAAACGGATGATCTCACATCTTGAAGAGGAGTTAGCTGATGCGAATGAGAGAGTGGTGCTGCTCTTAGCCAGAAAGAAGAAGATCACAAAGCTCTTGGTGAGCCTGCGCTATCCGGAAGAAGCAGATGATGGTGATTCGGCTTGTGATGAGGCTAGTGATGAGGAGTCCGACTACTAGTGCTGGTGATGATTCTCTGCCCCCTACTACAAACAATAGTTATCTTTTTGTTGAACTATAGTTTTTTCTGTTGAACTCTTGCTACTGGTGTTTGAACAATTTGTGGCACTCCCTTCTCACTTTGTGGCAAAAAGGGGGAGTAAATATGGAGTTTGAAAGCTCCTTAAAAGATTCATTTGCGCTAGCTTGTTAGTCACATGTTATGGAGTTTGAAAGCTCCTTAAAAGATTCGTTTGCGCTCTTATTTTGTACGGAGTTTGAAATCTCCTCAAAGATTCAGTTGGTAGCTTAGTTAGTAGCTCAGCTAGGGAGTTTGAAATCTCCACAAAGATTCATCTGTATTAGTAGTACAGGTAGCTTCAAGTAGGTAGTTTTGCCAAAAATGCCAAGGGGGAGATTGTTAGTTTTATGGCATGTTGTTTGGCAAAACTTTGTATAGTTGTTCTAGCTGTTGTTCTAAACCGGAAGAGACAACTGTCCTGGAACAAGTTGAAGCAGAAGAAGTGTTTCCTAAATCAGATTAGGAAACCTAGTCGACCGTTGGAAGATCAAGGCGGTTGCACATCAGTGGACAGAAGTTGGAAGTTTCCAAATTCAGATTTGGAAACTTGTCTCAGCCGACGTAGCACAAGTTTGCCTGAAGATATTCCTGAAGATCAGTTTTGGCAAGTCGGTGCATATGCTTATCGAAGATATCAAAGTCGGTTAGGAGTTTGCTTGCGCGTAAAGTTATCTTAGTCTAGAAGATAATCGAAGGTTGCCTAATCTACATTGAAGATTCAAACGGAGGATTATCTACAAGAGATTTGCGCAAAAGATTAGGAAAGGTTTCCTAATAGGTTATAGGCGGTTTAGCTTAGAAATCCTATTCGTCCTAGGGTTTCTACCGCTCTATATAAGGAAGACTAATGCTTAGGTATTAGTTAGCACTTAAGGAGATATTATTCACGCTCATACTCATAGAAGGGAGGAGGTGGCAAACGGCGGTGAATTAATCGTAACTGGTTATTCACGACGCACGTATACGGCTGGAGAACTAACCGTCACTGGTTACTCAAAGGCGCTAGGAATCAATCTGTGGTGGTGCTCAACAGATTGTTCGAAGGACGAAGCTGAAAGCTCGCACTGAAGTTCTGTTACTGCGCATTTGGGAGAAGGCGCTGATTCTCACGGAGAATCATTCTGGTGGATACTGAGCGGGAGCGAAGATCTAGGGGGAGACCTAGATTGCAATTACTAGAGTGTCCGAGGCTCAGGTTGTTTAAGAGGGATTCTGTAAACGGTAAATCCTGTACTCGCAATATTCAATAATAGTGAATTGCTGTCCACCGGGCTAGAGAACGCCCCCCCCAGACGTAGGCTCGTTAACGCCGAACTGGGTAACAACTTTGCGTGTCGTTTTTATTTCCGCACTATTTGTTTTAGCGCATAAGTTGTGTTAGGAATTGTTCTGGATCTCTACCAGAACAACATCTCATCTACCAGGGGAAGATTTCAATAAGGATTGTTGGAGGGAGATAGGTATTGATGAGAGGATACTTGGTGTCCAATGTGAATGCTCGACGGACTGGTTGTGGGTTTGTTCTCAGGAACTGAATCTAGAGGGGTTTAGGTGCATGGTTTGTACTTGCTGGATGATGTGGTACAACAGAAATCAGGTAATTCATGGTAAGGGGAATATGGGAATCGCGAGGGAGTTGTGGAAAGACTGCAAGACTTAATATTGGAATGCAATAGGTGGCTGAATAGAAAAACTAGATTATTATTAGGACTGTGGATCAGTGGGTAAAGAGGAAAGGAGGATGTGATTTGTTGTTATTGCTAGAAATGGATCTCTTATTGTCTTAAATGTGTGTGCAGGTTGGAGGCAAAATGGTAAGAGTACTATGGTCGCGGAAGGCGTGGCAATCTGGCATGGAATGGTAGCAGCGGAGCGAATAGAAGCAAAGGAAGTGGACTTCTTATCTGACAGCATTGAGGCAATCCAAGCAATTTTACGAGGCTATAAGAAGACTGTCTCGACAGAAGAGTGGGCGATCAAATGTGTTGCAAAGCTGGAAGCCCATAAACACTGGAGTTTGGAGCACAACACTATGCGCGAAGCAAATTGGGAAGCAGACTTCACTAGGGAGCATAAATGGGAGTGGACATCAACTACCACTATCCCAAGAAGCCTCTGTTATGTTCGACCAGCGGGTTGTAATGGAATCGTAGTCTCTTTGTGTGTTTTGTGTCCTGACAGTTTTGTTCGAGTCCTTTTCTCTCGTCTGGCTGTTGGGTTTTGCGTTGTTCCAGGTCCTTTTGAATTTGTAATAATAATAATAATAATAAAAATAAAGAACCAAAAATTTGAAATAATAAACCCCGATATGTAAATCCTGCGGGCTGTCGCCTTGGATTCGTAGGGATGGGGAGTGACACGTTTCTTGCACGTTAGATGATAATAGAGAGCGTTGGGATTAAAAACCAAATTTACAACAATGATTGAGATGCGATCCTATATATATATATATATATATAAATGACGGAGATGTGAGCTACGGTAATCAGCGAGTCAAAAAGTGATCAGTCTGCACAAGTTCGAGAAACCTCAAGAACCATATGGCAGCGGAAAAGCCGGTGATGGTGGTCGGAATCGATGAAAGCGATCACAGCTTCTACGCTTTGAACTGGACGATCGATCATTTCTTCGCTCCATATGCCCCTAATCATCCGTTCAAGCTCATCCTTGTTCACGCTAAACCCTTGGCCACGTCCGCGGTCGGTCTCGCCGGTCCTGGTAAGTCCTACTACTACCAATTCAGATTCGATTAGAGACTGGGTTTTGTGGCATGTTATTTATTGTTGTTACTTGGATATTGTTATATATTGTGCAGGTGCTGCTGAAGTGTTGCCCTTCATCGAAGCTGACTTGAAGAAGGTTGCTGCCAGAGTTTTGGAGAAAGCTAAGGAGATATGTGTCAGTAAGCAGGTATTGAAGGAAAAACAAAATCATTTTAGTCAACTTCATTAATAGCTGTGCATTTTGCCCCCAAAGCATAATACTTTGACTTGTGTCAACTTCACATATATAAATAACCTATAACCAGATGTAAAAGCCTATATATATATATATATATATATATATGCGCTCAAATGAGAACACCCTCTTAGGCTAAGAACATGAGAATCATTCTCAGCCACTCATTTTATTGAAATGAGTAGTCCAAAATGCACCACGTCATCTACTCTGCACTTTCTGCTTTTACTATTTGCACTTTTGTCTTTTACCTATAAGACAAAAGTGCAAAATCAATCTACACCCTTAGATCATTTGATCCAAATGTGCAAAATGATTCTCATGTTCTTAGCCTAAGAAGAGTTCTCATTTGAGCGCGCCCCTATATATATATATATATAGGGGGGCGCTCGGTTGAGGCAGGGGTATAAGAATGAGGCAGTGAGGCACGATCTCGGCCGTCTGTGGAGTTGATCGGACGCACGTGGCGAAGCCACGTGGCACAGCCGCAATTGTTGACTTTTCAAAAGTTTAGTGGGTTTTACTATTTGGACACGTGTCGCACCAGAAATGCACGGGGGGTTAGATGTGTGGTTGAGATCGTGCCTCAGGTGCCTCATTTTACTGTTCACATCCTCATTTGAACGCTCCTCTATATATATATATATGTTTCGGTGGTTTGAATACATCAGTAGTTTTGATCTTGAATTCTAGGCAGCCCTGGCTGATTTCACCAATTTGGAGGGTCTCTTATGATAATATTTTGTGTGTGGACATTCTCAATACAAGGAATATAGGTTTGTTTCGTGGAGAGAGTCTGTTTGTAACCGTTCCAGATTTTGTGCAGGTAACCGATGTGCTTTTGGAAGTCATTGAAGGTGATGCTAGGAATGTTCTCTGTGAGACTGTTGATAAACACCATGCTTCCATGTTGGTTGTGGGCAGCCATGAATATGGTGCCATTAAAAGGTATAATATAATACAAGGTCGTCATTCTGACATATCACATGTTTCATTCTCAGCCTCCCATGTATATGATTTCATTAACTGTGTTCTGTTTAAACAACAATATGAAATCAGCCCTCTCAGCCTCTATGTTGTCTTTTTGTATTAGTAGCTTATAATCATGTGTCCTGTCCAATACATGCATTGTTCCTTCCTGATTGTTCAAGTCTCTTCTATGTGATATCTCAGGCATGTCTGGATTGTTATTCTGCTCTTCTTTCTCCGATTCCCGTTATATTTATCAGCATTCTTTGAAAACCCCCTTATTTCCTTCTGCAGGGCTGTTTTAGGCAGTGTAAGCGACTACTGTGCTCACCATGCCCATTGCTCAGTTATGATTGTGAAGAGGCCAAAGACCAAACACTGAGACATACCACTGCGCTGCACACTGCAAGGTCAAAAAGCTCTTCATGTATCTACATGTGTGACTAAATTTTATGTTTCTGTGACTAAATGTTATTTTCCCTTGGCGCATTTGTATTGCATATATTGTGTAATAAGATATTGGTTGTGTCTAGTCCGTCACTACACCATAATACATCCTAGCGTAAAGTTCTAAGTCCGTGGCATATAGTCACATATCATTTATGGGACAAAAAGTATGTCGCCTAAAATTTGTCTCGTAAGACAAATAGCGTAAAGTCTGTGTGACACAGAATCCGAATGGCGGTCGCATAAAGGTTAACACTTATGAACGTTAGCTATGTTTGTCTCATAAAAATGAGATGATAATTGTTAAATTTATTTACCTTTTCATTATTTTATTTCAATTATATAAATAGAATAAATATTTAATAAAATTTTATATTCAAATTTTAATTTACGTAAGTTATTAAATAAAATTTATATTCGATTTTCAAATTACATTATTACAAATACATGTACTTACCATGCAAAAAGTTCAATCCAAACAATTATAAAAAATTCACAATGGATATGTTGGGAAGCCTAAGGCACCGGCTTCGAACCTATGCGCAAGAGACACGGGGCCCTGAACCAGCGTCCGAGAAAAGGGACTCGAGGTCGAGTGCGCCTCGCACATGGAGGACTTCGATGGCTCCAAGCCCCGCGAGAAAGAGACATTGGCCAAACATGAAGCCAGGAGTTCGAATTCGAATTCAAACGGTGGGGAGATCTCGTCATTCAATGGCCGGACGTTACCAAATCCTCCTCAACCGTTACTCTTTGGACTCCAAGGTCAAACGGCATGAAGCTGAGCATTGAAGGAACGCCGGTTACTCTTTTTCAAATTCAAATCAAGGCACCATGCTATATAAGGAGGCTGGAGACTTCAAGACTCGGCATCAAGAATATCAAAGTGAAAACCACTCTCTTGGTCATCTTAGTATAATCGAGGCTTAGACCTTTAGGGCTAGACTTACCCTTGCTACGAGGAGTATATTGACGCATTATTCCTTATTGTAGCAACTTCGCCATTTCCTTTCCATTGTTTTCCATCATTCCTTGTCACTCCCCACCATTTTACTTCAATAAACCGACATCTTGCCCTATCTCATATTTTTCCGCTGCATTACTCGAGTCTTTTGGGCAAGTCGATAGGTCCTTTCCTACCGTTTGGGCTCAGAGCAAGTCGATCCTTAGGAGATCATGACCACATCAACACGCCAATCCGCTCTTTTAGATCTGGAGACGAGAGCTTCGGCTCTTGAATCGGAGACGAAGGCACTACGCAAGAACTTCACGGCTCTAGCCGAGAGAGTCGACCAACACCACACATCCACCACAACAAAATCGATGACCTGGTGAAGGTTGTCTTGGAGATACGCTTGGAGATTACGACCTGGCGAGGCGCAACCAACTAAGGCGCGGGGTCCATTGAGCCAGCCATGACGAAGGTCCTCGACCAAGGGAAGGGGATCATGGAGGATGGATCCGCTACTATAAGCGCCGAGATGAGCAAGGGCCTAGTCCCTCCACACGTAAGCCAACCGGCTTACTAGGGCGTGCTCATGAAGACCCCATTTCACTCGCAAAGATTTGACCGAGAGAGCGAGATGACCTATGGTCATCCGAGGCAAGTGGCCAAGCGGGCGCCCTACGTCGACCCATACTTGGGCGAGACGTTAGAGGTCGGGGGGAGCTTCGGGCAAAATGGAGTATACCAGCTGAGGCCCTTGGGTTAGCCTGCTTATCGGTCGAGGGCACAGGGTGAGTCCGCACATCAGTCGAGGCCTTCAGACGAATAGACCTTTCAGCCGATGCCTTTGGGTGGACCGCATCTGGCACAGGGCGCGAGCGAGGCCTGCGAGGGCATTCGACTCGAGTCACCGCAAGTTGGACCTGCTAGATTTCCAGGGCAATGACGTGCACGGGTGGCTACACCGAGCTGAAAGGTACTATTTAGTTAATGGCTTAACTGATCATGAGAAATTGTATGATGTTGTTCTTTGTTTCGAAGAGAAATCCTTTAAATGGTTCAAATGGCGAGAAGAATGCCAGCCCTTCTAATGCTGGGAAGAGCTTCAGGCGGGGCTGTTTGGGCGGTTTCAAGGCCAGCAGGGCCGCGTGCAGGAAGAATTCTTCGCGCTGACGCAGGAGATAAGCATCGAGTCCTATCGGGACAGGTCTGAGGCCTTGTCCGCCGGGCTAGGAGGGATGACGACCAAGGCTCTCATGGGGTATTTTATGAAGGGCCTCAAGCCGATCATCCAAGAGGGAGTCCGAGTCCTTCGACCCAAGGGACTCGAGGAGGCCATGCATCTAGCGCAGCTCATCGAGGACGAGAAAGCCTTGAAGAGGGTCAGTAAACGAGCGAGGTTTTTGCAATGCGCACCTAGCGCGGGGCCTAATGTGGGCCGGGGCCAAGAGAGGCCCAAGAAGACAACGAGCGGGGCTTCAAACTATCGGCGCATGATCGAGGAGGATATTTATGGAAAAAGGGCTTGGGCCTGTGCTATTGGTGCGACGAGAGGTGGAAGTTGGGACATCGTTGCAAAGCTGCGACGCTGAAAATACTTTTGGTGGACGAAGAGAGCTTAGACGAGGACCAAAGCTTGGATGACGAGGTCAAGGCGGGGACTGACCAAGGACCCGTCGAGGTCTCCCTTAATAGCATCTCGGGCTTAACAAATGCGAGGTCCATGAAGTTGAAGGGCAAGATCGCCGAAAGGGAGGTCCTAGTGCTAGTTGATAGCGGGGCCACCCATAATTTCATCTCCCAAAGATTGGTTGAGGAGGAGGGCCTGGCCATCGAGGTCCGGGGTAGTTTTCAAGTTATTTTTGGCACTGGCACCGTCAAGGAGAGCCGAGGCATATGCTAGAGAGTTAGCCTCGAGCTTTCGGGTTACACTTGTCAGGTAGATTTCCTTCCCATCCGGATGAGGGGGACTGATGCGATTCTCGGGTGGCAATGGCTACAATCCTTGGGCGACGTCAAGACCAACTAAAGGCAGTTGCGCATGGAGTTCCAGGATGGGAACAAATAAGTAAGGTTGTGCGGAGAACGCTGCCGAGTGCTACTTGGTGGCCCTGACGGTGGAAGAGATATTGCCCCAAGATCCAGGCCTACCTGAGCAAGTCAACGTGGTGTTACTCGAATATGAGGACGTGTTCCAAGATCGAAAGGGCCTACTGCCCATTTTGGGACACGAGCACTCGATCGTACTCAAGGAGGGGGCCACTCCGGTGAGCGTGAGGCCCTACTACTACTCACAGTCCCAGAAGAATCAAATCGAGAGAATGGTTCGAGAGATGTTAGCGGCGGAAATCATCAAGCCCAGCACGAGTCCCTTCTCGAGTCCAATCCTCCTAGTAAAAAAGGACGGTAGTGGAGGTTTTGTGTGAACTATCGGGCCCTCAACAAGCAGATATTGGCGGATAAGTTCCCGATTCTAGTCGTCGATGAACTCTTAGATGAGTTACAAGGAGCCACTATCTTTTTGAAGATTAACCTCAAGGCGGGGTACCACCAGATCCGCATGGACCCGAGTGACGAAGCCAAGATAGCCTTTCGGACGCATGAAGGGCAATATGAGTTCCTCATCTTGCCATTCGGGTTGACCAACGACCCGACCACATTCCAAGCCTTGATGAATCAGGTACTCAAGCCTTTTTTGAGAAAAATTGTACTCGTGTTTTTTGACGACATTTTGGTGTACAGCGGCAGCACCTAAGAGCATACCGAGCACTTAAGGGCGGTCTTGGGCGAGCTAAGGAAAAATAAGTTGGTAGTCAACCGAAGGAAGAGCTCTTTTGGCTAGAGGAGCATTGAGTACCTAGGGCACGTGGTGTCTAAAGAAGGCGTTTCGGTGGACCAACTCAAGATTCAATCAATGCTCGAATAGCCGGAACTGAAGACCTTGAGGGAGCTATGAGGATTCTTAGGCCTCACGGGCTATTACCGCAAGTTCGTCAAGAATTATGGTAAGATAGTCGCGCCCCTGACCCAGCAACTGAAGAAGGAGGAGGTCTTTGAGTGGGGCGAGTAAGCAAGTAACTCCTTTCGAGAGCTCAAGGCCACAATGATCCAAGTGCCAGTCCTCGCCCTGCCCGACTTCAAGCAGCCAATCGTGATCGAGACGGATGCTTTGAGCCATGGACTTGGCGCAGTCCTCATGCAGAACCAGCGCCCCGATGGCCTACTTCAGCCATGTCCTCTCCAATCGGGCATGACAAAAGAGCATCTACGAGCGAGAACGAATGGCCATTGTACTCGCCATCACCAAATGGAGGCCTTACCTATTATGGCGACACTTTGTTGTCCGCACTGACCAGAAGAGTCTCAAGTACCTTCTTGAGCAAAGGCTGGCTGAGGAGCACCAGCGATGGCTGACTAAACTGCTAGGCTACGACTTCGAGATCCAGTACAAAGCGGGCAAGGAAAACCAAGCAGCCGATGCGCTCTCAAGGAAGATCGCAGTGACCTTGAGGACCAGGTCAGTCTCGAAGGGGGGGGGGCAATATTTGTAAGCCTAAAGCACCGGCCTTGAACATACGCACAAGAGACGTGGGGCCCCAAACCAGCGCTCGAGAAAAGGGACTCGAGGTTGAGCGCGCCTCGCACATGGAGGACTTCGATTGATCCAAGGCCCGCGAGAAAGAGACAGCAAAGGATTTTACAGGCGATTTATCAAGGATTTCTCAAAGACAGCAAAGCCTCTCACTGATCTACTTTGCCAGGAAGCTGAGTTTAAATTCAATGATTCATGTCTAAATGCTTTCAATAATCTGAAAACTGCTCTTACTTCCGCTCCGATAGTGCAGCCTCCCGATTGGGAGCTGCCATTTGAACTAATGTGTGATGCAAGTGACTTTGCAGTAGGAGCAGTCTTAGGGCAGCGCATTGACAAGAAGCTGCACGTAATTTACTACGCCAGCAAGGTCCTCGCCGGAGCAGCAGTCAACTACACTACAACCAAGAAAGAAATGCTGGCCATCATCTATGCTTTCGAGAAGTTCAGGTAGTATTTAATTGGTTCGAAGACCACAGTTTACACCGATCATGCTGCCATCAAATACCTACTGTCCATGAATGACTCGAAACCCCGTCTAATCCATTGGGTCCTCCTTCTCCAAGAATTTGACATTGATATTAGAGACAAGAAGGGAGCAGAAAATCTGGTTGCAGATCACCTGTCACGCATCGAACTTAGAGAGCTCGACCCCGAAGAGGACCAGCTCCCGATGACTGACTCTTTAGCAGGAGAACAACTTATGCTTATTGATGAGGATCACCTCTCGTGGTACGCAGATTTGATCAACTTCTTAGCCTGTGGAATCCTCCCACCCAACCTCTCGCACAACCAGAAGAGGAAGTTTCTTTCCGACGTTAAAAGGTACTTCTGGGACGATCCGTTCTTATATCGATTATGTGCTGACGGTCTCTACAGGACTTGTGTCGACGAGGACCAGATCCTGTTTATTCTGGAACGCTGCCACTCTTCACAATACGGTGGACATGGGGCTGGTTCGAAAACAGCTACGAAGGTCCTACAGTCCGGTTTCTTTTGGCCCTCGCTATTCAAGGACGCGCATGAATTTGTCAAAGCGTGTGATCAATGCCAACAGACAGGAAATATTTCGAAGCAGCAGGAGATGCCCCAGCAGAGCATTCTCGCAGTGGACCTCTTCGATGTTTGGGGGATTGACTTTATGGGACCATTCCCATCTTCCTACGGTAATCAGTATATCTTTGTAGCAGTCGACTACGTTTCTAAGTGGGTTGAAGAAGTTGCTACTCCTACTTGCGACGCCAAGGTAGTTATAAAAATGATTCAGAAGGTGATTTTCCCTCGATTCGGAGTGCCCAGAATAGTTATCAGTGACGGTGGCTCTCACTTCAAGGAGAGAAATTTCGAAACACTGTTGAAGAAATATGGTGTCTACCACAAGATTGGCACTCCTTATCACCCTCAGACTAGTGGACAGGTAGACATCTCTAACAGAGAGATCAAAAGCATTTTGGGGAAGACAGTCTCGAGCCACGGGAAGGATTAGGCGTCCAAGCTAGATGACGCACTGTGGGCGTACAGGACTGCATACAAAACACCTATCGATATGAGTCCATTCAGACTTGTCTACGGAAAAACCTGCCACTTGCCGGTCGAACTCGAATACAAGGCACTGTGGGCTATCAGAGAGCTGAACATGGACATGAAGGCAGCCGGAGAAAAGCGAATACTGCAGCTCCACGAGCTTGATGAAATTAGACTAGATTCATATGAGAACGCTTGGATTTACAAGGAGAGAACAAAGAAATGGCATGACAAGAGGATCGTGCGCAGAGAATTCAACGAGGGCGAGTGAGTTCTTCTCTACAACTCCCGCCTTAGATTATTTCCTGGAAAATTGCGCACTAAATGGAGTGGCCCTTATATAGTAGAACGAGCACATCCAGACGGGCATGTGGAAATCAGTGTGGAAGGAGGAAAAACCATGGTAGTCAACGGGCAACGCCTCAAGCACTATCACGTTCTGAAGCATCTTGCACCTCCTGACGGGATTGACGATAATCTACTTCTCGGGAAGGGATCTCAGCAAGGGACTTCCCGAGATTGCTTCTAGTCCTACCTCCCTAGCTATGTCTCGCCAAGACGTTAAACTAGGTCTTTTCGGGAAGTAACCCGCGCTGTAAGTTTTATTTAATTGCATTTTGCATTGTACAATTTGTATGTGAACCATGCAGGAATCAAAGTGTGGAGTCCCAGCAGCAAGAAAGACTTTATCTTGGTCCCGTGACAGCCCGTGACAAAAGGATCGTCACGGGATAATGGTTCTGTCACGGGACCTGGCCGATACACTGCAAGTTTTTAGTCCCATGATGCCCCGTGACGACCCGTGACAAAGTCGGTGTCACAGGACCTGCATGAATTCCAGTTTGTCATCAACCCCGTGACAGCTCGTGACAAAAGGATCGTCACGGGACAATGGACCTGTCACGCGATCCGGCCGCGGCTATGTCTTTTCTGAACCACGTGACGACCCGTGACAGCCCCTGACGGATCGGCTGTGACGGGACCTGCTCGATTTCAGATTTTAAATTAGGGTTTTCAACCCAAATCGGCGGACACCTCTCCACCTCCAAGCCGTCGCCGCCTCTCCCTCTCCGTCACCCAAGCCGTCCCAGCCGTCCGAAGCATCCGTCCGCCGCCTCCACCATGTCTCGCCGTCGGAATCCTAGGGCAGCCGCGTCCCAAGCTCCTCCTCCTCCAGATCCGGCGGTTCCGACCGTCCGACAATTTGATGATAAAAAGTACCCAAGATTTCCCAATCCGGCTACCTTGGCACTATACAAACGATTGAAGCTCAAGAAATTTTGTAAGCCTACACTTGTCCCTTGCCTCACTACTCTGTCCAATTTAGACTTGCTGGATAAAGTTCGTCCATTGTTTGATGAGTCCGGGCTTGGAATATTATTTTCGAATCAGAGGCAGACTATGATTACTGCTTTGTATGAATTTGTGGCTTCGTTTCATGCTCATGGCCCACCGGGACAGACGACACAATGGTCGTTTCGGCTGCAGGACATTGATTTCGCTATGGATAGAGCCGACATATGTCGTATTTTGGAATTCCCATTGGAGGGTATTGTGCCTTCTTTCTCTGCATCAGACAAGGATGCATTCTGGAGATATATATCAGAGATTGGTGTCCTCTATTTACCCACTCATCCCGCCACTTGCATTAAGCTACACGAGTGGAAGGTCGCCCACCGCTTGGTTTCTATGGCAGTGAATGTTCGGAAGGAGGGCGGTACTGTGGTCAATGAGAAGGTGATGGACCATAATTGTATGAATCATAAACACAGTTAAACCCACCAAATTTGACGCTTTGTCTATTTAACTTTTGCTTGTTAGTTCCGATATTTATCTACAGGGTATTTTGAAGTCTAGAGAGAATACAGGCTAAGGAGGAGTTTTAAAGCAGAAAATGAATTACGAGCCATTCCAGGTCACGACCAAATTCTGACTTTCAAGAACCTGACGTGGAATCACTCAAAACAAGTCCAACCGAAGAGCATCCAGAGTCAGACCGGAGCTGAAAGGACCAATGGCTTTTGTGAAAGATCACAAACACACATCTCTCACCCACTCCCCTCCACCTAGCTGGCGGCTCCCCTCACTCACACTCCCCTCCTCCTCTCCTCTCACGCTACCTAGCCGGCGGCTTTTCTCCCCTCCACCTCACCCCGGCGGCTTTGAGCTCTTCCTCCCCCCATTTGACAAGTGTCATGCCTCTCATCCACATCCATCTCCTCCTCTAAGCCTATAAATAGAGCCCTCCCTTGCCCTTGTATCCATATCTCATCTCATTCCAACATCCTCAATTCCAAAATCACAAATCACTTATCTCTCTAGATTGTGAGCACAATCATGTAAGCACTTTACTTTGGAATCGAAGCTTTAGCACTTTTAATGGTTTTTGTAAGTACTCTCTTCTTTACTTTACTGTCTTTCAAAGTACTTTACTTTCCTGTCTTTACTTTCAAAAACTTTACTTTACTGTCTTTCAAAAACCTTTACTTTTTAACGCACTTAGCTATGATGTCCTATTCCATGAATACTCGTAGCTAAACCCTTCATTCGGTTGAAGGGGTGTACTTGTGTCATAAAATGTTTTAGACCCTTTGCTTAGTGCCTCTCTGTGTTCAAAACTTGTTCTATGTGCCACATATTAGGTTAGAACTTCTAAGGTTGAGTGGATGCTTTAACGGGCAAAGCTCTTCCGTGGGATTCGTGAACATACTCGGGTAAGTGGATGCTTTAACGGGCAAAGCTTATCTGAGGAGTTCGACCTCTTTTAAAAACCATTTGGTTGATCGTAACTGAAGATCAAATGGATGCACATAAGGCTAAGATACTTCGAAAGGAGGAATTAGTCTAAATAGAATAAGTGTTCTAAACGATGTTGCAAGTCTTGTGCTAGAAATAGCCTTGATTCATCTTTGAACACTTAGTATGATCATTAGAGGTCAATGATAAACAGACTATGATACAAGGCCCCTAAAACCGAATGCTTTCTTTTAATTGTAATATCAACTGTTACTTTACCTTTCAGTACTAAAATCACAACCAACCCACGCTACTCTAAGTACTAAAATCACAACCATCCCCCAACTGTCCTATTTAAAGAACAACTATTCACCTGACTCCCTTGGGTTCGACCCCTACTTACCCTTTACTACCCACTAGTAGAGTACGAGTAGCCGAGATATAAATTCATTTTGCACAGAGAACATCTCACCTTAACGATAGTGCAGTGGGCTCCGTCAAAATTGCCGCCGTTGCCGGGGAGTTAGCTCTCTGATTAGCTGTTCTTTTCTTTTTCTTTTCTCT
The DNA here is from genome assembly GCA_033675215.1 of Rhodiola kirilowii. Classification (NCBI taxonomy): domain Eukaryota; kingdom Viridiplantae; phylum Streptophyta; class Magnoliopsida; order Saxifragales; family Crassulaceae; genus Rhodiola; species Rhodiola kirilowii. Next base: position 19,127,087 of record CM066198.1, read on the forward strand.
TTCGAACTCGCTTCTGCACAACCATGTCTCGTGAAGGAAGCCACCATGACTATCAGGATGACGACAAGATGAATCTGTTCGATCGAAATAATGAAGCACCGCCACAATTTGTCGATGATCCGGAACAAATCATCCGAAACCGAAGAGCTCGTGATAGGGAGGCCATCCGAAGAAACCAAGGACCACCTGAGGACCGAAATGGAGCTGGTCCAGTACAGCCCCCTAGATATCCCCCACCCCCTCAACCTCGACAAGTGCCAAGGCAAGAACCCGTCTTCGATGATTACTATGGGGATAACAACTTCCGTGAACCTACTATGGGAGAACTCAATGCCCTAGATTTCAAAACACAGCCATGGTGCATTTACGAGGGCCCTGAACTAGAATACATTACCATTAATGCGTCAGTGGCCCACAGCTTGCCAAAATTCTCAGGAGCTCATGGAGAATCTGCCACAACTCATCTCCAACGCTTACATGGCATTTGCCAAAATGTAAAGCCCAATCGAGTGAATATAGACGACTTCAAGTTGAAAGCGTTCTATTTTTCCCTCATTGACTCGGCAAACGACTAGTTCCTTTCATTACCTTCGGGAAGCATCAGAACATGGGTTCAGATGCAAAGAAAATTCCTGGACAAATACTACCCAGCAGGAAGAGCAATGCAAGTAAGAAGACAACTACAGGACATAAGGCAAGGACCTAATGAGACCATGTATGACTACCTGGAGAAATTCAACCACCTGGAGAGAAGCTGCTGCACTCTTGGACTACCCGAGAAGCTCATCATTGAATACCTGATTAATGGACTCACTCAGTTAGACAAAAAGCTCCTTAATGCTTTAGCTGTAGGATCCGTGATGAGACTATCATTGAGCGGCATAAGGCGAATCATCTCTGACATTGCTGAAAATGCTCGGTTTACAGAGGAGACCACTCGGCAAGATGAGTTCTCCAGAACAAAAAACGTAGCACGAGCCGAGATGTCAGAAAACTCCATGACAGAAGAGATGAAACAAATGAAAGAAATGATGATGCAAATCCTGCGAAGGCAGCCAGTTCAAGTAAAGCCTTGTGAGTTCTGTAGTTCTACGGACCACAAAACCGACGCATGCCCGACATTAATAGTAGAGGAACCAGAAGAAGTAAATGCAGTAGTAGGATACCAAGGATACAACAACAACAGCAACGACAGAGCTGGACCAAACCGACAGTATAATCAAGCGACCAATTCAAGCTGGCGGAACGACAACCATCCTCCAAGGGAGACACAACAAGCTGCCCCTCAACTAGCTCAGTCATTCTACCTACCTCCCCACCAACAGTACAACCAGAACACCCCACCAGCAAACCAATACCAAGCAAGCCCGAGCAATCATCAAGAACCGAACAAGTCACTTGAGGACATGATGATGCAATTGTAAGGTACTGTGCAACAGTTGAGAACTACTATGCATCAAAACCAAGCCGAAATAAAGGGAGAATTATCGGACTTGAAGAAGCACATATCCCAACTCGCTGCCTCAATATCCACACTCATTAACAAACCCGGCAGACCTCCTTCACAACCCATCCAAAACCCGGAGGAAAACATAAGTGCCGTAACCCTTAGGAGTGGCAGAAAACTTGCCGTCGAACCCATAGAGCAAGAAGAGGACAAAAGCCCAAGGTTGCCCAGAGAAGAACAAATGAGGCCCGAGGCTCGCGAAACTCTTGTGCAAGACACGGCCGAGGAAAATGGGGACGCACCCAAAGAACACAGGCCACGCCCGATGCCCAGAACCGAGACCTCCAAGACCCGCGCCGCGCTTCCATTTCCAGTGCCAGCCCGAGCACCAAAACAACATGTCATGGATGAGGACGTGTTCAAATTGTTCAGCAAGGTCGAAATCAACATCCCCCTCTTAGAAGCCATCAAGCAAATCCCTCGATATGCTAAGTTTCTAAAGGAACTTTGCACCAACCGAAGGAGGAGCAATAGATATGATCAAGAGCTAATGAGTAGGAACGTGTCGGCCGTCATACAACGAAAAGTGCCCCCCAAATGTGGTGATCCGGGAACCTACACCATTCCATGCACAATTGGTAACATCCGGATCGAGAACTGCATGCTAGATCTTGGAGCATCAATCAACGTCCTTCCCTTCTCTATCTACTCATGCCTCAGAATTGGACCGCTCGAACCCACCGGCCTCACTATTCAACTGGCAGATCGATCGTGCAAACAGCCCGAGGGCAAAATAGAAGACGTCTTGGTTCAAGTAGGCAAATTGGTGTTTCCAGCAGCTACGTCTTAAAAATGGAGAATGGCGGGCCAACAGACCATGCACCCATCCTTCTCGACCGTCCATTTCTCAAAACATCAAAAATGAAAATAGACTGCGGAAGTGGGATGCTATCAATGGAAGTAGAAGGAGAGGTCTTCAGCTTTGACATATTCAGAGCAATGAAGCATCCCATGGAGTCCGAGGAAGTGTACTCTCTTGACGCTTTGGACGACCTAGTCCAAGGAGTTCAATCAGAACCAAGAGCAGATCCCTTCGAACTCATACTCAATGGAGCCGAGAGCTCATATGACTTGGCCGAAGGCTTGCATGAAACACCAGCCCACTTAACAATCTCGGAGCCTCTCACACCAGGATATGAAGTCAACGAGGTGAAATTATTCAAATCCAATACCTTTCTACCCTCGGTGATGCAAGCCCCCAAAATAGAATTGAAGCCCCTACCCATACATCTGAAGTACGCATTCCTAGGGGAAAATAACACGCTCCCGGTAATCATAAAGAGTGGTTTGGAAACAGACCAGGAACACCGCCTGATAAAAGTGTTGAGACAACACAAGTTGGCTATCGGATGGACTCTAGCCGACTTGAGAGGAGTCAACCCAGCAGTTTGCATGCATCGCATCTTACTCGAGGATGGAGTTAAGCCGTCAAGAGAACCTCATCGACGACTCAATCCAATCATGATGGAAATCATCCAGAAGGAAATACAAAAGATCCTGGATGCTGATGTAATCTATCCAATATCGGATAGCCAGAGGGTGAGTCCAGTCCACATAGTTCCGAAGAAAACTGGAGTCACAATCGAGGAAGATGCCGAAGGAAAAATGGTGACAACAAGGGTCAAGAACGGCTGGAGAATGTGCATAGACTACAGAAAATTAAACGCCGTCACAAGAAAGGACCATTTCCCTCTGTCATTCATCGATCAAATGTTAGACCGACTGGCGGGCAAACCATACTTTTGCTTCCTGGATGGATTCTCAGGCTACAACCAGATTCCCATAGCGACCGAGGACCAAGAAAAGACCACATTCACCTACCCATTCGACACATTTTCTTTCAGAAGAATGTCATTCGGTCTATGCAATGCTCCGGGAACTTTTCAAAGGGTGGTAACCAGCATTTTCTTAGACATGATTGAAGAATTCATCGAGGTCTTCATGGACGACTTCACCATCTATGGAGACACATTTGACGCATGCCTAAGCAACTTGAGCACGGTTTTGGCACGATGTGTGTCCATGAACTTAATGCTCAATTACGAGAAATGCCACTTCATGGTAACACACGGAATAGTCTTGGGACATATCGTCTCACAAGAAGGCATGGAAGTGGACAAAGCAAGATCGACATGATCATGACCCTACCATATCCATCCACAGTCTGAGACATCCAATCATTCCTTGGCCATGCGGGATTCTACCGACGATTCATCAAAGACTTCTCCAAAACGGCGTTGCCTCTAACCACTCTTCTCCCAAAAGAAGTCCCTTTTGAATTCACTAATGCATGCAAGGAGGCCTTTGATAAACTGAAGAAAGCCCTCACTAGGACACCCATCGTCCAAACTCCGGATTGGGGAAAACCATTTGAAATCATGTGCGACGCAAGCGATTTTGCTGTGGGAGCAGTTCTCGACCAAAAAGTCGATAAAAAGGCGGTCGTAATCTACTACGCCTCAAGGACCCTAGATTCAGCCCAACGAAACTACTCCACCACCGAAAAGGAACTCCTAGCCGTGGTGTTCGCTCTAGAGAAGTTCAGATCCTATTTACTTGGAGCAAAAGTGATAGTCTTCTCTGACCATGCTGCCATCCGGTACTTAATGAAGAAGAAGGAATCTAAGCCAAGGCTCATACGGTGGATCTTACTACTGCAAGAATTTGATGTGGAGATAAGGGACAAAAAGGGGATTGAGAATACTGTGGCCGACCATCTAAGCAGGATTGTCCGGGAGGAAGAAGAAGGGCACATAACCGAGTCATTTCCGGACGAGCACCTCTATGCAGTCTTAACCAAAGTGCCGTGGTATGCCTCGATCGTCAACTACCTTGTAGGAGGTACATTTCCTCTTTCTTTTACTAAAGCACAATGCATGAAACTTAGGCATGATTCTAGACATTACTTATGGGATGATCCTTACTCATGGAAAATAGGAGCAGATCAAATACTTAGGAGATGCATCCCCGATAATGAAATAGCTTCTGTTATTAGCTTTTGCCATGAGTTTGCATGTGGAGGACATTTCGGGCCTAGGAGAACCGCTAGAAAAATCCTAGATAGCGGCTTCTTTTGGCCGAGTTTATTTAGAGATGCCTATGAGAAGTGTAAAAAGTGCGATAGGTGTCAAAGAGTAGGAAATGTGTCAGCTAGAAATGAGATGCCTCAAGTACCCATATTAGTCAACGATGTTTTCGACATTTGGGGTATTGATTTTATGGGACCATTCCCAGTTTCATGCGGTTATACTTATATTTTAGTTGCTGTGGATTATGTGTCAAAATGGGTAGAATCTAAGGCCACAAGGTGCGACAATGCAAAAACTGTCATAGATTTTTTGCGCACTAACCTGTTTTGTAGGTACGGGGTACCCAAGGCCATAATCAGCGACCAAGGAACTCATTTCTGCAACCGCATGATGGCTGCCACCTTAAAACGCTACCATGTCCACCACCAAACGTCCACGGCATATCATCCCCAAACCAATGGTCAAGCAGAGATCTCCAACCGTGAAATCAAAGGTATTCTAGAAAAAATGGTGAAGCCGGGTAGGAAAGATTGGAGTCAGAGGCTAGATGAAGCTCTTTGGGCTTATCGGACGGCATACAAGACACCAATTGGAACCTCCTCCTTTCGGCTTGTTTATGGAAAGGCATGCAATCTTCCGGTGGAATTAGAACATAAAGCCTATTGGGCACTCAAGCATTGCAATCCGGATTTGAAGGCTGCCGGGCTAGATAGGAAGCTTAACATGTGTGAGCTTGAGGAGTTGCGGCTTGAGGCTTATGAAGGGCAAACAGACTACAAAGCACGGACCAAATTGTATCATGACAAATTCATCCTCCGACGCTCATTTGAGGAAGGACAACAAGTGCTACTCTTCTCCTCACGGTTGAAGTTAATGCCTGGCAAACTAAAATCAAGATGGACCGGTCCTTATACCGTGACTAAGGTATTCAACCATGGGATGCTTGAGTTGGAAAGCATGGACAATAGAAGAAGATTCACGGTAAATGGGCAGCGAGTCAAACATTACCACGGCGAGGTTGACTTAACTGCGCAGAAATTCGACCTCACACGCCCATGGGACCCAACCTTATGATCCAGGAATGAGGTAGCGTCGAGCCAACGACGTTAAACAAAGGTACTTGTCGGGAGGTAACCCGACACCTATCTTACTTTTAGTAATTTTATTTTCTGTCATTTAGTTTTTACCGCAAGTCGATCTCACCCATTTTTTGTATAGAAGGAATGTCTAACATGTAGGAATCGATTTTTGGAGCAAGATCAGATCAGCCAGGCAGCTTCCGAGAAATTACCGGGCCTGCGCTGAGAGTTCAAGGCCCGAGCCGAACTCCCTCGATTATCCAGCTCCGAGGCATGTCGTTCCACGACACGACACAGTAAAAGGGAGTTCAGTTCTTCTCTTTTCCTTAATGTGATTTCCTTCTCTTGTATATATTTGCATGACTTTTGAACTAAGTCGTGCTGAAAGGCACGCCTTCGTTCAAAAGTGTGGGGTGAGAACCACTTGTGTACATAGTTAATTAACATGCTTTTCCTTTTCCTTTTCCCTTAATGTTATATTTTTGAAAATATGAACTTGAGAATGTGAAAAAGATTGATCTAAATTCATGCATTTACCTTGTGAAAATTCAACTGTTTAAAAACATAGGATGAAACTTCTCATTTGTCCCTTTGTGCTGAGATATACAGGGGATGAGGAGTTGATAGAAAATGCCCTAGAGAGGCTTGGCAAGCTTTGAAGGATCAAATCTAACTATATGGTTTTTGAAGTCAGTGGAGGCTGCATTTCGGGTTTCAGTGAAGATTGAAGTCATCTCCGCCATGCAGCGTTTATGCAAGAGGCGGGACGGGAATCAAACCGTCCTATCTCTAGTCCTAGTAGCTGGGAAAATAGATGAGCGACCCTCATCTTGACCCGCGCAAAACGGAGAGGATGAGAAAGAGTGGGGAGGTATTTCCATATGCTCGCGGGCGATGATTGGACCTCCCAAAGAAAGGCTGAGAAAATGGACTAGCAAGTCACAAAGAAGCAAAAGCTCAAAGAAGCTAATCAAAGGCCAAAGGCCAAAATTGTGAAGGTTTTAACCGAAACAAAAAGTGAAGAAACTCCAATTCAACATCAAAGGCCAAAGGCCAAAGGCCGATTCACTACAGAAGCTGTCCCTCGCCAAAAAGAAATCAAAGTGCTCAACTCAGTGAAACCCGAACCGAATCACGTGCTAGAGAAAGCTACAAGGAAACCATATAGTACGAGTCGATCCCGAGAATGCAGTCCAGGAGCCTGAAAGGGGCTATCTCCCGAAACATCTGAATTAATTTGCATCTCGGCGCGAAGGTACAAGTATCAAGTTTTTTCTAAGTATTTACACGGTTTAGTTTGGTAATAAGTAAGTAATGCATGAATTAAGATAAATCTAGTCCCACAGTCTCACTTTCATATTTAAAGTTTTTACTTTGATTGTGTTCCGCCCTTAATAGCATTGTTCGGGATGAACAACTAAAAGTGTGGGGTGATCTGATGGACCATAATTGTATGAATCATAAACACAGTTAAACCCACCAAATTAGATGCTTTGTCTATTTAACTTTTGCTTGTTAGTTTCGATATTTATCTACAGGGTATTTTAAAGTCTAGAGCGAATACAGGCTAAGGAGGAGTTTTAAAGCTGAAAATGAATTACGAGCCATTCCAGGTCACGACCAAATTCTGACTTTCAAGAACCTGACGTGGAATCACTCAAAACAAGTCCAACCGAAGAGCATCCAGAGTCAGACCGGAGCTGAAAGGACCGATGGCTTTTGTGAAAGATCACAAACACACATCTCTCACCCACTCCCCTCCACCTAGCCGGCGGCTCCCCTCACTCACACTTCCCTCCTCCTCTCCTCTCACGCCACCTAGCCGGCGGCTTTTCTCCCCTCCACCTCACCCCGGCGGCTTTGAGCTCTTCCTCCCCCCATTTGACAAGTGTCATGCCTCTCATCCACATCCATCTCCTCCTCTAAGCCTATAAATAGAGCCCTCCCTTGCCCTTGTATCCATATCTCATCTCATTCCAACATCCTGAATTCCAAAATCACAAATCACTTATCTCTCTAGTCTGAGAGGACAATCATGTAAGCACTTTACTTTGGAATCGAAGCTTTAGCACTTTTAACGGGTTTTGTAAGTACTCTCTTCTTTACTTTACTGTCTTTCAAAGTACTTTACTTTCCTGTATTTACTTTCAAAAACTTTACTTTACTGTCTTTCAAAAACCTTTACTTTTTAACGCACTTAGCTATGATGTCCTGTTCCATGAATACTCGTAGCTAAACCCTTCATTCGGTTGAAGGGGTGTACTTGTGTCATAAAATGTTTTAGACCCTTCGCTTAGTGCCTCTCTGTGTTCAAAACTTGTTCTATGTGCCACATATTAGGTTAGAACTTCCAAGGTTGAGTGGATGCTTTAACGGGCAAAGCTCTTCTGTGGGATTCGTGAACATACTCGGGTAAGTGGATGCTTTAACGGGCAAAGCTTATCTGAGGAGTTCGACCTCTTTTGAAAACTATTTGGTTGATCGTAACTGAAGATCAAATGGATGCACATAAGGCTAAGATACTTCGAAAGGAGGAATTAGTCTAAATAGAACAAGTGTTCTAAACGATGTTGCAAGTCTTGTGCTAGAAATAGCCTTGATTCATCTTTGAACACTTAGTATGATCATTAGAGGTCAATGATAAACAGACTATGATACAAGGCCCCTAAAACCGAATGCTTTCCTTTAATTGTAATATCAACTCTTACTTTACCTTTCAGTACTAAAATCACAACCAACCCACGCTACTCTAAGTACTAAAATCACAACCATCCCCCAACTGTCCTACTTAAAGAACAACTATTCACCTGACTCCCTTGGGTTCGACCCCTACTTACCCTTTACTACCCACTAGTAGAGTACGAGTAGCGGATATATAAATTTATTTTGCACAGAGAACATCGCACCTTAACGACAGTGCAGTGGGCTCCGTCAGAAGGACATTGACATCTTGATCGCCATGAGTCGTGGCCTTAGAGTGGACTTCTTTGAGATTCTCATAGCTCGTTTTAAGGATTGGACGAGTTTCGATGGGAAAAAGCCCAACAGTGCTATCAGCGGCGGCCTCTACATCACCCTTCTTGCCGAGAGCCTCGGTTTTGATTTCAGTGCCAGTTTTAACTCCGACTCTAGGGAACTTACGGCCGTGAAAATGATTCAGTGTTCGATGCTTACGAGGGAGTGTCAGTGGTTCCACAGGCCGGATATTCCGGAGGATGGTGTTAAGGGGCGGCGCCTGGAGAATAAGAATAGGCGCCTGGGGATCGCAAGAGTTAGAGTGACCTCTCCGGTGCCAGACTTTGATGCACCTGCTGCACATGCGGAGGAGGATGTTGATATGACAGATACCCAGAACCCTCCAACTTTTGCGACACAGTTCCCCCCGGCTTTTGGGGCACAGGAGCCTCCAGCTTCCGACCACGTCCCTTTCCCTCCTCCGCAGCCACCTATTGTCGACCAGCCCCAGCTGACACTCGAGGAGCGTCTCACACGCCTTGAGACCTCTCACGATCAGATCATCGCCTCCCAGAATGAGTTCCGGGAATCTCTAACTACGATGATGAGTTACCAGCGCCAGATTTTGGCCAGCATGGCCCTGATGATATCTACACAGAGCCGGCTTTCTGTTTCTCATAATTAGCTCAGGGATGAGTTCTCAAATTTCAGATATCAGGCCAGCAGGGCACAGCAGTGGTCGTTGGACGCCCGTACTGCATTCTATCGGCATCAGGGATTCACAGACTTTCCACCTCCGCCGTCCTTCATGTCTTCTGCCCCGGACCCTTTCGAGGCTGATTTTACCATGGCAGTCAACCTCAGTCCTACTCCCAGTGGACCTCCCACTCCTACTACCACCGACCCTGGCCCCTCTCACCTTCCTGGCACTACAGTTTCCCCGAATGCTGATGATTCCTTTGTCTCTGATTCAGAGGGCAGTGATTCGGACGATGATGCTTCTCATGATTCAGAGGGCAGTGAGTCTGGAGGCGATGCTTCTCAGGATACAACAGGCAGCCCCACTTTTTGATTGTTCTTGTCAGAAGCTGCTATTGACTTTCATTTTGTCTGCTGTTTCCTTGTGCCATGATTTTTGTTTTGTCTACTTGACTTTTGATGTTTGAGATACACTTTCCATATGTTCAAACTTTTGCTCACATCATTTATCATATCATCTTTTTAGCACTTCTTTCTTATTATCGATGCTAACCTATACCTTGTGCAGCTCTATATGTTTATTCATTCATCTACCAGCTCACAAGTCGAATTTCACTCACCAGCCATCGTTTAATTCTCTTTGGATTTCGTGCCATCACGCATGAGTGAAGTTCCTATGCACTTTTTCTTATTTTATATTTTTGCTTAGGGACTAAGCTCGCTTTTAAGTGTGGAGTGGGTAGCGCATAGTCACGTGCATTGCATATCATATTCACTCTTGCATATGCTCAACTGTCTATGTATTGCGATTGAAATCCTCGTTTTCTACGATACTCCTTAGCTGATTGACACTCATTTGGATTCAAAGTCTACGACTTGAAATAGTTTTACTCGTAGGTGTATTCTCTTGAGTCAGTATCATTGCTAACCCTTGCCTATCACATGTTCTACGTATTCCTTAAAGCATGTTTGAGACTTGAAATTAGTAGGCACCGGTTCAAAAATGTCAAAAACTTAAATTGCATCTCTTTTTCTAGGTGACCTTAGTACTAGTATGTGTTTCTCTACATTCGTCGTGATTTGCATGCACCCGCCTTTATTCATACACTACATCAAGCTCTAAGTGTGGAGTTAGACAATTGACCTTCAAGTTTTCCCCTAAAAAACAAAGTTCTCAATTCTGGAAAGTGGATGAAACATTGGCTCCAAGCATAGTTGTTTTTGAAAGAAAACAAGTTGAAAAAATGCTTTTGTTGATTCTGCGAAAGCAGAAAATACCAAGGACCTGGTGAGAAAAGTCACCCCTGGTATATGGAAAACACTCTTGAAACAATTTCTGCCCCCTTCTGCTTGATATAGTGTAATTCCATCCTCTCATTGCGTGCAAATCATAACCTATCTTGAGAATTCGTGTACTAAAAACTAAGGGATGATCCTCGTGCTTGCACTGAATTTTTGATGCAAATTTTCGTACTATTTTTCAGGAAATCCTTAAGTTAGGCTCCTCTTCTCTTACGAGTCATTGCCTAGTCCTTGGCACTTGAGAATGAGCTTTGCGCCAAGAGCACGTGGACTATCCCTAGATAGCATAGGTGAATGGCGAGCATGTTTTGTATAACTATTCATGTTCTTATTATGTTGCTATAGAACTATTTAGAACGTGTGATTAGTCGTTTGCTAGCCGTGTGTACTGACCGTTTGAATGCATAACACGTTTAATCTATGATTGTCTGAAACTTTGATGAAGATGTTTGACTTGAAGTTGAGGTAACACGATGAATCCGATTATGACATGACTTTACTGTGACTCGTTGAGCATCATTCGTGCATGCACGTTAGTTAGTTATACATGGGATTTGTAGGTAGTCCCATTCCTGAAAACCTTCACGAGACTATATTCATCCTACTAGGGCAGCCTAGGGGTTTAAAGGCTTGATGCATACGCTAAATGCATTCGTGTCCTCTACGACAGTGAGTTATCTTTTTGTTTCTGTTTTAGTTAGGATTGATCACATGTCACTTGAGTAGACAGTTTAGATCCTTATGACTGGTTGAGCCTCATATAGACTTGCATTTTTCTGCCTCTCGTTCTTACTTTGTTCGGGACGAACAAATCCTAAGTGTGGAGTGTTTTGATCGGTCAAGTTCTTGACCTATTATTCACCTCATTCGATGACGGATTTCGTTTGTTTTCCGGATGTTTTGTTATCATTTAATCTCTCTTCCTAGTGTTTCAGGTTCGAATTACACGATGACTCGATATGAACCTGATTGCATGAAAAGATGAAGAAATCAGTCTAAAGAGCAATTTTAGGCCCAGAACCCGTGACACCTCCATTCGTCACGGGACAAAGAAGCGTCACGGGATACAGCCGTAACGTTGCATCTCTCAGACCCCGTGGCGGCCCATGACGAAAGTCCTGTCACGGGACAATGTAGCCATCACGGGACTCAGCCGTAGCAGTGACATTCTCAAGGCCCGTGACATCCCGTGACAGCCCGTGACGGATCGGCTGTCACGGGACTTTCCAAATCTCAGTTTTAGACAATTTCGGGAATTTTAGGAAATTTCGGGAGTTTTGCTATAAATAGAGGGGCTCGACCATAACTCAAGGTTGTTGTTATTTTTGGAGAAAAACCCTAACTTGGGAGAGAAGACAGAGCTTTCAGCGTGAGGATCATCGAGCTACACCACGTCTTTACGGTTTACTCGTTTCTTCCTTTCAATATACACTGTTTTTGGTTAACTACCATGAATAGTGAGTACTCTTCTTAATTCCGGGATCCTACGGATCCCGTGCTATGTAACCCTAACTCTCATGTGATTAATTGAAGTTTATTATTTATGCGATTCGATTATTCAATTTCATCGCGTGCTTAATATTATCGTTCTATGCATGTATTTACATCAAAGGGTATGTTTGCATTGGTTGAACGTATTTAGGTTATATGCCGAAAGGTGGATGGGCCCTAGGGATTAACCGGATTACATGAAATTGATGTTAGGTCATGTTTACATGTAGGTAAACCTTTAATTTAATAAATTGAAATCGTTGATAATCCGGGGATGGGCGGCGTTCAACGATTGAGATTAATCTAGACAATGATCCGTGGATGGGCGGCTTGTCTAGTGTTATTTCGGTTATATTCCATATTCGATAGCATGAATAATTAATGTTGAATGATTGCATGATTAGTGGGGTTAGCACGGGTGAAGTACGGATTCTGGGATTCTTTCTCTGATTAAGTTCAACCATTAATTTTCTGCCATTTAAATTCTGCAATTTACAAACAAACAAACCTCTTTTAATTGGAATAGCTAAATAGGTCACACTGTTTGCTAGTAATCACACACCAGTTCCTTGGATCGACCCTTGGCTTACCCAGGTTTATAAATATTGTTTGACTGCAATTTGACCCCTAAAACTCATACTTTCGACAACTATAAAGGGTTAAAAATATGCTTGTCAGAGTCTTCAGCCGCCATTCTAGACATCAAAATTCCATACACACCTACACACTTGGAAATGTTGAAAAAGAGAGAAGGGGAACAAAAATGCAAGGATTTGCGATCAGATCAAGGATTGAGATTGAAGGGAGTTATCAACATCAATTGGAAGGGTGTAGCAATTCATTTTTCTCATTTTATAATTGTAGTCCCGTTCACGAACATGACTTGTATTTCCATGACGATGGATAGTGAGTAGTGACCCATATTTTGGGGTCCTACGAATCTTACTTTACTATGAATCGTTTTATTAAATAACCGTTGCATAAATTGTTTGCTTTACATGATTTGTATTTTACTTAGCGCATAAACCCAGCGATGCATACTAGGTGTTTAAGTAAATGCCTAATTGTATTGCTTTGAGACGTTAAGCCAATAGCGCCGAAAGGGTGAGGCTAAACGTCCGATTATTAAGTAAACTACACATTAAGAACTCATTGACTACGAGAGTGGCCCGAGATTGTAACGGAAAATTGATGTTCCCATGAATGGCATGCTATTGGCAAAATGGCTTTAGACAGTTCAAGCAGGTGTTCAAGAAGAGTTCAATCGCTCTATTGAACGGCAGCACAGCGTACATCAGATGCAGGAAGATTTTCGTATCCAGAAGATCGACGAGATTATTTGATTGGGATCATTTGACGAGTCATCATTAAAGATCAGATATTCAAATGAATATCTTCAGCTTGGATTCGAGAATATTGGATGGCTTGGCACGGAAGTAATCTCCAAAGATTGGATATGGAAGAGATTGAATATTGATCAACTGTTTAGGAGTATCTCCGAAATATTTGACAAGGATATTCTGATTGGAGTCGGCCAGCGAGGAATTCAAAGATTCAGATATTCAAACGAATATCTTCACATCAGATTAAAGGCGGTATGGCTGACTTGGCAAGGAAGTTTTCGAATATACTTCCTAGAGATTGGATCAAAGATACACATCAAATATTTAGGAATATTTCCTAAAATATTTGATGATGTGATCTGCAACAGATTTGGACATTCGCCTTTACATATAAATACATGGCTAGGGCAACCAGATCTGTGTCGCTTCTTGAGAGAAAAGAAAAACACGAGAGTTTGTGAGATTGGAGGAGAAGCGGCCGCCGGTTGATTGTTCCACACCGGAATATCAACAGGGAAGTAACAGTCTGTTCAGTGTGCTGTTCAGACTGTTCTTGAAGGACAACAAAGCGCACACACACACGGTGATCAAGATACGTCTTTGAGAGAATGCGACTGGACTTCCTAGAAGTCCAAGACTAGGCCGAGAGGGAAGTCTCGTCCTACCCATAGGGGATCGAGGGGAGCTGCGGTGAACCTAGATTGCAAATCCGAGAGACGGAGTGTTAGAGGCTAGGCTATTACAAACAAGGCGTTGTGTAAGTGTAAGTCCACGAATAGCTCTAAACTCGTAATAAGATTTGTGTCCCTTCTAGGGTGTGGGAAACCCCCCAGAGTAGGCGAGGCCGAACTGGGTTATCATATCGTGTGTGCTCCTGTTTGTTTTGTTTTCGGTACTGTCTACTAAGGTGTTCCAGTCTCTGTTTAAACACAACCTGAAACTGTTCAACAAGTGTTCTAGACGCAGTTCGAACTCCATCTAGAACTCATCTTGACTAAGACAAGTAGATTTCAATTGGTATCAGAGGAGGCACTCGACATACAGAGTGTGACCCGGGAACTGTTCAAGATGAGTTTGAAGGAAGGACAGAGCACTAACCGACCACCGTTGCTTGAAGGGCCGCATTATGCCTATTGGAAATCCAAGATGAAAGCCTTTCTGAAATCCCTCGATGAAAGGGCTTGGAGAGCTGTAATGATAGGATGGACAGAACCCATGATGGCCAACCCTGAAGGAGTTGTCATGCCAAAACTTGAAGCACTGTGGTCTGAAGCAGATGAAGTAGCGGCTATTGGGAATTCAAAGGCCCTGAATGCAATCTTCTATGGAGTGGACGAGAACGTGTTCAAACTGATTGCTGAATGTGAGGTGGCCAAGGCAGCATGGGATACTCTCAGAATAGACTATGAGGGTCTAGACAGTGAATCTGACGATGAGAAAAAAGAGCATGAGAATGTCAATCTCGTTGTACTTGTAGTAACTATTGAAGACAGCAGTGAGACAAGTGGAAATCCATACTCCAGTGCACTCTCTGAACAGAATGTTGACGACGCATCAAGCAGTGATGACGAAGGACTTGCTCATGAGACCTCGACTGAGACGTACAAAGTGGCTATTGGTGATTGATCTGAATAAGAAGCTCACAGAAACAGTGGCAAGCCTTACAGAAGAAAAAGATAAAAAATGGCAGGAGATTGAACACCTCATTGCACTGAAGGTGGAACTGCTTGACACCGTATCGGTTCTGAAAGTTGAGATGGAGAAAATTAGAGAAACAAATCCTACAGGCTTGGTGAAGCTAAGAAGAAAGAATGTTGACTTGAGCCGCAAAGAAGTCCATCTCCTGAACAAGGTAGAATCCCTGGAGTTACAAATCAAGATGGAAAGAGATAATCATGCTGCTACTATGAAAGAATTGAGCAAGTTCAAAAGATCGGCGAAGATGTTGGACTCATGCCCAAAGAACTCGGAATCCATTCTAAGATCCCAAAGAATTGAAGATGGACATAGAGGTCTCGGCTTCAATGGTAAGAGTGGCTCAGATAAGACTTCGCTTGTTAAGGCAAAACTGAAACCTGCCCAGAGAGTAGAACAGAGTGTAAACCACCACCATGAGAAGCAGATTGGGAATTGACAGATCGCTCGTCGTCAAAGCAATTTGTGCAAATAAATTTATAATAGTCCGCTACTCGCAACTATACTACTGGGTAGTACTTGGTAAGTAGGGGTCGAACCCAAGGGAGTCAGTGTGGATTAATTGTTCTTTAATGAAGCTTATGCAGAAATTAAATGCAATTGGGGTTGGGTTTGAGTGTGATTTGAGAACTGAAAGTAAATTACAATAATTGATAATGGACTGTGAGGAAAGTATTCGGTTTTAGGGGCCTTGTATCATATTTGTTTATCATTGACCGCTAATGACCATACCAAGCATTCGAAATCGAGGCTATTCCTAGCACAAGACTTGCAACGTCGTGTAGAACACTTGAAATGATCATGCTAAATGTTCAAAGATGAATCGAGGCTATTCCTAGCACAAGACTTGCAACATCATTTAAAACACTTGTTCTAAGCAAAACTAATTCCTCCTTTCGAAGTATCTTAGCCGTAAGTGCATCCATTTGGTCCCTTTGGTCCAGTTTCCAAATGATTTTTAAGATAAGACGAACTCCTCGATAAGTTTTGCTTGTTACAGATTCCACTTACCGAGTATGTTCACGAATTCCCACGGAAGAGCTTTTTGCTTGTCAGGCACTCAACCTTGGAAACTCTGACTTGAAATATGGCACATAGAACAAGTATCGAACATAAAGGTATACTAAGAGTAAGGTCTAAAACATTTATAATACAAGTACACACCCTTAAACCGAATGACTAATTTAGCTACTAATCATGGCAGTGGTTATCATAACTATGAACTTGGAAATAAACACGAGTTTATAAATACAATTTAAATAAATAAAAAGACTTACAACCGTTGAAGCGCCAAGGATCATGCTTTGATTCCAAAGTAAAATTACATGATTAGTGCCCAAAATCTAGAGAGAAGCTAGAGCTTCTCTCTCTAACTATGGAGTTGTGAATTATGGTGGTGATGATACAAATGAGAGGAGAAGCTCTCTATTTATAAGCTAAGGGAGGAGGAATGGAGGGAGGAGATGAGCCACACTTGTCATCTTTTCCATGGAGGAGCAAGGAGGAGAAGCCACATGGGGGTCGTCCAAAAGCAGCCGGCGGCTATGAGGTGGAGGAAGGGGAGTGGAGGAGAGGTGGTGTGAGGGAGGAGCCGCCCCTTCTAGAAGAGGAGGAGGGGGTGAGTCATCCTTATCCTTATCCTCCAAAAGCCATCGGTTTGACCGGATTTTGACCGGAGCTTCTTGGATTTTGGGGAGTGTATTCTGAATGAAAATGTCATTCTAAGATGATCTCAAGAAGGAACCTAAGCCAAATTCTGCCCCGAACATGGTCGAAATGCCAAATCGGATGAAATTGCCCTTGTTTGGCCTTTACCGAGCTCGGTGCTTTTTCCTTGCATTCTTGTCCATTTGCCGACGGTTCTAGCATATTTGAGTGATTCCAAGTCGGTTCCATGAAGGATGTTAAGGCTGATTTTGAGTGTAGCATGGTCGTGACTTGGAATGACTCGTACTTTATTTTCAGCTTAAATACTCCTCCTTAGCGTGTTTTCTCTCTAGAGTCCAAAATACCCTGTAGAAATATATCGGAACTAACAAGCAAAAGTTAAATAGACAAACAGTCTAATTTAGTGGGTTTTACTGTGTTTTTGATTCGTATAATTATGGTCCATCAGGAATCAAGGAAGAAAGTAGCTCATGCCCAACCGTGGAAAACATGGTACTGAATGGTGGAGAAACAGTCGTACATGTTGGTATTGCCATCAGATGGGGCACATCAAATCAAGGTGCCGACTACTTCTGGCTAAGTGAAAAGTAATGGAATCCAGAGTCACCCCTCGAGTCAGACAAGTCTGGAAACCAAAAACAAGGAAAGAAGTGTGCTTCGTTGCTCTTAGCTCATTCAGTCACATGAAGGAAGAATGCTGGTACCTTGACAGTGGATGCTCGGCTCACATGATAGGTAATCCTCAATATCTCATCAATGTTAAACCTATTCGCAAGCGTCAGTTTGTCACTTTTGGAGATGGAGGGAAGGGCCATGTGATCGGCTGTGAGACATTGAAGGTTCCGGATCTACCTGAGCTTGAGGATATCCTCCTAGTGGATGGGTGACGGGAGCGTCGGTTGCACTGTCGTTAGGGTGCAATGCGTCTCGTACAAATAAATTTATAATGTCCACTACTCGCGACTTAACTACTGGGTAGTAAGGGTAAGTAGGGGTCGAACCCAAGGGAATTAGGGGGATAGATTGTTCGTTACGGCTTACACGGTGCGTGATTTTAGGTCGAGTGTGGACTTACTGCTAATTACTAAACTACTGTTTTTGGGTTTTTTGGGTTTTTTGTGCGGAAAGTAAATACAGAAAATAAATACTGAAATTAAATACAGAAAATAAAGGAGTTGAGGGTTAGAAGACTTACAGTGGGTGATGCGTGATTGTTGATTCCTCCGGTATGTGAGTGGTTGGTGGTTGTGTTTGATTGAGCAGTTATACTAGGAAATTAAATACAGGGGGTGTTTGCAATTGAAAGAGCGTATTCGGTTTCAGGTATTCTTGTATTATCACATGTTTATTAGTTTAGTAAATCTTCTAAGTATTCAAACGATGAATCGAGGCTAGCGATAGCTCAAGACTTGCAACATCGGCTAAATCACACTTGTTCTATTTAGACTAGCGCCAGTACCAGTTAGGTACGCTAGTCTATGTGCATCCACCTGCTCTCCTGTTACGGTTTCCCATAATGGTTTTTTAAATATAGTCGACCTCTTTCAGATAGCTTTGTCTGTTACGACCTCCCCTATCCGGGTGTGATCACGAATATCTTAAGGAAGAGCTTACGAAGTTGGACCCCTAATGGTCACATTCCCAAAATCGTTCACTCTACCTTAGAGACATTCTGACTTTTATATGGCACATAGAACAAGTATTGAATACTAAGAAAATAAACTAAGCTAATTAAACATTAAATAATACAAGATTATACCTTCCGCCGAATGAGGAGTTTAGCCTCGCCTGTCCATGGAGGAGGGCGCCTAGCCAAATATCGTAACTTTATTGATCCAAACCAACTTACAAAATATTACAAAATGTAGAGAGATAAGTGATTGTGTATGGAATGGTTTTTTGGATGATAAAATGAGGAGGGGTGAGCCTCCTTTTATAGGAGAAATGGGAGGAAATGGAGGGCTAGGATTCATTTGATCCAAGGGTGGAGGATGAGGCATGGAGGAGCCAAGGAGGCGCCGCCACTTGGTGGCGGAGGAGTGGTGGAGGAGCAGATGGTGGTGGAAGCCACCTCCCAAGCAAGTCATCAAGTCATCCAAGGAGGAGAGAGGAGGAACATGTGGTGGAGGAGCCACCACATGGCGGCGGCTCATTGGGCGGAGGAGAGCCGGTCATCCATGGAGGAGGAGGGAGGAGCCGCCGGTGGTGGGTGGTGGTTTTGGGGTGGTTTTCCTCTTTGGCCACCTCTTCTCCAAGTCACAAGTCATCTTGCCCATATGTGAGTTTTGTACAGTTTTGCACTGTCTTTTCATAAAACTGTCAGTGTAATTTGGCACTGGGTTGACTTGATTCCATCTCTGCACAATTTGTGATGAGTGATTCATCGTCAGGATCCTTGATATTTCTTCAGTCGGCATATGATCTTGACCTTGAATCAACTCCTTATATCTTTTCTGTGCTAAAAGCCTCTCCTTAACGTGTTTTCACTTTAATCTCTAAAATGCCCTGTGGAAATATATCGGGACTAACAAGTGGATGTTAGACAGACAAACAGTCTAACTTGGGGGGTTTATCTGTGTTTTTGATTCGTATAATTGTGGTCCATCAAATCACCCCCCACTTTTAGTTGTTCGTCCCGAACAATGCTTTATATGGGCGTCACTATGTAAGTTGGTTTGAAGTATGAAATTAAGTTTGCAGTACTCGATTTCTCCTAATTCATGCATTACTACTTATAGCCAATTTAAACTGTAAAAATAATTAGAAGTAACTTGATACGTGTACCTTCGTGCCGAGATGCGAATTATTCCGGATGTTTCGGGAGATAGCCCTTTTTAGGCTCTTGGACTACACCCTCGGGACCGTCTCGCACTATATGGTTTTCTTGTAGCTTTCTCTAGCACGTGATTCGATTCGGGTTTCAGTGAGTTGAGCCTTTTTTATTTTCTTTTTTCTACTTTGGCGAGGGACTAGCTTTTTTTGTAGTGATTCTGCCTCTGTCTTTTTGAGTGCTTCACTTTTGCTCGGTTAAAACCTTCACAATTTTTTGGGCCTTAGGCCTCTTTTGATTTTCTTCTTTGAGTTTTTTGCTCCTTTGTGACTTGCTAGTCCATTTTGTCAGCCTTCTTGGGAGGTCCAATCATCGCCCGCAAGCCTATGGAAATACCTCCCCTCTCCTCTCGTCTTCGTCGTTTCGCGCGGGTCAAGATGAGGGTCGCTCATTTATTTTCTCGGCTATTTTGACTAGAGAGAGGACGGTCTGATTCCCGTCCTCGCCTTTGCATAGATGCTTCCTGGCGGAGTTTGACTCAATTGTTCACTGAAAATCCGAAGTGCAGCCTCCACTGACTTCGAAAACCATATAGTTTGATTTGATCCTTTAAGTGCTTGCCAAGCCTCTCTAGGGCAATTTCTATCAACTCCACATCCCTAGGTTATCTCAACACAAAGGGACAAATGAAAAGTTACATTCTAAGTTTTTAAACAGTTTGCCTTTTCATAAGGTTGATGCATGAATCATGATCTATCTTTTTCACATTCTTAAGTTCATACTTTCAAAAAGATACTTTTTTTTAAAAAAAGAAAAAACATGCATTGGTTCTCACCCCCCACTTTTGAACGAAGGCAAGCCTTAGTTCAAAAGTCATGCAAATATATATAGGAGAAGGAAATGACTTTAGGAAAAAAGAAGAGCAGAACTCCCTTTAAGGTGTCGAGTGAACGACATGGCATGAGGCTGGATAATCGAGGGAGTTCGGCCTGATCCTTGCTCCGAAACTTAATTCCTACATGTAAGACATTTCTTCTGGACAAAAAGATGGGTGAGAGCGCTTATTGAAAATTAAAATGACAGAAAGTAAGATAGTGTCGGGTTACCTCCCGACTAGTGCACTTGTTTAACGTCGTTGGCTCGACAGTACCTTGTTCTGGGTCATTGGTTGGGATCCCATGGGTGGCTTAGGTCGAATTTCTTGATTCCACCGACCTTGATTCTTGCGGTGAGTCTTCCTGATTTTTGAGCAGATGACTGGTTGGGGTCCCGTTCCCCTTGTACTGGTGGTGCCTCCTTCCAACGTCTCAGGGAAGGTGAGGGACCTTTTACTACCAACTTCTTGAACCGGGTTTTCTGGTGTTCAGGGCTGGCTTGTCCGGTTATAGCATAACAATGCTCTATTGGAGAATTATTCTGCATAGGCCCTTTTCCCATCCTCTTTTCAGCCTCTTCTTTGATCACATGGTTTTCAGCGATTTGCCTATTGATCGAGGGGAAAAGTCGGGAAGCTTTCATCTTAAGGCTCGATTCTGCCTCGTCGTGTTTGTTTGTGATGCTAGCTGGGTATGGTTCTGGCAGCATGTTAGCGGTATTCTGGACTTTTTCTATTGCTGACACCTCATTGTTACTCCCGATACTTTCTATGTCTGACTCTTCAGATGGTTCAGGAGTTACTTCTGACGGCTCGGTAGTTTCTTCGTGATCAGCCTCAGGGTCAGCTTCTTCTGTTTGCATTTCTTCGTCAGTTTGGGATGTTCGTTCTGTGACTGCAGCCAGGCCAATTATAAGGTTCCACATGCTCGCAATGGTGAAGTTCTCGGCTGATCTTCTCATTGCTTCGTTTACTCTTGTTAGATCATCGGTCCTCATTCCACGAAGAAATTTTTGAAGCAGAACTTTCTTCGTGAATCCATGGTGCGGGCAGCGTGAGACGATGGTGTTGAAGTTCGTGTAGTATACGTCCAAAGTCTCATCCCGGGATTGTCGGAAGCCTATGATTTTCTCTCGCACTTATTGTCGTAGGGATGGTGGAGAGAATTCTTTCAAGAATTGAATGCAGAGATCTATGAAACGTATT
Source organism: Rhodiola kirilowii (assembly GCA_033675215.1). NCBI lineage: Eukaryota > Viridiplantae > Streptophyta > Magnoliopsida > Saxifragales > Crassulaceae > Rhodiola > Rhodiola kirilowii. The sequence goes on from CM066198.1 coordinate 19,148,705, forward strand.
GTACTACTAGCGGGTGATGTGTAATACCAGATTGCCGCAACATTGGTTAGAGAGAATTTAAAGCAATGAAGCTTAAACTCCTCTAACGTCTCATTATTAGGTTTTATGTATTGACAAACATGGTGAAAGTTTCGGCTATGTAGTACTGGGTCTTCTCCATCCGTACCTCCGAACAGGGGGAGATATCGTGTCGTCCATGCATACGAAGGTGGTTGAGTCATGAGGTCATGTGAGGTGAAGAACAACTATCCGATGGCTAATTCCCCGGCAACGGCGCCAATTTGACGGGAGCGTCGGTTGCACTGTCGTTAGGGTGCAATGCGTCTCGTACAAATAAATTTATAATGTCCACTACTCGCAACTTAACTACTGGGTAGTAAGGGTAAGTAGGGGTCGAACCCAAGGGAATTAGGGGGATAGATTGTTCGTTACGGCTTACACGGTGCGTGATTTTAGGTCGAGTGTGGACTTACTGCTAATTACTAAACTACTGTTTTTGGGTTTTTTGGGTTTTTTGTGCGGAAAGTAAATACAGAAAATAAATACTGAAATTAAATACAGAAAATAAAGGAGTTGAGGGTTAGAAGACTTACAGTGGGTGATGCGTGATTGTTGATTCCTCCGGTATGTGAGTGGTTGGTGGTTGTGTTTGATTGAGCAGTTATACTAGGAAATTAAATACAGGGGGTGTTTGCAATTGAAAGAGCGTATTCGGTTTCAGGTATTCTTGTATTATCACATGTTTATTAGTTTAGTAAATCTTCTAAGTATTCAAACGATGAATCGAGGCTAGCGATAGCTCAAGACTTGCAACATCGGCTAAATCACACTTGTTCTATTTAGACTAGCGCCAGTACCAGTTAGGTACGCTAGTCTATGTGCATCCACCTGCTCTCCTGTTACGGTTTCCCATAATGGTTTTTTAAATATAGTCGACCTCTTTCAGATAGCTTTGTCTGTTACGACCTCCCCTATCCGGGTGTGATCACGAATATCTTAAGGAAGAGCTTACGAAGTTGGACCCCTAATGGTCACATTCCCAAAATCGTTCACTCTACCTTAGAGACATTCTGACTTTTATATGGCACATAGAACAAGTATTGAATACTAAGAAAATAAACTAAGCTAATTAAACATTAAATAATACAAGATTATACCTTCCGCCGAATGAGGAGTTTAGCCTCGCCTGTCCATGGAGGAGGGCGCCTAGCCAAATATCGTAACTTTATTGATCCAAACCAACTTACAAAATATTACAAAATGTAGAGAGATAAGTGATTGTGTATGGAATGGTTTTTTGGATGATAAAATGAGGAGGGGTGAGCCTCCTTTTATAGGAGAAATGGGAGGAAATGGAGGGCTAGGATTCATTTGATCCAAGGGTGGAGGATGAGGCATGGAGGAGCCAAGGAGGCGCCGCCACTTGGCGGCGGAGGAGTGGTGGAGGAGCAGATGGTGGTGGAAGCCACCTCCCAAGCAAGTCATCAAGTCATCCAAGGAGGAGAGAGGAGGAACATGTGGTGGAGGAGCCACCACATGGCGGCGGCTCATTGGGCGGAGGAGAGCCGGTCATCCATGGAGGAGGAGGGAGGAGCCGCCGGTGGTGGGTGGTGGTTTTGGGGTGGTTTTCCTCTTTGGCCACCTCTTCTCCAAGTCACAAGTCATCTTGCCCATATGTGAGTTTTGTACAGTTTTGCACTGTCTTTTCACAAAACTGTCAGTGTAATTTGGCACTGGGTTGACTTGATTCCATCTCTGCACAATTTGTGATGAGTGATTCATCGTCAGGATCCTTGATATTTCTTCAGTCGGCATATGATCTTGACCTTGAATCAACTCCTTATATCTTTTCTGTGCTAAAAGCCTCTCCTTAACGTGTTTTCACTTTAATCTCTAAAATGCCCTGTGGAAATATATCGGGACTAACAAGTGGATGTTAGACAGACAAACAGTCTAACTTGGGGGGTTTATCTGTGTTTTTGATTCGTATAATTGTGGTCCATCAATGGGTTAAAGGTGAACCTGATCAGTATCAGTAGATTGTGTGATGAAGGACAGTCTGTTACTTTCACTCGTGATTTCTGTCAAGTACTGGATAGGAATTGAGACACACTGTTGGAAGGAAGCAGGTCAACAAACAAAAGCTACTGCCTAGGCACAGTTGGAACAGGAGCTGCCACTGTCTGTCCGACAAACACGATACATGAGATGGAATTGCAAGGGACAGGTATGGTGTCCTCTTCTAGAAAGGTAAAAGATAATGATGCCATAAACTCAGTTCTAGAAGATGATAAATGTAGAGGTGGGACATCGTCTGAAACCCCTGTTCAGACCAAGTCTATAGAAGATAAAGTCCCAGGAGGTCCAGCTGATGAAGCCACACCTACTCCAGCTGGGACACTTGACAATGCATGACAGAACCGCTCGTCGTCAAAGCGATTGTGCAAATAAATTTATAATAGTCCGCTACTCGCAACTATACTACTGGGTAGTACTTGGTAAGTAGGGGTCGAACCCAAGGGAACTAGGGGAATAATTGTTCTTCGGGGGGGATTACACAGCGTGGGAGCGTGTTTAAGGTCGGTTGGTTGGTTTTAAAGCTACCAGCTATTTTGATTGATTGATTGGTTGGTTGGTTGATTTTAATACTGGAAAGTAAATTACAGTTTATAATTAAAGAGAAATGTTCGGTTTCAGGGGACTTGTATTATATCCTGTTTATCATTGACCATTAGTGAATCATCTAAGTATTCAAACGGTGAATCGAGGCTAGTTACAGCTCAAGACTTGCAACACCGGTTTAAAGCAACTCCTGTTCTATTTCAGTCTAGCGCCAATACCCTAAGGTATGCTAGCCTGGGTGCATCCACCTGATCTCACAGTTACGCTCGACCAGATGGGGTTTAGGATGAGTCGAACTCCTCAGATAGCTTTGCTTGTTACAGCTTCCACTACCTGAGTATGATCACGAATTCCCACAGAAGAGCTTTGCTTGTTACAGCATCCACTCAACCTTGGAAACTCTGACTATATATGGCACATAGAACAAGTTTTGAATACTAAGACTAAATACTAAGTTAATAGTCTTAAAACATTTTATAATATAAGTGCGCCCCTTAGACCGAACTACAAGTTTAGCTACTATTCATCGCGCTAAACATTATACTAAAAGAATAAAACAGTTGAATAAATACGAAGAAATACTTACAACCGTTGAAGCGCCAAGGGAGCTTTCCTTTATTTCCAAAGCAAAATTACAACGGTACAAATATTACAACTTCTAGAGAGAGAAGTGAATTTGGATTGAGGTGTGTTAAATGAGGAGGAGGAGCTCCTCCTTTTATAGCCCAAAGGGGAGGAGATGGGTGGTGGAGATGGTGGACATGTGCATTTGATCCAAGGGAGGAGAAGAGGAGGAAGGAGGAGGTGCCATGTGGAGGAGCAAAAAGCCGCCGGTCACCATGGGTAGAGGAGCCGCCGGTTGCCGGTGGTGGAAGGGGGAGGAGCTCCTCCTTTGGCCACCACTTCTTCAAGTGGTCGGTCATCTTGCCCAAATGTGAGTTTTGTACAGTTTTGTGCAGTCTTTTCACAAAACTGTCAATGTGTTTCTTCCCCGGGCTGTCTTGACTCCACTCCTGATTCTTCTGATTAATTTGTTCTGGTCAATTCAACGTCAGGATCCTTGATATTTCTTCAGTCGGCATATGATCTTGACCTTGGATTGACTCTTGTTATCTTTTCAGCATAAAATCCTCTCCTTAGCGTGTTTTCACTTTAGTCTCTAAAATGCCCTGTGGAAATATATCGGGACTAACACGTAGAAGTTAGATAGACAAATAGTCTAATTTGGTGGGTTTAACTGTGTTTCTGACTCGTATAACTTTGGTCCATCAGATTACCCCACACTTTTAGTTGTTCGTCCCGAACAATGCTATTAAAGGGCGTAAGTTCTAAGTTTGGCTTTGGAATATGAAAATTAGACTGTGGTACTCGATCTATCCTAATTCATGCATTGCTTACTTATTACCAAATTAAACTGCGTAAATAAATAGAAGAAACTTAATACTTGTACCTCCGTGCTGAGATGTAATTATATTGGATGTCTCGGGAGATAGCCCTTTTTAGGCTCCTGGACTGCAATCTTGGGATCGTCTCGTACTATATGGTTTTCTTGTAGCTTTCGCTAGCACATGATTCGATTCCGGTTTCAGTGAGTTGAGCCTTTTTGATTTTCTTCTTTGACGAGGGACTGCTTTTTTGTTGTAGTGAAAATCGGCCTTTGGCCTTTGATTTGACTTTTTTGAGTGCTTCACTTTTGCTCGGTTAAAACCTTCACAATTTTGGGCCTTTGGCCTCTTTTGATTTTCTTCTTTGAGTTTTTTGCCTTTTTGTGACTGCTAGTTCATTTTCTCAAGCCTTTTTGGGAGGTCCAATCATCGCCCGCAAGCCTATGGAAATACCTCCCCGCTCCTCTTGTCTTTGTCGTTTTGCGCGGGTCAAGATGAGGGTCGCTCATCTATTTTCTCGGCTATTTTGACTACAGAGAGGACGGTCTGATTCCCGTCCTCGCCTTTGCATATATGCTTCTTGGCGGAGTTGACTTCAATTATTCACTGAAAACCCGAAGTGCAGCCTCCACTGACTTCGAAAACCATATAGTTTGATCTGATCCTTTGATTGCTTGCCAAGCCTCTCTAGGGCAGTTTATATCAACTCCACATCCCTAGTTATCTCAGCACAAAGGACAAATGGAAAGTTACATTCTAAGTTTTTAAACAGTTTGAATTTTCACAAGGTTAATGCATGAATTATGATTTATCTTTTTCACATTCTTAAATTCATATTTTCAAAAAGGTACTTATTAAAAAAGAAAAAACAGCTGCATGTTATTTATGTACAGAGGTGGATCTCACCCCACACTTTTGAACGAAGGCGTGCCTTAGTTCAAAAGTCATGCAAGCTTAAAACTAAATACTGAATTTAAATGACAGAAATTAAAGTGCGGAAAAGTAAGATAGTGTCGGGTTACCTCCCGACCAGTGCACTTGTTTAACGTCGTTGGCTCGACGATACCTCGTTTGTGGTTCATTGGTTTGGGTCCCATGGGTGGCTGAGGTCAAACTTCTTGATTCCACCGACTTTGATTCTTGCGGTGAGTCTTCCTGATTTTTTAGCAGATGACGGGTTTGGGTCCAGTTCTGATGGTATCTCCTTCCAACGTCTATGAGAAGGCGAGGGACCTTTGACCATAGCTGCTGGTCTTGATACTTTTCTGGTCCCTAATGACAGGTCAGAAAACTGTGCACCGTGATCTGAGATAGGTGTTATGTCTGGCGGTTTCTTCGTGTCCGGGCGGCTCTTATTAATGTAGAAATGTGCAATTTTGCCGCCGAACTTAAGTGATAATGACCCCTTGCCCACATCGATTCTTGCTTTAGTGGCGTAGAGGAATGGTCGTCCCAATATTATTGTCGGAGGATCGTCTTCGCTGGTTTCTTCTGTTGGTATTACATAGAAGTCTGCAGCAACGACGAGCTCTCCCACATGGAGTATTACATCTTCCAGTTCTCCAACCGGACGGATGCATGACTTGTCTCCTAGCTCGATATTTGACCGGGGAGGTTTCAACGGACCAAGTCCTAGTAAGTAATACAATGAGGAAGGCATGGCATTGACAACAGCCCCAAGATCGACTAAGCATTTGTGGATCTGGGTTTCACCAATACAGCAAGTGATTGTAAAGGCTCCTGGGTCTTTATCTCTTTCCGGTTGTGACTCAGGGTCTGAAACGAGGGCTCTTTCTATTCTTTGACCAGTCTGCCTATTCATTGGCCTTAAGTTGTTGTCGTCGTCCCATCCTGATGCTGGTACGTCGGTGTGTACAATTGGCGGTGGTGTTATGCAGACGGTGAATGCATATCGTCCATTGTCGGCATGTGTAACCCATGTTTTGCCATTATTGGGGCGATCTTCCTCTTGATTCCAATCAGGCCGACGTCTGCGGTTGAAGTGATTGTTCGTGAGTTTGTAAGTTGGGGATCGTGCTACTTCTCCTAGTGTAGCCTTCATGCTTGACCTCTTTATCATGCTTATATTTGCCTTTGGATTTTGAACGGTCTGTGAAGGAAGTCTGCCAGGTTCAGTAGTGAGTGTAGACATGGCGGTGGCGAGCTGGGACATTTGTTTGGTCAATTCTGAGATTGCCCCGTCAGTTTTTGCCTGGTACTGGTGTAGTGAAGTTCCCAACTGATTAATGTTTCCCGCGAGCTCCTTCATCGTGTCGTTGAGCGATTTGCTTGGTTCCTGCTGATTGCTCGGGCCGGCTTGGTACTGATTTGGTCCTTTTTGTTGATATTGGCTTGCCGATTGAGCGTTCTGGTTATACTGCCGGTGGGGGGGTTGGTAGTATGACTGAGCTGGTTAAGGGACAACTGGTTGTGTCTCCTTCTGAGGATGGCTGTTGTTGTTGTGCCAGCTTGGTTTGGATGTTTGACCGTACTGTCTATTTTGTCCAGCTCTGTCGTTGTTGTTGTTGTATCCTTGATATCCTCCCACTGCATTTACGTCAGCTAGTTCTTCATCTATCAATGTTGGGCATGCGTCCGTTTTGTGTTCCATAGAACCACAAAACTCGCAAGGTTTTACAGGAACTGGCTATCTACGTATGATCTCAATCATCATCTCCTTTAACTGTTTCATCTCTTCAGTTATGGAGTTTACTGATGCCTCGGTTTGTGCTACCCTTTTTGATCGAGAGAATTCATCTTGGCGAGTGGTCTCTTCTCTAAATCGAGCATTTTCAGCAACGTTGGCGATGAGATTTCTGATGCCACTTAATGATAGATTCATCATGGACCCTCCCGCTAAGGCATCCAAGAGCATTTTGTCTAATGGTCTTAATCCATCAATGAGGTACTCGATGACGAGTTTCTCGGGCAGTCCAAGGGTACAACAGCTCCTTTCTAGGTGATTGAACTTATCCAGGTAATCGTACATGGTTTCATTGGCACCTTGTTTGATTTCCTATAGTTGCTTCCTTACTTGTATTGCTCTTCCAGCCGGATAGTATTTGTCTAAGAACTTCTTCTGCATCTGAGCCCATGTTCTGATGCTTCCGGAAGGCAATGAAAGGAACCAGTCGCTTGCCGAGTCTATGAGGGAAAAATAGAACGCTTTTAACTTGAAGTCGTCCACATTCACTCGATTGGGCTTTAGATTCTGGCAAATGCCATGTAGGCGTTGGAGGTGAGTTGCGGCAGATTCTCCTTGAGATCCTGAGAATTTTAGCAGGCTGTGTGCCACTGATGCGTTGATGGTTATATTTTCTAATTCAAGGCTCTCATAGATGCACCACGGATGTGTCTCGAAATTAGGGGCATTTAACTCGCCCATAGTTGGTTCACGGTAGTAGTTATCCCCGTAGTAGTCGTCGAACGCGGGTTCTCTTCTTGGCATGTATCGAGGTTGAGGTTGTGGTCGTGGGGGATGGATAGGAGGTTGTACTGGACCAGCTGCATTTCGGTCCTCGGGTAATTCTTGGTTTCTTCTGACTGCTTCCCTATCACGAGCTCTTCTGTTTCTGATGAGTTATTCCGGATCGTCGACGAATGGAAACGGTACCTCATCATTTTGATCGTACAGGTTTATTTCTTCGTCATCCTGGTAGTCATGGTGACTTTCTTCGCGAGACATGGTTGTTTTGAAGCGCGTAACGATTCAAAGAACAGTTATCCGATGACTAGTTCCCCGGCAACGGCGCCAATTTGACAGAACCGCTCGTCGTCAAAGCGATTGTGCAAATAAATTTATAATAGTCCGCTACTCGCAACTATACTACTGGGTAGTACTTGGTAAGTAGGGGTCGAACCCAAGGGAACTAGGGGAATAATTGTTCTTCGGGGGGGATTACGCAGCGTGGGAGCGTGTTTAAGGTCGGTTGGTTGGTTTTAAAGCTACCAGCTATTTTGATTGATTGATTGGTTGGTTGGTTGGTTGATTTTAATACTGGAAAGTAAATTACAGTTTATAATTAAAGAGAAATGTTCGGTTTCAGGGGACTTGTATTATATCCTGTTTATCATTGACCATTAGTGAATCATCTAAGTATTCAAACGGTGAATCGAGGCTAGTTACAGCTCAAGACTTGCAACACCGGTTTAAAGCAACTCCTGTTCTATTTCAGTCTAGCGCCAATACCCTAAGGTATGCTAGCCTGGGTGCATCCACCTGATATCACAGTTACGCTCAACCAGATGGGGTTTAGGATGAGTCGAACTCCTCAGATAGCTTTGCTTGTTACAGCTTCCACTACCTGAGTATGATCACGAATTCCCACAGAAGAGCTTTGCTTGTTACAGCATCCACTCAACCTTGGAAACTCTGACTATATATGGCACATAGAACAAGTTTTGAATACTAAGACTAAACACTAAGTTAATAGTCTTAAAACATTTTATAATATAAGTGCGCCCCTTAGACCGAACTACAAGTTTAGCTACTATTCATCGCGCTAAACATTATACTAAGGAAATAAAACAGTTGAATAAATACGAAGAAATACTTACAACCGTTGAAGCGCCAAGGGAGCTTTCCTTTATTTCCAAAGCAAAATTACAACGTTACAAATATTACAACTTCTAGAGAGAGAAGTGAATTTGGATTGAGGTGTGTCGAATGAGGAGGAGGAGCTCCTCCTTTTATAGCCCAAAGGGGAGGAGATGGGTGGTGGAGATGGTGGACATGTGCATTTGATCCAAGGGAGGAGAAGAGGAGGAAGGAGGAGGTGCCATGTGGAGGAGCAAAAAGCCGCCGGTCACCATGGGTGGAGGAGCCGCCGGTTGCCGGTGGTGGAAGGGGGAGGAGCTCCTCCTTTGGCCACCACTTCTTCAAGTGGTCGGTCATCTTGCCCAAATGTGAGTTTTGTACAGTTTTGTGCAGTCTTTTCACAAAACTGTCAATGTGTTTCTTCCCCGGGCTGTCTTGACTCCACTCCTGATTCTTCTGATTAATTTGTTCTGGTCAATTCAACGTCAGGATCCTTGATATTTCTTCAGTCGGCATATGATCTTGACCTTGGATTGACTCTTGTTATCTTTTCAGCATAAAATCCTCTCCTTAGCGTGTTTTCACTTCAGTCTCTAAAATGCCCCGTGGAAATATATCGGGACTAACACGTAGAAGTTAGATAGACAAACAGTCTAATTTGGTGGGTTTAACTGTGTTTCTGACTCGTATAACTTTGGTCCATCAATGCACCAGCGCTGCAACCCTCATGGAGAATTATCAAGCATTATTCGACCACGAAAACTATTGAAGATCCATCTAGAGTAATGAAGAGTCGAGCGAATGAGATCAAGTGTCGAGAACTAACTGCATGTTCATCCAATCCGAAGAATTTCAACAAAGCATTTATTGATGAGATTTGGGTGGTGGCCATTCACGTGGAACTGGGAGAGTTCACCAGATCTGAAGCCTTGAAGTCATATCATCTTGCTTATAGTCACGAACTGAAGAAGACTATGTACGGACTCACACAAGCGCCCAGAGCATGGTACGAGACGATCCTCATAGACCATGGCTATGAGCGAGGGGGAGTAGAGAAGCATATGTTCGTCACGAGTACACAGAAGCTGGTTGGATAGTTCGTAAGACGGATGCAAAAGGAGCTCCAGCTGACCATAGCGGGAGAGGTGAAACACCTTCCTGGAACACATGTTGACCAAATGCTGGAAGAGAAGGAGAGCATCGCTGCAGGCGAGCATGAGAGCATCGCTGCAGGGAGCTGCTACACTCAGTGGTTATGGATGAAGCAGATGTTGTCTGAATACGAAGTTGAACAGGAGGAGATGACGCTTGACTGTGACAACATGAGTACCAGTAGCAGTTCTGCCAATTTGGTACAACTGTATAAGACAAAGCACAGTGAGCCAGTAGAGAAGAAGGCCATCACAGTGAACCATGTGACAACCGACAAGCTGCTAGCCGACATTCTTACCACTAATCTAAATGCTGCTCAGTTCAAAACACTTAGATCCTCTCTGGGTCTGCGTGTTATCGCCAACTAAGTGTTCCAGAAGGAGGTCAGCCAAGAGCAGAACCCCAGCAAATCAGTTGGGCTAACCTATCACGAAGAGGGCTGGAACAAATGGTACGTACTATTAAATTCAAAGTATTTACAATCCTATGAACCATTGGAGCATTTCAAGAAGGGAGAAGAGGCAGCTGTGATAGATCTGAAAGAAGTTACTTCAAAGGCGTCAAAGGCTGATCCTAATCCAACTAAAGGGAGTGTGCAGACTGCGAAGGAATATCAGGCGATGGCTGAACCACCCCTCAATAAGGTAATCCCTTGTTCTCACTCCTAAGCTACTGTACTCAATTCTATTGATGAGGAAGTACGGGCGATTGGTAAAGATTCGGTAAGCTATAAGGGTGACAAAGTGGTTAATGAGAAGCCGAAGGGATTGAACCCTGCTATAGATTCTGTGGCCGATGCTGCAGAAGAAAGTGAAGCCAGTAAGGCTAACATTGTGGTTCTGATAAGAAGAAGCTGTTGAATGCAAAGGTAGATGCCACTGGCTTCGTGCTGAAGAAGACAGGAATCTACATGAAAGTCGTGCCTAGAAGGAATGGAACTCCCCGGAAATACGCTGCACGAATTAGTGCTGTGAGGGGGAGAAAACTTGCTATGTTAGACTCTGAGATTGAGCAAGTTGTTGAACCTTCTAGCAAGAGAAGTCTGGTATTAGATGAAGAGTCAGATGAATGGTTAGCAGAAAAGACTGCTGAGGTAGTCGATGAAGAGAAGGTGACAGAGAGTGAAGCTGTTCCTATGAAAGCTGATGATTTGAAGCAACAAGAGCCTGAAGATGTTGTCTCTAATGAGTCAGACCGACCTAAAAATCAGACGGAGACAGAACAAGTAGAAGAGCAAGTTGTTATTTAACCTGTCATCTAGAAGAAGGAAAAGCAGTCAGCTGTCCAAGAAGTAATCATGACTGAAGCAGAATATGGTGCTGGTAATCATGCACAGAGAGCTGGTCAAAATCATAGATCATTAGCTAAATTAAAAGAGAAGCAGAAGGAAGGGACTAACTCAAGAAGGAGGTGAGCCTGTTAAGTCTGCAGAGAAGTCAGAGACAGACAAGGCTGCTGAGAAAGTTTCTTTTGAACCAGATGTTTCGAGGGAGTTAGAACAGCCAGCTAACCCATATGTAGAGATGCATAAAGCTGATCTAGAGAGACCAGATGATGGAGATTGTGAGGACAATCGGGACTCAGTTTCATTGGCTGATCTCAAGAAGTCTGAAAAGAAGAAACCGAAGAAGAAAGTGATCATCTAAGCATGCTCGACTGCAGTAACTACCAAGAGGGATGATAAGCGAACAGTTGCAGGGGGAGCAAGTGAATCCAAGAAAAGGAAGAGGAGTGCTCCAGGTTCTGTTCCGCCTAGTATACCAACTGGAGTGTCTAAGCATGGAATGTGGTTTGTCAATACAGACGTAGCAGCTAAGTGGAAGGGAGTGCAGAAAAGAAAGATCATCCCTGAAAGGCTGCTTAATGAGAAGACAGTTCCATCCCAGTAGCAGATCTGACTATATTCTACTCGATGTTGTTCTTCATCACCATAAGCGACTGGAAGCCTACATCTCATAGAACCACGGTCAGCAAGGAGATGTGACAGCTGCTCTACCAGATTGTAAACAGGATGCGCATTGACATGGGAAGAATTCGACCAGATTGCAGAACACGCCATATCTACAAAGTCAATGCACCAGATAATCTTCCCATCGCATATCTATAAGCTGGTCATCAAACATCATCCAGATTTGAAGACTGACCAGGATAGACTATCAAGTACTCCGTTGATGTTGGTAGTTGATCACAAGATATTCAAGGGTCGACATAAGAATGATCTGAAGGACCTCGAGCTGAAGAGGAAGGATGCACCCGAGTCTTCCATAAGGAGAGCTGCTGGTCATAAGTTATCCCGAGCTGAATGTGGACAGCTACTGAAGGAGGTAGAGATCATACTAGAGGTCGAACAGAAGCAAAGAAAAAGAATCAATCAATTGGTGCGCGCTCTCAAGTATCCCAATGATGATGAAGAAGACGGAAAGAGTTGATGTCCTGATTGAAGAAAAGGTAGAACTCCTTGATGTTATCTCGTCGTTAAAGATGCAGATGGAGAAGGACTACCATGCAGCAGTACTGGACGAGCTGAATCAGTTCAAGAAATCAGTGAAGATGATAATCTCTGGATCAAAATACCTAGATACAATTTAGAAGTCCCAGAGAATGATTGGAGGATGTAGAGGCATTGGCTATACTGATTGGAGCAATTCAGGAACCTATCAGTTACTGACCCGTGGTCGAACAGCTGCTGAGACACCATGGTTTGACAGACTCACAGCATGTGTCACTGTCCCAGGCTATGTTTGAGGGGGAGTTGACAAGATTCTAGTTGCCGAAGAGACCAGGGTGCTCGATTGGACCCCTTGCCAGTTTGTGGTAAAAAGGGGGAGTGGTTTGAGGTAACTGTTCTGGTTCCTCAAGTTGTGTCTAAAGCCTAGATTGGGTTTTGCCAAAAATGCCAAGGGGGAGATTGATGTTCCCATGAATGGCATGTTGTTGGCAAAACGGCTTTAGACAGTTCAAGCAGGTGTTCAAGAAGAGTTTCATCGATGTCTTGAACTGCAGCACAGCGTACAGCAGACGCAGGAAGATTTCCGTATCCAGAAGATCGACGAGATTATTTGATTGGGATCAATTGACGAGTCATCATTAAAGATCAGATATTCAAATGAATATCTTCAGCTTGGATTCGAGAATATTGGATGGCTTGGCACGGAAGTAATCTCCAAAGATTGGATATGGAAGAGATTGAATATCGATCAAATATTTAGGAGTATCTCCGAAATATTTGACAAGGATATTCTGATTGGAGTCGGCCAGCGAGGAATTCAAAGATTCAGATATTCAAACGAATATCTTCACATCAGATTAAAGGCGGTGTGGCTGACTTGGCAAGGAAGTTTTCGAATATACTTCCTAGAGATTGGATCAAAGATACACATCAAATATTTAGGAATATTTCCTAAAATATTTGATGATGTGATCTGCAACAGATTTGGACATTCGCCTTTACATATAAATACATGGCTAGGGCAACCAGATCTGTGTCGCTTCTTGAAAGAAAAGAAAAACACGAGAGTTCGTGAGATTGGAGGAGAAGCGGCCGCCGGTTGATTGTTCCACACTGGAATATCAACGGGGAAGTAACAGTCTGTTCAGTGTGCTGTTTTGATTGTTCTTGAAGGACAACATAGCGCACACACACACGGTGATCAAGATACGTCTTTGAGAGAAGGCGACTGGACTTCCGAGAAGTCCAAGACTAGGCCGAGAGGGAAGTCTCGTCCTACCTATAGGGGATCGAGGGGAGCTACGGTGAACCGAGATTGCAAATCCGAGAGACTGAGTGTTAGAGGATAGGCTATTACAAACAAGGCGTTGTGTAACTGTAAGTCCACGAATAGCTCTAAACTCGTAATAAGATTTGTGTCCCTTCTAAGTTGTGGGAAACCCTCCAGAGTAGGCGAGGCCGAACTGGGTTATCATATCGTGTGTGCTCCTGTTTGTTCTGTTTTTGGTACTGTCTGCTAAGGTGTTCCAGTCTCTGTTTAAACACAACCTGAAACTGTTCAACAAGTGTTCGAGACGCAGTTCGAACACCATCTAGAACTCGTCTTGACTAAGACAAGTAGATTTCAAAAATGCTAGTTTTACGACAAGGACTCCCCACGTTTATGCAGTGAAAGTTGGTAAACATCAGTGAGTTACTTGATTCGAACCAATAGCGCCGAAAGGGTGAAGTTCGTAGTTTAAGGTACAATTCCAATTTGAACCAATAGCTCCGAAAGGGTGAGGTTCTTACTTGGATTGTCCAGCTATTTTCCAATCAATATAGGCAAATCCTCACATGCTAGTTATTAAACTCGATTCTAATGTTGGGTAAGTGAAGTAGTTCCCCGAAATACTTCTCTAAATTTGTTAAAACTTTTTTTACTTACTTGTTTATTTTAAATTATAAAACTAAACAAACAATCGTTTCCGACTAGGATAAATACGAGCATCACCTTACATAGTGCACAAGTTTACAATTGCTCCCTTGGACGATCCGGTTCTTACCGGCATTCAAATTATTTTTGACACTCAAAATACTACACGTCAAAATGGCGCCGTTGCCGGGGAGCAACGCATTAACTTGTCATTAGCCTAGATTGTGTGGATATCTCGACTAGTCTTGTACATTATTGTACACTTGAATCCTCCAATTCTAACTCATATCCCTTACAAACTTTTGTTCTTTTTGTTTTTCGAGGATGTATTCATGCAATCAACAAGTCGAGTACGATGAAGGATACAACAAAGAGGAGGAGCAATAAATTCTTATTGGAAAGAACATGGTTACCCAAAAAAATATTACACTCCAAATTTGGATGACCAAGAAGAGGAGCAACACAACTATTATTGGAGAGATAGCTGCAATTCAACACATCCATACTCTCCAAATTGGGATAATAGCCAATGCTCGTTGATAGACAATTCCTACCCTCAATATCATTTGAATCCTCAACCTAATGGTGGACTGTCGAACATGGAAATTCTAGCCATGATTCAAGCTTACCAAGCCAAAGCCGCTCAAGACAACTTAGTGATGCTCCAATCAATTCAAGCCCTTACCCAACTATTGGACGACATGGCCACTCACAAAAAATGTTGGTGACCCAAATGGCGCAACGAGAAATTGCGAATGGGAACCTGGATGAGGAAGAAGAGGTCTCCGAAGAAGAAGTCCTTGGATCTAGTGACGATGAATTATCAAATGACTCTTTTGAAATGCCTGACGAAGCTATCAATGAGTTAGAATTGTAGGATTCAAGTGTACAATAATGTACTTTTCGGACACTTTCACCTCCACGAATGGTAGGTGAGTTTGAATGTGAGCTTTAATCTAATGATGGCGATGAAATAGAGCAAGAGAACATTGAGCTAGAAGGATTTGGAATGTATGAAGACTTTGTTGTCGTATACATGGATGCTACAAGAGAGCAACCTCACAGAAAAGAGAATGCAAGTTTTGAGAGGTAATTGGAGGATTGGACACCCAAAGTTGTTATTGAGAAACTCAAGGAGGGTGTGCTCATCAAGCTCGAGATAAGGTTTGAAGACCCGTTCTTCATCACGTCGCCTCGAGAATTTTAGAGTTTCCTACCACATTTGCAAAATCATTAGAAAGGGGAATCATACTTTTGAAGGGGTTGAACTCACAACCGAATGTCCACCGTAGACTTGAATGACGGAAATTCAAATGGGATTTGAAGGTGGATTGATGGCTCAAGTATCTAGAGCCCCGCGAGAAGTTAGCCAAGCAAAGAATTTCTTGCAAGCAAATCCATGGGGCGCTTTGCTAGTCTCGCCAAGACGTTAAACTAGGTCTTCGAGGGAAGTAAAACCATTTGTGAGATGCCTTATCAAATTTATTTTGCACTCTTATCATCACCCACTAGACACTTTTGATTTAAGTGTGGAGTTCCCTACTATGATATGCATTATACTTGTGACATGTTCTAATAATTTCTATTTAGTGGTCACTTGTTTGTTATACATATTGAATGTCATATGCGGGAAAGGAATGAGCAAACCAAGAATGACACTCTTTGAGCTACAATTTCAGGGAAGTCTCATGCACTACACTTTTTATTTCTATATATTTGTCGGTTAGGGACTAAGCTTCATTTTAAGTGTAGAGTGGGTGTGTAGTGCATTCTATTGAAATTATCCATGTCTAGGCACTTGCACATTTTATGCGCTAGCTTACATTTGAGTACTCAAATTTCCAAGGCATTCGCATAACCCCATTACTGACCTATCTACTTTCTTTGCGAACGACTTGATTTTGAATCTAAGACCACCATGACTTTTATGAGTGCATAATTCCTAGGCGTCAATGTTGTTATTATCTATTGTTTATCTAATGATTTAGGCAACCTTTTTGCATCACTTCAACATTGAATTAGCAAGCATGAAAATACTTCTCTTCTCTTAGAAAACCTAGTCATTGCTCTTAGGTCATCTCTATTCCTTCATATTGTATCCACATACCATTAATATCTTTAGTACATTGCCGAATCTTAAGTGTGGAGTCAATAAGGGTGAAAAAATGACTTCAAAAAGACAAGTATGGTATTATTGGTGGCTCGAAATAATGCACTTGCATTTAGTTATTGTTTCTTCGGGACAAACAAACTCTAAGTGTGGATTGTTTTGATGAGCATAAATTTGTACTATATTTATGCTCCACATTTAGTCGATTTTTGATCATCCGCCTGACTTATATGAGCTCTCACTTTTTGTTTTGATGTTTTTAGGTGAAAAAAATATCCACGGCGAAATAAAGTGTTTATTGAGAATTTGGGCAAAACCAGTCCAAAAATAGGCGGATTCACATCCCTACTTGTCGCGCACGCCATAGCTCATAATGTGTCCAAATACATTAATCTTTGGCTTGTTGGAAAGATGCAATGAAGGGCTACAACTTTGTAGTTTGGACTAAGAACTGATTCAGTTGTTAATAGGGTCAAAATTGGAGCCAAAGAGCCTATCTCACTACGCGCCAGTATTGCCCGTGTCGGCTATTTAAGTGACACTGGTGATACTGACCAGATAATTTCAGTTCTCTGGTTTTTCTCGTGTCACCTAACAGGTGACACTATACTACTGACACTACCAGACGGGCAAAAACGCAATTTTGGCTAAGTTTTCAAAAAATGCGAAGAGGAAGATTTTAACAAAAGAAAAAAAGGAGTCTTCAGCCGCAATTCTAGACATCAAAATTCCATATGCGCCTACACACTTGGAAATGACAAAAAATAGAGAAGGGGAACAAGAACGCAAGGATTTGCGATCGGATCAAGGATTGAGATTGAAGGGAGCTATCAACATCAATTTGAAGGGTAATACACTTGTTTTTTTGGGGGTTATTTTTCACCTTTATTGACTCCAAACTTAAGATTTGACAATGTACTACAGATATAAATAGTGTATGCATACATTATGAAAATACCTACAAAAATGCATCGTCCGTCAAAATGGGAATTTCGAGCCACTCAAGAATTTGCTGAATTTCGTGCATCATCTAGCTGGTCAGAATGCAAGGCACAGATGTGCGATGTGCATACAATATCAGGTGGCTTCACCATGCACGGGTGATGAGCATCTTCTTAAATATTAAAATTGACCACCTTGTCCTCAAATGAAAGTGACATCAATCCTTCTCCAACGTTAATCTTGGCTTTGATGGTCAAGAGAAATGGGCGCCCTAGGATGAGTGATGGGGGGGTCCTCGTTTCTAGCGTCTCCCATTTGCAAAACATAAAAGTCTGTAGGAACAACAAGATCTTCTACATGAAGGGTTAGATTCTCGAGTAAATCGACAGGACGAACACAAGACTTGTCACCTAATTCTACCACAAGTCTGGTAGCTTCTGTGGACTAAGTCTCAAGGAACAGTACAAAGAGTATGTCATAACATTAATGGAAGCTCCTAGGTAAATTAAACAATGATGAATGAGCAGCTTACCAACCCCGCATGTGGCCGTGAAGGAACATGGGTCCTGACACTTTCCTGGTGGTTCCTTTTACTTCTCAACTAGTGCATGCTCCACGTTGGCTTTTCTAGCTCATGTTGCGCTTCCAATTTATCTTCTAGGTCACCCATATCGATTATACGCTCAAGAGCTTTCACTTGCACAGATAGAGGTAATGGAGAATCAATCTTAGAATTTTTGGCAAATAGACCAGCGCCCGCTTTGCACGTTAGACCCGTGCCAGTTGTGCACTTTACAGCCGCGCCCACTTCACACATTAGCTCATCGCTAATGTGCACATGGGGCGCAGATCTCTCGGATTCAGGCTCCTTTTCGCTGTTGTTTACTTCTGATTCATGTATCACGACCAATGCGCTAACGTTCCCTCTCGGGTTAGGCACTGTCTGCAATGGTAGCTTCCCAGATCATTCCTCTGTTCATAAACTACACTAGCTATCTAGGACATCTGTTTTGACAATTCTGTAATAGCTCCGTCTGTTCTTATCGGGTTTTGATATACAGTTGCGGCTAGCTGCTGGGTACTTGCTGCCAGATCATTCACCACATCTTCCAAAGACTTGCTAGAATTCTGGTTATTATTATTCCCCTGCTAATGGAGGTATGGTGGATGGTAGTACTACTGCTGTTGCTATGACTATTGAGGTGCAGCCTGCTAAGCTGACTCTTAAGAAACACCATTGTCATTCCTCCAGCTGAACCCGTTGGCTGCCAACCTGAATTGTCTCTGAAGTGCATTATTATTGTAATTTTGAAATCCACATACTGCATCGACATCAACATGTGCTTCTTCCATCACCTTCTTCATCATCTCCCTCATCTCCTTCAACTCTTCATCCACTTTAACATATGAAGCCTCAGTGATGAGTCGTATTTATACGACTTGTCGGACTAACTAATCCCATTTATTTTTATACTTTTATAAGCAAACATTTACTTTTATATGATTTTGCATTTCAGATGTTTCGAGAGCTCTAGGAGAAAATACGCATAAAAGATAGCATTTCGGTGTCAAAAACATCCCATGGCAGACCTTTGAAGCTATTACGGAGTGCTGGGAACAAATGAAAAATCCGATGGAGACAAACTACATGTCGCTGCGTAGCTAATTCAATTTCCTAGAACTCTCTAGTTCACACCAAGGGCAATCGATGTTCTTTAGAAGATCAAATTGAGAGTCGAAGTCGAATCGCAGCGATGAGTAGTGAGTACCGCGCCCTAAGGCAATTTTAAACACCGCATCCTAATGCAATTTAAAGTAGAACACTGTAGCTAAAATGCTCTTTGGGCGCGGTTGTAAAATACTCACATGGAGTGGCGATGATATCATCAGAGTGCAATGATGATGTCAGCAGATCTGAAATTTGGAAATCAGGCCCCTAAACAGATTTGGAAGCCAATCAAAAGTATATATTAGGGTTTTGGAGAAATAAATCATTCATTTGAAGACAGCTCGATCGAGAGAAGACGGATGACGGGAAGCTTTCGACAAGAGAAAAGAGATTTTTCTACTTTCATTCAATAAAAAACTACTTGTGTTTTACTTTGATGGATATGAGTAGCTAAACTCCTATTTCAGTTTAGGGTTTTTTTCTTTTGACAATATGTTTTGAGACTTTTTACTTAATGCTTTTTTTCCGTTTCACTAGTTCTTACACTATATCTCAAGGATTGAATTGTTAAGCTATGTGGAAACTTTGCCGTAAAGCTTAGCTTTAGAACCATTCATTACCGTTAATACTTGTTGGGTACTTTGCCGTAAAGACATGTAGTAACACCAAGATTCGATTATATCTTTGCCGGATTATTGTGTTTAGGAGAATTAGAAGTCCAATACCTTTGACGGATTAGGTTGTGGTGTATCACATTTGTCGGAATACTTTAGGTTATTACCTTTATTGGAATAACCACACTTAGAAACTTGAAATTTGATTATTAGCTGTCAATGATAAACATGTCACAAGTGAAAACCCTATGCTGAATGTTCTCTCTGATTAAAAACATTTTCTCGTATTTAAAAACCCCCATCTTTAATTGTTTATAGATACATCTTCAATAACCAGCACTCTAGGGTTCAACCCTTTAAAAACCCTATGCTGAATGTTCTCGCTACACTAGTGTTTTGCACGAAAAATAAAATAAAATAAATTTGACACATCAGACGTCGCGCATCAACTTTTGGGGTAAGTTTTCGACAAGAGAGAAGAAATTTTTGTACTTTCATTCAATCAAAAAATACTTGTGTTTTACTTTCATGGATATGAGTAGCTAAACTCCTATTTCATTTTAGGGTATGTTCTTTGTGACAATATATTTTGAGACTTTTTACTTAATGCAATATTTCGTTTCACTATTTCTTGCTCTTTATCTCAAGGGCTGAATTGTTATGCTAAGTAGAAACTTTTCCGTAAAGCTTAGCTAAACAACAATTCCCTATCCTTAATACTTGTTGGATACTTTGCCGTAAAGACAAGTAGTAACACCTAGATTCGATAATAACTTTGTCGGATTATTGTGTTTAAGAGAACTAGAAGCCTTTGCCAAATTAGGTTGTGGTGTATCACCTTTGTCGGGATACTTTAGGTTATTACCTTTGTCAGAATAACCACACTTAGAAATTTGAAATTTGATTAATAGATGTCTATGATAAACATGTCACAAGTGAAAACCCTAGGCTGAATATTCTCTATGATTAAAAACCTTTTCTCGTATTTTTCTAGTGCTCTTAAATCGCTTACAATCCCCCTCTTTAATTGTTTATAGATACTGCTTCAACAACTACCTCTTTTTGGTTTGACCCAGGTTGCCGCTACACTAGTTGTTCACGGGAAAATAAACATAAATTAAATTTGATGCGTCAGACATTTCTGGTTCTACCAACGTCCTCTCGAAGGCCGACTGTCTCTCTGAACCTCGCATTCTCAGCTATTTCAATTATCAACTTTCGAACTCCTGCTGGAGATAGATTCATGACTAGCTGAAGCATCAAGCAACATCTCGTCTAGCGGCCTCAATTCATCGAGTAGATACTCGATCACCAATTTCTCTGTCACTCCTAAGTTTCAGCAGCTCTGGTCTAGTGTATTAAACTTCTCCAGATAGTGATACATCGACTCATTCAATCCTTGTCTAATATCTTGTAGTTGTTTACGAACTTGCATGACCTTGGCTGATGGGTAGTACTTATCCAGTAACTTCTTTTGCATTCGATCCCATGTTCTGATGCTACATGAGGGAAGTGACAGAAACCAAGATTTAGCCAACTCAATTAAAGACATATGAAAAGCCTTGAGTTTGACGTTCTCCACTGTGACCCCATAGGATCTAAGAGTCTGGCAGATGCTATGAAAACCCATTGACCTTGCCCAATGACAAGATTGCAGGCACATCCAAAGAAGAGATTAACCTCGGGTGCGAGGACTTAGAGTCTCTTTATGGCGCGGTGCACATTGACTTGCCTAACCATTTTTCAAATTCTGACCCCTGCTTCCATTTTATGTGCAGGTAAGAGCTCCTAGAGAGCAAGTGATCAACAAGGAGGAAATCGAAGACTATTAGAAGCGATGCATGAGTTAAACCAGCTAGCGATGGTGTACGCACTTGCCAAGAGTTAAGAGGAACCACAAGAAAAGTGTAAGGACGTGCCTTCACAGTCACCTTCGGTGTTGGTAAGTGATGAGCATAAATCTGAGCTATATTTATGCTCCACATTTAGTTGATTACCGATCATTTTTCTTATTTTTATAAGCTCTCACTGTGTGTTTTGGTGTTTTTAGATGACAAAAAGATGCCATAGCAAAATAAAGTGTTTTTGGGAATTTTGGCAAAAATAGTGCAGAAATAAGAGGATTGACATCCCTACTTGTCGCGCATGCCCAAACCTCATACAATGTCCAAATGCGTTGATCTTTGGATTGTTGGAAATCTGAGATGAAGGGCTACAACTTTGTAGTTTGGACCAAGAGCAAATTAAGTTGTTAAAGGGGCCAAAAATTGGAGCCAAAAGTCCTATATCACTATGCGCATATATCACCCGTGTCGCCTATTTAAGTGATACGGGTGATACTTGCCAGGAAAAATCAGCTCTCTGGTTTTTCTTGTGTCACTTTTAGGTGATACTAGTGATACGACTGACACAAGCTAGATGGGCAAAAACCCCATTGTGGCCAAGTTTTGAAAAAATGCGAAATGACAGATTTTAAACAAAAGAAAGAAAAGGGTTTTCAGCGGCCATTGATCATCACCAGAATCTCCACATACACACACGCACTTGGAGACGACGGAAAAGAGAGAAGGGGACTCAAAAACGCAAGGATTTTGATCGGATCGAAGATTTGAAGGGATTATCGACATCAATTCAAAGGGTGTAGTAATTCTTTTTTCTCTTGTAATCTTTGTTTCGAACAAAACATGACTTGTATTTCCATGATGATGGATAGTGAGTAGTGACCCATATTTTGGGTCCTACGAAGCTTACTCGACTATGAATCGTTTAATATATTAATCGTTGCATGTTTTGGATTGGTTTACATGATTTGTATTTTACTTAGTGCCTAAACCCAGCGATGCATACTAGGTGTTTGAGAAAATTCCTAAGTGTATAGCTTTGAGACGTTAATCCAATAGCGCCGAAAGGGTGAGGCTAAACGTCAGACTATTAAGTAAAATACACGTTACGAACTCGGTGACTACGAGAGTGGCCCGGGATTGTAATGGGAAAGTCTAGGATTATGACAAGGACTCCCCATGTTTTTGCAACGAGAGTTGGTAAACATCAGCGAGTTACTTGATTCGAACCAATAGCGCCGAAAGGGTGAGATTCGTAGTTTAAGGTACAATTCCAATTTGAACCAATAGCGTCGAATGGGTGAGGTTCTTACTTGGATTGTGCGGCTATTTTCCAATCAATATAGGCAAATTCTTGCATGCTAGTTAATAAACACGATTCTAATGTTGGGTAAGTGAGTAGTTACCCGGAATACTTCTCGAAGTTTGTTGAAACCTTTTCTTATTTTTGTTTATTTTGAATTATAAAACCAAACAAAACACTCGATTTTGACTAGGATAAATAGAAGCTCAACCTTACATAGTGCATAAGTTTACACTTGCTCCCTTGGACGATCCGGTTCTTACCGGCTTTATAAATTGTTTTTGACGCACAAAATACCACACGTCAGTAAGGCGCTTTTTCATCTTTGTCTAATTGACTTGGGTGCTGCTATTAATGCCATACCGTACTCTTTATATTGTTCCTTGAACCTAGGTCCATTGAAACCGCCTAAGCTTATGGTAGAACTTGGGGATAAGTCACGTTTTAGTCCAGTTGGTTCGCTAGAGGATCTAACCCTACGTGTAGGAGATATTGTTGTTCCTGCAGACCTTTATTGTCACAAGATCAAAACCCTAAACTGGAACGGAATTTAGCTACTCATATCCATGAAAATAAAACACAAATATTTATGAATGATGAAAAGTAAAAAAATCTCTTCTCTCATCGAAAGCTTTGCGTTCTTCATCTTCTCTAGAGCTGTTGTTGAATGCTTGAGTGAATGAATATTCAATGATTGAGAATCATAATAGAACCAAAATTATATGATGCTAGGGTTCCAAATCTATTTTTGGGCCTAATTTCAAAATTTCGGATATACTGACATCATCATTACCCACCGCTGATGTCATCTGTCGCACCCTGTGTTGACGTTACCGTCACGCCCATCGTTGACATTAGCAATGCGCTAATGTCTTCACTGGGCTTGGTACCCACTGACTTGGTTTTTTTCTTTCTGTGTAGCATTTCTAAATCGGCTCTTGATTCGACCATTCAAAAGACCTCGGCTGCTCTCGGTGTAAACTAGAGAGTTGTAGAAATTTGAGTTAGCTACGCATCAACGTGTAGCTCATAATTTTTGGACCACTCGTTAACACCCAGCACTCCATCAAATCTCTAAAGGTCTGATCTGATATTATGGCAATTTTGGCACAAAACGCCGTCTTTAACTGCGTATTTTTTCCTAGAGCTTTCGAAACACTTGAAATACAAAATCATACTAAAAAGTAAATGTTCGCATGTAAAATTGTCGAAATAAATGGGATTAGTTAGTTCGAGGAGTCGTATAAACACGAATCATCACTTAACAAAACAAGTGACGGATGGAAATGAAAATGTAATGCACTCATCCACTCTTCATATGTACATATATACATAAATACATCTAGCTATTCTTTCAAAACTTATTCAAGCATCAACAAACTCACCCATGCCGCTATAGTTATCCAGCCCCATTATACATGAACGACTTTCAAGCATCAAGAAGCTACACATACATACAAGTTAGAAAATATGGAATCAAAATGGACATTTCCACACAAAACTTGCTTAGTTACCTCCAAAACGTGTGAATTTTAGATGAATATCTCACCAACAATACTCAGAGAATGCTAGTCATGGAGATTCACGAAAGATGTTCTTTGACAGATAGAACCTCAACCAGTTGATCTACTAAGGAAAGTGAGTAAATTTGAATGGCAGGGTTGTACTGGTGCCTTCTGTATTTCATTTAAATGCTTCACGTTTACGCGACATGATCCTGTCCACTTGAACTTATATTTTTGACGGTTAAGTTAATTTACTTTCAGTTAATTTCAGTTAATGTCAGTTAATATAATTTCAGTTAAGTTAAGTTAAGTTCGATTTAAATTGATTTTTTCATCAATTCCATCAACATCATCATCAACATCAACATCATCATCAACATCAACATCATCATCAACATCATCATCATCATTATCATGATCATCCTCATCAACATCATCGTCATCATCATCATCATCGTCGTCATCGTCATCGTCATCGTCATCATCATTATCATCACCTGAGTTCATCACATCATCATCAGCATCAATATCATCATATCATCATCATATCATATCATATCATTATCATCATCATCATATCATCATATCATCATATCATCATCACATCATCATCATCATATCATCATCATCATTATCATTATATCATCATCATCGTCATTGTTATCATCATCATATCATCATCATCATATCATTATCATCATCATCATCATCATCATTATCATCATCATCATATCATCATTATCGTCATTGTTATCATCATTGTTATCATCATCATATCATCATCATCATCATATCATTATCATCATCATCATCATTATCATCATCATCATATCATCATCATCATGTCATCATCACCATATCATCATCATCAACATCAACATCATCATCATCATATCATAATACCATCATCATCATCATATCATCATTGTCATATCATCATCATCATAATATCATAGCATCATCATCAACAACATCATCATATCATCATCATCATAATATCATAGCATCATCATCAACAACAGCATCATATCATCATCATCATCATTATATCATAATATCATTATCATTATCATCATCATATCATCATTATATCATCATCATCATATCATCATCATCATCAACATCATCATATCATCATGATAATGATGATGATATGATGATGTTGATGATGATGATAATGATATGATGATAATGATGATGATGATATGATGATGTTGATGATGATGATATGATGATGATATGATATGAGGATGATTGTATGATGATATGATGTTGGTATGATGATGAGGATGATATGATGGTGATGATGCTGATGATATGATGATGATATGATGATAATGATGATGATAATGATGTGACGATGATGATTTGATGATATTGATGATGGTGATGAATTTATGGTGATGATGATATGATGATGTTGTTGTTGGTGATGATGATGATATGATGATGATATGATATGAGGATGATTGTATGATGATATGATGTTGGTATGATGATGATGATATGATGCTGATGATGCTGATGATATGATGATAATGATGATGATAATGATGTGACGATGATGATATGATGATATTGATGATGGTGATGAATTTATGGTGATGATGATATGATGATGTTGTTGTTGGTGATGATGATGATATGAAAATTATATTTTGTGGTTGATGTCAAAGTTAAGTTATGTTTCAGTTAAGTTTTAGTTCAACTGGACATGCCCATATTATGGGAAAGTTTTTGCTCAAGAAGCAAATGGTAGGTCGCCGTCTTCAATACAAACTTAATTTTCGTCGTAGACTTGTAGTTCAATACCCCAAGCTGATGTGACCATCAATTTTTCTGTATTACGAGACATACATTGAGTAGTCGCTTAAATTAAGTCGCATCAAACTGTTAAAGGGACATAATTGACGAGTCTTAAACATTAGTCTCATGATTATATTCAAGGGACATAAAATAGATATCATGTCAACCAAAGTCGCATGAACAATATTAAGGGACAACATTTTATGTGTCGCGTAAACAATTGTCGCATAACAATGTTATTGCGACAAACCAATGATTGCCCAACTAGGATTGAGGGAATGATGTAGTTGAACGAGCTTAAGAAGTTGTGCCTTGAGGCTTATGAGCGCTAGTCAAACTACAAGGCGCGCAATAAGCTCTATCACGACAAGTTCATTCTCCAATGAACATTTGAGATTGGTCAGCAGAAATTTTATAATGCATGGTAAATTACGTTCGAGATGGAAACGTCCCTACACAGTGGTGATTGTTTTCAACCACGGCGCATTAAAGTTGGAAAACCCAAGAAGTGGAGACTGTTTCAAGGTAAAATAACTAGTTAAGCACTAATAGGGCGAGAGAGAGCAACCGATTAAGGATTTTTAGCTCGTCAAATCTCCAACCATCACATAAATGAGGTACCGTTGAGCCAACGACGTAAAACAAAGGTGTTGTTCAGGAGGCAATCCAAAGTTTTTGAGTTTATTTTGAGTTTTTGTGCGTGTGATCGTGTGACGCATCAAATTTAATTATTTATTTTTCCTGCTAAAAGCTAATGACTTAGTGTAGCGGTAAGCAGGGTCGAACCCAAGAGAGCTGGTTATTGAAGTTGTATCTAAAAGAAATCAAAGGGGGGGGGGGGGTTAAGTGATTGTTTGTGAGTGCACAAGAGAAAAAAATGTGAGAAAGGTTTTCAATCAGAGAGAATATTCAGCTTAGGGTTTCTATTGTGATACATTTTTCATTGACTGCTAATAATCAAATCTCAAGTTTCTAAATGTGGTTATTCCGGCAAAGGTAATACCCCTAAGTATCCCGGCAAAGGTGATACACCACAATTCAACCCAGTAAAGGTGTTAATCTTCTAGTTCTCCTAAACACAATAATCCGGCAAATGTATTACTTTGTTTAGGTGTTACTACTTATTTTTACGGCAACGTATCAAATAAGTATTAACGGTAGGGATTGATTGTTGGGCAAAGCTTTTCGGCAAAGTATCCACTTAGCTTTACAATTGAATCCTTGAAATAAAACACAAGAACTGGAGAAACAAGAAATTGCATTAAGTAAAAATCTCAAAACGTTTGTCACAATGAACGAAACCCTAAACTAAATAATTTTGGGAATGAAAGTAGTGGTAAATTCTTCTCTTCATCAAAAGCTTCGCGTTCTTCTCCAGAGCCGTCGTGTTGATTCTTCAAGGTATGAATGAATAGAAACCTTTCTCCAAGCCCTTATTTTTATGTTGACTGGTTTCCAAATCTGTTTTTTGCCCAAATTTCCAATTCTCAGATCTGCTGATGTCATTAGCCCCGCCCAGCGTAGACGTTAACATCGCGCCGAGTGTTGACGTTAGCAATGTGCTAATGTCTTCTATGGGCGTGACCTACATTGTTTCAGTCTCCCCTTTCTACGCGTTAGTTCTAACTTCGACTCTTGATTTGAACATCCAAATGACCTCGGTTGCTCTCGTTGTGAACTAGAGATTTGTAGGGAATTGAGTCAGCTATGCATCGACATGTAGCTCATATTTTGTTGATCACTCATAAATTCCCAGCATTCTCTCGAACCTCCAAAGTTCTGATTTGCATATGTGTTGTTTTTTACACGAAGTAGTGTCTTTTATGCGCGTTTCCTCTTAGAACTTCCGAAACACCTGAAATGCAAAACCATGCTAAAAAGTAAATGTTCGCATATAAAAGTGTCTAAATAAGTGGGATTAGTTATTTCGACGAGTCGTATAATTACGAATCCTCAAACCACCCCACAAAACTTGTTCTTCCCGAACAAGAAAAATCATAAAAGGAAAACAAATTTAACACCACAATTTCCACGACGTGCTTGATAAATGCTACATAAATATGAGATGCTAGTATAAATTCAGCTTTTATAAGCATAACTCAATCGTTACTCACATCATCATGGTTAACATATAATTAATGGGAGATAGCCCTCTTTAGACCCATGATCTGCATTCGTTGTCCCGAATTCTAGCTATATGGTTATACTTCATTACTTTTTATGGCACATGATTCATTCAAGCCTGCAGGTTTAGAGCTTTTCTTTTCTTCTTTTATTGGACAACTTTTGATGTAGTGAACTTCTTTGACCTTTGGCCCTTGTTTATGAATGAGGTGCTTCACTCTTTTTTTATTAATAAAACTTCACAACTTGGCTTATTTTTTCTTGTGCTTTGCTCCTTAATTGTGAACTGGCTTGTCCTTTTTCTTCTGAGAGAGGTCCAATCATCACCCACAAGCATATTGAAATACCTCCTCGCTTTTTCTCATCAACACCCTTTTTGACGTGAGTCAAGATGGGGGTCACCACCTTTTCCCGATTACTTCGTACTATAGATAGGACGGTCTGTTATCCCGTCCCGCCTACTTACATTAACGTTGCAGCGGCGGAGCAAACTCGAAGGGCTATCTTCCACTAAATCCTTATAACCATACAGTTAGGAATTCGGTCTTTTGAATGCTTTGTCAAGTCTCTCTAGGACGTTTCTATCAACTCCACATCCTTGTTTATCTCAACTCAAAAGACACTTAGTGGGTTAAATTCACATGTAGTTGCACAAATCTGTTTCGCCAGAAAAATACATACTCATAGTTTGCATCATAAATTTTGCATACTCATAATTCAATACTGCAATATCCAAGAAAAAGAGAGAAATTCCACTAACTTTATTCAAAAAAATTTCAAAGAAACGTTTAGACACGGTGCAAATGCATGAAAATAAATGTGCAGACACAACTGACAAACTGACTCGATGACTGACTCTCCCCACCCCACACTTTTGAACCAAGATGTGTCCTCACGTCACGACTTTAGTTCAAAGATACAAACAATGCAGACACAACAAAAAGAGAAAGAAAGAAAATAAAAACAAACAGGTACTCCCCTAGTCAGAGTCTGAAGGTGATGCCTGATGTGGACTGGCAAACTCCGGGGCAATAGGGTCTCCGAACTGCCATCTTGGTGGCCTAGCACTGGCTGGGTCCTTGGGGGCAAAAGATACTGCAATGTCATGCCATATGAAAAGCCATGTCTAACTGCTGCCTAGAAAGTATAGCTGCTGGTGGCTCTGGCTATGGCTCTGGTGCTCTGGCACTACTATGTCGAGCTGTGGAGGACTCTGCTCTCTCCCAAATCTGGCGTCGGCGAGTAGGTGCAGAAGAGGACTCAGCTCCACCCTCAGTCGTAGTATGGCGGCACCTCTTTGTGGGCATATGGTTGTGGTACTGCGGGTCCTCATGATAAACTCACGCGTACTGTTCTCTCTTGGGTGGAAGCCTACAAACAGCATATGCATGCGATAAGAAGTCTATGACATAGTAAGCTGAAGGGATGCGCTAATGAGAAGCTAAGATTATACGACGCAGTATGTGAGTGATCATCCCTCCACATGCAACTAGTCTTGTCGAGGGGCGATGCTTCCAGAAATGGCATGCCAGGGGGAAGAAATTGACCGGCCGTCCAAGCAAATCATATCGGGATAAGTTACCTTGTCGCCCCCGTTATCCCTATCAAACAGTGTGCCTCCAGCACCTTTTGTAGATAAAATAAGGCGGGGTCCCGAAGATCAATAACCTTAGAGTTAGATGGCATAAATCGACCGTCGTTATATAATTTGAGCCTCTTCTAGGCATCACACATTCGCACTTCATTTCAAAAAAAATCCCCATCTGTTGGCAAACCGAATACTTCCTTCACTTGAGTAGGGAGAATGTGGTGAAACTGCCTTCTGTGCCTATAGCGAATTCCCTCATAATCCTGTCTCCACATGTAGTTGAAAGATGCCTAGAATTTACATGTATCTTCTACGTCCGTGACATAGCCGAGGGAAAGAAGTCCTGGCCATCCACTAAACTATAATATATCTCGAACCCGATCCTCAAATCCACTGTTACTCAGAAATTTGGCCTCAACAAATCTGCTCGGCTTTTGTGGTCGGGCCTTAAGTGCAACATACAACTCCTCAAACATCAGCTCTTCTGGATCCATATCAAATCTCAGCTCAAAATCGAAGAAAACTCACTGGAAACAAATCGGTCAACGCTAGTCAGCCTGTATCGCGCCCACTTCACACTTTACCTTGTCGCGTCCTGCCTTGACATTAAATAATGTTTGCACAAAGCGCGGCTAGCTAATGTTAACGCTGGGCACGCGGAACCTGCAGATTGATTCCTCCGGTTGGAACTCCAACTTTCAATCTCAAACTCCTTATAAATTCAATCAAAAGTGATCCCAAACCACTGTAATCTAGTAACGAGCATGCAAACCACTTCCAATCCAACTGATTGTAGTTATAAATTTGATTTTCCGAGCAAGAATACCAAACCCCAGAATTACCTCAAATTGAAACGACGGGATGTTTTAAACTGAGATCCAGCTCTGTGGTGGTGCGGTGATAATGACCAATGATCTTTGTCCGAAATCCCCATAATTGATAGATCAATTTGGCAAAGTTGGGTAGAGGCGATGGTTGGTTCCGTCGAGGTCGGGTGCATGAGAAGAGTGCCGAGGAGAGAGACTGAATATTGGGTTGTACTCAGTCAATTCATTACCGCGCTCAGTGTATAGATTAGTGGCACGGTCAACCCCTTAATGTCCTCATAGGGCATGACGCTAATGTCAAGTCTAGGAGCGATTCTAATGTCAATGCTCGATGCGAACTGCACTGGAGTGGACCTGTTTTTAACCTGCAAAAGAACTTCTTTCTCGAAAAACAAAGTAGAAACTAGCTCAAGTCAACTATCTAGACTAACAAAATAAGACAAAACTCTGACTCAAGACAACAAAATAAAACGCAAAAAATAATCATCGGGTTGCCTCTCGCACAGTGCCTTTTTTACGTCATTGGCTCGACGGTACCTCATTTATGTGTCAATTTGAGGCTCGGAGAGTTCGAACTCCTACACAGGCTGTTCAATCGCTCCATGGTAGTGCTTTACCCATTGTCCATTGACCTTGAAACGGTCTCCACTCTTCGGGTTTTCCAGCTCAAGTGCACCGTGGTTAAAAAGCGTGGTCACTATGTAAGGACATGTCCATCTAGAACGCAATTTACCAGGTATTAGCTATAATCGTGATTAAAATAAAAGTACATGCTGACCAATTTTGAAGGTACGTCGTAGAATGAACTTGTTGTGATATAGCTTGGTTCGCGCCTTGTAGTCTGATTGGCTCTCATAAGCCTCTAGGCACAGCTCCTCAAGCTCATTAAGCTGCAATTTCCTTTCTAAGCCAGCTTTTTGCAGGTTAAGGTTGCACGTTTTCAGCACCCAAAAGGCCTTGTGCTCCAGCTCGACCGGGAGCTGACATGCCTTCCCGTACACCAACCGAAAAGTGAAGTGCCTATCGATGTTGTGTAAGCTATTTTGTAAGCCCACAGTGCATCACCTAATCTCTGACTCCAGTACTTTCTAGTCAGTTTCACCATCTTCTCCAGAATCTCCTTGATTTCCCGATTAGAAATGTCTGCTTGTCCATTTGTCTGGGGGTGTACATGGTACTGCTTTAATGTAGCAGCCATCACTCTATTACAAAAGTGTGTGCCTTGGTCACTTATTATGGCTTTAAGCACTCCATATCTGTAAAAAATGTTAGTACGAAGAAAATCCACAACAGTTTTAGTGTCATCGCATCTAGTAGCCTTAGCCTCTACCCACTTAGACACATAATACACTGCAACAAGAATATATAAATAGCCAAACGATGCAAGAAAAGGACCCATAAAATATATCCCCCATTTATCAAAAACCTCATCAATAATAATAGGCCTTTGGGGCATCTCATTCCTAGCAGAAATATTGCCTACTCTTTGACATCTAGCACAACTCTTACAGTGTTCATAGGCATCTCTAAAAACATGTTGCCAATAAAAACCACTATCTAAAAATTTTCTACTAGTCTTCTTGGGGCCAAAGTAACCACCACATGCATGCGCATGACAGAAACTAACCACAGAAGCAATCTCATCATCAGGAATACACCGCCTAAGTATTTAGTATACACCTATTTTCCACAAATACGTGCCATCTCAAACATAGTATTTTGAGTCATGCTTAAGTTTTAGGCACCGAGCTTTAGAGTAAGAGGATGGATATTTACCTCCGACCAGGTAGTTCACGATGGGAGCATACCATGGTACTTTACCTGTGAGAGCATACAAGTGCTCATACAACAAGCACCATGACAGAATAAAAAAGCAGTAACTGCTCTAGAGCAGAATGATTGAATCACAATTAATCCACCAAATAGAATGTTATAGCAACTTAGGAGAAAATATAATGAACGTGTGAACCAATAGAATGATCAGTGATGTGGTCATAAAAATCTATTTAAGTAAATTTCTATTGATCAATCAATACCTGAAAAGTTTGGCGAACAGGGTGGAAAATGACACTTTGCAAAATAAAAGAAAGAAACAGCTATTAGTCCCAAAAAAATATCATGGTGTATAGGAAACAAAACAAAATACAAAGTGGCCAGTCCAAAAAACGAGCTAGAAAAGATGTCTTTCACTTCAAGTGCCGAGAGACGCATAATCTCGATCATTCTTCCTCTGTTCAAGTTCAAACTTCAACCCCATATCAAATTTCTTCCAACAATAGAATAGAAGACATATCATATTTATATGTAAAGAAAACATGGCTTCGCTCAAATTTACATTTTCATATACAAAGTTGCATATGAGTTGAACACAACAACAACATGGCTTCACTCAAACAGAAGCAGGAGCCATAGAGATCAAGTTCACATAAAATTCCTTATCAACTACAGCACTAGAGACTGCATTTAGAGCTACCTAAACTAACCAGTTCAGAATTAGAAAAGAGCCCTAATAAATTAAGTGTCTATGCAGGAAATCTTAAGTCCACCATATGAACTTATACTATGAGTTTAGATGGAAATGCATACAAGCACCTGCGTCTCTTGGCTTGTTCCAGTAGCAAGAGCTTCAAGTACTCTAATTCTTGATTGGTATTTTTACTCCCGAGACTTGAAAAGGTTGTTTTGCTGTGGTATAGCCAGTAATATTTAAGCATTAAAAACCAATGGCAGGAAATCACTAGAGTTAAAGCATTTACAGCTCATCACCGTTCTCAGGTGTTCCGCTTGAGTTGATATTCTCCGCTCAATCTCCTGCACAACTTTCCTTAACAAAACCGCCACACACTGAGAAAAAGACACAGCAGTAAGTTGTATTAGATCAACAAAATACGATAGCACATTGTAAAGAGCTACGTAATCAAAAGACTAAACAATATGTACATAAGGAATCTCCCCGTTCTTTCTTTTGACACTCTCATCTAGAATCCCATTAACCACGCTGAGGAGTGATTGGGTGGGTGCATTCTGCACACACAATACTGAATTGGAAATAGGTAATAATATTTTAAAGGGATAGACCAAAGATGGGAACTTTATGCCCTTACATCTAAACTATTTGATTTCACCATTTCTGTGATCTTTGCTGCAGGAAGATCAGCAAACCGCCCTTGTTTGAGTTGAAAAACTTCATGGAACTCTGTCCCAACTTGATGCAGCGATGCAGCTGATGATTCTACAGGAGGAAAGGAATTAAAAAGGGGAATCCAAAATACATTATCTAAGGGGGAAAATGATACCTGACATGATCAGATTTAGAGTGCGCAAGGCGCGCTGAAAATTCGACTCAGACATAGATTTTTGTTTGTCTTCCACAATAGGAGATGAAGAATTGCTGGCTTTGTTTCCATATCTTGCAGCAGGATCAGTGAATGGGAAGTTATCCCCACCGGCGATTGGCATGAATTGAACTCTAAGTGTTGACAAGCAATCCAATACAGGCTTCATCGATCCCTGCACTATGTGCAATCATATAAGAAAGTGAAGAACGAGCATACATGTTGGAAATATGATACTGCATTGATCCTTTCCAAATATTTCACAAATTAGAAGAATGGCAAAAAATGGTATACCTGCTCTACTACGCTTCAAAATCCAAATCATTCTCAGCAAAAGAGCCCTCAAACACATCAATTTCTGGCTTCTCAAACTCGCTTCCAGAACCCTCATTCCCATTCGTCAAACCCGACTTCGACTCAGCTCGACCGGAGCTGAAATTAGGGCACGAATCGGACTTCGCAGGTGAGTCTCGGAATAGCCGCAAAGGGTTGAGCTTTAGGAGTCTCCGACTACGGCGCAGGAGCCTGGAGGTATGATGATTCTTCACAACAACTGAGTCGGCGGCGTGGGGTTGGGATATATGATGTTGGGTTTTGGTGCGGGTGCGGACTTTGGTGGAGGAGAGGGAAATTTCCAAGGCGGTGATGTTGGGTTTGGCAGGGGGTTTCCTCACTTATTTGATTATGATCGGGTTGGCTGAGGGCGGAGGTCAAGGAGGCGATTGGGAGAGGGAGACTTGTGCAGGAGAGAAAGAGAGGTTCGTATGGGGAAGAAAAAAAAGCTACAGATTTTATACAAAAAAATAAAAAAAACCTACAACATTGAAGTTGTCGGCACGGAAATGTACGACAATGATACGATGGTTATACGACAATTTTTTGTTGTCGTATATAGTGTTGTCGTATATTTATCGTATACTAGTAGTATGATTTTTTATTGTCGTAGATTTTGTCGTATAGTTGTAGTATGTTTTATACGACAACTTTATATTGTCGTACGTTATTGTCGTATTTTTCAGCCAAAATTTGTAGTGTAATGTACAGTTGTGTGTACTCTTTTTCCTTCACTAGGATTTTCCCACAGGATTTTCCTAGTAAGGTTTTAACGAGGCATAATATTTGTACGAGTCATCCAAAGGGGGAGTGTTATGAATATTGTGTTGGATAACCTTTAGCCCTTCTTCACATGACCATGTCCTTTAGCCTTTCATGTACCCCATAAATTCTTATATTTATTTCTTACATTGATACCTAGTCTATCCATATGTCTATGTACCTCTATATAAAGGGAACATTTATAAAGATCAATGCAATGAGAATCACTCATCCTCTCTACATTTTTTACTCATGTTCATCTTCTATCTTTAAGTTTCCTCTCCATATATCCATAATTTTCACACCAAAAACATTAATTACACACCTCTCATATATTTCATGATAATTTTCATGGATTTATGACATATAACGAGGAGTGATTTATTGATGTTTATAATCATGTGCTTTAGAGGATGATATATATATATCATACACCTCCACGTATAGTAGGAGAATTTTCACAGTGAATTAGTGATGTCTATAATCTCTTACAACGGGATGTGAATTAGTGATGTCTATAATCTCTATTTTAGGAGATGATATTATCCACACGAAAAATGTATTGGACCATCTTTTCACCGACAACAAGAAATGGTAGTCCATGAGTAACATTTATTGTATACATTTTCATCCTCTTCGAGGGATGATTCTAATCATCTCATCATGATAAGTATGTATGATCTGTGTGTACTATCCATTTCGGGGGTTCACATGTATATGTATTCATTTCGAGGGATGTGATGTATATGTATCCAATCCAGAGGATCGAATATATGATGTATATGTATCTACTTCGGGGAGAAGCGATCAAATGAGGCAAGCAAATTAGAATGAGGCAAGTGAGGCACGATCTCAACCACGCATCTAACCCCCCGTGCATTTGTGGCGCGCCAGTGTCCAAATAGTAAACCCACTACCAACAGTAGTGTGAACGCAAATGACGGCTCAACTCACGTGGCTTCGCCACGTGTCACAATGAGTGACCCAGATCGTGCCTCACGTGCCTCATTCTACCAACCCTGCTTCAACCGAGTGCTCCCCCTACTTCGGGGATCAAATATATGATATATATGTATCTACTTTGGGGGATTAAATACATACAATGTATACATGTGACTAAACAATTGTAGGAATACATAGTAACATGAGGTAATCTCAAAATAATAAAGCAAACTAAGTTATTAGTCACATATAAAACTACTAATGTCAATGATTACGAGAACAAGATTATTTAAAACCGTATATGTTATGAACGTGAAATAGATAATTTTCTCTAACACTAGGTTGTTTCGAGATATATCCAAATTGGACTCAATGTTGTTATTATCGCATCATATCATGAATAAAGAACAAAAGGGCTTTAGATATTTGCTTTGAGCGATTCGTACTGATAACGTGTTATAATATGAGAAGAAAAAAATATAAGAAACGTAGGAAAATCGAGCAAACATGTTTCTTTGTTTGGTTTTGACGTGCCGAAAAGTGAATGCAGCTACGAAAATGAATCAGACAAAACTTCCGTGAGAAAACAATGCATGCATGATGTGCGGTAAATTTTCTTTTTAAAAAAAATAAATTTCTCTACAATTAATTTATGAACTAAAAGTGTTTTATTATTTTTTAATATATTTTCAGTCATTATAATTTTATTGTTTGACATTAAAATTAGAAAAAAGATTCAGTGCAAAGGACATATTTTAAAAAAAATTACAAACCACTGACATCCCTTAATTTTGTAATTTGGAAGGATAAGATTTAATCACGTATTAAATGTCGTTTATAGTTAATTTCTCGACTACGAATTATAAAATACTCTTGACGAAAAATGTCATACTTTTGCTTTGTCGGTGACGAATTATAATCCAGTTTTGACGAACTTTGCATTTTGCACCAAAAATATGTTTTGCACCTAATCTTTCCTCATTGATATAAAAACAATATTTTAAAACGAAACTGTTAAATGGGCAAAATGGATTAAACTTGCTAAACGGGTCAAATGGGTTAAACATGTTAAACAACCCTCTTAACCCACTAACTATTAAGAACCCGTTTGTTTAACCTGTTAACATTAACGGATTTTAACAGATTTAACCTGCTAACATTAACGAATATCAACGGATTTGACCCGCTTAACCCACTAAGAGTTTAGAAACCGTCTCCTACCTGCCCGCCCGTTTTACCGCCCCTACCATTTTGTACGAAACCTCAAAAACGAAATTCAATCCTACTTATTTTAAAAATCACGACTTGTTGTATGTATGGATATGAACATGGTCGCCACGTACTAATCTGGGAATGTGTTATTGAAGAAGCGGGTGGGAGATGTATGGTTTATCTATTGATCTAATCCAAGATTGACCAGAATAAGGAACCAGCTAGTCTCAAAATAGGCAACTAGCTAAATATATATTCAGACAAGAACGCCCAACGCTGAAACCTTGACAGCCAATACCTGGAAAAAACTTCAACGTGGGAGCACGAAATGTTTGTGTTTCCTGCTTCTGCATAATTCTCCCTTCATTGCCTGCTTTTAAAAGTGATCTCTAGGACGTACATCTCTCTTTCTCTATATATCTGGCATTCAATCTCTTCTCATTTCACCAGCTAAGACTACGCAAAAATGGTATGCGATTCTTGACGTTTTTCTCAGGCAATAAATTCTTTAATTATAATGCATTTTGGTCTTGAAATCATGTGAACTGTTAACGTGTGATAATGATTAGGCCAATGCGGCATCCGGAATGGCGGTGAACGATGACTGCAAGCTCAAGTTCTTGGAACTGAAAGCCAAGAGAACCCACAGGTTCATTGTGTTCAAGATAGATGAGAAGATCCAGCAAGTGAGGGTGGAAAAGCTGGGTAGCCCTGGGGAGACATACGAGGATTTCTCAGCTAGCTTACCCGCCAACGAGTGCCGTTACGCTGTCTATGATTTCGATTTCATTACAAATGAAAATTGCCAGAGGAGCAAGATCTTCTTTGTCTCCTGGTAATTAATAATATCACATAACATCTAATTAATAATCCTAACGATATATAGCCATCGTCATTATTACTCATAAACATTATGCCTTTTTTGTGTGTTTTCAGGTCTCCTGATACATCAAGAGTGAGGAGCAAGATGCTCTATGCGAGTTCGAAGGACCGGTTCAAGAGAGAGCTGGATGGCATTCAGTTCGAGCTGCAGGCAACAGATCCAAGTGAGATGAGCCTAGACTTAGTCAAGTTGCGCGCCGTCAGCTGAAAGCCTTTGTGCATAACAATCACCATCACACTCCTGCTCTGGGTTAGGAGTCTTGTGTCTTCTTCAACTTTTTTACGTCTTCAAATTGCATGAATTGTCAATAGACATATTTTTTTGAATCTTTGGTTGTAGAAATTATTGTTGTGTGACCCAACAAGGGATGCTCGATTATGGCTAATGTCAGATATAGCATGTCATGATTTACTTTGTACCTGTTACGCAACACTAGAAATGTTGCGTCATATATGAATATTATTGTGATTTCCAAGAACATGAAACATTTACATCAGAAAATAACTACTGCGACTGACAAAAACCCACCAATTTCGACCAACGCGACCTAGCCCAGCACAAATTTCAGCCCTACTAGACATGAACCTTGCAGAGAGTTCAGTACCTAAAAAAACGAACTGGAAGAAAAGAGTCGGAGAAGCGCTCAAAGCGAGAATGCAAACTGAGGAGCATTCGTCATATGTTCATAGAATGATTCCTTTGGCGCACCTAAATATCACTTACGCAGTCTAAGATGACAGAAATAGGGGATGGGCGGCAACTGATGTCCAGCCCCACCGAGAGTCATGAAGATCTTCTTTTGGAATTGTCGGGGCTGGGGGACTTTTTAGAGGGCTAAAAGACAAGGAGTTGGGCAGGGGACGCTGAAATTCTGTTGTCTATTCAAGACCAATTTCAAGTTGTGTTCTACCAGAGACTGGAACACCTTAGCAGACAGTACTGTAAACAGAACAAAATAGGAGCACACACGATATGATACCCAGTTCGGCCTTGCCTACTCTGGGGGCTTCCCACACCCTAAAGGGTCACAAATCTTATTACGAGTTTAGAGCTACAAGTGGACTTACGCTTACACAACACCTTGTTTGTAATAGCCTAGCCTCTAACACTCCGTCTCTCGGATTTGCAATCTCGGTTCACCGCAGCTCACCGTCGATCCCCTGAGTTCAAGACTCCCTCCCGAACTAGCTCGAACTTCTCTCGAAGCTCGGACACTTTCTCTCGAAAGCGTGTCTTGATCACCGTGTGTGTGCGCTTGGTTGTTTTTCAAGATCAGTCTGAACAGCACACTGAACAGACTGTTTCTTCGCCGTTGATATTCCGGTGTGGAATACTCAGCCCGCCGTCGCTCTTCTTCTCTCCAATCTCACGAATGCTCTCGTGTTCATTTCTCTCAGAAAGTGATGCAGATTCTGGACGCCCTAGCCTTCTATTTATATGCTTCGGTGAAGTCCAAATCTATTCCAGATAATCTGTCAAATATTTACGAAATATTCCTAAATATTTGATAGATATCTTATCTCCAATCTTTAGGGAAGATCTCAAGATATCTTCTGCGCCAAGTCTCCTAAACCGACTTCTAATTGATACGAAGATAATGTTTCGAATATTTTAATCTTCTAAGTTCGTGTACCGACTTCAACAGATTGGATCTTCGATCTTTAGAAACTTCCGGTTTAGGAAACATTCTTGCGTCTGCTCCACGCTGTACTTCAGTTCCAGTATGTGGTTGAACTCCTGCTTGAACTCTCTAAAGACGTTTTGCCAAAACCATGCCATTCAAGAGAACATCAATCTCCCCCTTGGCATTTTTGGCAAAACCAAATCAACTAGATCTATCTATCTATCTAGGCTTTAGAGACACTTGAGGGAACATAACTGTCACCTCAAAAATACTCCCATTTTTGCCACAAATTGGCAAGGGGTCCAATCATAGTTCAAACAAAGCGAAAGAAATGTGCCAGAACAAGCACTAAACATAAACACACAAAGTAGCAGAGTTCAAAAGGTGTTCAGACATGGACCTTCATGCAGATGAGATATCATCAGAGTCACCATCAGCTTCCTCATCATCATCTTCTTCATCATCACTTGGGAAGCGTAGCGTACAAACCAGGTTGTTGATGCGCTTACGTTGTTCCTTGTCAACGGTGTGGATGATTTCCAGCTCTTTCAGCAGCGTGTCCCTCTCAGCATGAGCCATCTTCAGGCCCCCAGTAGCTCTTCTCCTTGATGACTCCGAAATGTCCTTCCTTCTCTGTCCCGGCTCTTTGAGATCATTCTTATGGCGACCTTTGAAGAGCTTATGATCCACCATGAACTTTTGCGGGGCTTTGGAGAGACGATCATGTGGTGTCTTCAGTTCTGGGGCCTTGTAGATAATCAACTCATAGATGAGAGATGGGAAACCAATCTGGTGAAGACTCCGGCTTGAAGTGGCATGTTCAGTAATCTACTTGAACATAACTGATGGACCATAATTATATGAATCAAAAACACAGTAAAACCCACCAAATTAGACTGTTTGTCTATCTAACTTCTACTTGTTAGTCCCGATATATTTCTATAGGGTATTTTGGCGCTTAGAGAGAAAACACGCTAAGGAGAGGATTTTACGCTGAAAAGATATTACGAGTCATTCCAAGGTCAAGATCAGACGCTGAACGAAGAAATCTCAATATCCTGACATTGAATTAATCAATTCAAATTTAACCGAGGAACAACCAAAGTCAGACCGGAGCAAAATTGGACTGATAGTTTTGTGAAAAGACTGCACAAAACTGTCAAAACTCATCCATGGACCAAGTGATCGGCGGCTTTGGTGAAGAAGATGACTCATGGGTGGCTTCCTCCTCTTCTCCTCCTTGGGTGACCGGTGGCTTTGGCTTGGAGGTGGCCAAAGCCACAAAACTCCCCTCCATTTGGACTTGCTACCGGCGGCTATGGGGAGAAGCCACAAGAAGTTGACATGTGTGGCCTTCTCCTCCACAAGCTCCTCCCCATCTCCTCCTCCCTTGGATGCAACACCACATGCCACCATCTCCACCCTCCATTCCTCCTCCCTTTGGCTATAAAAGGAGCCATCCTCCTCCTCATTTGTAATCATCCAAAAATTGTAAACACTTCTCTCTCTAAGTTTGTGTTACTTTGTAAGTTTGGTTTATGAAATAATACTCTTGTTGGTTCTTGAGTATTATAACGGTTTGAAATTATAATACTCCTGTCGGTTCTTGAGTATTATAATACTGTAGAGAATACTCCTGTTGGTTCTTGAGTATTCAGTAGGAATTGGGAATACTCCTGTTGGTTCTTGAGTATTCCACCCCCTCTCCTCTTACTGTTTTCAAAAACCCCCGAGTATTTAGCTATGGTATCCACCTCTATGGATATTCGTAGCTAAACTCTTTATTCGGTTAAAGGGGTGTACTTGTATTGTAAAATGTTTTAGACCCTGCACCTAGTGCATCTTTGTGTTCAAAACTTGTTCTATGTGCCATATATAGTCAGAATTTCCAAGGTTGAGTGGAAGCTGTAACAAGCAAAGCTCTTCCGTGGGAATTCGTGAACATACTCGGTAAGTGGAAGCTGTAACAAGAAAAACTTATCTGAGGAGTTCGACTTATCTTAAAAACCATTTTGGGAAATCGTAACAGAAGATCAAATGGATGCACATAAGGCTAAGATACTTCGAAAGGAGGAATTAGTCTTAAGTAGAACAAGTGTTTTAAACGATGTTGCAAGTCTTGCGCTTAGAAATGGCCTTGATTCATCTTTGAACACTTAGTATGATCATTAGCGGTCAATGATAAACAACTATGATACAAGGCCCCTGAAACCGAATGTTTTCCTTGAATTACAAAACCCCCCTGTATTTACTTTTATAAATTGCTCGATCATCTGCAATCACCAACCGCTCATCTACCGGAGGACTCGCAAATCACGCATCACCCACTGTAAGTCTTTCTTTTTACTTTTCAGTATTTATTTTCTGTAAATTACTTTTCGGCACTCAAAACCAAAAACAACCAAAAAATTCACTTAGTCATAACCGCTAAAATCTCAATCAAACCTAAAAAATGCTCCCATCCTGTACAAATCCCATAAAGAACAACGTATCCTCTTAATTCCCTTGGGTTCGACCCCTACTTACCACTTGCTACCCAGTAGTGTAGTTGCGAGTAGCGGAAAATATAAATTTATTTGCACAGAGAACATTGCACCTTAACGACATTGCAGTGGGCTCCGTCAATAACCCTGCCCAGATTGAAGAGCATCTTGTTCCTTGATACAGCAGCTGTCCCATCTCTTTGCTGACCGAAAACCAATGAGAAGTGGGCTTCCAATTGACAATGGCGATGAAAATCAGCATGGAGTAAAACGTTGTCAAGTCTGCTGTAGGAATTGCAGTGTCACCCCAGAAAGGGTAAGAGCCCATTGTAATATAGTCTACAATCTTGTCGTAGTCTTGTTCCTCCTCATCTACTTCTGGGTCGTCCATGGAGAAATAAATGTTGATAAGATCCGGATCAAGTTCAACCCTTTTTCCTCGAACATAGACTACTCCGTAGTCTTTGTCTCCGACAACACCAAACTGTTGAGGTAGGTTCGTGACGGGAGCGTCGGTTGCACTGTCGTTAGGGTGCAATGCGTCTCGTACAAATAAATTTATAATGTCCACTACTCGCGACTTAACTACTGGGTAGTAAGGGTAAGTAGGGGTCGAACCCAAGGGAATTAGGGGGATAGATTGTTCGTTACGGCTTACACGGTGCGTGATTTTAGGTCGAGTGTGGACTTACTGCTAATTACTAAACTACTGTTTTTGGGTTTTTTGGGTTTTTTGTGCGGAAAGTAAATACAGAAAATAAATACTGAAATTAAATACAGAAAATAAAGGAGTTGAGGGTTAGAAGACTTACAGTGGGTGATGCGTGATTGTTGATTCCTCCGGTATGTGAGTGGTTGGTGGTTGTGTTTGATTGAGCAGTTATACTAGGAAATTAAATACAGGGGGTGTTTGCAATTGAAAGAGCGTATTCGGTTTCAGGTATTCTTGTATTATCACATGTTTATTAGTTTAGTAAATCTTCTAAGTATTCAAACGATGAATCGAGGCTAGCGATAGCTCAAGACTTGCAACATCGGCTAAATCACACTTGTTCTATTTAGACTAGCGCCAGTACCAGTTAGGTACGCTAGTCTATGTGCATCCACCTGCTCTCCTGTTACGGTTTCCCATAATGGTTTTTTAAATATAGTCGACCTCTTTCAGATAGCTTTGTCTGTTACGACCTCCCCTATCCGGGTGTGATCACGAATATCTTAAGGAAGAGCTTACGAAGTTGGACCCCTAATGGTCACATTCCCAAAATCGTTCACTCTACCTTAGAGACATTCTGACTTTTATATGGCACATAGAACAAGTATTGAATACTAAGAAAATAAACTAAGCTAATTAAACATTAAATAATACAAGATTATACCTTCCGCCGAATGAGGAGTTTAGCCTCGCCTGTCCATGGAGGAGGGCGCCTAGCCAAATATCGTAACTTTATTGATCCAAACCAACTTACAAAATATTACAAAATGTAGAGAGATAAGTGATTGTGTATGGAATGGTTTTTTGGATGATAAAATGAGGAGGGGTGAGCCTCCTTTTATAGGAGAAATGGGAGGAAATGGAGGGCTAGGATTGATTTGATCCAAGGGTGGAGGATGAGGCATGGAGGAGCCAAGGAGGCGCCGCCACTTGGCGGTGGTGGAGTGGTGGAGCTCAGCCGCCGGTAGGAGGTGGTGGTGGAGGAGCAACTGGTGGTGGAAGCCACCTTCCAAGCAAGTCATCAAGTCATCCAAGGAGGAGAGAGGAGGAACATGTGGTGGAGGAGCCACCACATGGCGGCGGCTCATTGGGCGGAGGAGAGCCGGTCATCCATGGAGGAGGAGGGAGGAGCCGCCGGTGGTGGGTGGTGGTTTTGGGGTGGTTTTCCTCTTTGGCCACCTCTTCTCCAAGTCACAAGTCATCTTGCCCATATGTGAGTTTTGTACAGTTTTGCACTGTCTTTTCACAAAACTGTCAGTGTAATTTGGCACTGGGTTGACTTGATTCCATCTCTGCACAATTTGTGATGAGTGATTCATCGTCAGGATCCTTGATATTTCTTCAGTCGGCATATGATCTTGACCTTGAATCAACTCCTTATATCTTTTCTGTGCTAAAAGCCTCTCCTTAACGTGTTTTCACTTTAATCTCTAAAATGCCCTGTGGAAATATATCGGGACTAACAAGTGGATGTTAGACAGACAAACAGTCTAACTTGGGGGGTTTATCTGTGTTTTTGATTCGTATAATTGTGGTCCATCAAATCACCCCCCACTTTTAGTTGTTCGTCCCGAACAATGCTTTATATGGGCGTCACTATGTAAGTTGGTTTGAAGTATGAAATTAAGTTTGCGGTACTCGATTTCTCCTAATTCATGCATTACTACTTATAGCCAATTTAAACTG
The DNA here is from genome assembly GCA_033675215.1 of Rhodiola kirilowii. Taxonomy (NCBI): domain Eukaryota; kingdom Viridiplantae; phylum Streptophyta; class Magnoliopsida; order Saxifragales; family Crassulaceae; genus Rhodiola; species Rhodiola kirilowii. The sequence continues at coordinate 19,193,066 of CM066198.1, forward strand.
TAAAAATAATTAGAAGTAACTTGATACGTGTACCTTCGTGCCGAGATGCGAATTATTCCGGATGTTTCGGGAGATAGCCCTTTTTAGGCTCTTGGACTACACCCTCGGGACCGTCTCGCACTATATTGTCTTCTTGTAGCTTTCTCTAGCACGTGATTCGATTCGGGTTTCAGTGAGTTGAGCCTTTTTGATTTTCTTTTTTCTACTTTGGCGAGGGACTAGCTTTTTTTTGTAGTGATTCTGCCTCTGTCTTTTGGAGTGCTTCACTTTTGCTCGGTTAAAACCTTCACAATTTTTTGGGCCTTAGGCCTCTTTTGATTTTCTTCTTTGAGTTTTTTGCTCCTTTGTGACTTGCTAGTCCATTTTGTCAGCCTTCTTGGGAGGTCCAATCATCGCCCGCAAGCCTATGGAAATACCTCCCCTCTCCTCTCGTCTTCGTCGTTTCGCGCGGGTCAAGATGAGGGTCGCTCATTTATTTTCTCGGCTATTTTGACTAGAGAGAGGACGGTCTGATTCCCGTCCTCGCCTTTGCATAGATGCTTCCTGGCGGAGTTTGACTCAATTGTTCACTGAAAATCCGAAGTGCAGCCTCCACTGACTTCGAAAACCATATAGTTTGATTTGATCCTTTAAGTGCTTGCCAAGCCTCTCTAGGGCAATTTCTATCAACTCCACATCCCTAGGTTATCTCAACACAAAGGGACAAATGAAAAGTTACATTCTAAGTTTTTAAACAGTTTGCCTTTTCATAAGGTTGATGCATGAATCATGATCTATCTTTTTCACATTCTTAAGTTCATACTTTCAAAAAGATACTTTTTTAAAAAAAAAGAAAAAACATGCATTGGTTCTCACCCCCCACTTTTGAACGAAGGCAAGCCTTAGTTCAAAAGTCATGCAAATATATATAGGAGAAGGAAATGACTTTAGGAAAAAAGAAGAGCAGAACTCCCTTTAAGGTGTCGAGTGAACGACATGGCACGAGGCTGGATAATCAAGGGAGTTCGGCTGGGGCCTTAAACTCTCAGCGCAGGCCCGGTAAATTCACGGAAGCTGCCTGGCTGATCTGATCCTTGCTCCGAAACTTAATTCCTACATGTAAGACATTTCTTCTGGACAAAAAGATGGGTGAGAGCGCTTATTGAAAATTAAAATGACAGAAAGTAAGATAGTGTCGGGTTACCTCCCGACTAGTGCACTTGTTTAACGTCGTTGGCTCGACAGTACCTTGTTCTGGGTCATTGGTTGGGATCCCATGGGTGCTTGAGGTCGAACTTTTTCCCAACTGCTCTCTTAATCTGTCCCAAGTTCTCATTTGGCAGCAAGCTTGGTTCTGATATCCATTGAACCGATAATTTCTTCTTTACATTCTTCCGGGAAGGTGAGGATCCTTTGACCATAGCTGCTGGTCTTTTGAGTCGGACTTTATTGTTTCTCCATCCGGGCTTCCATTCCACCGGCCCATGCCTTGGTCGTTTCTTCATGTTTGAATGGGTGGCACTTTTGCAATTCTGGAAATTCAGTATTGTGCCATCAAGCATTGGTGACCTTAGGCATGTCTCTCTGTGAAGCCTCTTTTTTGTGGCAGCGACGAACAGTCGTCCTAGAACGAGCGAGTTTTTAGGGCTGCATTGTTGAGTCGTGGTGAGTGAGAGCTCCATTGATGGTTTTTCTTGCCCTTGATTTGCCTCCAACTCTCCTTGTACCGCATTATTGACCACATCATCATCGGGCGCTGTGATTTGCATAGAAACCGAAGGGTTAAGTAGGGGCTTCTTGGCCATGAGAATCGGGTCTTTCTCGAGCAGATTGGTGATGAGGACCGGTTCAAGTGGCTCGGCTGGTTTGGCAATGAGGATTGGGCCTGGCTTGATTTCCTCATCCGCTTCGGTAGTGAGTTCCCATGAAGACTCCTCCTCGATGCTTACTGTATCTGATTCGTCCATCACTTCGGATGGCTCGGGAGTGATATCCCATGTAGGCTCTTCCTCGTCCCACACTATATCGGTTTTCGGTTCTAAGTCTTCTGATGGCTCGGGAGTGATATCCCATATGGGCTCTTCCTCGGTGCTTCCGGTTCCCGACTCGTCAATCATGGCCTCTGTCAGCCTTGTGGGCACCAATGTTGGGTCTTTTAGAGCCGCCTCCATATCCATTACTGCCCTTGTACTGATGTCTTCTCTCGGTTTTGTTGCGGGAAAGATAATAGGTGTGGTGTCTGGCTCGTTCTGTACTGAGTCCACTTTCATCGTTGGTGCCATATCTTCGGTTTGGTGCATTGGCCCTCGTTTTGTGCTTGTGGCCAAATCCTTAATGAGGCCCCATGCTTCATCTATGCTTAATTCTATTATTGACCCTCCTGCAATAGTATCTAGCAAGCAAAGCTCCGAAAGTCTCATCCCAATAAGAAATGCCTGAATAAGATCTGAATATGCAAATCCGTGGTGCGGGCAGCTCGCCACAATGGAAATGAAGTATGCCAAGTACTCGTCCAATGTTTCGTCCCGGGATTGCGTAAGGTTGATGATCTTATTGCGGACATCGAGTTCGAAAGGTGTTGGGGGAAATTCCTCATAGTACCAAGGCACTCTTTCGTAGTAGGAAGACATTATGTATAACAGAAAAAAGAACAACTACCCATTCGCTAATTCCCCGGCAACGGCGCCAATTTGACGGGAGCGTCGGTTGCACTGTCGTTAGGGTGCAATGCGTCTCGTACAAATAAATTTATAATGTCCACTACTCGCGACTTAACTACTGGGTAGTAAGGGTAAGTAGGGGTCGAACCCAAGGGAATTAGGGGGATAGATTGTTCGTTACGGCTTACACGGTGCGTGATTTTAGGTCGAGTGTGGACTTACTGCTAATTACTAAACTACTGTTTTTGGGTTTTTTGGGTTTTTTGTGCGGAAAGTAAATACAGAAAATAAATACTGAAATTAAATACAGAAAATAAAGGAGTTGAGGGTTAGAAGACTTACAGTGGGTGATGCGTGATTGTTGATTCCTCCGGTATGTGAGTGGTTGGTGGTTGTGTTTGATTGAGCAGTTATACTAGGAAATTAAATACAGGGGGTGTTTGCAATTGAAAGAGCGTATTCGGTTTCAGGTATTCTTGTATTATCACATGTTTATTAGTTTAGTAAATCTTCTAAGTATTCAAACGATGAATCGAGGCTAGCGATAGCTCAAGACTTGCAACATCGGCTAAATCACACTTGTTCTATTTAGACTAGCGCCAGTACCAGTTAGGTGCGCTAGTCTATGTGCATCCACCTGCTCTCCTGTTACGGTTTCCCATAATGGTTTTTTAAATATAGTCGACCTCTTTCAGATAGCTTTGTCTGTTACGACCTCCCCTATCCGGGTGTGATCACGAATATCTTAAGGAAGAGCTTACGAAGTTGGACCCCTAATGGTCACATTCCCAAAATCGTTCACTCTACCTTAGAGACATTCTGACTTTTATATGGCACATAGAACAAGTATTGAATACTAAGAAAATAAACTAAGCTAATTAAACATTAAATAATACAAGATTATACCTTCCGCCGAATGAGGAGTTTAGCCTCGCCTGTCCATGGAGGAGGGCGCCTAGCCAAATATCGTAACTTTATTGATCCAAACCAACTTACAAAATATTACAAAATGTAGAGAGATAAGTGATTGTGTATGGAATGGTTTTTTGGATGATAAAATGAGGAGGGGTGAGCCTCCTTTTATAGGAGAAATGGGAGGAAATGGAGGGCTAGGATTGATTTGATCCAAGGGTGGAGGATGAGGCATGGAGGAGCCAAGGAGGCGCCGCCACTTGGCGGTGGTGGAGTGGTGGAGCTCAGCCGCCGGTAGGAGGTGGTGGTGGAGGAGCAAATGGTGGTGGAAGCCACCTTCCAAGCAAGTCATCAAGTCATCCAAGGAGGAGAGAGGAGGAACATGTGGTGGAGGAGCCACCACATGGCGGCGGCTCATTGGGCGGAGGAGAGCCGGTCATCCATGGAGGAGGAGGGAGGAGCCGCCGGTGGTGGGTGGTGGTTTTGGGGTGGTTTTCCTCTTTGGCCACCTCTTCTCCAAGTCACAAGTCATCTTGCCCATATGTGAGTTTTGTACAGTTTTGCACTGTCTTTTCACAAAACTGTCAGTGTAATTTGGCACTGGGTTGACTTGATTCCATCTCTGCACAATTTGTGATGAGTGATTCATCGTCAGGATCCTTGATATTTCTTCAGTCGGCATATGATCTTGACCTTGAATCAACTCCTTATATCTTTTCTGTGCTAAAAGCCTCTCCTTAACGTGTTTTCACTTTAATCTCTAAAATGCCCTGTGGAAATATATCGGGACTAACAAGTGGATGTTAGACAGACAAACAGTCTAACTTGGGGTGTTTATCTGTGTTTTTGATTCGTATAATTGTGGTCCATCAGTTCGCAATAGCCTCTCGAACCAACTGTTCGTTGAATGGTTTACTCCTTGTTAATGTCCAGATCAGGCACGTTTGCTTCAAGACATGGACTAATTCCTTCCCTTTGTAGCTCTTCTCATCAAGAATCCTTTCTGGGATTATTTTCCTCTTCAGTACTGATGGATGCACAGTCGTTATGTGCAAACGTCAAGAATAAATTTATAATAGTCTGCTACTCGCGACTTAACTACTGGGTAGCAAGTGTTAAGTAGGGGTCAAACTCAAGAGAGTCAGTGTGGATTAGTTGTTCTTTAATGAAGCTTATGTAGAAATTAATTACGATTGGGGTTGGGTTTGAGTGTGTTTTGAGAACTGAAAGTAAATTACAACAATTTCTAGCAGATTGTAAGGAAAGGATTCAGTTTTAGGGGCCTTGTATTATAATTGTTTATCATTGACCGCGCTAAGTATTCAAAGATGAATCTAGGTTATTTCTAACGCAAGACTTGCAACATCATTTAAAACACCCCTTTTGAAGGTATGCTAGTCTATGTGCATCCACCTGATCTCCCAGTGACGTTGCGATCAAGTAGTGTTTTAGATAAGTCGACCTCCTCGATAAGTTTTGCTTGTGACAGCTTCCTCTTACCGAGTATGATCACGAATTCCCACGGAAGAGCTTTGCTTGTGACAGCTTCCACTCAACCTTGGAAACTCTGACTATAAATGGCACATAGAACAAGTTTTGAATACAAAGGTATACTAAGAGTAAGATCTAAAACATTTATAATACAAGTACACCCCTGCGACCGAGTGCAAGCTTTTAGCTACTTATATGCATGTCAAGGAATACAAGCAACTATTGTCTTGAACAAGGGTACCGAATAATAAAATAACTTTACAGTAAAAACAAATAATACTGAAAGTAATTTTATACCTTACAGTAAGTCGAGGAGAGGAGCTCCTAAGCAAGATCCACACAAGAGAAGTAGCTCCACAATGAAGAACAAAATATTTATTGAAAGTGAAGAGAAGAGGGTTAAGCCCTCTATCTCTCTAAAACATGGTGGAATTGTGGATTGTGGGATGATACAAATGAGAGGAGGAGCTCTCATATTTATAGGCTAAGGGAGGAGGAATGGAGGGTGGAGATGGCTCCATGTGGTTGTGCATCCAAGGGAGGAGGAGGAGGGGATGGAGATGTGGTGGAGGAGCCACCACATGGCAAGCTCTCCATGGTGGAGCTTCTAGCCGCCGGCGGCTTTGGGAGGAGAGGAGGAGGAGCAGCCATGTGGAGGTGTGGGAGTGGTGGAGGGAAGGTGTGAGGGAGGAGCCGCCCATGTGAGGAGGAGGGTGGAGTTTTGTGAGTTTTGTACAGTCTTTTCACAAAACTATCAGTCCAATTCCGCTCCGGTCTGTCTTTGATTATTCCTCTGTTTGATTTAATTTGAGTAATTCAATGTCAGGATCTTGAGATTTCTTCGTTCAGCGTCTAATCTTGACCTTGGATTGACTCTTGATATCTTTTCAGCGTAAAATCCTCTCCTTAGCCTGTACTCTCTCTAAGCGCCAAAATACCCTGTAGAAATATATCGGGACTAACAAGCAGAAGTTAAATAGACAAACAGTCTAATTTTGTGGGTTTAACTGTGTTTTTGATTCGTATAATTATGGTCCATCAGATTACCCCACACTTTTAGTTGTTCGTCCCGAACAATGCTATTAAAGGGCGGCACTCTAAGTTTGGTTTAAAATATGAAAATTAGACTGTGGGACTCGATTTATCCTAATTCATGCATTGCTTACTTATTACCAAATTAAACTGTGTAAATAAATAGAAGTAACTTGATACGTGTACCTTCGTGCCGAGATGCAAATTATATTGGATTTTAGGCTCCTGGACTGCAACCTCGGGATCGTCTCTTACTATATGGTTTTCTTGTAGCTTTCTCTAGCACGTGATTCGGTTCGGGTTTCACTGGTTTGAGTACTTTGATTTTCTTTTGGCGAGGGACTGCTTTTTGTAGTGAATCGGCTTTTGGCCTTTGATTTGACTCTTTGAGTACTTCACTTTTGTTCGGTTAAAACCTTCACAATTCTGGGCCTTAGGCCTCTTGATTTGCTTCTTCGAGCTTTTTGCCTTTTTGTGGTTTTGCAAGTCCATTTTCTCAAGCCTTTTTGGGAGGTCCAATCATCGCCCGCAAGCCTATGGAAATACCTCCCCGCTCTTCTCGTTTTTGCCGTTTTTGCGCGGGTCAAGGTGAGGGTCGCTCATCTATTTTCTCGGCTACTTTGACTGTCGTTTCGCGCGGGTCTAGATGAGGGTCTCTCATCTATTTTCTCGGCTACTTTAACCGGAGATAGGACGGTCTGATTCCTGTCCTCGCCTTTTGCATTGCATGCCGGAGATGACTTCAATTTTCACTGAAACCCGAAGTGCAGCCTCCACTGACTTCGAAAACCATATAGTTTGATTCGATCCTTCGATTGCTTGCCAAGCCTCTCTAGGGCATTTCTATCAACTCCACATCCCTAGTTTATCTCAGCACAAAGGGACAAATGAGAAGTTACGTTCTAAGTTTTTAGACAGTTGAATTTTCACATGGTAAATGCATGAATTTTGGTCTATCTTTTTCACATTCTTAAGTTCATATTTTCAAAAAGATATTATTTATTAACTAATATATACAGGTGGTTCTCACCCCACACTTTTGAACGAAGGCATTCTTTTTACGAAATGACTTAATTCAAAAGCCATGCAAGCAGTTGTTATACGAGAAGGAAATGATATTAAGGAAAAGGAAAGACAGAACTCCCTTTAAGGTGTCGAGTGGACGACATGGCTCGAGGCTGGATAATCGAGGGAGTTCGGCTGGGGCCTTGAACTCTTAGCGTAGCCCTGACTGGCTTAATGTTGCACCCAAGTCCGATTCCTGAATAGTCAAATCTTCTATGCACTAAGTGGGTGAGAGCGACTTATTGATAAAAACTAAAAGACAGAAAATAAAAAGACAGAAAATAAAGTGCAGAAAGTAAGATAGTGTCGGGTTACCTCCCGACTAGTGCACTTGTTTAACGTCGTTGGCTCAACAGTACCTCAATCATGGATCATAAGGTCGGATCCCAAGGGTGAGTGAGGTCAAACTTCTTCTCGGCAGCCCTTTTGCTCCGAGAGGGTGAGGTTTCCTAGACCATAGCTGTTGGTCCAATACGTCGTGCTTGCTTGTTACTCCTTCCGGGTTTCCATTCTTTCGGCCCATGTCTTTGCCGCCTCTTCATGTTGGAATAGTTTGCATTTTTGTGAGTTTGGAAATTTGGTTTTGTGCCATTCAATGTAGGCGACATCAGGCATGCGCCTCTGCCAATCCTCTTTATTGTGGCAGTGATGGATGGTTTTCTTGGAACGAGTGAGTTTTCAGGCGGTTTTCCTTGTTGAGTCGTGGTGAGTGGGATTGGGGCTTTCTCGGATAGTTCGGCAATGAGGTCCGGGACTTTCTCGGGTGCTCCGAGCGCAAGGACCGGGCCTGGCTTGATTTCTTCGGCCGCTTCAGCAGTGAGGTTCGGGACTTCTGTAGGTTCGGCAGTTAGGACAGTGATTTCCTCGGATGGATTGGTGATAAGGACCGGGTCTGATTGGGGCAGTTCTTCTTCGGTCATTTGCGGGTCCTCATCCTCAGTCAGTTCCTCGGGTTCAGCTGTCCTTTCTGTTGCTCCTGAATTGGTTTCGGCCGTGAATTGGTGCATCGCGGCACTCAATTGCTGCATGTTTGCGGCCAATTGTTGGGTGTTAGCTGCCAGCTCCTTTTCTGCCGCCCATAATTCAGTTTTGGCTCAAATTTGTTGCATCGTGTTGTCCAACTGTTGGATGCTAGATGCCAGCTCCGTTATACCATCCTTGAGTGGCTCGGCCTGATCTTGGCTTGGTCTTGACCTTGCGGCCAAATCATTGATTAATATCCAAAGATCATCCACGGTTAAGTCCCACATTGATCCTCCTGCTGCATTATTTAGCTGGTCCCACTCATGTGGCAACATTCCACATAGAAATTTTATTTGAAGATCGGAGTTGGTAAATCCATGGTGCGGGCAGCTCGTCACAATGGAATCGAAGTACCATAAGTACTCATGCAATGTTTCGTCCCGGGATTGCGTTATTTTGTTGATCTTCTCGCGGATTTCAAGTTTGAAGGGTGGTGAGGAAAACTCCGTATTGTTCCAAGGTTCCATTCCGTAGTAGTATGACTGGGTGAATTGCATGATAAAAGAAAAAAGAAAAAAGAAAATAGAACAACTATTCCGATGCACAACTCCCCGGCAACGGCGCCAATTTTGATGGATGCACAGTCGTTATGTGCAAACGTCAAGAATAAATTTATAATAGTCCGCTACTCGCGACTTAACTACTGGCTAGCAAGTGGTAAGTAGGGGTCGAACCCAAGAGAGTCAGTGTGGATTAGTTGTTCTTTAATGAAGCTTATGCAGAAATTAATTACGATTGGGGTTGGGTTTGAGTGTGTTTTGAGAACTGAAAGTAAATTACAACAATTGCTAGCAGATTGTAAGGAAAGGATTCAGTTTTAGGGGCCTTGTATTATAATTGTTTATCATTGACCGCGCTAAGTATTCAAAGATGAATCTAGGTTATTTCTAACGCAAGACTTGCAACATCATTTAAAACACCCCTTTCAAGGTATGCTAGTCTATGTGCATCCACCTGATCTCCCAGTGACGTTGCGATCAAGTGGTGTTTTAGATAAGTCGACCTCCTCGATAAGTTTTGCTTGTGACAGCTTCCACTTACCGAGTATGATCACGAATTCCCACGGAAGAGCTTTGCTTGTGACAGCTTCCACTCAACCTTGGAAACTCTGACTATAAATGGCACATAGAACAAGTTTTGAATACAAAGGTATACTAAGAGTAAGATCTAAAACATTTATAATACAAGTACACCCCTGCGACCGAGTGCAAGCTTTTAGCTACTTATATGCATGTCAAGGAATACAAGCAACTATTGTCTTGAACAAGGGTACCGAATAATAAAATAATTTTACAGTAAAAACAAATAATACTGAAAGTAATTTTATACCTTACAATAAGTCGAGGAGAGGAGCTCCTAAGCAAGATCCACACAAGAGAAGTAGCTCCACAATGAAGAACAAAATATTTATTGAAAGTGAAGAGAAGAGGGTTAAGCCCTCTATCTCTCTAAAACATGGTGGAATTGTGGATTGTGGGATGATACAAATGAGAGGAGGAGCTCTCATATTTATAGGCTAAGGGAGGAGGAATGGAGGGTGGAGATGGCTCCATGTGGTTGTGCATCCAAGGGAGGAGGAGGAGGGGATGGAGATGTGGTGGAGGAGCCACCACATGGCAAGCTCTCCATGGTGGAGCTTCTAGCCACCGGCGGCTTTGGGAGGAGAGAAGGAGGAGCCGCCATGTGGAGGTGTGGGAGTGGTGGAGGGAAGGTGTGAGGGAGGAGCCGCCCATGTGAGGAGGAGGGTGGAGTTTTGTGAGTTTTGTACAGTCTTTTCACAAAACTATCAGTCCATATCCACTCCGGTCTGTCTTTGATTATTCCTCTATTTGATTTAATTTGAGTAATTCAATGTCAGGATCTTGAGATTTCTTCGTTCAGCGTCTGATCTTGACCTTGGATTGACTCTTGATATCTTTTCAGCATAAAATCCTCTCCTTAGCCTGTATTCTCTCTAAGCGCCAAAATACCCTGTAGAAATATATCGGGACTAACAAGCAAAAGTTAAATAGACAAACAGTCTAATTTGGTGGGTTTAACTGTGTTTTTGATTCGTATAATTATGGTCCATCAAGTACTGACTTCCACTTCTTAGAAGCATCCTTATTCACGAACCATATGCCATTCTTTATTATACCAGCTGGAGCATCTTCTGAAACAGGAGTTGGAACTTCACGTTTCCTCTTCTTGGTTGCATCAACTCCCCCTGCAACCTGACTCCCTTCTGCTCGACTGGTGAACTCTGTCTCAGCTGGATTTTGAAAACCGACCTTCTTCTTTCCCTTCACCTTCTCAGCCCTCTTGAGCTCAGACAAAGGAACGGAATCCGGAGCATCATCCAGTGGGATGTCTGACTTGTGATTCTGCCTGAATAGCTTCCTCCATTTCTACGTCCGGAATAACATAGAGTTCCACCTCCACTCGAGCGTCTGATTCAACCCTCACTTGATCATTATCTCATACACCACTTTGTACAGTGTCTGGTAGCACTTTAAGATGAGAAGCTTCAGCCATGTCTACATTGATTTGCGCATCTGCCTGTTGAGATACATGTTTAGTTTGAATTTGCACACTAGTTGGTTCTCCCACTGACACTTGCTCTCGGACAAAGATCTCTTCAGCAGCATTGTTCCTAGAGTCAGTACCTTGTCCAGGCTCATTTCCTTCCTTCTCGATAGACACTTCTTTCTGCAGCTCGTTGACTACTTCCTCAATCTCCTTGTAAATACCATCCATTTCTTCATCCTTTTCAGATGGATCAGACTCTTCAGACATATCATCATCTTGCTTCCCTTGTTGCTCCCCAACTGATCCCTCATTATTCTCTCCTGTACCATCTTCAGTCTCTTCCTCAAGGATTACCTTTCTCTTGCTGGAAGACTCAATGAGTTGTTCAGTTTCTGAGTCGGACATAGCAACCAGTCGTTCTCTCACTGCAGTGATCCTGGCTAAATACTTCCTTGGAGAATCTTTTCTTCGAGCAAAAACTTTTCTGTGAAGTTTGCCTGATGGCTTTACATAGCCAGGTGCATGTATCTTTTCTCTCCACACATTTGCACCAGCGGTGTCCTTAGACACAGGCTTGGTTGATACACCTTCTTTCACAACTCCGAGACCATCCTTATCAACCTCAGCCCTACTGGCTTCTCCAAACCCATCAACCACTGCATCCTTTCCCTTATCTCCCTCCTTATTTTCAATAATCACATCTTTTATAGGCAAGGAGACAGAAATCTGAGTTTTAGGGCTAGGGATTACCTCAGTTTGTGGCACAGTTGGTGGAGGATTTTGGCTTATTGATGTCGAACTAGCATCGATTTGTTTAGGAGTCCCCTCTAATGCTCCTGAGGGCACCACCTTCTTCTTTGCAGAAGGTTCTGGTCATTTATTCTCCTTGCACTGGCCTTAGGATGTGCTGGTACTGATCCCTCAGTCACCTCACTGACAGTAACCTTTGTTGGAGATCCGACAACGAAAGGTGTCACCTTTTTCTCCTTAGGCATTGATGGACCAAAGTTATACGAGTCAGAAACACAGTAAAACCCCCTTAATTAGACTGTTTGTCTATCTAACGTCTACGTGTTAGTCCCGATATATTTTCACAGGGTATTTTAGAGACTGAAGTGAAAACACGCTAAGGAGAGGATTTTAAGCTGAAAAGATAACAAGAGTCAATCCAAGGTCAAGATCATATGCCGACTGAAGAAATATCAAGGATCCTGGCGTTGAATTGACCAGAATAAATTAATCAGAAGAATCAGGAGTGGAGTCAAGACAGACCGGGGAAGGAACACATTGACAGTTTTGTGAAAAGACTGCACAAAACTGTACAAACTCACACATTGGGCAAGGATGACCGGCCACCACTCAAGGAGGTGGCCAAGGGAGGAGCTCCTCCCCCTTGGGCCACCGGCAACCGGCGGCGCCAACCTCCTCCACCAAAAGCCGCCGGCTCCTCCTCCTTGCGCCACTTGTCTCCTCCTCCTTCCTCCTCTTCTCCTCCCTTGGATCAAAAGACATGTGCATCCATCTCCACCACCCATCTCCTCCCATTTTGGCTATAAAAGGAGGAGCTCCTCCTCCTCATTTCACACACCAATTCCCAATTTCACTTCTCTCTCTAGAAGTTGTAATAGTTGTAATGTTGTAATTTTGCTTTGGAAATAAAGGAAAGCTCCCTTGGCGCTTCAACGGTTGTAAGTTTCTCTTAGTATTAATTTATTTAACTGTTGTCTTTAATTTCATTAGTATAATGTTTAGCGCGATGAATAGTAGCTAAACTAGTAGTTCGGTCTAAGGGGCGCACTTGTATTAAAAATGTTTTAAGACTATTAAACTTAGTGTCTAGTCTAAGTATTCAAAACTTATTCTATGTGCCATATATTAAGTCAGAACGTCCATGGTTGAGGGGACGCTTGGAATGGCAAAGCTCACCATGGGGGTTCGTAAACTTGTACGGATAAGTGGATGCTTGGAATGGCAAAGCTTATCTGAGAAGTTTGAGTCATCCTAAACACCATTTGGTTGATCGGGAATGATTGATCAAATGGATGCACATAGGCTAATATAACCGGGAATGGAGTATTAGTCTAAATAGAATAAGTGTTCTACGTCCTTGGAATAGGCTAGACAGTGTACGCAAATCGAGTGCTTGGAATGGCCTTGATACACCGTTTGAATACTTAGGAGAGTCACTAAAGATCAATGATAAACAGGATATAATACAAGTCCCCTGAAACCGAACATTTCTCTTAATCATTAAAATAGTAATTTACTTTCCAGTGTTAAAATCAACCAACCAACCAATCAATCAATCAAAATAGCTGGTAGCTTTAAAACCAACCAACCGACCTTAAACACGCTCCCACGCTGCGTAATCCCCCCGAAGAACAATTATTCCCCTAGTTCCCTTGGGTTCGACCCCTACTTACCAAGTACTACCCAGTAGTATAGTTGCGAGTAGCGGACTATTATAAATTTATTTGCACAAATCGCTTCGACGACGAGCGGTTCTGTCAAATTGGCGCCGTTGCCGGGGAACTAGTCATCGGATAACTGTTCTTCCCTCCCCTTTTTCTTTTCTGTTCATCTCTCTATGTCATTACCTGTCACGCATGCATGGACAACGCGATTTCTGCCCCTGTTCGGAGGAACGGAAGGAGAAGACCCTGTACAACACTGCCGAAACTTCCACCAAGTCTGCCACAACATCAAACCTGAAAACGAAGTGTTAGAGGAATTTAAGCTGAAATGCTTTAAATTCTCTCTAACCAACTTCGCTACGATATGGTACTACACATCCACCGCTTGCAGTGCAGAACGTTTCGTAGACCTCTGCGTTCCGTTCCTGAAAGAATTCTCCCCACCTTCCTTACGCCAAGAAACCCGCGAGAAGATCCTGAACCTTCAACAATCCCGGGATGAGACTTTGGATGAATACTACATAAAATTCGATGCCATCGTCTCAAGCTGCCCGCAACATGGATTTACGAAGAAAATTCTTCTCCAAAAATTTCTTCGTGGGATGAGTTCCGAAGAGCTGGGAAGAGTCAACGAAGCTATGAGAAGGTCTGCCGCAAACCTCACCATTGCAGACATGTGGTACATGATAACTGGCCTAGCCGCTGCCACAAGACGAGTTCCTCACACTGACGAGGAAATGCAGACAGAAGAAGCTAACCCTGAGGCTGAAAAAGAAGAAACCACCGAGCCGTCAGAAGAGACTCCCGAACCATCCGAGGAATCAGACATGGAAAGCACCGGAAGCAACGAAGTAGAAGTCCAGAATACCACCAACGAACTGCCTATTCCATACCCGACTATCATTACCCCGGCAGCTGAGACTATCTACGATCAGTTCTTCACGAACCAACATTACGAGGCAGAACCGAGCCTCATGAGGCCGTCCCGACTTTCCCCCTTAATTAATGAGCAAGTCGCCGTGAACTATGCGATCCAAGAAGAAGCTCAAAGGAGAATGGGAAAAGGGCCCGAGCAGAATGACTCCTACATGGAGCACGCTTTCGCCATGACTGGACAAGGCAGCCCTAAACAGGAGAACACCCAGTTCAAGAAGCTGATAGTGAAAGGTCCCTCGCCTTCTCAGAGACGTTGGAAGGAGATACCATCAGAACTGGACCCAAACCCGTCATCTGCTAAAAAATCAGGAAGACTCACCGCAAGAATCAAAGTCGGTGGAATCAAGAAGTTCGACCTCAGCCACCCATGGGACCCAAACCAATGAACCACAAACGAGGTATCGTCGAGCCAACGACGTTAAACAAGTGCACTGGTCGGGAGGTAACCCGACACTATCTTACTTATCCGCACTTTAATTTCTGTCTTTTAAATTCAGTATTTAGTTTTAAGCTTGCATGACTTTTGAACTGAGGCACGCCTTCGTTCAAAAGTGGGGGGTGAGAACCACCTGTGTACATAAAGAACATGCAGCTGTTTTTTCTTTTTTAATAAGTACCTTTTTGAAAATATGAACTTAAGAATGTGAAAAAGATAAATCATAATTCATGCATTAACCTTGTGAAAATTCAACTGTTTAAAAACTTAGAATGTAACTTTCCATTTGTCCTTTGTGCTAAGATAACTAGGGATGTGGAGTTGATATAAATTGCCCTAGAAAGGCTTGGAAAGCAATCAAAGGATCAGATCAAACTATATGGTTTTCGAAGTCAGTGGAGGCTGCACTTTGGGTTTTCAGTGAATAATTAAAGTTAACTCCGCCATGAAGCATCTATGCAAAGGCGAGGACGGGAATCAGACCGTCCTCTCTCTAGTCAAAATAGCCGAGAAAATAGATGAGCGACCCTCATCTTGACCCGCGCAAAACGACAAAGACGTGAGGAGCGGGGAGGTATTTCCATAGGCTTGCGGGCGATGATTGGACCTCCCAAAAAAGGCTCGAGAAAATGGACTAGCAATCACAAAAAGACGAAAATCTCAATGAAGCAAATCAAAAGAGGCCAAAGGCCCAAAATTGTGAAGGTTTTAACCGAGCAAAAGTGAAGCACTCAAAAAGTCAAATCAAAGGCCAAAGGCCGATTCACTACAACAAAAAAAGCAGTCCCTCGCCAAAGAAGAAAACCAAAAAGGCTCAACTCACTGAAACCCGAATCGAATCACGTGCTAGAGAAAGCTACCAGAAAACCATATAGTAAGAGATGATCCCGAGGTTGCAGTCCAGGAACCTAAAAAGGGCTATCTCCCGAGACATCCAATATAATTTGCATCTCAGCACGGAGGTACAAGTATTAAGTTTCTTCTATTTATTTACGCAGTTTAATTTGGTAATAAGTAAGCAATGCATGAATTAGGATAGATCGAGTACCACAGTCTAATTTTCATATTCCAAAGCCAAAATTAGAACTTACGCCCTTTAATAGCATTGTTCGGGACGAACAACTAAAAGTGGGGGGTAATCTGATGGACCAAAGTTATACGAGTCAGAAACACAGTAAAACCCCCTTAATTAGACTGTTTGTCTATCTAACGTCTACGTGTTAGTCCCGATATATTTTCACAGGGTATTTTAGAGACTGAAGTGAAAACACGCTAAGGAGAGGATTTTAAGCTGAAAAGATAACAAGAGTCAATCCAAGGTCAAGATCATATGCCGACTGAAGAAATATCAAGGATCCTGACGTTGAATTGACCAGAATAAATTAATCAGAAGAATCAGGAGTGGAGTCAAGACAGACCGGGGAAGGAACACATTGACAGTTTTGTGAAAAGACTGCACAAAACTGTACAAACTCACACATTGGGCAAGGATGACCGGCCACCACTCAAGGAGGTGGCCAAGGGAGGAGCTCCTCCCCCTTGGGCCACCGGCAACCGGCGGCGCCAACCTCCTCCACCAAAAGCCGCCGGCTCCTCCTCCTTGCGCCACTTGTCTCCTCCTCCTTCCTCCTCTTCTCCTCCCTTGGATCAAAAGACATGTGCATCCATCTCCACCACCCATCTCCTCCCATTTTGGCTATAAAAGGAGGAGCTCCTCCTCCTCATTTCACACACCAATTCCCAATTTCACTTCTCTCTCTAGAAGTTGTAATAGTTGTAATGTTGTAATTTTGCTTTGGAAATAAAGGAAAGCTCCCTTGGCGCTTCAACGGTTGTAAGTTTCTCTTAGTATTAATTTATTTAACTGTTGTCTTTAATTTCATTAGTATAATGTTTAGCGCGATGAATAGTAGCTAAACTAGTAGTTCGGTCTAAGGGGCGCACTTGTATTATAAATGTTTTAAGACTATTAAACTTAGTGTCTAGTCTAAGTATTCAAAACTTATTCTATGTGCCATATATTAAGTCAGAACGTCCATGGTTGAGGGGACGCTTGGAATGGCAAAGCTCACCATGGGGGTTCGTAAACTTGTACGGATAAGTGGATGCTTGGAATGGCAAAGCTTATCTGAGAAGTTTGAGTCATCCTAAACACCATTTGGTTGATCGGGAATGATTGATCAAATGGATGCACATAGGCTAATATAACCGGGAATGGAGTATTAGTCTAAATAGAATAAGTGTTCTACGTCCTTGGAATAGGCTAGACAGTGTACGCAAATCGAGTGCTTGGAATGGCCTTGATACACCGTTTGAATACTTAGGAGAGTCACTAAAGGTCAATGATAAACAGGATATAATACAAGTCCCCTGAAACCGAACATTTCTCTTAATCATTAAAATAGTAATTTACTTTCCAGTGTTAAAATCAACCAACCAACCAATCAATCAATCAAAATAGCTGGTAGCTTTAAAACCAACCAACCGACCTTAAACACGCTCCCACGCTGCGTAATCCCCCCGAAGAACAATTATTCCCCTAGTTCCCTTGGGTTCGACCCCTACTTACCAAGTACTACCCAGTAGTATAGTTGCGAGTAGCGGACTATTATAAATTTATTTGCACAAATCGCTTCGACGACGAGCGGTTCTGTCAAATTGGCGCCGTTGCCGGGGAACTAGTCATCGGATAACTGTTCTTCCCTCCCCTTTTTCTTTTCTGTTCATCTCTCTATGTCATTACCTGTCACGCATGCATGGACAACGCGATTTCTGCCCCTGTTCGGAGGAACGGAAGGAGAAGACCCTGTACAGCACTGCCGAAACTTCCACCAAGTCTGCCACAACATCAAACCTGAAAACGAAGTGTTAGAGGAATTTAAGCTGAAATGCTTTAAATTCTCTCAAACCGACTTCGCTACGATATGGTACTACACATCCACCGCTTGCAGTGCAGAACGTTTCGTAGACCTCTGCGTTCCGTTCCTGAAAGAATTCTCCCCACCTTCCTTACGCCAAGAAACCCGCGAGAAGATCCTGAACCTTCAACAATCCCGGGATGAGACTTTGGACGAATACTACATAAAATTCGATGCCATCGTCTCAAGCTGCCCGCACCATGGATTTACGAAGAAAATTCTTCTCTAAAAATTTCTTCGTGGGATGAGGTCCGAAGAGCTGGGAAGAGTCAACAAAGCTATGAGAAGGTCTGCCGCAAACCTTACCATTGCAGACATGTGGTACCTGATAACTGGCCTAGCCGCTGCCACAAGACGAGTTCCTCACACTGACGAGGAAATGCAGACAGAAGAAGCTAACCCTGAGGCTGACAAAGAAGAAACCACCGAGCCGTCAGAAGAGACTCCCGAACCATCCGAGGAATCAGACATGGAAAGCACCGGAAGCAACGAAGTAGAAGTCCAGAATACCACCAACGAACTGCCTATTCCATACCCGACTATCATTACCCAGGCAGCTGAGACTATCTACGATCAGTTCTTCACGAACCAACATTACGAGGCAGAACCGAGCCTCATGAGGCCGTCCCGACTTTTCCCCTTAATTAATGAGCAAGTCGCCGCGAACTATGCGATCCAAGAAGAAGCTCAAAGGAGAATGGGAAAAGGGCCCGAGCAGAATGACTCCTACATGGAGCACGCTTTCGCCATGACTGGACAAGGCAGCCCTAAACAAGAGAACACCCAGTTCAAGAAGCTGATAGTGAAAGGTCCCTCGCCTTCTCAGAGACGTTGGAAGGAGATACCATCAGAACTGGACCCAAACCCGTCATCTGCTAAAAAATCAGGAAGACTCACCGCAAGAATCAAAGTCGGTGGAATCAAGAAGTTCGACCTCAGCCACCCATGGGACCCAAACCAATGAACCACAAACGAGGTATCGTCGAGCCAACGACGTTAAACAAGTGCACTGGTCGGGAGGTAACCCGACACTATCTTACTTATCCGCACTTTAATTTCTGTCTTTTAAATTCAGTATTTAGTTTTAAGCTTGCATGACTTTTGAACTAAGGCACGCCTTCGTTCAAAAGTGGGGGGTGAGAACCACCTGTGTACATAAATAACATGCAGCTGTTTTTTCTTTTTTAATAAGTACCTTTTTGAAAATATGAACTTAATAATGTGAAAAAGATAAATCATAATTCATGCATTAACCTTGTGAAAATTCAACTGTTTAAAAACTTAGAATGTAACTTTCCATTTGTCCTTTGTGCTGAGATAACTAGGGATGTGGAGTTGATATAAACTGCCCTAGAAAGGCTTGGAAAGCAATCAAAGGATCAGATCAAACTATATGGTTTTCGAAGTCAGTGGAGGCTGCACTTCGGGTTTTCAGTGAATAATTAAAGTTAACTCCGCCATGAAGCATCTATGCAAAGGCGAGGACGGGAATCAGACCGTCCTCTCTCTAGTCAAAATAGCCGAGAAAATAGATGAGCGACCCTCATCTTGACCCGCGCAAAACGACAAAGACGAGAGGAGCGGGGAGGTATTTCCATAGGCTTGCGGGCGATGATTGGACCTCCCAAAAAAGGCTCGAGAAAATGGACTAGCAATCACAAAAAGACGAAAAGCTCAATGAAGCAAATCAAAAGAGGCCAAAGGCCCAAAATTGTGAAGGTTTTAACCGAGCAAAAGTGAAGCACTCAAAAAAGTCAAATCAAAGGCCAAAGGCCGATTCACTACAACAAAAAAAGCTGTCCCTCGCCAAAGAAGAAAACCAAAAAGGCTCAACTAACTGAAACCCGAATCGAATCACGTGCTAGAGAAAGCTACCAGAAAACCATATAGTAAGAGACGATCCCGAGGTTGCAGTCCATGAACCTAAAAAGGGCTATCTCCCGAGACATCCAATATAATTTGCATCTCAGCACGGAGGTACAAGTATTAAGTTTCTTCTATTTATTTACGCAGTTTAATTTGGTAATAAGTAAGCAATGCATGAATTAGGATAGATCGAGTACCACAGTCTAATTTTCATATTCCAAAGCCAAAATTAGAACTTACGCCCTTTAATAGCATTGTTCGGGACGAACAACTAAAAGTGGGGGGTAATCTGATGGACCAAAGTTATACGAGTCAGAAACACAGTAAAACCCCCTTAATTAGACTGTTTGTCTATCTAACGTCTACGTGTTAGTCCCGATATATTTTCACAGGGTATTTTAGAGACTGAAGTGAAAACACGCTAAGGAGAGGATTTTAAGCTGAAAATATAACAAGAGTCAATCCAAGGTCAAGATCATATGCTGACTGAAGAAATATCAAGGATCCTGACGTTGAATTGACCAGAATAAATTAATCAGAAGAATCAGGAGTGGAGTCAAGACAGACCGAGGAAGGAACACATTGACAGTTTTGTGAAAAGACTGCACAAAACTGTACAAACTCACACATTGGGCAAGGATGACCGGCCACCACTCAAGGAGGTGGCCAAGGGAGGAGCTCCTCCCCCTTGGGCCACCGGCAACCGGCGGCGCCAACCTCCTCCACCAAAAGCCGCCGGCTCCTCCTCCTTGCGCCACTTGTCTCCTCCTCCTTCCTCCTCTTCTCCTCCCTTGGATCAAAAGACATGTGCATCCATCTCCACCACCCATCTCCTCCCATTTTGGCTATAAAAGGAGGAGCTCCTCCTCCTCATTTCACACACCAATTCCCAATTTCACTTCTCTCTCTAGAAGTTGTAATAATTGTAACGTTGTAATTTTGCTTTGGAAATAAAGGAAAGCTCCCTTGGCGCTTCAACGGTTGTAAGTTTCTCTTAGTATTAATTTATTTAACTGTTGTCTTTAATTTCCTTAGTATAATATTTAGTGCGATGAATAGTAGCTAAACTAGTAGTTCGGTCTAAGGGGCGCACTTGTATTATAAATGTTTTAAGACTATTAAACTTAGTGTCTAGTCTAAGTATTCAAAACTTATTCTATGTGCCATATATTAAGTCAGAACGTCCATGGTTGAGGGGACGCTTGGAATGGCAAAGCTCACCATGGGGGTTCGTAAACTTGTACGGATAAGTGGATGCTTGGAATGGCAAAGCTTATCTGAGAAGTTTGAGTCATCCTAAACACCATTTGGTTGATCGGGAATGATTGATCAAATGGATGCACATAGGCTAATATAACCGGGAATGGAGTATTAGTCTAAATAGAATAAGTGTTCTACGTCCTTGGAATAGGCTAGACAGTGTACGCAAATCGAGTGCTTGGAATGACCTTGATACACCGTTTGAATACTTAGGAGAGTCACTAAAGGTCAATGATAAACAGGATATAATACAAGTCCCCTGAAACCGAACATTTCTCTTAATCATTAAAATAGTAATTTACTTTCCAGTGTTAAAATCAAACAACCAACCAATCAATCAATCAAAATAGCTGGTAGCTTTAAAACCAACCAACCGACCTTAAACACGCTCCCACGCTGCGTAATCCCCCCGAAGAACAATTATTCCCCTAGTTCCCTTGGGTTCGACCCCTACTTACCAAGTACTACCCAGTAGTATAGTTGCGAGTAGCGGACTATTTAAAATTTATTTGCACAAATTGCTTCGACGACGAGCGGTTCTGTCAGGCATCTTCAGATTCTCTGTCTTGGCAATTTAGGGTTTTGCTGCTAGGACTTTTGACGTTTTCTTGGCCGTCTTCTTTGGTTCCGGTGATGTCTTGACAACAGACTTGGACCTTTTCCTTGTGTTCACCATAGTCGCCAAAGTGCTGAGGCTTTGGGAGATTTTGCAAGGGATTGCTGTTCTAGGGTTTTAGAAGCGAGAGCGAGACTGACAGCAGATGAGAGATTTGATTTTCAAATCAAACACAGACTTTTCAACTTCCCAAAACTGTCTTTTGGAATATCGTCTCTTTCCTCATAACGGCACGCAAATATCTCCAAAATATTTAAAAATATTCATCTTTTTAATATGCACCATCTGTTCTAGCTCCCTTCCTCATATGGTCAGTCCAACTATTTTGCTGGTGTTCTGCCTTTGACTGACCACTGCCTGGAACTCTTAGTTTTTGACAACACGTAGACTTAAGGAGGATCTGAGTGTCTCAAACCGTGTAGCATCCAGTGGTTTGGTGATGATATCAGCCAACTGCTTGTCCGTTTTCACTTGCTTTAGAGTAACCACCTTCTAATCCACCAGCTCTCTGATGAAATGATGTCTGATGTCAATGTGATTCATCCTAAAGTGTTGTACTGGGTTTTTGGATATGGTGATTGCGCTCATATTGTCATAGTACAAGGTCATCTCCTCCTGTTCCACTCCGTATTCTGACAGCATTTGCTTCATCCACGGCAGTTGAGTGCTGCAACTTTCTGTAGCTATATACTCCGCTTTGGCTGTAAAGAGCGAGATGCTATTTTGCTTTTTACTGAACCAGGAGACCAAGTTGTTTCCCAAGAAAAAACAACCTCCAGGAGTGCTTTTCTAATCTTCAGCATTTTCTGCCCAGTCAGCGTCGTAGTAGCCAAGCAGGTATGGGTTGGTGTCCTTGGTGTACTAGATCCCAAAGTCAGCAGTTCCATAGACATACTTTATGATTCTGTTCACTTGCAAAAGATGACTTTATTTCGGATCTGCCTAGTACCTTGCACACACTCCTACTGCATAAGCTATATCTGGTCTGCTGGATGTTAAGTACAAGAGACTCCCAATCATACTCATGTACAGCGTCTGGTCGATCTTTGTTCCAGCATCGTCTTTAGTGATCTTTAAGTGCGTAGCAGCTGGTGTTCTTTTGTGGCTTACCTTCTCAAGCTCAAATTTTTTAATCAGATTCTTGGCATACTTTCTTTGTGAGATAAAGATGACATCCTCCTTCTGTATCACTTGGAGTCCAAAAAAGTAGTTCATCTCTCCGACCATGTTCATCTTGAATTCTTTCTGCATCTGTTCCACCAGCTTCTGTGTGTTGGATCCAAACACTATATCATCAACATAGATTTGTGCGATAATAAAATCTGACTTTGTGTGCTTCATGAAAGGGGTCTTGTCCACTCCCCCTTGCACATATCCCTGGTCGACGAGAAACACGGTAAGATGCTCATACCATGCTCTGGGCGCCTGCTTGAGACCGTACAGTGCCTTCTTCAGGCAGTACACGTGAGCAGGGTGATGTGGGTCCTCAAATCCTTTCGGCTGAGCAACGTATACTTCCTCATTCAGAAAACCGTTCAGGAACGCACTCTTCACATCCATCTGGAACAGTCAAAACTTTAAGTGACAGGCCAGAGCAAGAAGTAGTCGAATTGCTTCTAGAAGTGCGATAGGGGAAAAAGTTTCATCAAAGTCGATGCCCTCTATCTGAGTGAAGCCTTGTGCCACTAGGCGAGCCTTGTTTCGTGTGATATTACCTATGGCGTCTGACTTGTTCTTGAATATCCATTTTGTGCCGATGACATTCACACCATCAGGTCTTGGAACTAAGTCCCATACGTCATTTCGAGCAAACTCTTCTAGTTCTTCCTGCATGGCCAGGACCTAATACTCATCAAGTAGTGCTTCCTTTATGTTCTTCGGCTCTATAGCAAACAGAAAGCATGACCAAGCAGCTAGTTCTCTGAAATTGATCTCCTTGCCACGAGTCCTCATTTCGTCACTTGGTGCACCAATGACTTCAGTAATCAGGTGGTTTCTGGCGATTTGTCGAGAGAGCTGTAACGCAGCAATATCCTCTTGAGTACTGATGTCTTCAGCATTGTCAGACGAAGAGATTGTGGTGTGATTATCCTCTGTTGGCACTCCTCTTGGTTGATTATTTTCAATCGGCTGATATGAGGAGGGTGTCTCTGGTACTGTTCCAGCTGTAGTGTCAACATCGTCTGAGACACCCTACTCAACCACTTCATCCTTTACTTTGACATTGACCGACTCTATGACTGAGCCTGTATGCTTGTTGAACACCCGGTATGCTCGACTGTTCGAGGAGTATCCTAGAAAGAAGCCCTCATCACTCTTCGGGTCCAGCTTCTTCTGTACTCATGGTCATTCAGGATGTAGCACACACTCCCAAAGATGTGGAAGTACTTCACGATGGGCTTCTTCCCCTTCCAAAGTTCATAACAGGTCATCTCCGTTCCAGTGCGTATTGTAACACGATTGATGGTGTGACACGCATTATTCATAGCTTCTGACCAGAACTTAAAAGGAAGTTTCTTGGCATGGATCATCACATGAGCCATCTCCTGAATTGTGCGATTTTTGCATTTTACTAGTCCATTCTGCTGGGGGGGTGATGGTAGACGCGAACTGATGTGCTATGCCATGTTCGGCACAGTAGGTGGCCATAGTATTGTTCTTAAATTCTATGTCGTGATCACTCCTGATAGTCACCAGACTTTCTCCTCAGTCCTCCCTTTCTCTCTGAAGTAAGGTAGTAAGTTGAATGAACTGTTGATCAGCTTCAGTCTTGTCTCGAAGAAATCTAGTCCAGGTAAATCTGGTAAAGTCGTCCACACACACCAGAACATACTTCTTGCCTCTATAGCTCTCAACTTGTATCGGACCCATCAGATCCATATGGATCAGTTCCAAAGCTCTGCTAGTGCTGATATGCGAGGTGTTGGGGTGGGAAGCCTTCATCTGTTTCCCTATTTGGCACTCTCCACAGATTACATCTATATCACCTATCACAGTGGGCATTCCTCGAACGAGTCCAGTTGAGGAAATTTTCTCTAAGGTCTTGAGATTCAGATGACCCAAACGCCTGTGCCATAGTGCCATCTCATCTGTTTGACTCGTCAAGCAGGCCGATGCAGCAACTGTTTCGACAGACCCTATGAGGTAGTAGTTGTTGGCTGTCATGCTGCCTTTCATCAGTGTACCTCCTTCCTTATCCATGACTTGACATAAGTCGTGAGTGAATAGCACATGGTATCCGCCATCACACAGTTGACTAATACTGATTAGGTTCACCTTCAATCCTTCAACGAGGAGGGTATCCTTGAGTACGGGGAGATCTAGAACCTTCAATGTCCCACAGCTGATCACCTGAGCCTTTCCTCCATCACTGAAAGTGACAAACTGCCGGTTTATAACAGGTCTAATATGTGTAAGATATTTAAATTACCTATCATATGGGCAGAGCATCCACTGTCGAAGTACCATCGATCTTTTTCCATGTGACTTGTCGAGCTGAAAGCAACCATGCACACGGTCATGCTTGTTTTTGGTACCCAGACTTGTCGCATTCGTGGTTTAGTTCTGACCTCCATGGCCTTCCGCTCAGTAAGAAACAAGCGACACTTAGGTTTGATGTGACCAATCTGGTAACAGTACCAGCATGAGCGAGAGTCTCTCTTGTGTTCTGAATAAGGTCTGGTGTGAGCATTGCAAATCTTTTTTTAATTTGCTGGGGTTTTTCCTTAGTTCTGTGTCACCTTCTGTCCAGGGTGATGTACCGCCACCGGTTTAGCTTTAACAAATGTCGTACCTTTTGAGCAGCCTTCTTCCATGAATCCCAGCCTTCAGTGTCCGGACTCCATCCTTTGAGACCTGAGAATCTCGTTCAAATTCTTAGAACCGGAGTTTAACATCTTTACTGACTGGTTGAGCTCCTTCATGGTGGTTGAATGTTCTATCCTTTCTGATTCCAATTGTAGTTCCAGCGATTCTACTTGGTTTAAGAGGAACACTTCCTTGCGTTTCAGATCAGCTATCATTTTCCTCAAACCCACCATGCCTACTGGATGAATGTCACGATTTTTCTCCATTTTAACTTTCAGAGAAGAAACAGTACCCAGGAGTTTTGTTTTCTCTGCAAGTATAGTAGACCTTTCTTGTTTCATTTCATTCAGTTGAGTTTTCAGTAAATCAACCTCACCTTGGAGTTCCACCCTCTGTGTAACAAGTATCTCGACCTCCTGCCACATCTTGTCTTTTTCAGCAGTCACACTGGCAATTGTGTCGGTAAGCTTCTTGTTGAGATTGATCACCATCAGCCACTTCTCGTATAATTCTTTGTAAGTTTCAGCCAGAGTGTCCTGAGTGAGTTCTTCATCATCACTGTCTGAGGATTCATCAGCCGGTTGTTTGAACAGAGGGGACATACTTTCACTGGATTGACAGCAGTCTCGTATGGTTGCAACAAATGCAACAAGGTTGGTGGTTTCATCGCCTTCCTCCTCATCATCTGACTCACTGTCGCTGAAATTTGCAAGCATCGCCTTTTTCTTCTTGAGGGTGTTGTCGCATTCTGCCTGAATGTGACCGAAGCCTCTACATTCGCGGCACTGTATATCTTTCCCTTTGTCAGTAGAATCCTGCTTATTTTCTCTAGTCCTTGTCTTTCCCTTTTTCCAGTTACGGAAATTGCTCGAGAATGACTGCCCTTGCTCAGGACCACGTCTATTGATTTTTCGTATCATTCTGCCAAAGCTCTGAGTAATCATAGCCAGTTGTTCAGTGGTGCAGCCAGACTCAAGCATGTCTTCGGATACTTCTGCATTCAGGGCAATTCTTTTCCCGTCTCTGGGTTGGACTTCGTGATTTATCTCATAAGTTCTGAGTGAGCCCATGAGCTCGTCCAGTTTTAGTTTGGAGATATCATGCATCTCCTCAATGGCAGTAACTTTCATGGCAAATCTTGGAGGGAGCGATCTCAAAACTTTGCCAGACATTCTTTCTCCATCAATTGGTTTTCCCAGTACAGCAACCTCGTTGGACAAGTCTAGAACTCTTGCTTTGAACTCAGGAATGGATTCACTGACCTTCATCTTCATATCTTCAAACTTTGTTGTTACAATCTGCATTCGAGAATTCTGAACTTTGTCTGTACCTTCATAAGCTGTTTGGAGGATATCCCAAGCTTCCTTAGCGACCTCACAATTGATAATCAGCTTTAACACATTCTCGTACACTCCAGAGAAGATTGCATTCATAGCCTTTGAATTTCCAATAGCCGCTTTTTCATCTACATCAGTCCACAGAGCTTCTGGTTTAGTAACGACTTCGCGTACAAGATTTTCCATCGTGGGTTGTGTCCATCCAATCAAAACAGCCTTCCAAGCCTTTTCATCGAGAGATTTCAGAAAAGATTTCATTTTGGACTTCCAGGAGGCATAGTTTGATCCCTCAAGTAATGGGGTCGGGTTGTGCTTTGTCCTTCCTTCAGACGCATCTTGAACAGATCTAGGATCACACTCAGTATGTCGAGTGTCTGCTCTGATACCAATTGAAATTCTATTGTCTGTTCAAGACCAGTTCCAGGTTGTGTTCGACCAGAGATTGGAAAATTTTAGCAGACAGTACCGTAAATAGAACAAAATAGGAGCACACACGATATGCTACCCAGTTTGGCCTTGCCTACTCTGGGGGCTTCCCACACCAAATCTTAGTACGAGTTTAGAGCTACAAGTGGACTTACGCTTACACAACACTTTGTTTGTAATAGCCTAGCCTCTAACAATCCGTCTCCCAGATTTGCAATCTCGGTTCACCGTAGCTCACCGTCGATCCCCTGAGTTCAAGAATCCCTCCCGAACTAGCTCGAACTTCTCTCGAAGCTCGGACACTTTCTCCCGAAAGCGTGTCTTGATCACCGTGTGTGTGCGCTTGGTTGTTCTTCAAGATTAGTCTGAACAACACACTGAACAGACTGCTTCTTTGTCGTTGATATTCCGGTGTGGAATATTCAGCCGGCCGTCGCTCTTCTTCTCTCCAATCTCATGAATGCTCTCGTGTTTATTTCTCTCAGAAAACGATGCAGATTCTGGACGCCCTAGCCTTCTATTTATATGCTTCGGTGAAGTCCAAATCTGTTCCAGATAATCTGTCAAATATTTAGGAAATATTCCTAAATATTTGATAGATATCTTATCTCCAATCTTTAGGGAAGATCTCAAGATATATTCTGCGCCAAGTCTCCTAAACCGACTTCTAACTGATACAAAGATAATGTTTCAAATATTTTGATCTTCTAAGTTCGTGCGCCGACTTCAACAGATCGGATCTTTGGTCTTTAGAAACTTCCGGTTTAGGAAACATTCTTGTGTCTGCTCCACACTGTACTTCAGTTCCAGTATGCAGTTGAACTCCTCTTGAACTCCAGCTTGAACTCTCTAAAGATGTTTTGCCAAAACCGTGCCATTCAAGGGAACATTAGACGCAGACTGAAACTTCCCAACATCAGATACGCAAGTGATAAGTACATTGTTTGAGAGGCGCAACAGAAAGATGGGGAGCAAGGTAGCAGACATAACCAGAAGAAGACAGCTTGATGTAGGGGACCAAATTAGTACATTATGATGTTATAAGTTTATGTACGGCTATGTATGCCTTGTTAGACAACTCAGAAGGTTATTAAAAAAACACTTTTATCTTCAGTTCCACTGTATTCCCCACTTCTTTTTATTCCATCTGATAGGACCCCAAGAGCAATGACCAAAGCTTTGTCGGTTAGACACGAGAAATCATGGGTGTGACACGAGAACCCGGATAATATACTCATTGGTTGGACTTAATGTGGGGTGGCGGGGCAATAAACAGTCAAAGTACGTGTCTCAGATGCGTACCCAATCTACCCTGGGGAACGCATTCTGGACACCACACTAGTCGGGAGCTGTTCCCACTTCCCTGATGAGCCCATGGGAGGGCGAAACTAGTGAGTATCAGATGATGGATGAGTCAGGATCCTAACAAATGGTATTCAGAGCCAACACGAAAGGGGCGACGTGAGAAAGGGTACCTGATTGCCCAAGAAGAGGCCAGTGTGAAGCCTCTCAGAGTAGGCCATCGTGGACGATCTTGGAAGTGGCTACCTAGGAAGAGGCGACATTGGAAGGGCTACTTGACAGCCATCTTGGCAGTGCAAAGCCGCTAATGCATGGGAAAGGGCTACCTGATAGCCAACATAGCCAGTGTGAAGCCGTTTGGAGTGGGCACCTAGAGTACATCGACGATAACGATTTCGTCATGTTTGCTATTACTTAGAGCAGATGGGTTTACCAAGGGCTCAACGTCCAATCTAGTGACACTATTAAAAGACCTAATTCAGTGCGATGTAGAGGAATGTCGGCTTGCCAAAGAAACCATTAAGTCTGGGGCAGTGTGGGACGCCTTACTCAAGGGAAAATGAAGGTAATGATGGTATGGGTTGTCTTTACATGAGCACGCCAAAGAAACTTGACTTCCTACTAGAACTTAAAAGGAGCCTCTAGATGGTGGTGGTATGGGACATCATTAATCCTAAAGGAGACCTAAGACGATGATATGGGACGTCTTCAAATACAACGCACTGAAGGTCGAAAGCGACGAAGCCCAACTCTCAACCTTAAGGGCAAGTACGATCATCGAGGGTGGGGTAATGATAGGACCCCAAGAGCGATGACCAAAGCTTTGTCGGATAGATGCGAGAAATCTCGGGTGTGACACAAGAGCCCGGACAATTTACTTATTAGTTGGACTTGATATGGGGTGGCGGGGCAGTAAACATGCAAAGTATGTGTCTCAGGTGCCTACCCAATCTACCTGGGAGATCGCATTCTGGACACCACTCTGGTCAGGAGTTGTTCCCTCTTCCTGATGAGCCCATGGGAGGGTGAAACCAGTGAGTATTGAGTGACTCATGAGCCAGGTCCTAACGCTATCTATATCAACTATTTCTTCTTCATTAAGAGGCTTGATGAGACGTATTTATACGACTCATTAAGTCATTAAATCCCACCATTTACGACATTTGATCATGAGAACATTTACTTGTTAATGTCGTTTTGGATTTCAGGGCCTTTTGGAGTCTAAAGAGGAAATGAGCTTAACAATGGCATTTTAGGCCACAAAAGCATCACAAGGTGATTGGGAGGCAAAATGGGACCTAAAGACCTCATCCGGGGCCAAAGGACCCAAGTCGGGAACTAAGGACCTCAGACGGGTCCCTGCCCAAGCGCCTGTCCGAGTACCCGGGTCCCTGCCGAGAGCCCAGGTCCCTGCCCGAGCGCCAGTCCGAGTGCCCAGGTCCCTGCCCGAGCGCCTGTCCGAGTGCCCGGGTCCCTGCCGAGAACACCAGGGCATGCGCCCGAGCGCCGAGTGCCCGAGGCCTGCGCCCGAGGCCTGCACCGAGTGCCCGATGCTCGAGTGCCCGAGGCCTGCGCCCGAGGCCTGCGCCCGAGGCCTGCGCCCGAGGCCTGCGCTGAGTGCCCAAGGCCTGCGCCGAGTACCCGAGGCCTGCGCCCGAGGCCTGTGTCCGAGTTTCAAGTAAACCAAGGACCTCGTCGAGCCAAAGGCAAACGACGCCCAATTCTTCAAGAGATATGGAGTCCTTGCATCATGGGGAACCATTTAAACCACTTTGGCCCGAGGAAATATGCCCACATCCCAGTTTTGGCCGAGAGTGCCCTAGAAGGACCCGGCCGCGCCCTAGAAGGACCAGGCCGCGCCCGGCCAGCGCCCTACAACTTGCAATCGACTTTTGACCTAGTTTCGGGCATTTTCTGGCAAAACTTCCTTCTTGGAACTCGCTTAGAATCATCTCAGCTATCTAGAACCGATGCGCCGAGACCCAGATCGCAAAATTCACATATGGTCCTTCCGAAGGGTCAATTACACAAGGTTAAGGTCAAGGGTCAATGGTCAACCCTCCATTGACTTTCTCGGCTCGTCCCCCAAGGTGATGACGTCACCCTACGTGTGCTTGTGCCAGAGCAGAAGACGTTGCTGCCAAGGGACCTAAGGCCAAAGAGTTAGGGCGGTTTTGGTCTTGCTTGTGCCAAATCACTTATGCCACTCAAACTTGAAGATCAAGTCTCATCCAAGGGCCTAGAATCTTCCTCATTCTCTATATATAGAGCCCCTTGGCCCTTGTAAATGACAAAAAAAAAATTCGAAAAGTTACTCTCAATTCTATAGTTGTTACTCTTGTCATTTGGCTTGGAAATTGGAAAGTTCAACATCTCTCTACTCCTTCCCTTACTTGTTACGCATTTTACCTTTTGTTTTACGCATTTTGGGTTTGAGCCTTCTTATTCCGGTTATGCTCCTTAGCTCTCATATTCATTTCATAGATATGAGTGGCTAAACTTACATAATTCGGTTTGGGGTCCCCTTAATGTTGTAGCAAGGCTCTAAGACCTTGATCTTAATGCTTCCTTGTGTTCATTTGCTAGTCATGTGCCAATGATATGGGAATGAATGCCTAGGCTAAGCTAATGCTACGAAAGGGCAAGGTTTAGCCGAAAGGGTTTACTACCTTCATTGTGCTTGTTGTCATTGAAAAGTGAAACAAGCTTTAGCACCTAGTCTAGTACACTTCAAAAGAGGTTATTAAACTTGTTCGCACTAGAAATCCAAGTCTTGAAAAGGAATGGATTGTGTTGTATGCGCTCGAAAGGGCCTTACTTTGGGGTTTTTGTCTTGAAAAGGAACTAACCCACACTTATGGATACAAGGATCGATCATTAGAGGTCAATGATGAGTTGAGCTACAACAAAAGCCCCTAGACCGAATTCCATTCTATTGATCACAACCCTTGACATTTACTTTTGCACTTGTACTTACATTCAATAAAACCCTTTTAAAACTCCATTGCACTTACTTTCCTTTACATTTTGCACAAGGAACAACGAGTATTTGATATACTTCCCTTGGGTTCGACCCCTACTTGCTACTTTACTAGTTTACTAGTGAGTTCAAGTTAGTGGACACTACAGTTTATCTTTGATTTTCACAATCACGACTAGTGCTCATCAAATTTTGGCGCCGTTGCCGGGGAAGTAGTGAATCATTGAAAGTTGTTCTCGTTTTTACTTTTTTTGCACGTTGCGAACCATGTCTCATCATAGTGATCATTTTGATGAAGATGTGGTAAACAATGACATGGAACAAGACGATGGGATTCCTCTATTCCATGAGAACCCGGAGAACTTGTTCCGAGAGATGAGGCAAAGGCAAGCGGCCGAGAGAAACCAAGGGGTGCCCGTGGACCAAGCTCGAATGGATCCAAGGCAACCGGTTATACCTCCGCCTAGACCTCAACCTCAACCTCAACAACGCGCCCCAAGAGTGCAATATGAAAACTTTGAGAATGTGTTCTATCAAGAACCCACCATGGGGGAACTTTCGGCTCCTAACTTTAGAAACCAATCTTGGTGTATCTATGAGAGCCCGGAACTAGAGGATATATTGGTTAGCACCGGAGTTGTGCACAATTTGCCTAAGTTCTCGGGTACTCAAGGAGAGTCCGCGGTTTCCCATCTCAAACGTTTTCATGGCACATGCCAAAATCTCAAGCCCCATGGAGTAGAAGTAGATGACTTCAAGTTGAAGGCATTCTACTTCTCTCTAATGGATTCGGCCATTGATTGGTTCCTCTCTTTGCACTCGGGTAGTATTCAGTCTTGGGCCCAAATGCAATCGAAATTTTTGGCCAAGTACTACCCCATTGGCCGAGCCTCACTAGTGAGGAGGCAATTGCAAGAGTTGAAACAAGGGCCGAATGAGTCGATGTACGACTATCTTGAGAAGTTCAACCAACTGGAGGGGAGTTGTTGCAATTTAGGACTTCCCGAGAAGCTCCTAATTGAGTACTCGTTGGATGGGTTCAAGCCTTTGGATAAAATGCTATTGAATGCATCGGCCGGAGGATCTATGTCTACTCTTACACTAAGAGGAATAAGGGACTTAATCGGGAAGGTGGCCGAAAATGCTAGATTTGAGGAAGCTAATAGCCGTCAAGAGGAGTTCGCCCGAACTAGAAGTGTGGCTAAGGCCGAGACCCCTAATAATCAACTGTCCGAGGATGTAAAGAAAATGAAGGAAATGATGATACATTTGATGAGAAGAGAACCGGCTAAGGCCAAGGTTTGTGAGTTTTGTGGGGCTATGGACCACAAAACGAACTGTTGCCCGACTTTGCTAGAAGAGGACCATGGAGAGGTAAATGCCGTGGGGGACTATCAAAGGTATCAAAACCGGGCCGGACCTAGTCGCCCTTATGGACAAGGGCCGGCCGGTGAGATTTGGCGTCATGGCATCCCAAGAGACTTGGCTCCCCAATCCCATCAATCCCATCAACAAACCGCCCCTCAAACCACCCACAATGTCTATAGGCCTCCCCAAAGGCAATACCAACAAGGAGGACCTACCCAAAACCGACCAGCCCCTAATCAGAATCAAAGTGGCCCAAGTTTGGGAGGGCAAAACCGGTCCTTAGAGGAAATGATGAAGGAGTTGGCCGCAAGTAATATGCACATGAATTCCACCATTGAGAGACATCAAGCCATGAACCAATAAAATCATGCCGACACCAAGGGGCAAATAGCCGAGATCCAAAAGCAGTTGTCCCAACTCACCACAACCGTGTCCGAAATGAAGAAGGAGACCGGACGACTCCCTTCACAAACCGTGCAAAACCCGAAGGAAAATGTAAGCATGATGGAGGTGATTATGATTGATGATGACAAGTTAGATGGATTGGAGGAGTTGCCCAAGCATGATGGACCCATTATAGAGCATGCCCTCACTACAAGCCACGAGGTTAGAGACCCGGGAGCTTTCACAGTCACATGTGGTATAGGAGAGGCTCAAGTTCCTCAATGCTTGATTGATCTTGGTGCTGCCGTAAATGCCATGCCATACTCCTTATACCACTCGTTGGGACTTGGTCCGTTGAGCCCGCCAAAACTGATGATTGAGTTGGGGGACAAGTCATGCATTTGACCAGTTGGATTGCTTGAGGATGTGACACTCCAAGTGGGAGACCTTGCTATTCCTGCAGATTTCTACGTCTTGCAGATGGGCAATGCTAGAGACGATGACCCTCCTACACTTATATTGGGATGGCCATTTCTCTACGACACGAAGGCTAGGATTGACATGGGCGAGGGTTTATTGTCACTTTCGTTCGGCGGTGGAATTTCAGATTTCTACATCTATGATAATGATAACCGTCCGGGCACAAAGAAACCGCCGGACATTGTGAACACCTCGGATTTCGGTGCCCTAGTCCCCGACCGACCAGAAGAGACCATATGCACGACTGGGGCAACGGCTATGGTTAAGACTTCCTCGCCGACCTGGAGGAATGTCAAGGCAAACCCGCCCGATTATTGGATACCGGAGTCGAGCACTTCATTCCACAAGAGCTTGGGGCGGATCAAGGGAGGCGCTGAGGCGAAGTTTGACCTCACCCGCCCATGGGACCCCAACGAACCTCCTTGAAAGAGGTATAGTCGAGCCAACGACGTTAAACAAAGGCGCTCGCCGGGAGGCAGCCCGGCATTTTACAGTATTTTCTTGCATTTTATTTTCTTGCATTTTGTACTAACCCTCACCCTATTATTGTTTGGAAAGAAGCATGCTTATTTTGTAGGTCGGGTTCCCAAGGGCTACGCATTTTGCCGGTTCTGCTACGCATTTTAAGCAGAACCGAGCAACCGAAGGAGACCGAGACCTTAGGCACGAGGAACCCAGCGACGGTCCTAGACCGGGATGCACCCAAAGCCGAGGCTCGCCCAGGGAGGACGCTCTTGCTATGCACTTTACCTTCTCGGCTACGCATTTTATACAAGGCCGAGTAGAACCTCAAGCGTCCGGACGTGTCCGAGAGGAGCAGCCGAGCCCGACCTAGCCCCCATGAGCTCCATCCGAGTCCACGCCTTGCCGCTTCATGGCATACGAGGGGAGTTCTGTTTCACTCTTGTACCTTGTTTCTTTCCATTGATTATGTGCTTGATTGTGTTTATTGAGTTGTGCCGTGAGGCCACGGCTCATTTCAAAAGTGTGGGGTGGGGTGTTTAGTAGTTTGTTGTGTGTCACTGATGGGGTGTATTTATACGATCCCTAAAGACAGTTAAACCCACCAAATTAACAGTTTTATCTTAACAACTTTCACTTGTTAGTCCCATTTTGTTCTAAAGGTTATGTTGAGGTTTAGTGAAGAAAACAGCTTAAAAAAGGGATTTTATGCTAAAAATAAACTACAAGTTGATCAGGCCAATCGGTGTCCGAAGAACCAGGCCGCGTCCGAAGAAATGCCCGGACGCGTCCCAGAACCATTGCCGAGAACCGTTGCCGAGAGCCGTTGCCGAGAAAACCCGGACGCGTCCCAGGCCCGTCCGAGAACACAGGCGCCATCGTGAAAATCTTCGGCCATGACCTATCTCCGGCAGCATTCTGAGAAATCCGCCTCGACCAAAATGTTCCAAATGACAATTAAGGTGGAGAATGTTGAGATACCAAGAGCGACGCACGAGCCATTTGACAGTCGGCTCAGTTCCAAGCAAAGGCCCCGCGCGCTGAAGGACCAAAACCAAGTTGCTCGACCAAACCTTCGAATCTGACAATTCTGGCTCGACCAAAGTGCTTTAAATGCCCACTAATTCCGTGAATATCACTTCCCAGACAAAACGCACGAGTGGAACTAGCTCAAGCCCGATGAGGGCCAAACTAAGGCAACTCCGGCCAATTTCCAAGCTACTTGCTACTCAAGTCCGGTAACTTTGGAAGCACCTTGCTCAAGGAGGTTGGTAACGGGCACCTCTTAGCTTAAAGTCGGTTTTGCTTAGGGGAGAAGGATCTCCAAAAGACTTACATTTGGCACAAGCTAGCTTATTTGCGGCTAGCTTAAGGATGAAGAAAGCTTTGAGAAGTCGACACGCACCTACCAGCTTGGATTGCGGCTAGCCAATGGGAGGCTTTCCTTGGCCATGAAGTCGCCGCCTCATATGCCTATAAATACAAGAGCAATACCTTGAGAAGAAATGTCCCAAAATTGGTCCACAAAGGTCCTTATCCTTGTCCTTCCCTTTGGTCCGAATTGTGCTAGAGATCTTGATTGTGTTCTTGTGTAAGAATTGAGAAAGAAACACTTGTAGTTCATAGCTCACGTCCATCCTTGTATCAATTATGCTTTCGTTTGAAATGGTTATGATCTTCACCACAATGAGTACTTGTAGCTAAATCGCCATTCGGTTGAGGGAAGTTGATGTTATGAAACCGTTCTAGACCTTTGCTATCATGTTACTATGTGTTCTAACTAGTTCTTGTGTTCTCGGATTGAACATATGAGGAAGAGTGATGCTTGACATGGCATGGTTCTTCCAAGTAGTTCACTCCATCTATGGTTGCTTGGTTGTTTCTGAAATGAGGGATCAAGTAATTGCTCTTGGAATGACATACCTTGACATGGGGTGTTAGCCTAAGGGAGAACTAGAAGGCTTGTCTTGAAATGGACAAGTTGAGGAACGAATACTTGAAATGGTTTCGTTTGGAGTTAGACTTGACATGGAATAACTCACTCTTTAGAACACTTGTTTAAATCTTTGATGGTCGATGATGAAAGGGGACATAACAAAAGACTACTAAAACCGAATTCACTCATTTAATTCAAACACCCTTTACTTTACTTGCACTTTACTTATTGTCTTTACTTTCCTCGCACATTTACTTTCAGTCAAGACTTGGACCTTCAAGCACTTTTACTTTCAAGCACTTTACTTTCTCGCACATTTACTTTCAGTCAAGTCTTGGTCCTTCAAGCACCCTTACTTTTCCGTCATTTACTTTACGCTCTTTACTTTTCAGTACCTAAAACAACCAAAAAAACCCCAATTGTCTTTACTTTATTTTCGCTTTTAGAAGGACAACTGTTTTCTACCATAACTCCCTTGGGTTCGACCCCTACTTACCGTTTGCTACCTGTAGTGAACCACTAAAGTAGTGGAAAATATAAATGTAAATTTGCAGGTCACAACGACAGCCTGTCAAATTTTGGCGCCGTTGCCGGGGAGTTTGTTAGTGTACTAGATAAGTTGTTCCTTCTTTTTCTTTAGTTTTTGCTCTTATTTCTGTATAACCATGTCTCGTGCAGAAAGCCAGTATAACGAGGAAATCAACGATGAGATAAACCTACGACAAGAGGAGGCACCATTTCCATACATAGATAACCCGGAAGACCTCATCCGGAATCGCAACCGGATTGATAGAGAAGCCGCCCGGAGAGAACAAGGGCAACCGGCCGCGCGAAATGGAGCTGGCCCGAGGCAACCTCCTAGACAACAACCGCCTCCTCCACGGCAGCGAGCACCGAGGCACCGGCCCGTTTTTAACGAACGGTATAGGGACGACATCCTCCGTGAGCCTACTATGGGAGAACTCTCGGCGCCCAATTTTAGGAACCAACCATGGTGCATATATGAGGATCCTGAATTGGAAGACATTACTATCAGCACATCGGTAGTGCATAACTTGCCAAAGTTCTCGGGAAATCAGGGAGAATCCGCAACTATTCATCTTCAACGTTTACATGGCATTTGCCAAAATTTAAAACCTTATGGAGTAGATGTGGATGATTTTAAATTAAAAGCCTTCTATTTCTGCCTTATTGACTCGGCTAACGATTGGTTCCTTTCCTTACCTTCAGGTAGCATCCACTCTTGGGCCCAAATGCAAAAGAAGTTCCTTGATAAATACTATCCAGCGGGAAAGGCGATGCAAGTAAGGAGACAGCTACATGACATAAGGCAAGGGCCAAATGAGTCTATGTATGACTACCTGGAAAAGTTCAATCGCTTGGAACGAAGTTGCTGTACCCTAGGACTGCCCGAGAAACTCATCGTCGAGTACCTACTTGATGGATTAACCCAACTTGATAAGAAACTCCTGGACGCATCGGCTGGAGGAACCATAATGAACCTTCCTCTAAGCAGCATAAGAGAGCTTATCACAAGCATCGCTGAAAATGCCCGATTTAGGGAAGAGACCACCCGTCACGATGAGTATGCCCGAACCAGGAACGTAGCAAAAGCCGAGATACCAACGAACGCTTTGCCCGAGGAAATGAAGCAGATGAAGGAAATGATGATGCAAATCCTACGAAGGCAGCCGGCTCAAGTTAGACCTTGCGAGTTTTGTGAGTCGTTGGACCATAAAACTGATGCTTGTCCGACGTTAATGGAAAACGGTTTGGAGGAAGTTAACGCAATAGAGGGATACCAGGGGTATAACAACAACGACCGAGCAGGACCAAACCGACAGTATAGACAACCTATCAGACAGAATTGGCCAAATGACCAGAAGCAGACTTGGCGAAATGATTCAGGTCCGAGCGGGCGATACGACAACAACGCCCCAAGGAGAACACAACAGGCCGCGCCTCAACCGGTTCAGCAATTCTATCAACCACCTCACCGACAATACAACCAGGGCGGACCAGGCCAATACCCACCAAAGGGGCCGAATCAATACCAAGCCGGTCCGAGCCAGCAAAATCAGAGCAAGCCGCTTGAAGAAATCGTAAAGGATCTATCCAACACGGTGAACCAATTCATGGCAAAAACCGATGGAGCAATAGCAGACTTGGGTAAGCAGATGTCCCAGCTGGCTACCTCGGTGTCCGAACTAACAAATGAATCAGGCCGTCTACCTTCTCAAGTTATCCAGAACCCAAAAGGATTAGTTAACATGATGAAGCTATCAGACATGAACGCGGCACTAGAAGAATCAGATCAAATGGAAAAACAACAACACAGAGGACCCAAAGCCTACACACCAACAACTAAGCATTATACCCGTAGGCACCGTCCTAATTGGAATCAAGAGGAAGATCGACCAAATGATGGCGGAACATGGGCCACTCATTCCGACAACGGACGCTATGCGTTCACCGTTAACATGACACCTCCACCAAACACAACCTATGATGTGCCAGCATCTGGCTGGGATGATGAGGGTCAAGAGTCATCTTACCCTACTGAGACTTGTGTTTATGAACATCATGCAATCCAAAAGGAAGAAATGGATAAGGAATTGGAATCAAGAAATGTCCTGCCAACAGTAAAAAACTTAGCTTGGAGCCATGAAGTTCAACAAGAAATGCGCAAGGATCCAGGAGCCTACACGGTCACTTGTAGTTTCGGCAAAACCAGAATCGATCATTGCTTAATAGATCTTGGGGCCGCCGTGAATGTCCTGCCTTACCCTCTATATTGCTCATTAGGGCTCGGTCCTTTGTCCCCGTCGTTAATATCTCTAGAGTTGGGGGACAAGACATGTGTTCAACCGGTTGGAGTGCTTGAAAACTTTATGCTTCGCGTAGGAAAAGTCCTTGTTCCTACAAGTTTTTATGTGATCCCAATCAAAGAAACCAGCACGGACGATCCTCCAACAGTTATATTGGGATGACCGTTCCTTTACACCACAGGGGCAAAAATCAACATGGGCAAGGGCACGCTGTCGCTTGCATTCAGTGGCAAAACTTCATTCTATAATATCTATGGTAATAGCCGCACTTGGGACCCTGACATACCATCAAGGAGAGTCCGGACTGGAGTCATTCCAGGAGCCCCAGCAAAATTTGACTTAAGCCGCCCATGGGATCCCAACTGGTGAAACAAGGTACCGTCGAGCCAACGACGTTAAACAAGTGCACTTGTCGGGAGGTAACCCGGCTCTTTTACAGTTTTTTATGCATTTTAGTTTAATTTAGGATTAAATCGTACTCACCACAACACATTTTGGAAGAAAATTGACTTTCTATAGGAACCGGGGTCACGACCGAGAAGGACCGGGCTTCGTTCGAGAAGGCCCGTGTCGCGACCGAGAAGTACCGGCCCGCGTCCTAGAAACATCGGGGCGCAGCCGAGAAACCCGACTTCCTGCTGAACTTATTCGAGCACCAACCATAGGGGAGTTCCGTTTTTCACTCTTATGTCATTTTCTTTCAAATCTTTTTGCCTTTTGAATTAAGACGTGCTGTGAGGCACGACTTCATTCAAAACTGTGGGGTGAGTCGTTGCATATATTAGTCGGCATGTGTTCCTTTAATATTATCTTTTTGAACGCCTTGCATATAAGCTTCATGATGTGAAATAGATGGACCCGACTTCATACATGTCCTTGAGAGATCTAAACTGTGTTTAAACTTTAGAACTTAACTTTTTATTTGTCTTCTCGTGCCTAGATAAAAAGGGATGTGGAGTTGATAGAAAAAGTCCTAGAGAGGTCTGAAAAGCACTCCAAGGACCGGGTCTCACTATATGGTTATCTGAAGTCAGTGGAGGTTAGAACTTCGGGTTTCAATTGAGTTTTGAGTGGACTCCGCCATGCAAAATCTATGCAAGAGCGGGACGGGAATCAAACCGTCTTACCTCTAGTTCAAATAGCCGGGAAAATATACGGGCGACCCTCGTATTGACTCGCGCAAAAGAACCAAGATGAGGGAGAGCGGGGAGGTATTTCCATATGCTTTAGGGCGATGATTGGACCTCCCAAGAGACAAATAAATGGTCTAGCAAGTCACAAAGAAGAAAAGCTCGAAGAAGCAAATCAATGGCCCAAAAAGCCAGTTATGTGAAGGTTTTAACCAAGAAAACAAAAGTGAAATTCTCCAACTCCAAATCAAAAGCCAAAAGGCAAAAGTCACTTCAAAAGCCATCCGTCTCAAAAAAGAAATCAAAGAGCTCGAAGCGTTGAAACCCGAATCGAATCATGTACTAAAGAAAGCTACGGAAGATAACCATATAGCTCGAGCTTGGTCCGAAGAGTGCGTACAAGAACCTAAAAAGGACTATCTCCCACTCATCCAAATTGGTTTGTATCACGGCTCGGAGGTACAAGTATTAAGTTACCTTCTAAATTTTAATCACACTTTATTTTGACATCAAGTGATGCATGAATAGG
The DNA here is from genome assembly GCA_033675215.1 of Rhodiola kirilowii. Classification (NCBI taxonomy): domain Eukaryota; kingdom Viridiplantae; phylum Streptophyta; class Magnoliopsida; order Saxifragales; family Crassulaceae; genus Rhodiola; species Rhodiola kirilowii. The sequence continues at coordinate 19,233,151 of CM066198.1, forward strand.
AAAAGTCTAGACTAGCAATCTAACCATTCATATTTATAACAGTTTGTTTTGCCTCTCTTACCTAAGATTGTTCGGGACGAACAAGGATAAGTGTGGGGTGATCTGATGGGGTGTATTTATACGATCCCTAAAGACAGTTAAACCAACCAAATTAACAGTTTTATCTTAACAACTTTCACTTGTTAGTCCCATTTTGTTGTACAGGTTATGTTGAGGTTTAGTGAAGAAAACAGCTTAAAAAAGGGATTTTATGCTAAAAATAAACTACAAGTTGATCAGGCCAATCGGTGTCCGAAGAACCAGGCCGCGTCCGAAGAAATGCCCGGACGCGTCCCAGAACCATTGCCGAGAACCGTTGCCGAGAAAACCCGGACGCGTCCCAGGCCCGTCCGAGAACACAGGCGCCATCGTGAAAATCTTCGGCCATGACCTATCTCCGGCAGCATTCTGAGAAATCCGCCTCGACCAAAATGTTCCAAATGACAATTAAGGTGGAGAATGTCGAGATACCAAGAGCGACGCAAGAGCCATTTGACAGTCGGCTCAGTTCCAAGCAAAGGCCCCGCGCGCTGAAGGACCAAAACCAAGTTGCTCGACCAAACCTTCGAATCTGACAATTCTGGCTCGACCAAAGTGCTTTAAATGCCCACTAATTCGGTGAATATCACTTCCCAGACAAAACGCACGAGTGGAACTAGCTCAAGCCCGATGAGGGCCAAACTAAGGCAATTCCGGCCAATTTCCAAGCTACTTGCTACTCAAGTCCGGTAACTTTGGAAGCACCTTGCTCAAGGAGGTTGGTAACGGGCACCTCTTAGCTTAAAGTCGGTTTTGCTTAGGGGAGAAGGATCTCCAAAAGACTTACATTTGGCACAAGCTAGCTTATTTGCGGCTAGCTTAAGGATGAAGAAAGCTTTGAGAAGTCGACACGCACCTACCAGCTTGGATTGCGGCTAGCCAATGGGAGGCTTTCCTTAGCCATGAAGTCGCCGCCTCATATGCCTATAAATACAAGAGCAATACCTTGAGAAGAAATGTCCCAAAATTGGTCCACAAAGGTCCTTGTCCTTGTCCTTCCCTTTGGTCCGAATTGTGCTAGAGATCTTGATTGTGTTCTTGTGTAAGAATTGAGAAAGAAACACTTGTAGTTCATAGCTCACGTCCATCCTTGTATCAATTATGCTTTCGTTTGAAATGGTTATGATCTTCACCACAATGAGTACTTGTAGCTAAATCGCCATTCGGTTGAGGGAAGTTGATGTTATGAAACCGTTCTAGACCTTTGCTATCATGTTACTATGTGTTCTAACTAGTTCTTGTGTTCTCGGATTGAACATATGAGGAAGAGTGATGCTTGACATGGCATGGTTCTTCCAAGTAGTTCACTCCATCTATGGTTGCTTGGTTGTTTCTGAAATGAGGGATCAAGTAATTGCTCTTGGAATGACATACCTTGACATGGGGTGTTAGCCTAAGGGAGAACTAGAAGGCTTGTCTTGAAATGGACAAGTTGAGGAACGAATACTTGAAATGGTTTCGTTTGGAGTTAGACTTGACATGGAATAACTCACTCTTTAGAACACTTGTTTAAATCTTTGATGGTCGATGATGAACGGGGACATAACAAAAGACTCCTAAAACCGAATTCACTCATTTAATTCAAACACCCTTTACTTTACTTGCACTTTACTTATTGTCTTTACTTTCCTCGCACATTTACTTTCAGTCAACACTTGGACCTTCAAGCACTTTTACTTTCAAGCACTTTACTTTCTCGCACATTTACTGTCAGTCAAGTCTTGGTCCTTCAAGCACCCTTACTTTTCCGTCATTTACTTTACGCTCTTTACTTTTCAGTACCTAAAACAACCAAAAAAACCCCAATTGTCTTTACTTTATTTTCGCTTTTAGAAGGACAACTGTTTTCTACCATAACTCCCTTGGGTTCGACCCCTACTTACCGTTTGCTACCTGTAGTGAACCACTAAAGTAGTGGAAAATATAAATGTAAATTTGCAGGTCACAACGACAGCCTGTCAGTCACGTCTATTTTTCTTTCACATGCATGAGTCAGCACGTTTCCCTTTGAAAATTTTAAATTTTTTTTTTGAATAAAATGCGTAGTTTGGTGAATAAAATGCGTAGGGATGGGGAGTTGTGCTTTCATGATGTGAAATAGATGGATCCTAGTACATGCATGACTCTTATGAAATTATAATTGTGCGACTAACATGTGATCTAACTTCTTATGTGACCTTATGAGTTGGGATAAATAGGGGATGTGGAGTTGATAGAAATGTCCTAGTGAGGCTTGACAAGGCACTCAAGGATCGGGGATTCGAATTACATGGTTATATGGACTTGTGGAGGCTGCACTTTGAGACTCGTGGTTGTAGTTGACTCCACCACTGCAGCGTTTATGCAAGTGGTGGGACAGGAATCAAACCGTCCTATCTCTAGTCCTAGTAGTCGGGAAAATAGATGAGTGACCCTCATCTTGACTCGCACGAAACGACAAGGATGAGAAAGAGCGGGGAGGTATTTCCATATGCTTGAGGGCGATGATTGGACCTCCCAAGAAGGAATGGACAAGAAAATCACAAAAGGAGCAAAGCTCAAAAGAAAGAAAAATCATCTCATGTGAAGTACCAACCGAAGCAAAGTGAAGGATCATCAAAGTCACACCAAAAGGCCAAAGGCCAAGTTCACTACAAGTATGTCCAAGGAAAGTATCAAAAAAAAGGACTCAACCCTTGAGCTTGAATTCATCACGTGCTAGAAGAAGCAACAAGTATAACCATGTAACAAGATCCGAATCCAAGAGTATAGATCATGGGCCTAAAAAGGACTAACTCCCACTCATCCGAATTGGTTTGCATCTTGACTCAAAGGTACATGTGTCAAGTTGAATCTCGTGTTTTAGCAAAATGCTTGAGTAATGATCGAGAATGCATGGAAAGGGGAAGTCTAAACTAGCATTTATATAGTAGCCGAGAAAGACTTGTGATGTTTGCATATGTGTTTTCCTCTTGTGACTTAAGGCCTTGTTCGGGACGAACAAGTTCAAGTGTGGGGTGTTTTGATGAAACGTATTTATACGACTCATTAAGTCATTAAATCCCACCATTTACGACATTTGATCATGAGAACATTTACTTGTTAATGTCGTTTTGGATTTCAGGGCCTTTTGGAGTCTAAAGAGGAAATGAGCTTAATAATGGCATTTTAGGCCACAAAAGCATCACAAGGTGATTTGGAGGCAAAATGGGACCTAAGGACCTCATCCGGGGCCAAAGGACCCAAGTCGGGACTTAAGGACCTCAGCCGGGTCCCTGCCCGAGCGCCTGTCTGAGTGCCCGGATCCATGCCGAGAGCCCAGGTCCCTGCTCGAGCGCTAGTCCGAGTGCCCATGTCCCTACCCGAGCGCCTGTCCGAGTGCCCGGGTCCCTCCGGAGAACAACAGGGCATGCGCCCGAACGCCGAGTGCCCGAGGCCTGCGCCCGAGGCCTGCGCCGAGTGACCGATGCCCGAGTGCCCGAGGCCTGCGCCCGAGGCCTGCGCCGAGTGCCCGAGGCCTGCGCCCGATGCCTGCGCCGAGTACCCGAGGCCTGCGCCCGAGGCCTGTGTCCGAGTTTCAAGTAAACCAAGGACCTCGCCGGGCCAAAGTCAAACGACGCCCAATTCTTCAAGAGATGTGGAGTCCTTGCATCATGGGGAACCATTTAAACCACTTTGGCCCGAGGAAATATGCCCACATCCCAGTTTTTGCTGAGAGTGCCCTAAAAGGACCCGGCCGCGCCCTAGAAGGACCAGGCCGCGCCCGGCTAGCGCCCTACAACTTGCAATCAACTTTTGACCTAGTTTCAGGCAATTTCTGGCAAAACTTCCTTCTAGGAACTTGGTTAGAATCATCTCAGCTATCCAGAACCGGAGCCCCGAGACCCAGATTGCAAAATTCACATATGGTCCTTCCGAAGGGTCAATTACACAAGGTTAAGGTCAAGGGTCAATGGTCAACCCTCCATTGACTTTCTCGGCTCGTCCCCCAAGGTGATGACGTCACCCTACATGTGCTTGTGCCAGAGCAGAAGACGTTGCTGCCAAGGGACCTAAGGCAAAAGAGTTAGGGCGGTTTTGGTCTTGCTTGTGCCAAATCACTTATGCCACTCAAACTTGAAGATCAAGTCTCATCCAAGGGCCTAGAATCTTCCTCATTCTCTATATATAGAGCCCCTTGGCCCTTGTAAATGACAAAAAAAAATTCGAAAAGTTACTCTCAATTCTATAGTTGTTACTCTTGTCATTTGGCTTGGAAATTGGAAAGTTAAACATCTCTCTACTCCTTCCCTTACTTGTTACGCATTTTACCTTTTGTCCTACGCATTTTGGGTTTGAGCCTTCTTATTCCGGTTATGCTCCATAGCTCTCATATTCATTTCATGAATATGAGTGGCTAAACTTCCATAATTCGGTTTGGGGTCCCCTTAATGTTGTAGCAAGGCTCTAAGACCTTGATCTTAATGCTTCCTTGTGTTCATTTGCTAGTCATGTGCCAATGATATGGGAATGAATGCCTAGGCTAAGCTAATGCTATGAAAGGGCAAGGTTTAGCCGAAAGGGTTTACTACCTTCATTGTGCTTGTTGTCATTGAAAAGTGAAACAAGCTTTAGCACCTAGTCTAGTACACTTGGAAAGAGGTTATTAAACTTGTTCGCACTAGAAATCCAAGTCTTGAAAAGGAATGGATTGTGGTGTATGCGCTCGAAAGGGCCTTACTTTGGGGTTTTTGTCTTGAAAAGGAACTAACCCACACTTATGGATACAAGGATCGATCATTAGAGGTCAATGATGAGTTGAGCTACAACAAAAGCCCCTAGACCGAATTCCATTCTATTGATCACAACCCTTGACATTTACTTTTGCACTTGTACTTACATTCAATAAAACCCTTTTAAAACTCCATTGCACTTACTTTCCTTTACATTTTGCACAAGGAACAACGAGTATTTGATATACTTCCCTTGGGTTCGACCCCTACTTGCTACTTTACTAGTTTACTAGTGAGTTCAAGTTAGTGGACACTACAATTTATCTTTGATTTGCACGATCACGACTAGTGCTCATCAAGGCTCCGACGACCATGCCGAAGCACAACATTAGAGACCATCTCCAACTTGGCCAATAATGTAGTAGATCTTGACACTAGTACACATCAAATGGATGAAAGGGTGCAAGCTCAATCATCTCATTTCGAAAGAAAGGTTAAAATGATGGAGGAGATGCGTGTTTCAATCCACCAGCTACAATCAGCCCCTGACCAACAATCTGACAAAAACCTAATGGTTCCTAACCCACCACCAGATGAACGACAACCCTACTTGCCACACCTATCCAATCCATCCCAACCACTTACGTCAAAACCCCAGCTACCCTCATAAGCCTTCTTATCCGACGACTAACCGTTGCTGAAATAACAGCTCCACTCGAAAAGGGGATGTGTTACAACTGCAATGAACGATTCATGAGTGGGCATCTCTGCAAGGCTAAATTTTAATGATTTATACTCGACAACCAAACCGATGTCGAAACTCATGAATTTACAACACCAGCGATGGTCATCGATTCAGATCCACCCACATAAGAACCACAATTAGACCATCCTGCAACAGAGCATCCCTCCATCTCATTTAACACCCTAGAAGGATGCTTCGCAACTAGTAACTCTTTGCATTCCTAGAGGCATAAACAACCACAGCTTAACAGTCTTGATTGATAGTGGCTAAATGCTTAACTTCATCCAAACCAGAAATGTGAAGCACTTGCAACTCTCTGTTGAGCCCTCCACTCACTTGAATGTTACAGTGGGTAATGGCGAAGCCCTACAATGCAATGGTGTCTGCACCAAGGTCCCGTTGCAAATGACCGATTACAAATTTAAAGTCAATCTCTTCGTACTACCAATATACGGTGCTGAGGTTGTGTTAGTCGCTCACATGTTGGCTGACAGAGCACGTCGTTGAGTGCTAAGCAAAATAAATTTATAAGTCCGTTACTCGCGACTTTACTATTGGGTAGTAAAGCGGTAAGTAGGGGTCGAACCCAAGGGAATTAGAGGATAGAGTTGTTCTTTGAGGAAATGTACAGGAAGGAAGTGTGATTTGGGGTTGATTGTGGTTTTAGTGCTGAAAAGTAAGTGGGTTGGTTGTGGTTTTAGTGCTGAAAGTAAATGACAAAAATTAGAAGTGCTGAAAAGTAAATTGCTGAAAGTAATGCTGAAACAGTCGAATTCAATATCGACTAATCAACATACTTTTAGTATGGACTGATATTGAAAGGGTCTGTAGTAAGCGACAGAAAGGAAAGTACTGAAAGTAATGCTGGAACAGTCGAATTCAATATCGACTAATCAACATACTTTTGGTATGGACTGATATTGAAAGGGTCTGTAGTAAGCGACAGAAAGTAAATGTGCGGAAAGTAAAGTAATGAAAGTAAATGACTGGAAAGTAAGCAGTTGATAGTGAGACTGAAAGTAAAGTGACAGGTGATGTTTTAATTAAAGGAAAGATTCGGTTTTAGGGGCATTGTATCATAGTCCGTTTATCATCGACCTCTAATGATCATACTACGTGTTCAAAGATGTATCAAGGCTATTCCTAGCACTTGACTTGCCACACCGTCTAGTCTTTTTCAAGACATAGAACTCTTGTTCTAATATGTGCATCCATTTGATCAATCATTCCTGATCAACCAAATGGTGCTTAAAAGAGGTTGAACTCCACAGATAAGCTGTGCTCTTCCGAGCCTCCACTTATCCACGTATGTTCACGAACCTTATGGAAGAGCTTTGCTCTTCCGAGCCTCCACTCAACCAATGGTGTTCTGACCTAATATATGGCACATAGAACAAGTTGAACACGAAGAGGCACTAAGAGAAGGGTCTAAAACATTTTATGATACAAGCACACCCCTTCAACCGAATGAAGGGTTTAGCTACGAATATCCATAGGGGTGGATATCATAGCTAAGTGCTTAGAAAAGTAAAGGTTTTTGAAAGACAAGAAAGTAAAGGTTTTTGAAAGTAAAACTCAAGAACACATTCAAACTCAAGAACAAACTTGGAGCTTTTGATTCAAAGTAAAGTGTTTACAAGGATTGTGGGATGGATTGTAGAGAGATTTTTATCTAAATGACAAGTGATCAAAGGACCAAAATGGGACTAGAACCAAGGACCAAAGACTACAATTTAAGGGACATTGAACAAATGAGAGGAAGTGTTGTATTTATAGGCAAGGAGGAGAGGAGAGGAGCCCACACATGTCAAATGGCGAGAGGAGGGCTCAAAAGCCGCCGGCCATAGGTGGCACAAGCCACAAAGCCGCCGGCCATGTGGCACTCTCCCATGGAAGCCACCGGCCATGAGGTGGAGGGAGTGGGTGTGAGTGGGTTCTGATATTTTCCTCCAAAAGCCATCGGTTGCCTCTCAACTCCGGTTAGACTTTGGTTGCCCCTTGGTTGCTTCTTGGTTGACATCAAAGGACAAGGCACAAGCCTTGCACATGGGTGGCAAGACTTTGCATTGACTTGAGTTCTTGATCTTTGTTGAGGTTTGGAACAAGTCATTGGGACACATGTTTGAGTGATTCCATGTTGGGTTCATGAAGGTTGTAAAGCCGGAATCTGGCCGTGGCCTGGAATGACTTGTAATCCATTTTTAGCTTTAAGAACTCCTTTTTAGCTTGTTTCATCTCTAATCCTCGAAATAGCCTGTAGAACAAAAGTGAAACTAACAAGTAAAAGTTGTCAAGACAAAGCGTCTAATTTGGTGGGTTTAACTGTCTTAATGAATCATATAAATATGGTCCATCAGATCACCCCACACTTTTAGTTGTTCGTCCCGAACAATGCTATTTTGAAAGAGGCACACACAATCCTAGTAAAAACTTTAAATAAGAAAGTGAGAATATGGGACTAGATGTATCCTATTCATGCAATACTTACTTGTTACCAATCTAAACTGTGTAAATACTTAGAAGAAACTTGATACTTGTACCTTCGAGCCGAGATGCAAATTAATTCGGATGTTTCGGGAGATAGCCCTTTTTAGGCTCCTGGACTGCATTCTCGGGACCGACTCTCACTATATGGTTTTCTTGTAGCTTTCTCTAGCACGTGATTTGGTTCGGGTTTCAATGATTTGAGTTCTTTGATTTCCTTTTGGTGAGGGACAACCTTTGAAGTGAATTGGCCTTCGGCCTTTGATTTTGAATTGGAGCTTCTTCACTGTTGTTTCGGTTAAAACCTTCACATACTGGCCTTTGGCCTTTGATTTGCTTCTTCGAGCTTTGCTCCTTTGTGGTTTGCTTGTCCATTTTCTCAACCTTTTTGGGAGGTCCAATCATCGCCCGCGAGCATATGGAAATACCTCCCCGCTCTTTTCTCATCCTCGCCGTTTCGCGCGGGTCAAGATGAGGATCGCTCATCTATTTTCTCGGCTACTAGGACTAGAGATAGGAAGGTTTGATGCCCGTTTCACCTCTTGCATAAACGCGGCATGGCGGAGATGACTTCAATCTTCAATGAAACCCGAAGTACAGCCTCCACTGACTTCGTAAACCATATAGTGAAATACGATCCTTCGAGTGCTTGCCAAGCCTCTCTAGGGCATTTTATATCAACTCCACATCCCTTGTATATCTCAGCACAAAGGGACAAATGAGAAGTTACATCCTAAGTTTTTATACAGTTGAGATTTCACAAGGTAAATGCTTGAATTTAGATCTATCTTTTTCACATTCTCAAGTTCATATTTTCAAAAAGATAAAATTAAGGGAAAAGGAAAAAAGAAAGCATGTTAACTATGTACAAAGGCGGTTCTTACCCCACACTTTTGAACGAAGGCGTGCCTCACAGCACGACTTAGTTCAAAAGTCAATTGCAAGCAAATATATACAGGAAAGGTGAGAATGACTTAAGGCAAAAACTAAATGACATAAAATAAAATGACTGAAAGTAAGATAGATGTCGGGTTACCTCCCGACCAGTGCATTTGTTTAACGTCGTTAGCTCGACGATACCTCACTCCTGGATCATAAGTTTGGGCCCCATGGGCAGCTCAGGTCAAATTTTTCTGCCGCTCCTACCTTGATTCTAGCCTTGATTCTCCCCGAGTTCTTGTGGGATGATGTGCTCGGGTCTTGTTCCCATTGTTCCGGTGGTTTCTCTTTCTAACACCTCTGAGAAGGTGAGGGACCCTTCACTATAGTCGCTGGTTTCTTGAGTCGGGCTCTCTTATGTTTAGGGCTGCCTTGTCTAGTTGTGGTGAAAAAATGCTCCATCAAGGAGTCGTTTTGCTTAAGCCTTTCTTCCATCCTTATTTGAGACTCATCATTGATCACATAGTTTCTGCGATTTGCATATTGATCAAGGGGAAGATTTGGGAAGCTCTCATTAGATGGACCGGATCTGCATCGGCCAGCCTGTCGGTGAGGACCTGGTCTTGGTTGATTTCTTTGGCCGCTTCGGTAGTGAGAGTAGGGTATGTCTCGGGCAGTTTGCCAGTGGTGTCCCGGGTTTCCTCCTCTGCCGGCTCGGTAGTGAGTTCCCATGAAGGCTTTTCCTCATCCCACACTGTATCGGTTTCTGGCTCTAAGTCTTCTGATGGCTCGGGAGTGATTTCCCATGTAGGCTCTTCCTCATTGCTTCCGGTGCTTTCTGTATCTTATTCGACCATCATGGCCTCTGCAATTTCTTCTCCACTCCTTTCTAGATTAGCTTCTACCATCTGCGCTCTTCTATCAGCTTGGGGCATTGGCCTTCGTTTTGTGGCTTCGGCCAAGTCATCTATAACATCCCACATTTGAGTCATGGTTAAGTGCATGGCCGATCCTCCCACTGCGTCATTGATCCTTGATTGGTCAACCGGCCTCATCCCACAAAAGAAATTTTTGAAGAAGAACCACATTCGTGAATCCATGGTGCGGGCAGCGTGAGACGATGGTGTCAAAGTACGTGTAGTACTCGTCCAAAGTCTCATCCCGGGATTGTTGAAGGCAGATGATCCTCTCTCGGGTGTCATGTGGTAAAGATGGGGGGAGAATTCTTTCAGGAATTGAGCACGAAGGTCCTCATAATAACCTGCACAACTAGCATTTGATGAGTAATACCATACTGTCGCAAAGTCAGTTAGAGAGAGTTTAAAGCATTTCATTTTAAACTCTTCTAGCTCCTCATTTTCAGGTTTCATGTGGCGACATATATGGTGAAAATGTTGGCAATGTATTACAGGGTCCTCTCCAACTGTACCTCTAAACTGAGGAAGATGTCGAGCCATCCATGCATACATAGTGGGCAGTGCAATGAAGAAATGAAGAGAGAAAAGAACAACTAATCTGATAGCTAATTCCCCGGCAACGGCGCCAATTTTTGACAGAGCACATCGTTGAGTGCTAAGCAAAATAAATTTATAAGTCCGCTACTCGCGACTTTACTATTGGGCAGTAAAGCGGTAAGTAGGGGTCGAACCCAAGGGAATTAGAGGATAGAGTTGTTCTTTGAGGAAATGTACAGGAAGGTAGTGTGATTTGGGGTTGATTGTGGTTTTAGTGCTGAAAAGTAAGTGGGTTGGTTGTGATTTTAGTGCTGAAAGTAAATGACAAAAATTAGAAGTGCTGAAAAGTAAATTGCTGAAAGTAATGCTGGAACAGTCGAATTCAATATCGAATAATCAACATACTTTTGGTATGGACTGATATTGAAAGGGTCTGTAGTAAGCGACAGAAAGGAAAGTACTGAAAGTAATGCTGGAACAGTCGAATTCAATATCGACTAATCAACATACTTTTGGTATGGAATGATATTGAAAGGGTCTGTAGTAAGAGACAGAAAGTAAATGTGCGGAAAGTAAAGTACTAAAAGTAAATGACTGGAAAGTAAGCAGTTGATAGTGAGACTGAAAGTAAAGTGACAGGTGATGTTTTAATTAAAGGAAAGATTCGGTTTTAGGGGCATTGTATCTTAGTCCATTTATCATCGACCTCTAATGATCATACTACGTGTTCAAAGATGTATCAAGGCTATTCCTAGCACTTGACTTGCCACACCGTCTAGTCTTTTTCAAGACATAGAACTCTTGTTCTAATATGTGCATCCATTTGATCAATCATTCCTGATCTACCAAATGGTGCTTAAAAGAGGTTGAACTCCACAGATAAGCTGTGCTCTTCCGAGCCTCCACTTATCCACGTATGTTTACGAACCCCATGGAAGAGCTTTGCTCTTCCGAGCCTCCACTCAACCAATGGTGTTCTGACCTAATATATGGCACATAGAACAAGTTGAACACGAAGAGGCACTAAGAGAAGGGTCGAAAACATTTTATGATACAAGCACACCCCTTCAACCGAATGAAGGGTTTAGCTACGAATATCCATAGGGGTGGATATCATAGATAAGTGCTTAGAAAAGTAAAGGTTTTTGAAAGTCAAGAAAGTAAAGGTTTTTGAAAATAAAACTCAAGAACACATTCAAACTCAAGAACAAACTTGGAGCTTTTGATTCAAAGTAAAGTGTTTACAAGGATTGTGGGATGGATTGTAGAGAGATTTCTATCTAAATGACAAGTGATCAAAGGACCAAAATGGGACTAGAACCAAGGACCAAAGACTACAATTTTTGGGACATTGAACAAATGAGAGGAAGTGTTGTATTTATAAGCAAGGAGGAGAGGAGAGGAGCCAACACATGTCAAATGGGGAGAGGAGGGCTCAAAAGCCGCCGGCCATAGGTGGCACAAGCCACAAAGCCGCCGGCCATGTGGCACTCTCCCATGGAAGCCGCCGGCCATGAGGTGGAGGGAGTGGGTGTGAGTGGGTTGTGATATTTTCCTCCAAAAACCATCGGTTGCCTCTCAACTCTGGTTAGACTTTGGTTGCCCCTTGGTTGCTTCTTAGTTGACATCAAAGGACAAGGCACAAGCCTTGCACATGGGTGGCAAGACTTTGAATTGACTTGAGTTCTTGATCTTTGTTGAGGTTTGGAACAAGTCATTGGGACATGTTTGAGTGATTCCACGTTGGGTTCATGAAGGTTGTAAAGCCAGAATCTGGCCGTGGCCTGGAATGACTTGTAATCCATTTTTAGCTTTAAGAACTCCTTTTTAGCTTGTTTCATCTCAATCCTCGAAATAACCTGTAGAACAAAAGTGAAACTAACAAGTAAAAGTTGTCAAGACAAAGCGTCGAATTTGGTGGGTTTCACTGTCTTAATGAATCATATAAATATGGTCCATCATTGGCCTCAATCGATCCTTCCTTATTCGATTAAGGCCGCCTAAGAATGAGATTTCACCACCATGATTTACAAATTACTCTTCATGGCATGAAAGAAGATGCACAATTATCCCAAATGAGTTTGGGTCAACTTCACCGTGTGGCTCACACTAAAAATATTGCTTCTATTTATCAATTGAAGTCCAACTAATTGAACTAGATCTACCACACACAAACTAGTCCACAAATTAGATTAACACAGACCTGGCACCTTCGTTACACAGCGACCTCACCACTCTGTTGGGGCAATTTTTAGCCATCTTTGAAGATTCGCGAGGCCTGTTGCCTGAACGATCAATGACTCATAAGATTTCTTTATTACCGAGCACACCTCCTGTTAACACGTGAAACCATACAAATATCCTCACTATCAGAAAGCAGAGATTGACAAATAGATTCAAACCATGCTCAATGACGGTGTTATCTGACCTAGCACGAGTCCCTTCTCCTCTGCGGTATTATTGGTAAAAAAGGATGGTGGTTGGTGATTTTGTGTTGATTATCGCGCATTGAACATGGTAATCGTGCATAATCATTTCACTATCCCTACCATGGATGAATTACTTGATGAACTACACGGCGCAAATATATTTTGCCAAGCTCGATCTTCGCTCTAGTTATCACCAAGTGAGAATGCATCCTAGCGACATATTCAAGACAGCATTTCGCACACATGATGGCCATTACAAATTCCTCGTAATGCCATTCGGAATATTAAACGCACCATCAACATTTCAAGCACTTACGAATGATCTATTCTAGCTGATCCTTCGACGTTTTGTATTGGTATTCTTTGACGACATTCTGGTCTATAGTCCAAGATGGGATGAGCATTTAACACACCTACGCGAGGTACTAAATGTGTTACATTCCATTTCATTTGTTGTTAAATTATCCAAGTGCGAGTTTGGTAGGAAAACAATTGCATACTTAGGCGATATCATCTCCCAACTTGGAGTTGCGATGGATCCAGATAAAGTCGGAGCCGTCGTGGATTGGAAATCTCCACAGAATGTAAAACAACTGAGACGATTTTTGGGTCTCACGGGATATTGTAGAAAATTTATGGAGCATTATGCCTTAATAGCAACCACTCACCAAGCTGCTAAGAAAAGATTGTTTTGTTTGGTCTTCTGATTACCACGCAGCTTTTGATAAGCTCAAGCAAGCCTTATCCTCTACTCCAACATTAGGATTACCCCGTTTTCACAACAACATTTGAGGTTGGAGCGGTTTTATCACAGAAGGGTAGGCCAATAGCATTTTTTAGCAAATAGCTCACAAAGACATTACAATCTTCTTCGGCTTACCACATGGAACTCTATGCGGTTGTTACTGCGATCCAAAAATGATAGCAATATCTGTTAGGCTCTCGGTTCACTCTCTTTACTGACCATCAGCCCCTCCGTGCAATTTTTACACAAGCTCTCCACACTCCGGACCAGCAGCGACTTATCTACAAACTGATGGGATTTGAGTTTGATGTAGTATACAAATTAGGGATGGAAAATGGGCGTGCTGATGCCTTGTCCAGACACCTTGAAATGAACTTGGTTCCTTAAACGTCTCTTCTCGACCCATGTTGGGCATCCTGCGGATACTACGCAAGTTATTCGAAGAAGACCAGCCTTCTAGACAATTTAAAGATGCCATCCTAGCTACTCCAGTAGCCTACCAAAACCACATAATGCATGATGTTGTAGTCATTCACGTGGACAGAATGCATCCAAGAGCTTTTATACATGAGTCCCTATGCACCGTTGCCTTTATTTTATAATTCTTTGCGCGTAGGAACTAAGCTTGAATTAAGTGTGAAGTGGATTAATGTGCATAGTTCACAGCTTTCATGACATACATGATTCTTAGATAGACACTTGCATCTTTTGCACCTTATCCCTAACATGAGAGTGTTTTTAACTACATAGGCTTGTGACTATCAACTTTAAATTCGTACAAAACACATCTAACCTACTTGTCACAATTATTGGATCTTGAACTTAGAACCGACCTAGTCCTTTGAATGTGCATTCTTGTAAATCAATATCATTTCTATCTCTTGTCTATCTAAGTTTCTAAGTATTTTCATTGAAATACCTTGGATTAAGTTTTAGCAAGCATTTTTAAAACTTCCATAAAAAATAGATAGCTCTTGTATGCTCCTTGGTGACTTGAGTTGTTCTAATTTAGTGCCTTACACTTGATTGTTTCCGCGCATTCCATACATTCTTTGAACATATTGTCAAGTTTTAAGTGTGGAGTCAAAAGAGGGCAAAAATAGACCCCAACAAAAAAATGCTTCACTTTCATGGTCAAAAGAGGGCAAAGCCCTGACTAAAAACTTTCTCGATGTACACGAGAAGTTTTGCTCCAAAAATATACAAATGTCGGGGGTGAGGAAGAAAAGTTCCCCCTCGAAAGAATTTGTAGGACAAAGGCCATTCGAAAAGAAAATAAAAAGCACTTAAAACTTGACTTTACGTTCTTCCACCATTCTTCTTCTGCGCGGGTGCATCATTTGTATTGTGTGCTAGTTGGATTAACTCTTGTGCTTGCACGGGAGCTCTCATTTGGTCTATGCCCATTTTCTAAGAACTCTTAGTGTCGAACTCCTCTTCCCTCATGCATTATGGCTTAGGCGCCTAAAACTTGGGAATGAGTTTCATGTCGTGAACCAATGGACTAGCCCTAGCTAGCATAAGTGAGCGGTTGACACACTTTTGTGCAAACTGACCTATGACTCTATTGTATTGCCTTGAAAATGAGTAGATCATTGGATTAGACATTTGATAGCTCTAGTACTGATGATCTTGAATGCACAACCTCATGGGTAATTAAATCGTTCAAAAGTCCTTTTGATGATAATGTGACGGTAATCCTAGCTTAGGGTAAGGGATATATTTTGAGAAACCCTCGCCTCGGTTAAGCACTCTTGAATTTATTCTCATGGGATAGGTGCATTTGGGATTTGTGAGTATTCCCTTTTCTGAAAACTCTCACAAGACTATAACTCGTCCACTAGGATGGCCTAGGAATTTAAAGGCTTAATGCATGCGCTAAATGCATTCGTAACGCCTACGAAAAGGAGCTAGTAAGGTTGTACATACTTTCATTTACTTTTCAATAACAAGTTTAGTAATAATGATCAAAACCTTGTGAAAGCTAGTGAGGCAAATAGACGAAAAACATAACACCACTAGCATTTCGCCATTTGCATGACCTTGACATATTTGCATACTTTGTTCGGGACGAACAAAGCTTAAGTGTGGAGCGTTGATAAGTTGAGTTTCCGACTTATTAATAGCCATTTTTCACTATATCTTTGGGTTGTTTTCAACGATATTTTGATGTCATTTGATCTCTTACCCTACATTTTAGGTAGAAATCAAGTCCTACTCAAAGACGAAGCCTAGATACGAAAACTCAGGGAAAACTGGAGATTAGAGCAAAATATGGGCAAAGAGGGCTCCCAGCCAACTGGTTCAGAATATCCCCTCAACCAGCCGATCGGCTGGTTGAAGGAGGAGAAATGGAAGCAACCATCCACATCGAGATGGTGGATTGGACCTATCAGTGGACAAGTTGGCAAAGACTTCAGAATGGTCACCATTGCTCAAACCTTGAGTCGGTCGACTGAGAGTTCAACCGGGCGGTTGGAGAAGAGTTATCAGAGTGCTTGCCTAAGCACATACTCAATCGGTCGGTTGGATCCACCTGCCGATCATCTGGAGAAGGACCTCGAAGGCTCACAATCTCTCACTTTTAAGTCGATTGGCTAGCCAATCCAACCGGTCGGCTGGACGTTCACTACAGAAGCAGACTTGATTTTAGCCAACAGCCGATTGGCTGGGATTCGAGCATCAGTACCAGCCAACCGGCTGGACCTGCTACATCAGAAATTTTACCCGAGGTTATAAATAGAAAGAGGGATGTTTGATCTAGAGAGCTGGCTTCTTGGGGGGGAAATGTTTTAGAAAAGGAGATCAAATCAAGGTCATTAAGGAGGATCCAATCAAAGGAGAAGAAGAAAGATCAAAAGGGAGATTCAAGGATTAACCATCCTACTTCCTCTACACCTTTTCTATTCAATTTGTTATTGATAAGTCGTAATCATACGACTATTTTATATGTTAAAACTCCATCTCTTAATGTTTGCCTGTATATTATTTCACTACCTGTGTGTAGTTTTCATTCTCAGGTGCATTCGGAGACCATAGAAGGAATACCGGCTAAAGAGAGACGATTAGAAGATGTTTTGCGTAGAAAGAAATGAAGACCGAAGCACTTTGGAGTTTTCAACAGTGCAGCACGCGGACGGCTTGAGGATTAAAAGCACGGACGTCTGAATATTTACCGTAATACAAGAGACGTCCGCAGAAGCTAATGGAAGGAGACGTCCGCGCGGAATGCCAGCTGGCAAAATTCCTAAAATCGATTTGTGTTTTCTTGGGACAAAAGACAGATGAAATCGAAGAGCCAATCTCGAAAGAATGACATCAGAATTCGAGGAGTTGAAATAGAGGATAAAAGAAAAGAGAAAAGAAGAAATGAAGTGTCTTCTTTTAGTCGTGTGATTTGGTTCTTTTGGAGAAGACACCATTGGTGGATTGCTGTGGTCTCTCTCGGCAGTGTGAATTTTGGGAAGACAATTTGGAGAAGAATCGAAGAAAGCTTGGTGAAGAGTTCACCATCAGTAACATCATTTCGTTCCATTCAAATACTTGATTATGTATTGCATTATGATGAGTAGCTAAACTCATTTGTGTAGGCTAGAACTTGATATTGTGATGCTTTGATTTGAGACTCATATTGAATTTCTATGTTTTGAGCTATATTACTATGCATTGTTTATGGATTTGATACGCTAGCATTAGTGCAACCTAGCGGGGAGCTTTTGTTTGCGTGTCGATTTCACTTACCACAGTTTACTAGCAACCTAGCGGGGATAGTAAACTAGGATACAAGTAATATACCACTAGGATTGACACCCTAGGACAACTTGTAGTGCAACCTAGTGGGGAGCTATAAGTTGTAGAACATTAGAAATCAAAACGGTTGGGTTAATGATTTAGTCTTGCATCACAATCAAAAGTTCTAGCTTGCACTTCTCTTTATTTTATACTTGAATTCGTGTGACTATTTCTCTATTGATTATTGATCGTGTTTTGATACTTGCGTTTTTATTTGACTTGTTTAGAATTTACCCCCCCCCCATTGTTACTCTTATACTTAGTAAACAGGTTCTCACACCGATCTCTGTGGATACGACCCGACTTACCACAAGCTAGTCGGAAAGAAAGAAATTATTATTTTTGACGGGTACGACGACGCCCGTCAAATTTTGGCACCGTTGCCGGGGATCGGTAACGAAGAATCTACTAAGTATTCTATTTCTTTTAGTTTATTTTACTGTCTTTTATTCTGTCACTTGATTACTCTCTGTTTAAGTAACAATGTCGCAGAGAAGTGTTGATGGTGATAATGGAGAGCGAAGTAGTGTACAAGGGGATAACATTCAAGAACGGCGGCAAGGATTGCCCGCTGTTGATCAAAGAGTACCACCCCCCAGAAATCAGCAATTTTTGAATGAATTTGCTAGACATCGTGCAGCTGGACACGAGAATTATGATGATTACGAGGCTGAGTTGGATCGACAATACCTCGGTGGAGGAAACCAACATGGACAGCTAGCGAGGCGTCGGGATTTGGGACGCACCATGAGAGGAGTCTGCGCCCCATATATTGATGAGGCACCTTGGTGCATTAGGTTGGATGAGGACGCAGATGGCATCGAGATAAAGAGTGGGGTGATTCATCGCTTGCCCAAGTTTGGAGGAATGCCCGAGGAGAACCCCCTAAGGCACTTGAAGGAATCTCATGGAGTTTGCATGTCCATGAAATCAGCATCGGTTCCAAAAAATATTTTTAAACTAAAGACATTTCCTTTTTCATTAGAAAGTCAAGCTAAATCTTGGTTAATGTCTTTGCCTTCAGGTTCTATAACATCATGGGATCAATTGCAAAGAAAGTTCATGGACAAGTACTACTCCCATTCGAAGGTGGCTCAAACAATAAAGGAGCTCTCTATGCTTAGACAAGGACGTGGAGAAACATTGTTTGATTATTTGGTGAGGTTTAGGCAATTGGAAGAGAACTGTCCAAATCATGGAATCCCACAAAGGATGCTACTTGAATACTTTATGGATGGGATGATTCTCATGGAAAGAAGAATGTTAGATGCCTCAGCCCAAGGGTCCATCCTTGACATGTATCCCGAGGAGATATGGGAGTTGATTGAGAAAGTTGCGGAGGGCACAAGGTATTTAGAAGAAACCTATAAACCTGCACCTGTTGCTAACGTAAATGTACATTCTGAATTGCAGGAACTGAAGGATATGGTGGCTAAATTAGTGACGCAACAACCACAAAGAAATCAACAAGTGGAGTGTAAGGTAAACAAGTCCACTTATAATTCGATAAATAATGATAAAGCTGTTTTTCAGGAAAGAACAGAAGACGTGAACATTGTGGGATACATAAACAAGGGAGATTTGCCACCGAGAAGGACTGATGGATACCAAGGCAACAACAAATGGCAGCCGAGACAAAATGAGGGTGGTTGGCAAAGGAACAACAATTACGATACGGGGCAATACTCGTATCCACAAAAGCAGCCGTACAAACCACCACAAATCAGACAAGGAGATGAGGACCCGATGAAGGAATTTAGAGATGAGATGAGAGGAATGTTCAAGGAACTCAATCAAAAGATTGACCACCAAGCTGGAGACGTTAACGAATTAAAGAAGCAAATGTCTCAAATGGCCAGCGTAGTGTATGAAAGGCGGGAAGACAAAGGGAAGCTACTGTCGCAAACGATTCCCAACCCGAAGTCCAATATCAGCGCTGTAATGCTTAGAAATGGAAAACAAGTGAAGAATGGAATGGAAGAGCTGAATGAAGATCCTACCTCAGTGCAGCACGCGGATGCCTCACCAATTAAGGCGCGGACGCCTGAAGAATTACAAACAAATCAAGAGACGTCCGCGGAAGATAAACATAAGACGTCCGCGGGCTGCAATAATTCAGGTACAGAATTTCCAAATTCTAACACTCCTTTACCATTTCCAATGCAGGTTTCTAAGACGAACAAGAAGCCTATCACAGACAAGGAAGTTTGGGAGTTGTTCAGCAAGGTGGAAATTAACATTCCACTCATTGAGGCTATTCGGCAAATTCCAAGGTACGTAAAATTTCTTAAAGAATTATGTACTAACCGTAGGCGTACGACTAGGAATGAGCAGGTCATGCTAGGAGAAAGTGTATCAGCAGCGATACAAAGGAAGGTGCCCAAAAAGTGTAAGGATCCCGGAACTTTTACTATTCCATGTATTATTGGTAACATGAAGATCGAAATTGCATGCTAGATCTTGGTGCTTCCATAAATGTTCTTCCTTACTCTTTATATTTATCTTTGCGTATTGGTCTACTTAAACCTGCAGGTTTGACCATTCAATTGGCTGACCGATCATGCACCCAACCTTTGGGTGTGATCGAGGATGTTTTGGTGCAGGTAGAAAATCTTATTTTTCCTGCAGATTTCTACGTGCTGAAAATGGAAGATGAGGGAGCACAAGATCAGCCACCAATTCTATTTGGTAGGCCATTTTTGAAGACGGCTAGAACTAAGATCGATGTGGATAGTGGCACACTTTCCATGGAGGTGGAAGATGAGGTAATAAACTTTAATATATATAAAGATATGCAATATCCCCTTGATGACGCAGGAGTACACGCTTTGGATGCGATCGATGAGCTAGTGGAGTCTTCAGATATTCCCTATAGGGATGATGTGCTTGAAATAATTTTGAGGGAGGTTATTGAGTCACGTGGCGCATCAATAGGGATGCTTCGTGATACTAGTGACATGCTACAGGAGCTTAGAGTTTCGCCACCATTAACCCCCAGGTATGAGGCTAATCAAGTTGCTTTAACTAATAAATCTACACTTGTACCATCTGTTGTACAGGCACCTGAGTTGCAGCTTAAGCCCTTACCCGAGCATTTAAAGTATATCTATTTGGGATATGGTGAGACATTGCCGGTAATAATCAAGAAAGGCTTGGAGCCTAATCAGGAGGAGAGATTGGCAGCGGTACTAAAGAAACATAAGGCCGCAATTGGATGGACACTTGCGGACATCAAAGGAGTGAGCCCTACTGTGTGCATGCACCGGATTCTACTTGAGGATGGAGCCAAACCTGTGAGACAGCCGCAGCGTAGATTGAACCCACTGATGATGGAGGTGGTTCAAAAAGAGGTACAAAAACTTTTAGATGCTAACGTGATTTATCCCATTTCAGACAGTCAATGGGTAAGCCCCGTACACGTAGTACCGAAGAAGACAGGAATTACAGTGGAGCTTAATGCTCGAGGTGAGTTGGTGACAAAGAGAATCCAGAACGGATGGCGCGTGTGCATCGACTACAGAAAGCTAAATGCCGTGACACGCAAGGATCACTTTCCTTTGCCGTTCATTGACCAAATGTTGGATAGGCTCGCAGGTAAGCCTTACTTTTGCTTTTTAAATGGATGTTCTGGGTATAATCAAATTCCGATTGCAGCCGAAGACCAGGAGAAGACTACTTTCACGTGCCCATTCGGTACATTCGCGTTTCGACGCATGTCTTTCGGTTTGTGCAACGCGGCTGGTACCTTCCAGCGTGTGGTAATGAGTATTTTTTCGGAATTGATTAGGGACTGTGTTGAAGTATTCATGGATGATTTTACCGTGTATGGAAATACTTTTGATGAATGCTTGTTTAATGTTGGTAGAGTGCTTGCACGTTGTGAGGAGACGAACTTGGTCTTGAATTATGAAAAATGTCATTTTATGGTCACTCACGGAATAGTATTGGGACATGTCGTTTGTAGTGAAGGAATACAAGTAGATAAGGCTAAAATTGATTTGATGCTTAGCTTGCCTTATCCTACTGATCAGCGTGGTGTGAGGTCTTTTGTGGGACATGTAGGATTTTATCGCAGATTTTTAAAAGACTTCTCGAAGAGGGCATTGCCTCTCTCTAGATTGCTGCAAAAGGATGTACCATTTGAATTTACAGTGGAATGCAAGGCAGCATTCGATGATCTTAAGTCTGCACTAACTAGTGCACCCATCATTCAAGCACCGGATTGGACACAACCATTCGAAATAATGTGTGATGCTAGCGACTACGCAGTTGGAGCGGTGCTATGGCAAAGGAAGGAAAAGAAGCCTGTGGTGATCCATTATGCGTCTAGGACGCTTGACGCGGCTCAGCGAAATTATTCCACGACCGAAAAAGAGCTTTTAGCTGTTATATTTGCTTTGGAAAAATTTCACCCTTATTTACTTGGTTCTAAAATTGTTGTCTTTTCTGATCATGCAGCCATTCGCTATTTGATGACGAAGAAGGAGTCAAAGCCGCGGCTGATTAGATGGATCCTCTTGCTACAAGAGTTTGATGTGGAAATAAAAGACAAGAAGGGCATTGAGAACACCGTGGCCGATCACTTGAGCCGAATAGTGAGAGAGGAGGAAACCAGAGCTATAACCGAAACATTCCCGGACGAGTATTTATTTGCTGTCCAAGAAAAGGCACCATGGTATGCTAACATAGTTAACTACCTAGTGGGAGGTAAGTTTCCTTCGTCATTCACTGTTGCTCAACGTTTGAGGCTTAAACATGATTCGAGATATTATATTTGGGATGACCCCTATTTGTGGAAAATTGGTTCGGATCAAGTTGTTAGAAAGTGTGTGTCCGATTCTGAGATTTCTTCTGTGCTTGCTTTTTGTCACGAACATGCGTGTGGTGGTCATTTTGGACCAAAGAGAACATCTAGGAAAATACTTGATAGTGGCTTCTATTGGCCACATTTGTTTAGGGATGCATACAACCATTGCAAGGCATGTGATAGGTGTCAACGCGTAGGAAATATTTCTGCTAGAAATGAAATGCCTCAAATGCCCATTGTTGTTGATGAGATATTTGATATATGGGGTATTGATTTTATGGGACCGTTTCCCTCTGCATATGGTTCACAATATATATTGGTTGCTGTTGATTATGTATCGAAGTGGGTCGAAGCTAAGGCCACCAAACATGATGATGGTAAGACGGTGGTAGATTTCTTGCGTACTAATATCTTTTGTAGGTATGGAGTACCAAAGGCGGTGATCAGTGACCAAGGGTCACACTTTTGCAATCGTTCCGTCGCGTCGGTGTTCAAACACTTTGGTGTTATTCATCGAGTATCCACCGCCTACCACCCTCAAACCAATGGGCAAGCTGAGGTGACGAACCGAGAGATCAAGTCTATACTAGAGAAGATGGTGAAGCCGTCGAGAAAGGATTGGCCAATAAGACTTGAAGAGGCATTGTGGGCTTACAGGACCGATTACAAAATGCCAATTGGAGTGAGTCCTGCGGTGTGCATGCATCGCATCTTGCTAGAGGAAGGAGCCAGGCCATCGAGAGAGCCTCAACGCCGACTCAATCCAATCATGATGGAAATTGTTAGAAAAGAAATACAAAAACTTCTCGACGCAGATATAATCTATCCAATCTCGGATAGCCGATGGGTGAGCCCGGTCCATGTGGTACCAAAGAAGACTGGGATCACAGTCGAAGAAGACGCCGAAGGAAAGATGGTGATGACACGGGTTAAGAATGGGTGGAGGATGTGCATCGACTACCGGAAATTAAATGTCGTCACAAGGAAGGATCATTTCCCTCTACCATTCATCGACCAAATGCTGGACCGACTGGCGGGCAAGCCTCACTTCTGCTTTCTTGATGGATTCTCGGGGTACAATCAAATCCCTATAGCGCCCGAGGACTAAGACAAAACCACATTTACCTGTCCGTTCGGAACCTTTGCGTTTCGTCGAATGTCCTTCGGCCTATGCAATGCGCCCGACACATTCCAGCGGGTAGTCACGAGCATCTTCTCGGACATGATCGGCACAATGATCGAGGTGTTCATGGACAACTTCACGGTCTATGGAGACACCTTCGACACATGCCTGGACAACCTGAGCGCCGTGTTGGCTCGATGTGTCTCGATGAACTTGGTGCTTAATTATGAGAAGTGCCATTTCATGGTTACTCATGGGGTAGTCCTTGGGCACGTTGTCTCATGCAAAGGAATAGAGGTCGACAAAGCAAAGGTCAACGTAATCATGACCTTGCCATACCCCGCAACTGTGCGGGACATCAAGTCCTTCCTTGGACACGCTGGATTCTACCGGAGGTTCATCCAAGACTTTTCAAAGAAGGCATTGCCTCTATCAAAATTGCTACAAAAAGATGTTCCCTTCGAGTTCACAGCCGCGTGCCGAGAAGCCTTTGACGAGCTTAAGCGGGCGCTCACTAGCACACCTATCATCTAGGCGCCAGACTGGACCCCACCGTTCGAAATCATGTGCGACGCGAGCGACTATGCTGTGGGCGCGGTGCTGGGCCAACGGATGGACAAGAAACCTGTGGCTATTTACTACGCCTCAAGGACCTTAGATGCCGCCCAAAGAAATTACTCCACTACTGAAAAGGAACTCTTGGCTGTGGTGTTTGCACTAGAAAAATTCCGGTCCTATTTGCTCGGGGCAAAGGTAATTGTCTACTCGGATCATGCTGCCATCCGGTACTTAATGAAGAAAAAGGAGGCCAAACCACGACTGATACGATGGATCTTGTTACTCCAAGAGTTCGATGTGGAAATAAGAGACAAGAAAGGGATTGAGAACACGGTGGCCGACCATTTGAGCCGGATTGTCCGAGGAGAAGAGGAAGGGCACATCACCGAGACGTTCCCTGATGAGCATCTCTATGCGATCTCCAACAAAGTGCCATGGTATGCTCCTATTGTCAACTACCTTGTAGGAGGTATATTCCATCCCTCATTTACTAAAGCACAAGGCATGAAACTTAAACACGATGCTAGATTCTACTTGTGGGATGATCCCTATTTATGGAAAATAGGAGCAGATCAATTGCTTAGGAGATGCATACCCGACAATGAAGTAGATTCTGTGCTTAGCTTTTGCCATGAATTCGCATGTGGAAGACACTTTGGGCCTAGGAGAACTGCTAGAAAAATCCTAGATAGCGGCTTCTTTTGGCCAAGTATATTTAGAGATGCCTATGAGAAGTGTAGAAAATGCGATAGATGCCAAAGAGTAGGAAATGTGACAGCTAGAAATGAGATGCCTCAAGTGCCTATCTTAGTCAATGATGTGTTTGACATATGGGGGATTGACTTCATGGGACCCTTCCCTATATCACGCGGGAATATATACATTCTAGTTGCCGTTGATTATGTATCAAAATGGGTAGAGGCTAAGGCCACTAAGAACGACGATGCAAAGACTGTGGTAGATTTTTTGCGCTCTAACATTTTTTGCAGATACGGAGTACCCAAGGCAATAATCAGCGACCAAGGCACGCATTTTTGCAACCGCATGATGACCACTACCTTGAAACATTACCATGTGCACCACCAGACATCGACAGCCTACCATCCTCAAACCAACGGACAAGCGGAGATCTCCAACCGCGAGATCAAGGGGATCTTAGAAAAAATGGTAAAACCGACGAAAATGGACTGGAGCAAAAGGGTGGATGAGGCCCTTTGGGCATACCGAACGGCATACAAAACACCAATTGGGACCTCTCCCTTCCGGCTGGTTTATGGAAAGGCATGCCATCTCCCGGTGGAGTTAGAGCATAAGGCCTACTGGACTCTCAAACGATGTAATCCGGACCTAAGAGCAGACGGGCTGGATAGAAAGCTTCAACTGTGCGAGCTCGAGGAGTTGCGTCTCGAGGCTTATGAGAACCAAACCGATTACAAAGCCCGGACGAAGATCTACCATGATAAGTTCATTCTTCGGCGGCAATTTGAAGAAGGACAACAAGTATTGGTTTTCTCCTCAAGACTGAAGGTGATGCCCGGCAAGCTAAAATCTAAATGGACTGGCCCCTTTACAGTAAATAAGGTGCTCAATCATGGGGCTCTCGAGCTGGAAAACCCAGAAAATGGAAGCCAATTCACAATAAATGGACAGCGGGTCAAACACTACCATGGCGAGGAAGACTTAACACCTCAACAATTCGACCTAGCCGAGCCACCAGACCCGACATAAGTAAGTTATCGTCGAGCCAACGACGTTAAACAAAGGCACTTGTCGGGAGGTAACCCGGCACATTTTTGTTCATACGGCATTTTCTTTTAATTTAGGCTTAAATCGTACTCATCCCCTGGCATTTGGAAGGAATTTGATCTTTCACTACTACAGAAGGGGGATTATGCATCGGTTCCGTGTTTGCCCTTATGCATTGGTTGTATCCTTATGCATCGGTTGGATTAAAACCGATGCATAAGGTCGACATTATGCATCGGTTTTAAGCCAACCGATGCATAAGGTCGACATTATGCATCGGTTTTAAGCCAACCGATGCATAATTTCCCCATTATGCATCGGTTGTATTAAAACCGATGCATAATGTCGACCTTATGCATCGGTTTTAATCCAACCGATGCATAAGGTTGAATAAGTTACCCTAGTTTCGTTTTTACTTCTGAAGTTTTCATCCTCCGCAAAATCGATTTACTGGTATTTCGAACTTTCCGTGCGCGCCTTCATCCATCCAGCAACCTTCCGTCGTCGTCTCGCCGTCGCTCCATCAATACTCGCTCGCCAGTCGCCGTTGTCGTCCCTACATCAATCCTCGCTCGCCGTCGCCGTCGCTACATCAGTCCTCCATCCAGCAACACTTCTGTTAGGGTATGCATTGGTGCTTTGAGTATGAATCGAATTTATTAGGGTTTATGCATCGGTGCTTTGAGTATGAATTGAATTTATTAGGGTATGCATTGGTGCTTTAAGTATGAATCGAATTTATTAGGGTTTATGCATCGGTGCTTTGAGTATGAATCGAATTCTTTAGGGTTTATAATTCATTCAATATGAATTTGAGGGATTTGGTAGGGCTCGGATGTCATTGTTAGGGTATGATTTCTTGTTAGGATGATGTTGTGCAAAGTGTAGTCACGTAATTTTTCCTATCGGTTATTGATGTTTCGTTTCATTGGTTTAGGTTTTGAATTGTATTCTCGTGACTCGCCTTTAAGGCATATTGCTCTTTTTATTCTCCGAGCACCGTCACATAAGGTATGTATATATTTACTTCTTTTGTTCATGTTTCTTTATTTCTGCTTGTCAATTCATTCTTAACTCAATTTTTTTTCAAATCTAGCGTACTTCAGCCTTTGTTCATTGCATTCCTCAACCTACTGCTACATTTCTCCTTCTCTCGATTTCACACAAGGTATTCTTATCATCTTATGGTATTCTTTTATTTTTACTATGTTTAATTTTTGAACATAGACATGTAGGTAAGCTAACTTGTTCTCAGTCTAATAATATTATTTACATGCTTCATGTAGTGGATTATGATGAGTAGAAAGTGGATATCTGGTAATAGGTTAAGTGATGAGTATGAAAAGGGGATAATGGATTTCTGTGAATTTGCATCGGCGTATGCATTTAAAAATGCACTTGAAAGTGTCTTCTGTCCGTGTAAGGCGTGTTTCAATAAGATAAGTATTTTACGTCAAGGACCCTTCGGACAAAAATCTGTTTGTTGTCCTCCACGGAAAACAACAAGTAACCAATGATGCTACAAGTGGCACATCTGAAGACCTCGCTGAAGATTGCATACCTGTGTGTACGATCGTTCCTGTGGAAAGCGTCGAGATTGAAATTGATGACGAAATGCAATTAAGAGAAGTTCACGACGAAGGAATATGGATTGATAAACAAACTTAACTTAAGTGTATGTTGTATGTTAGTTTATCACTGATGTTCATCACATGTCATTTTATTATTTTTATTGTTGTTTACGCATTTGTATATACATTTCTATTGAACTAATATTTTTTGTGATATTTCAGGGATAATGGCACAAAGTAGCAGCAGCGGCGAGGATGACTTCCGTGTGGAACAGTGCGCACCCACCAAGAAGACTAAGAGGGGCTCATCGTTGATGCTCGATTTGATTAGGAGACATAGGGAGGCTGGCACCAAGATTAGTGTCGAATTTAACGACACAGGATATCCCTTGGGAAAGATTGGTGACAGGTGGAGGAGTTACTTAGGCATTGTGGTCCGTACTCGAATTCCGATCGACTTCCTTGATTGGAGGAAGGTGCCTTCTGAACTTAAGGATCTTATGTGGAACGAAGCAACGGTAATATACTACATAATTATATTATTTAAGTGTTAACAACATTAAATATTGGTCGTCCTAATTATAACTTGTTATTTTTTCAGGAAGTATTTGTTGGACCAGAAAGATACAAGGAGCAAGAGGTCAAATATGCATCTAGTGCGTGGAGGAACTTCAAATCGAGACTCGCTACAGATTATATATTCAGGAAAAAGAAGGACGAAGATCCCACGAAGGAGTATAAATACATTGATTCTGCTTCGTGGAAGAAATTTGTAGAGCATAGACTCAGTGAAGTTGCGAGGAAGCTATCTGCTCAGAATAAGGCTCTAGCGGCTAAGAATGAATATGCACACATCATGGGCCGAGGAGGGTATAGAAAAGTGAAGGAGGTGCTAATAAATGAGAAGTTGGCCGATTTAATTGCGGATGGCGTAGTTGAAGAGGGAGCGACACCTGCTATCACAGTAGAGAGATATGAGGTGTGGAAGAGGGCACGCATCAGGAATAAAGAGTTCGTCACCCCTAGAGTTCGGCTAGTGGCTGAAAATATTGTGAGTAATTGACTTTTTTTTCATTAGTTTAACTTTTTCCGTACACTAATCTTATTTGGTACTGATTTGTCGATAATAGGATCAATTGGTAGAAAAATCTAGTCAAGGATCTTTTTCACCACATGGTCGACATGATATACTGACTGAGGCGATTGGGACGCCTGAGTATCCTGGACGTACCAGAGGAGTAGGTACACACGTCCCGTGGAAGATTGGGTTCCCGAAATCCACATCTTCTAAGACGACACCGAGTTCCAGTACTTCTCAAGTAAATATGCCTGATCGCCTCGGCCGTCACTGTCACGTCGATGTAGACCCGATGACGAACATACCTGCGGTACGTTTAGAATGTTTTATTTTCTTTTTTGTAACAATTTCGTTTAATTGATCGGAACGTATGTAACATCATTTGTTTGTGATAACAGGGTGGCCTGAAATGCGTATTATTCATACATGGGACCGTCGAAGGTGACCGACAGCAAGTGGCCATTGGTCGAGTCATGAGAGGTCATTTTATTAATTATCAGCAAATACCAGAACATACATTGAAGGTGATGTCCTCTCTTAATCCTTATAGCCTATTTATAGTTGTCACATTCTTATTCATATGTTATTCTAACCCTAAACATTTGTTCTTTAAATATAGGTGAAGCTTGAAAAGGCACTCGTTCGAACAGCAAAATTGCCAATACCTCATGCGAAGTTTTCTATTGTTAATGAGGCAGAGTCTCACCATGTAGCATGGCCTGAAGACTTGGTCGTTATCGGTAATAGGGTGAGATAATCGAACAATACAAGTTCATTTGCATTTTCTATTATACTTTACATAAAAATTAATTTCATATCATTAATCAAATTCAACATGCAGGAATATGACAGTATTAAATGTCTTTATTTGCCAATAAACGACGATGAATTCATAGAGTGCTTGCCCTTATATTGTCGACTTTTATCCGAGGTGTGGACACGGTTGAATAGAGGTATGCTTATAGTGGACGTCGACCAGAGTGTGTTCGGTGACGACTACGGTATCGCTGTGACCATAGAGGACCTTAAGGAACTATACAAGACGGGAGCATTGGGGAACTTTGCTAGTGAATTATGTATATGGTAATGTTCACGGTTATTTTTTGATTATCATTCGTTCTAATGCATTGGCTATATAACTCAAACACAAAAGTTTTAATTTGTAGTTCTTTGAACAATGAGATGATGGGATGGGATATTAAGTTTGGTTTCTTCAATCCTTCCATCATGACGCCAACAATCAATAGAGATGAGAGGTTGATGACGTTTGTGGCAAGGTTGAGTATGCCGGACCGAAATCATAATTTTTGTTACTTCCTACCTTACGTGGATCATGTAAAGTAAGTTCATTATTTAATGATTATGTTTTATATCTATTTTTTGAATTCATTTTTTTAAATGGAGTTTGTTTTTGTTAGGTGGCATTGGATGTTATGTGTCATCTTCCCTAAAGAACATGTAGCGCATTGGCTGGATCCAGATCTAGGTGATAAAGGAATAAACGTCGATGCAAAGGATTTAGTGGACACGTAAGTCGTTTTAGCCTCACTTTTGTCTTGTAATTTTTATATTAACAATCACTAATTATGTAATGTTATTCATTTTAGGGGATTGTACCGATACTATCAAGGATGTGTACCGAGAAATACACAAAGTGTTCGTTGGAAGGTAGTTAAGGTACAAAGTCTCATATCTACTATCTTTTTAATAGCTTTAGCATTAAGTATAGTGTGTTATAAGAAATTATTGATCGTGTGCAGTGTCCACAACAACCGCCGGGTCACTTATGCGGTTATTATGTTATGAATTTTATTCGAGACATAATCCAGTTTGTGCGTGCTAATAACGGAGCGGAGATTGATGATCTTAGCCAAGTAATATCTTATTAGCCTTGTATTATTCTCTAAGTTGTCAATGACTTTGGTTTGGTTTGAACTAATTGGAACTTTTATGTATTGACTTACTTTTATCTTGTTTTTCATTGCTTCTAGTGTTTTCCAAATGGAAGTGAATGCTACGAAGACTCGAAGATCGATGAAGTAAGGGAAATGACTGCCGCCTACTTGTATGACTATATAAGCAATCGTTACCCGGTTGCTTTAGGAAATAATGAATCTTAGGTTAGGTTTGTTGTTTGTATTAGAATATTAACTTTTGTGTTGGCATTGTTGTATGAATATTTGTAATTGTATATTCTATTACATCTTTGAAATGAATGTATGTCGATGTTGTTGAGCAACAGTGCATTTGTAATTGAACAGCAGGGTATTTTTAATTGATTGATGTTCGTAAAAATTTCAGGGTGGATTTGAGCTAAAATAAGCCAAATCTGCCAAAATTTTTGAGACATTATGCATCTGTTAAGAGTAAAACCGATGCATAAGACATACATTATGCATCGGTTTTTTGTCGTAACCGATGCGTAATGGACTACCTTTATGCATCGGTTTGGTGTCAAACCGATGCATAATGGTATACATTATGCATCGGTTTTACAAAATCGATGCATAAGGTCCCAGCCTTTCGCATCGCTGGCTTATGCATCGGATCGAAACCGATGCATAATGCCTTATAAAACCGATGCATAATCCCCCTTCTGTAGTAGTGTTTTGTGCAGGAACAGGAGTCGCGCTCGGGAATGACCGGGCTTCGCCCGAGAAAGACCGAGTCGCGACCGAGAAGTACCGGGGACGCGCCCGAGGAACACCGAGGCGCGCCCGAGAAATCAAGTTTCCATGCCGAACTTCCAAGAGCTTCAACCGAATCTGGCCGAACCAAGGGCCTCTCGTTCACTCCTACGTCCATGACTTGGCAACGACAAGGGAGTTTGAAACTTTTTCTCTTATGTCATTTCCTTTCCAAGTCCCCTTAGTTTTTTGCCTTTTGAACCAAGTCGTGCCGCGAGGCACGGCCTTGTTCAAAAGTGTGGGGTGAGTCATTGCACATAGTAATCAGCATGTTTTTTCTTTCTCCCTTAATTTTTATCTTTTTGCCACTCTTGAATATAAGCTTCATGATGTGAAATAGATGGATCCGAATTCATGCATGTCCTTGTGAGATCTAAATTGCGTTAAAACTTTAGAACTTAACTTCTTATTTGTCCTTACGTGCCGAGATAAATAGGGATGTGGAGTTGACAGAAAACACCCTAGCAAGGTTTGACAAGCACTCGGAAGGCCGGGTCTCACTATATGGTTATCCGAAGTTTGTGGAGGTTAGCACTTCGGGTTACTTGGGTATCGAGTGGACTCCGCCGTGCAGCGTTTATGCAAGAGGCGGGACGGGAATCAAACCGTCCTATCTCTAGTTCGAGTAGCCGGGAAAATAGCTGAGCGACCCTCGTCTTGACCCGCGCGAAAGGGCAAGGATGAGAAAGAGCGGGGAGGCATTTCCATATACTCTCGGGCAATGATTGGACTTCCCAAGAGTGAAGACGAACAAGTAGTTCACAAAAGAGCAAAATTCGAGAAATCAAAGGCCAAAGGCCATATTGTGAAGGTTTTAACCAAGGCAAAAAAAAGTGAAGCATTCAAATTCAATATCAAAGGCCGAAGGCCAAGTCACTACAAATGCTGTTCTTCCAAACAATATATAAGACTCGACCCATTTAGCCCGAACAAATCATGTGCTAGAGAAAGCTGCGGAAGATAACCATATAGCCGAGTCTAGCCTGAAGAGTGCGTACAAGAACCTAAAAAGGGCTATCTCCAATACATCCAAATTGGTTTGCATCACGGCTCGGAGGTACAAGTATTAAGTTATTTTCTAAATTTTAAACACACTTTATTTTGACATCAAGTGATGCATGAATAGGAAAAGTCTAGACTAGCACTCTATCATTCATGGCTAGGACCTTTAGGTATTAGTTACCTCTTCTCACTAGACTTGTTTGGGACGACCAAGTATAAGTGTGGGGTGATCTGATGAGGCACATTTATATGACTCGTTGAATCAGTTAAACCCACCAAATTAGACAATTTATCTTGACATATTTCACTTGTTAGTCCCATTTTGCTCTACAGGCTATGTTGAGGTTTAGGGAAGAAACCAGCTTAAAAGAGGAGTTTTATGCCAGAAATAAATTACAAGTTGATCGGGTCAGTAGATGACCGAGGAACCCAGTCAGCGCCCGAGAAAGCCCCAGGCGTGACCGAGCTTCAGTATCGGGTCGCGACCGAGAAACACCGGGTCGCGCCCCAGGTCGACATCCGAGCAATCTCAAGTGAGGCCCGAGAGTCATCACCGAAGAAATAAGGGTGCGCCCCAGAACAGCACCGGGCATCGCTGCTGTATGATCGCAGGCACGCTGAGGTTCATGACCGAGACAAACGCCCGACCGCATCCGAGACAAACGCCCAAGCGCATCCGAGACAAACGCCCGAGCGCATCCGAGACAAACGCCCGAGCGCATCCGAGACAAGCGCCCGAGAGCGCCCGAGACAAGGACCCGACCAGGCGCCCGAGTCGAACTTCTTCCGACCAAAAACTCCGGCGAAGTTCCAGCTACTTGCTAGGTCCGATGTCCATTGGAAGCACCTTGCTCTAAGAGCAGCCTGCCTGGTGAAGCACCTTGCTCAAGGGATGCCACACTTGGCACCAACTAGCTTAAAGGCGGCTTGCTTATGGACGAAGGAAGCTCCAAGAAGTATGGCACTTGGCACCAGCTAGCTTATATTGCGGCTAGCTTAAGGATGAAGGAAGCTCATAAGAAGACCACACGCACCAGCTAGCTTAAAGACGGCTGGCCAATGAGAAGCATTACTTCTCCATGAAGCAACCGCCCATCCATGCCTATAAATAGAAGAGCTTCATTCCCTTTCATGTGTAGCAAGTAGGAGCGATCTTAGTGATAGTTTTTAGAGAAACTTAGAAAGGAAACGAGAACTTGTGGGTCGACAACACTTGTAGAACTTTGCACTAGCAATCAAAAGCTTAATTCTCCTCTACTCACTCTTGTTTACTTTTGGTTTCAATGGTTATGATATTCACTCCCATGAGTATTCGTAGGTAAATTTCCATTCGGTCGAAGGAGTTCTCATACTATGAAACCGTTCTAGACCCTTGCTTTAATGTTACCTTATCGTTCTAGCTAGTTCTTGTGCCTTCGGGGTGAACATAACAAGGAAGAGTGGATGCTTGACATGGCAAAGCTCTTCCGAGTAGTTCATTACCTCTATAGTCGCTTGGTTTGTTCGGAAATGAGGGATCAAGTGATTGCACTTAGGTTAATATACCTTGAAATGGGGTATTAGCCTAGCTAGAACTAGTAAGCTTTGTCTTGAAATGGAAAAGCCGGAGGTACAAATGCTTGAAATGGCTTTGTTTGGAGTTATGTCTTGAAATGGAATAATTCACTCACTAGAACATTTGGTTAATTCTTTGGAGGTCGATGATGAACGAGGACCTAATATAAGACTCCTAAGACCGGATTCCTTCTCTTAAAAGAATCACCTTTTCATTACTTGCACTTTACTTTCTCGCACATTTACTTCTTGTCTTTAATTTCCCAAGACTTGGACCTTCAAGCAACTTATTTTCATGCACTTTACATTTCTTGCACATTTATTTTCAGTCATTTACCTTTCAAGATCTTTATTTTCAGCACTAAACCTCAACCAAAAACCCCAATTGTCTTTACTTTATTTATTGCTTTCAAAAGAACAATTGTTTCCAACCAACTTCTCTTGGGTTCGACCCCTACTTACCGCTTGCTATCATTAGTGAGCCACTAAAGTAGTGGACTTATAAATGTAAATTTGCAGGTCACGACGACAGCCTGTCACACATCTACAAATGAGGGGAGTTCCTATGCGCCTTTATCTCATTGTTCTTCATTGTTTGCGCTTAGGGACTAAGCTATATTTTAAGTGTGGAGTGGGTAGTTGCATAGTTCACTCATTTCATGCCATGCCTATCATTGTAGAATGGACACTTGCATTCATGCACTCTATCCCCATCTAAAGAGTTTTTTCACCATTTAAGGCTTGTGATCATCAACTCTAAATTACCTATAAATCATATCTAGCCTACTTGTCACATTTATTGGATCTTGAACTTAGAACCGACCTAGTCCCTTGAATGTGCATTCTTGTGAATCAATATCATTGCTATCTCTTGTCTATCTAATTTTCTAAGTATTCTCATTAAAATACCTTGGATTAAGTTCTAGCAAGCACTTTTAAAATTTTCACGAAAAACTTAGACCTTTGTATGCTCTTTAGTGACTTGAGTTCTTCTAACTTAGTGTCGTACTTATGTTTGTTTCCCGCTCATTCCATACATTCCTTGAACATATTGTCAAGTTTTAAGTGTGGAGTCAAAAGAAGGTGAAAAATAGGCCCCGACTAAAAACTTTCTCGATTACTAGAGAAGTTTTGTTGCAAAAAGATACAAATACCGGGGGTTAGGAAGAAAAGTTCCCCCTCAAATGCATTTGTAGGCCAAAATTTATTTGAAAAAGAAAATAAGGAGCACTTACAACTTGACTTTTCGTTATTCCATCATTCTTCATTTGTGCGGATTCCATCATTCTTCATTTGTGCGGGATTCATCATTCGTAATGTATGCTTGTTGGACTAACTCTTAAACGATCCTTGTGCGTGCACGGGAGCTATTCATTTGGTCTATGCTCGTTTTCTAAGAATTCATAGTGTCGAACTCCTCTTTCTTTATGGATTAAGGCTTAAACGCCTAAGACTAGGGAATGAGTTCCACGTCGCAAACCCATGGACTAGCCCTAGCTAGCATAGGTGAGCGGTTGACACTCTTTTGTGCAAACTAACAACTATGACTTGAAAATGAGTAGACCTTTGGATGAAACAATTGATAGCCCTAGCATTGATGATCTTGAATGCACAACCTCACGGGTACTTTAATGGTTCAAAAGTTCTTTTGATGATAATGTGATGGTAGTCCTAGTTGGGGTAAGGGATTTGTTTTGCGAAATCCTTGCCTCGTTTAAGCACTCTTGAATTCATTCTCATGGGATAGGTGCATTTGGGATTTGTGAGTATTCCCTTTTCTAAAAACTCTCACGAGACTATAACTCGTCCACTAGGGTAGCCTAGGGTTTTAAAGACTTAATGCATGCGCTAAATGAATTCGTAACGCATACGAAAAGGAGCTAGTTAGGATGTACATACTTTCATTTTTTTCTTTCAATAACATGTTTAGAAATAATGATCGAGACCTTGTGAAAGCTAGTGAGGCAAATAGACAAAAAACATAGAACCACTAGCATTTCGCCATTTGCATGACCTTGACATAATTGCATACTTTGTTCGGGATGAACAAAACTTAAGTGTGGAGTGTTGATAAGTTGAGTTTTCAACTTATTAATAGCCATTTTCACTATAGTTTTGGGTCGCTTCCGACGTTATTTTGATGTCATTTGACCTCTATCCCTACGTTTCAGGTAGAAAATGAGTCTCACTCAAGGTCTAAGCCTAAATATGAAAACTTGGGAAAAAACCCGAAGATTTAGAGAAAAAAGTGGGCATAGAGGGCTCCCAGCCGACTGGTTCAGAATCTCCCCTAAACCAGCCGGTCAGCTGGTTCAAAGAGCAGAACTTAAGAAGTAACAGCCCACTTGAGCCGGTCGGCTGAGAGTTCAACCAGTCGGTTGGAGACGAGTTATCAGAGTGCTTGCCCAAGCACATACTCAACCGGTCGGTTGGTGATGAGCATAAATCTTGACTATATTTAAACTTCACATTTAGTGGA
Organism: Rhodiola kirilowii; assembly: GCA_033675215.1. Lineage (NCBI taxonomy): Eukaryota > Viridiplantae > Streptophyta > Magnoliopsida > Saxifragales > Crassulaceae > Rhodiola > Rhodiola kirilowii. The sequence goes on from CM066198.1 coordinate 19,269,053, forward strand.
TTAATGATCATTTTCCTTATTCTTATGAGCTCTCACTCTGCATTTTGGTGTTTTTAGGTGACAAAACAATACAAGGCAAAATAAAAGTGTTTTTGGGAATTTTGGCAAAAACAGTGAAGAAATAGCAGGATTGATATCCCTATTTGTCGCGCACGCCCTGAGCTCATACGGTGTCCAAAATTATTGATCTTTGGCTTGTTGTAAAGTTGAGAGAAAGGGCTACAACTTTGTAGTTTGGACCAAGAGCAGATCCAGTTTAAAAGGGTCAAAATTTGGAGCCAAAGAGCCTATATCACTATGCACCAGTATCGCCCGTGTCGCCTATTTAAGTGACACTGGTGATACTTGCCAGAAAAATTCAGCTCTCTGGTTTTTCTCGTGTCACATTTTAGGTGATACTAGTGATACTATTGACAAAAGCCAGGCAGGCAAAAACAAAATTTTGGCTAAGTTTCGGAAAAATCCGAAAATGCAGATTTTTAACAAAAGGAAAAAAGAGTCTTCAGCAGGCATTCATCATCATGAGGGTTTGAGAGACGATTCTTCAAGGAAACTTCACGACAAAAAGACTCAAGGAAATGATTAGAATCAAAGGGGATTGCAATTCGAAGAGGGACAACATCATCATCTACATCAAGGTTGTGATTGTTCTTCGTAAATTTTGTAATTTCAATTCCGAACAAAGCCATGAGTTATATGTTCACTTCCATGGATAGTGAGTAGTGTCCCTATTTTGGGGTCTTACGAATCTTGTCTAACTATGAATCATTGAATAAAACAAATATTTGCATGAATTGATTTGTCTTATTGGATTTGTATTTTACTTAGCGCTTAAACCCAAACGATGCAAACTAGGTGTTTGACAAAATGTCTAAGTGCATTGCGTTGAGATATTAAGTCAATATCATCAAAAGGGTGAGACTTAGTATTCGACAATTAAGTGAAATACACGTTATAAACTTTTTGACTACGAAAGTGGGCAGAGAGTGTAACGGGAAAGGCTCGTTCTACGATAAGGACTCCCCATGTTTAGGCAACGAGAGTTGGTAAACATCAGCCAATTTCTTGATTCGAACCAATAGCACCGAAAGGGTGAGGTTCGTAGTTTAAGGTACATTTCAAATATAAACCAATAGCGCCGAAAGGGTGAGATTTATACTTGGAGTGTACGGCTATTTTCCAATCAATATAAGCAAATCATGCATGCTAGATAATCAAAACTTGATTCAAATGTTAGGCAAGTTAAGTAGTTCCTCGAAATATCTCTTGAAATCAACAAAAACCTTTTCTTACTTTCATTTATTTTGAATTCCAGAGACAAACCAAAACTCGATTTGGATTAGGATAAGTAGAAATACAACCTTACATTGTGCAAAAGTTACACCTGCTCCCTTGGACGATCCGGTTCTTACCGGCATTACAAATTATTTTTGACAACAAAATACTACACGTCAAAATGATCCTTGCAGAAGATTTGTGCCTCAACTAATGAGGTTGCCCTCGCTCTTGCTTTTTTGGCCACTCATGAAGGGTCCTTTGTTATCTCCCAGCTCCCGGGGGTGTGCCGCAGGGCCCTCTCTGGTGATTTGCTGCATCTTCCTCAGCTCTGTCGGGGTAGCTGTGATGGCAGTCCAGCTGTAGTCTCTAACATGGTTCGAGACGATGCCAGCATCGGGTCAAGCTCTATTCATCCCCTCTTCCAAGATGATACGCATGTGGGGCGAAGGTGTGCTCAATAGGGGGTGGTATTATTTTAGCCTGTTCGGTGTTTTTAGGTCCTGGCGGGTTATTAGCTCGGACCGGCACTTGAGGGCCTTTTTATTTCTTGGTGCCTACTGTTGTACTTGGCCCATATCAGGTCTTTTTGGTCTCATCAATAAAATAATGCTGGCATCGTTTAGTTTATAATAAAAAAGTATCGCCCGTGTCGCCGATTTAAGTGACACTGGTGACATTTGCCAGAAAAATTTAACTCTCTGGTTTTTCTCGTGTCACATTTTAGGTCATACTAGTGATACTACTGACACAAGCCAGATGGACAAAAATGCAAGTTTGGCTAAGTTTCGGAAAAATGCGAAAAGGCAGATTTTTAACAAAAGGAAAAAAGGAGTCTTCAGCGGGTATTCATCATCACGAGGGTTTGAGAGACGATTCTTCAAGGAAACATCACGACAAAAAGACTCAAGTAATCGATCGAAATCAAAGGGGATTGCAATTCGAAGAGGGACAGCATCATCATCCACATCAAGGTTGTGATTGTTCTTCGTAAACTTTGTAATTTCAGTGCAGAACAAAAACATGAGCTATATGTTCACTTCCATGGATAGTGAGTAGTGTCTCTATTTTGGGTCCTATGAATCTTGTCTAACTATGAATCATTGAATAAAACAAATATTTGCATGAATTGATTTGTCTTATTGGATTTGTATTTTATTTAGCGCTTAAACCCAATCGATGCATACTAGGTGTTTGACGAAATGTCTAAGTGCACTGCGTTGAGATATTAAGTCAATAGCGCCGAAAGGATGAGACTTGGTATCCGACAATTAAGTGAAATACATGTTATAAACTTGACTACGAAAGTGGCCCGAGAGTGTAACAGGAAAGGCTCGTTCTACGACAAGGACTCCCCATGCTTACGCGACGAGAGTTGGTAAACATCACTGAGCTTCTTGATTCGAACCAATAGTGCCAATAGGGTGAGGTTTATACTTGGAGTGTACGGCTATTTTCCAATCAATATAAGCAAATCATGCATGCTAGATAATCAAAACTCGATTCAAATGTTAGGCAAGTGAAGTAGTTCCTCGAAATATCTCTTGAAATCAACAAAAACCTTTTCTTACGTTCATTTATTTTGAATTCCAGAAACAAACAAAAACTCGATTTGGAATAGGATAAGTAGAAATACAACCTTTACATAGTGCAAAAGTTTACACTTGCTCCCTTGGACGATCTGATTCTTACCGGCATTACAAATTATTTTTTACAACAAAATAATACACGTTAGTTGGCTCTACCAGCCGACCGGCAGGAAAGGGGCCTCAGAAGGCTCACAATTGCTCACCTATGAGTCGGTCGGTTGGCCAATCCAACCGGTCGGCTGGACGTTCACAACAGAAGCTGTTTAGATTTTTTGCCACCAACTGACCGGCTAGGAAATTGGGCATCAGGTCAGACCGGCTGGACCTGCTACTTCAGAAATTTTCTACCCGAGGCTCTAAATAGAAAGAACACTTTTGCACCTAGGGACTGGGTTTTTGGGGAGAAGATGATCAGAAAAAGAGGCTCAACCAAGGTCATCTTACAAATATCCAACCAAGGAGAAGAAGAGAAGATCAAAGGGAGATTCTAGGACTAACCATCCTACTTCACGTACACCTTTTCCATTCCCTTTGTTGTTGTTATAAACCCTACTCACACCATGTTGTCTTACATGATGTGTGAGTAGTCACCTTGTGTTTTGAGGGTGTTACAATCCTCCTTGGTACTCTATGATCATGTATATACATTTGATTCAATAATTTATGGTGTTAAATTCATGTTTACTATGCTCTTCATATATGACATGTAGCTAAGTGTTTGATGAAATGCCTAAGTGACATCTTGATCTTAAAACTTGACCTAAGTATCGATAGACCTTAGGAATAGGTTTGGATGTAGTGAATATGATCTTATCTAGTGTTTACGATGGTAAATGCATGTATAGGATGTGAACTAGTCCCTATGTCTATTGCATTTATCACTTTGGGAGATGTTCCAAGGATGATAAAGGCAATGGAATGAACCAACAATCTTGATGGAGTGAGGTTCTAGCTAAGACGGTTTGGCTAAGAATAGGTTCTAGCTAAGACGGTTTGGCTAAGAATAGGTTCTAGCTAAGACGGTTTGACTAAGTTGGTCTACCTTAGTCTAAGCTAGGTTCAAAACTATTTGACACCTTGATTTGCATAATTCTTGTATACGTGATCAATGAGAAATGCCAAGGAGGGGAGTAACCCCTTCGAAACTCCTCTTATCTATCTTTTATCTCTAATTACTAACCACTTAGGATTTAGATACACACCTTTATACATTTTGGTTTAGAAAAGCCGAACGGAAACACAATCTCATATAGTGCATGTGCTTAGCTTGCTCCTTTGGGTACCCGGTCTTACCGGTTAATATAAATTATTTTTGGCCAAGGAGATTCTTATTGCATTTATTTGCATGCGAAAATCTACAACGTCAAATGTCACAGACAGTGAAAGAAAAATCGTAGACTCTAGTCGCTCGTCTTCTTTCCAAAATTGTAGATCTAATTTTAGGTCGTGTGAGTGTGAAACGCAATCGGGATTGCGGTTTAGAAAACTTATATGTGAACTAAACTGCCCTTTAATTAGTATCGTAGCGTAAGATTAGTACAAATTTCAAATTAATCCAATTAAATCCTGGATGTAGATCATAAAAAATGGATGGCTTATATTAATTTTTATTTCTCACCGGAATACCATTCTCACGAGATCTCATCCCCTATTTTAAATATGTGTGAAACGCGGAAATTGGAGATGAAGATATCAAGGTAGAATTCATAAATATTTGACTTAAATAGTTTTTTTATTACACTTGACTTAAATAGTTAACTAAAATATTTTGAGTGTATTTTCCATTTGATTCCCGTGTTTATTTTATATTTGTATTGAGCTCACCCTGACTTCATTTTATTTAATCAGTCTGAATTAATTAGATGAATTACATACATCATTGTTTTATTATATTTTATAATTTGATTTTTTTTATAGAATGGTGTTCGATTGGGTTTGGAAAGTACTCACTCGAAATTCTATTTTGATGATGAATTCAAATTTTTTTTAAGGAAAGGATTAGACAAACTCCAAAACAATTCCTCAAACCTATTATTTCCCTATAACGTTACCTAGCTAGCTACTTCAAGAAACTCACTCTTGCTCCATTAGGAGCTCCATTAGGAATTAAATTCGTAACATGAGAAGTTGGGTGGATTCGATTAGATATCAAATGATCTTCAATTTTTAAAATAAAATGATAGTTTAATCAAGCAAAATTGTCAAATTCGAATTACAATTTTCCGTTTTGAATAGGTATTGTCTTATTAAGTTTCTAATTTCCTGACATTTGATTTTGAGATATAATAAGTAACATGCACGTCTAGTTATATATTTTGTATAATTTGCATGTCTATAATTTATGTGTACACGATTAGTTTCAAATATATATGAAAAAATTTCGAGGATCAATCAGTTTGCGTCACAATTTTTTTTAGCCCGGGTAACTTTCAATTCATATTTCGCCGCTAGTAACGTTGCTCTTGATACCACTTGTTTGGTTATTGAAACGATATAATCAGAAATTGTTGTTTTATTAATTGACACAAACATGACTCTTATAGTTTGCAATGATAAGTAACTGCTTAATAATAAAGCCCTACACTGACACCATTAATGACACTTTTATCATTACTTATTGACTCATTCAAAACATGACATAAACTATAGTCGTTGTTAACGCAATAAACATAAAGAAGCTTTTACATTCATTATGAATTTAACAACCACCAATTCAAGTTTTTAACACTCCTTTGTTTTAAAAAAAACTATTAACGCTATACATTAGTGTTACAAAAAATGCAGTTCACAGATTATACCGTGATGCCAGCCTGAAATGACCATAACTGAATACAACGCCCGGAAGAGAATCATTTAGTGCATCGGAGGCCGCCGCACACAGAGAAGAATATGATGAAGAATAAGACAATGAGGATGAGCAAGACTGTAAGCTTAATCTTCATGTTATTCAGCCACATCTTTCTCTTTAATTGGGTTCCACCTTGCTTAAACTCTTGAGCCTGCACAGAAGAATTATGGTTATATGATATTTATAGGCTCCTCCCACCAAGCCCCGACACGGCATTTGAAAGTATCGACAATTCGTATTTCACTAATTTGTTTTTTCAACCTGATTCCGGCTCCAGATTTCATCTAACCAGCTATGGAGTAGTTGGCAAAAGGTTTAGCATGTTGTGTACACTGCCTTTTGACTTTTGAGTAATAGAACATAAGCAAGGACAAATTGATATCAGATGGTTGTTTTCACCTGTGAACGAAGATTTTCAGTTTTATCTATCAGAATCTCTATCTTCCCTCCACGTTCCAGGACCTGCACAATAGTATTTTCAGACACCAGTAACATTATTTTCAGTCACACACGCAGCAGATAGTTTAGTTATACATGCTACAATACAATTTCTATATAGATGGAAAAAATCAAAGAGGGGAAAATGGGAAGAAGAGACATTTAGATAAGGAAGAATACCTTCTCAATGTTCCCAATCATGACTCCTTTAACTTCAGCCACCTGGGTCTGCACTTTAGCTACCTGACTGACCTCTTCAGGATGACTAACACAGTACTGCATATGTTCCTTCATCTTGGGCCTGAGTTTCACGTAAAATAGGATAACCAAACCAAATGGTAAAAGTATCACCAGAAACAATCAAAGACCAGAGCCGGTGAGGCCTGAGGGGATTAACCCGAATTCTTTGCTGAGGCTGTTTACTGAAGCGTTGGTGGCTTTCCCACCACCATATCTTTTCGTAAAGTCTTCTTTTACTCTCTCCAAAAACGCGATCGGAAGCTGTCTTCCAGTCGATTCAGCTGCAACCACACAGTAAGCTGCAAACACCAAGACAGTACTCACATTATGCAAATGCCATTGGTGCAATCTTTTCAATTCAACTCCTCAACCGAAAATGCCATCCATTAGACACACAGAAATTACCATTGCATACATCTTTCTGCACATATGTACATACGGATCATCATTACAAATCAGGAGAAATACCTACATCATTTTATCTGGAAGATATAAATGTGTCAAACTCCAAATGTAATCAGGAATTTCCAATTTTTTGAAACCACAATACAAAAGTATTTATCAAAATGGCTTTCTGATCTTCTTCAATTCATGGATATAGCATTTCATCAAACACTTAACATACGACCAAACATCCACAAACCAAACCAGACAAGTCCCGCACAAATCAACACATATACTGAGATTAAAACTCACTGAAAAGATCCTCCACGTGAAAATTGAAAGTAAGGCCATCCCAATTATAAGTAAACTTGGTGTGCGTCGTCCGCAATTTCTGCAAACACTCAGAAGCGATGTCGGTGAAGGTCCCTTTTTTCTCGGCGTGCTCGGCCAAGATCACCGTTCCTCGGGCGACGAAGCTGTAGACGAAATCTTGTTGACCCATTTTCGGATTTCAACACTTCAACGACCCTTGTTCGTTTCGGTTTCGGCCTTGTCAATGCGTGCGTCGATCATTTCTTCACATATAGCGATGTCGAAAATCGCGTGCTTTTTGACAAACACGTCAATGGAGGAGGAGTGACCCGACGCGCCATTCTATCAACCATATTTCCAACCTCCCCAGTTTTTTTTTGGTGAATGAAAGGTCAGAAAATTCAGTAGTTTGAACGAGTCTTCATTGTCAAAAATGTTTAAATTTTTTTTTGAAAGGCCATACATTGCAGATTGCACATTGAACATTACCCGCCCGATTACCAGCTTCCCCCACACATTGCATCCTCGGACAACAGTACTTGCCCGAGTACGAGTTCGCCTACCACGCTGATGTTCCCATGATTGGCATGTCCTTGGGAAAACGGCTTTAGACAGTTCAAGCTGAAGTTCAAACATAGACTGGAACAGAAGTACAGCGTACAGAAGATGCATGATCTAGATTCGGTTTATTCGGAAGATTCTGACAGTTCAAGCTGAAGTTCAAACACAGACTGGAACAGAAGTACATCGTACAGAAGACGCATGATCTAGATTCGGTTTATTCGGAAGATTTTGAAGATTGAGGATCTTTTCGGTTGGAGTCGGGCAGCAAAGACATAGAATATTCGAGAGGTCATTCGAATATTTCGTTACCAGAATTAAAGACCGATTGACTAACTTGCCGAAGAAGATATCTCATGAAGATGTCGACGATGAGATTATTTGATTGAAGTCCCGAAGATGTCGACGAAGTTATTTGATTGAAGCCAATCGACAAATCTTCATCAAAGATCAGATTAGCGATCAAATATATGCAGATTGGCTGAGAGAACATCGGATGGCTTGGGGTGGAAGTCACCTTTGAAGATTGGATAAAGATTAAATATTCTGCAAATATTTAGGAGTATCTCCGAAATATTTGATAGGATATTCAGATTGGATCTTGACACTACTTACACCTATATAAAGAAGTCTAGGGCGTCCAGATTGGCGTCGCTCCCGGTGAAGAAAAGATAAACACGAGAGTTCGTGAGATTGGGGGAGAAGCGACGGTTGGCCATTCCACATCAGAATATCAGTGCCAAAGCAACAGTCAGATCGGTGTGGTTTTCAGGCTGTGCTTGAGGAACAACGGAGTACACACACACAGCTATCAAGCTATGTCTTTGAGAGAAGGCGACTGGACTTCCGAGAAGTCCAAGATTAGGCCGAGAGAGAAGTCTCGTCCTACCCACCGGGGATCAAGGGGAGCTGCGGTGAACCGAGATTGCAAATCCGAGAGACGGAGAGTTAGAGGCTAGGCGATTACAAACACGGGGTTGTGTAACAGTAAGACCACTTATAGCTCTAATCTTGTAATAAGATTTGTGTCCCATTTTAGGGTGTGGGAAGCCCCCAGAGTAGGCGAGGCCGAACTGGGTAACATACCGTGCGTGCTCCTGTTTTCCTTTATTTTTCGGTACTGCTTGATAAACTGTTTAATCAACTGCTGGAACACTACCTGGTAGAGTTAGGTACTGGTTTACTGGGTGTGTCTGAGTTATCTTCTCTGACTGCTGGATCATTGTGAAAGGAGTTCTAGGTCTGTCTCAACTGTACCTTGAACAGGGAATATAATTTCAAATGGTATCAGAGCAAACACTCGACACACTGAGTGGGATCCTGGAACTGTTCAAGATGATTGCACAGCAAGGACAGCTACCCTCGAGCACGGTTCATGACTGGAAGATAGACATGAAAACTTACAGAAGTAAAGATGTTTGCATGGTTGCGTTCAGCTCTTCAAGTCACATGGAGAAAGATCGCTGGTACTTCGATAGCGGATGCTCTGCCCATATGACAGGAGACTCCAGATTTCTTTCGCAGATTCGACCTGTTATTAAGAAGCAGTTCGTCACCTTCGGAGATGAAGGAAAGGGACAGGTGATCGGCTGTGGGACATTGAAGGTTCTGGATCTACCTGTCCTAAAAGACACTCTCCTAGTTGAAGGACTGAAAGTGAACCTGATCAGCATAAGTCAACTTTGCGACGGAGGATATCATGTCAAATTCACTCACAACTCGTGCCAAGTTCTCGACAAAGATGGAGGAATATTGATGAAAGGAAGCAGAGCAGCCAACAATTGTTATCTCATCGGCTTTGCTGGAACAGGTGCTGGAACGGCCTGCTTGTCTAGTCAAGCAGATGAGATGTCCCTTTGGCACAGATGGTTGGGACATCTGAATCTCAAGACATTGAAGAAACTCTGCTCATCTGGACTCATCAGAGGAATGCAAAATGTCAAAGGAAGGCAGGATGTGATGTGTGGAGAATGTCAGATCGGGAAATAGACAAAAGCATCACACCCCAAGATCTCTCAAATCAGCACCAACCGACCTCTGGAACTAATCCATATGGACTTGATGGGACCAATGCAAACTGAGAGCTATGGTGGAAAGAAGTATGTTCTGGTCTGTGTTGACGACTTCACCAGATTCACCTGGACAAGGTTTCTTCGTGACAAGACTAAAGCTGCCCAACAATTCATAGAACTTTCTACCCAAATCCAACGAGAGAGGGAAGACAAAGGAGAAAAACTAGTGTCCATCAGGAGTGATAATGGCACAGAATTTAAGAATGTCACTATGGGTACCTACTGTACGAAACACGGGATTACTCATCAGTTCGCATCAGCAATCACCCCTCAGCAGAATGGAGTAGTGGAACGGAAGAATCGTACCATTCAAGAGATGGCCCATGTGATGATCCATGCCAAAAAGATTCCTCTGAATTTCTGGTCTGAAGCTATGAATACATCATGTCACATCATAAATCGAGTTACTATACGCACTGGAACGGAGAAGACATGCTATGAACTCTGGAAAGGAAAGAAGCCCACTGTCAAATATTTCCACATTTTTGTAAGTGAGTGCTACATTCTGAACGACCGAGAGTATCGATAGAAGTTGGATCCAAAGAGTGATGAGGGGTTCTTTCTTGGGTATTCTTCAAACAGTCGAGCATACCGGGTGTTCAACAAGCGCACAGGATCAGTCATGGAATCTATAAATGTCAAAGTCAAGGATGAAGTGTGTGTACATGCTGTCTCGGACGACACTGACAATAGCACTAGCACAGTACCTGAGACACAATCATCATCCCAGCAGACTGAGCATGACCCGGCTGAAGACACCTCTGACAACTTCCCTAAAAATCCATCATCTGACGAAACCGATCAACCCTCAGGAGAATAACACTGCGTTACAACCCTCCCGACAATTTGCCAGGGATCACCCAATCTCTGAGGTCATTGGCTCACCAAGTGACGGAGTTCAAACTCGCAGAAATTTGAGCAATTCCAGAGAATGGGCTGGCTGCTCGTGCTTCCTCTCCTCAATCGAGCTGAAAAACATAAAGGAAGCATTACTGGATGAGTATTGGGTCCTCGCCATGCAGGAGGAACTAGAAGAATTTGCTCGAAACGATGTACGGGATTTGGTTCCAAGACCTGATGGGGTTAACGTCATTGGTACAAAATGGATCTTCAAAAACAAGTCCGACGCATCAGGGAACATCACAAGAAACAAAGCTCGCCTTGTGGCACAAGGATACACTCAAATAGAAGGGATAGACTTTGAGGAAACCTTTGCTCCGGTCGTACGTCTTGAAGCCATTCTTACTGCTTGCTCTGGCATGTCACTTGAAGTTTCGACTGTTCCAGATGGATGTCAAAAGTGCTTTCCTAAATGGATTTCTCAATGAGGAGGTTTTCGTCGCTCAACCGAAAGGGTTTGAGGATCCGCATCACGCAGCATCTGTGTACCACCTAAAGAAAGCCTTGTACGGTCTCAAACAAGCACCCAGAGTTTGGTATGAGCGTCTCACTGTGTTCCTCGTCAATCATAGATATGTGCGAGGGGGAGTGGACAAGACCCTGTTCGTTAAACACACGAGGTCAGACTTTATTATCACACAAATCTATGTTGACGATATTGTGTTTGGGTCCAATACCCAGAAACTGGTGGATCAATTTGTTTAACAGAGTCATAAGGAGTTTAAGATGAGCATGGTTGGGGAGATGAACTACTTTCTAGGACTCCAGGTGACTCAGAAGGAAGACGGCATTTTCATCTCACAAAGAAAGTATGCCAAGAATCTGATAAAAAAATTTGATCTTGAGAAAGCAAGTCACAAACGAACTCCGGCCGCTACTCACATAAAGATAACCAAAGACGAGGCTGGAACAAAGGTCGATCAAACGCTGTACAGGAGCATGATTGGAAGCCTCCTGTACTGGACAGCCAGTAGACCAGATATAGCATATGTCATTGGTGTGTGTGTAAGATACCAGGCGGATCCAAAGGAAAGTCATCTCCTACAAGTCAAGAGAATCATAAAGTATGTATGTGGGATAGTTGAGTTTGGAATCTGGTATATCAAGGACACAAACCCACATTTGGTTGGTTACTGCGATGCTGACTGGGCAGGAAACGCTGAAGATCGAAAGAGCACATCTGGAGGATGCTTTTTCTTAGGAAATAACTTGGTTTTCTGGTTCAGCAAAAAGCAAAACAACATCTCACTGTCTACGGCTGAAGCAGAATACATCACAGCTGGAAGCAGCTGCACTCAACTGCTATAGATGAAGCAGATGTTGTCTGAATATGGAGTTAAACAAGAAGAGATGACCCTGTACTGTGACAATATGAGCGCTATTAGTATCTCGAAGAACCCAGTGCAACACTCCAGGACGAAGCACATAGACATCAGACATCATTTCATCCGAGAGCTGGTTGAACAAAAGGTGGTTACTCTCACGCATGTCACAACAGACAAGCAATTGGCGGACATCTTCACTAAACCTCTTGATGCAGCTCAGTTTGAGACACTCAGATCCTCCCTGGGTCTGTGTGTTATCAAGAACTAAGTGTTCCAAATAGTGGTCAGACACAGGTAGAACACTAGCTCAACAGTTGGGCTGACCACTTATCAACAGGAAGCTGGAACAGAAGGTACATACCTGGAGATTTACATCCTTATACATTCAGAAATCAGTCCTATGCCATCATAAAACGAAGGCGAAGAAGAGGCAGTGTCAGAACTGAAAAGAACCGCTCTCAAAGGCACCAAAGGTTGATCCCAATCCAACTGAAGAGAGTGTGCAAACTGCGATGGAAAATCAAATGATTGGTCAAGATTCAGTGAACTAAAGGTGACAAAGCGGCTAATGAGAAGCCGAAGGAATTGAAACCTGCTACAGATTCTGTGACCGGTGCTGCAGAAGAAGGTAAAGTCCGCAGGGCTAAGAGTGTGGTTTTAATAAGCAGAAGAATGAGGATGGAAGTGGAGAACTACAAGCTAAGCAATCTGGCAATGTGATGGAAGAGTTCCATGCATACGGCAAGAATGAAGAACTGGATGTGCCATTTAAGGATATTGATGATGTTGTTGATGAGTTGCTAAGAAGGTTTCAATTCTTGTTGAGACAAAAGCTGTTCAGTTTTCAGAAGCCCAGGTCGTAGATATGGAGGCAAGTGTGCCAGATGATGCTGTCTCAGCTATGCAGTAAGGTGGTGAGACAGTTTTACCTCAAGAGTCCTCTAGTTCTTGTGCAGTTCCAGAGAATGAGTCAATTGAGGCACTGGAAGGATGCATGATGATTGTACGGAGGATGCCCATGTGATGGTGGATCCCCCAGCTATTCCTGACTTTGTGTCAAAGAAAGTCAGATAATGAAGATGCTTCAGCGTGGGTGAGGATCAGAAGATTCAGACCTCTCTGAGAAAGATGACGAGTTCAGTGTACAAGGACCTTGTTAAGGTTGTCCAAGATTCGCACAAGGAAGGATCTATCACTCATGAAGGAAATGAGCATGTCAAGTATGCAGAAAAGTCAGACACCGATAAGGCTGCTGAGAAGGCATCTGTTGAAGCAGTGTTCCGGCTGACTAGAGACCAGATAATAGAGTTTTTGAGGGCAATCAGATCTCAGTGTCATTGGGCAAACTGAAAAGAGTGCTGAAAAGGAGAAACCAAGGAAGAAAGTGACCATCCAAGCATGCTCGACTGAAGTATCCACCCAGAGGAATAGCACGAGTACAGATGCAGGGGGAGCAAGTGCATCCAAGAAAAGGAAGAGGAGTGCTCCAGGATCTGTTCCACCTAGTGTACCAACTGGTGTGTCTAAGCATGGAATGTGGTTTGTCAGTACAGATGCAGAAGCTAAGTGGAAGGGAGTGTGGAAAAGAAAGGTCATCCCTGAAAGGCTTCTTAATAAGACGACAGTCCCATCCCGGTAGCAGATCTGACTATATTCTCTGAAGGAAGTAGAAATCATTCAGGAGTTCGAACAGCCGCTAAGACACCTTGGTCCGACAGTCTCACGGTATGTGTCACTGGCCCAGGCTTTGTTCGAGGGGGAGTTGACAAGATTCCAGATACCGAAGAGTCTAAAGTGATGCTTCTGCCTGCCTGCACTGATTAATTGGCTGGCTGAACTCGATTGGACCCCTTGCAAGTTTGTGGAAAAAAGGGGGAGTAGTTCCCGGTGTCTAAAGATTGATTTGGTTTTGCCAAAATGCCAAGGGGGAGATTGATGTTTCCCTGATTGGTGACGGAGCCCACCGCACTGTCGTTAAGGTGCGGTGTTCTCTGTGCAAAAGCAAATTTATATTCCGCTACTCGTGACCTTACTAGTGGGTAGCAAGTGGTAAGTAGGGGTCGAACCCAAGGGAATTAGGGGGATAGTCGTTCCTTGAGGGGATTGTACAGCGAGGGAGCGTGTTTTAGGTTGATTGAGATTTTAGTGCAGAAAAGTAAGCGATTGGTTGGTTGGTTTTGGTTTTTAGTGCGGAAAAGTAAATGACAGAAAATTAAAGTACTGAAAATGAAAGTAGAAGACTTACAGCGGGTGATGCGTGATTGGCAAGTCCTCCGGAAGATGAGCAGTTGGTGATTGCAGTTTATACTAATACTAAAAGTAAATACAGGGAGGTTTTTTAATCTAAGGAAAGCATTCGGTTTTGGGGGCCTTGTATCATAGCCTGTTTATCATTGACTTTTAGTAATCCTTCTAAGTATTCAAAAGTGTATCAAGGCCATTCCAAGCACTCGATTTGCACACACTGTCTAGCCCATTTCAAGGTCATAGAGCACTTGTTCTATTTAGACTAATACCCCATTCCAAGGTATATTAGCCTATGTGCATCCATTTGGTCAGTCATTCCCGAGCAACCAAATGGTGTTTGAGAGAGGTCAAACTCCTCAGATAAGCTTTGCCATTCCAAGCATCCACTTACCCGAGTATGTTTACGAACTTCCATGGAAGAGCTTTGCCATTCCAAGAATCCACTCAACCTTGGAAGTTCTGGCCTAATATATGGCACATAGAACAAGTTTTGAATACAAAGAAAAAGCACTAAAGTATAGTCTAAAACATTGTATAATACAAGTACACCCCTTCAACCGAATGCAGGGTTTAGCTACGAATATCCATAGAGGTGGATACCATAGCTAAGTACTTACGGTTTTTGAAAGATAGTAAGTAAGGGAAAGGGGTGAGTACTTCAAGAACCGACAAGAGTACTCGAGAATAAAGAAAAGCTTGAGTACTCAAGAACCGACAGGAGTACTCAAGACCGAACTATAATACTGAAGAACCAACAAGAGTATTATATATTGAAAACCAAACTTACAAATGCCAAACTTTCTAGAGAGAGAAGTGTTTATGATTTTGGGATTGTGGATGATACAAATGAGAGGAGAATGTCTTGTATTTATAGCCATGGAGGAGAGGAGGATGTGGTGGAGGAGGAGACACTTGGCAAGCTCTCATGGTGGGAGGAGGAGCCTCCCAAAGCCGCCGGTTGGAGGTTGCCATGGAGGGTTGGCTTCCTCCTTTGGTCACCTCCTCCAAAAGCCGCCGGTCACCATGGAGGGAAGAGTGAGTTTTGTGAGGTTTTGTGACGTTTTCACAAAACTATCGGTGTATTTCAGCTCCGGACTGACTTTGGTTGCTCCTCGATTGGATTTGTTTTGAGTGATTCAATGTCAGGATCTTGAGATTTCTTCAGTCAGCATCTGATCGTGACCTTGGAATGACTCGTAATATATTTTCAGCGTAAAATCCTCTCCTTAGCGTGTATTCTCTCTAGACTCCAAAATACCCTGTAGATAAATATCGGAACTAACAAGCAAAAGTTAAATAGACAAACAGTCTAATTTGGTGGGTTTTACTGTGTTTATGATTCGTATAATTATGGTCCATCAGATCACCCCACACTTTTAGTTGTTCGTCCCGAACAATGCTATTAAAGGGCGGCACTAAGTAAGCTTTTAAAATATGAAAGTTAGACTGTGGGACTCGATTTATCCTAATTCATGCATTACTACTTATTACCAAATTAAACCGTGTAAATAAATAGAAGAAACTTGATACTTGTACCTCCGTGCTGCGATGCAAATTATTTTGGATGTTTCGGGAGATAGCCCTTTTTAGGCTCCTGGACTGCGTTCTCGGGACCGTCTCGTACTATATGGTTTCCTTGTAGCTTTCTCAAGCACGTGATTTGGTTTGGGTTTCAATGGTTTGGTCTTTGATTTTCTTTTGGCGAGGGACAGCTTTTGTAGTGAATCGGCCTTTGGCCTTTGATTTGACTCTTTGAGTACTTCACTTTTTGTTCGGTTAAAACCTTCACAATTTTGGGCCTTTGGCCTCTTGATTTGCTTCTTCGAGCTTTTTGCCTTTTTGTGGCTTGCTAGTCCATTTTCTCAAGCCTTTTTTGGGAGGTCCAATCATTGCCCGCGAGCATATGGAAATACCTCCCCGCTCCTCTCATCTTTGTCGTTTCGCGCGAGTCAAGATGAGGGTCGCTCATCTATTTTCTCGGCTACTTTGACTAGAGATAGGACGGTCTGATTCCCGTCCTCGCCTTTTTTCTTTTTGCATAAACACTGCATGGCGGAGATGACTTCAATCTTCACTGAAACCCGAAGTGCAGCCTCCACTGACTTCGAAACCCATATAGCGAAATTCAGTCCTTTGATTGCTTGCCAAGCCTCTCTAGGGCAGTTTATGTCAACTCCACATCCCTAGTTTATCTCAACACAAAGGGACAAATGAGAAGTTACATTCTAAGTTTTTAAACAGTTGAATTTTCACAAGGTTAATGCATGAATTATGATCTATCTTTTTCACATTCTTAAGTTCATATTTTCAAAAAGATAATATTAAAAGAAAAGAAAACATGTTTATGTACACAGGTGGTTCTCACCCCACACTTTTGAACGAAGGCGTGCCTTTCAGCAAGACTTAGTTCAAAAGCCATGCAAGCAGACAATTATGAGAAGGAAATGACATTAAGGAAAAGGGAAGAACAGAACTCCCTTTAAAGTGTCGAGTGGACGATATGGCATGAGGCTGGATAATCGAGGGAGTTTGGCTGGGGCCTTGAACTCTTGGCGTAGGCCTGGCTGGCTTGATGTTGCACCCATAACCGATTCCTGAATAGTCATTTCTTCTATGCACCAAGTGGGTGAGAGCGACTTAATCATAAAAACTAAATGACAGAAAATAAAAGACAGAAAGTAAGATAGGTGTCGGGTTACCTCCCGACCAGTGCCTTTGTTTAACGTTGTTGGCTCGACAGTACCTCATTCCTGGATCACTGGTTTGGATCCCATGGGTGGCTTAGGTCATATTTCGCCACTGTTCCTGTGTTGATTTTTGCCTTGCCTTTCCCTGATTTCTTGCTTGGTTTAGAACTCCATGGTTTTGGTGTTTTTTCTTTCCATTGTTTCTGAGAAGGCGGGGGACTTTTGACCATAGCTGCTGGTCTTGTTACTCTTTCGGTCTCCTTTGGCAGGTCAGAAATTTGTGTACCGTGATCTGAGATAGGTATAATGTCTGGCGGTTTCTTTGTATCCGTGCGGCTATTATCAATGGAGAAATTTGCAATTTTGCCGCCGAACTTAAGCGATAATGAGCCCTTGCCCACATCGATCCTTGCTTTAGTAGCGTAGAGGAATGGTCGTCCCAATATTATTGTTGGAGGGTCGTCTTCGCTGGTCTCTCCCGTTTGTATTACATAAAAGTCTGCAGCAATGACGAGCTCTCCTACATGGAGTATTACATCTTCCAGCACTCCAACCGGACGGATGCACGATTTATCTCCTAGCTTGATATTTGACCCGGGCGGTTTCAACGGACCAAGTCCTAATAAGTAATATAAGGAGGAAGGCATGGCGTTGACAGCAGCTCCAAGATCGACTAAGCAGTTATGAATCTGGGTTTTACCAATACCGCAGGTGACTGTGAAGGCCCCTGGGTCTTTATCTCTTTCCGGTTGTGACTCATGATCTGAAGTGAGGGCTCTTTCTATTGTCGGGCCATTCTGCCCATTCCTTGGCTTAGGATTTGTATAATCGGACCCCTTAATATTTTGCTTCGAAGCATAAATATTAGTTGGTGAGTTCCACCTTAAATTGTCATTGTCATCCCATCCAGATGCTGGTATGTCAGAGTGTATGATCGGTGGTGGTATTATGCAAATGGTGAATGCGTACCGACCATTGTCAGCATGCGTAACCCATGTTTTGCCATCATTGGGATGGTCTTACTCTTGATTCCACTCAGGACGTCACCTACGGGTGAAGTGTTTGTTGGTAAGTTTGTAAGTTGGGGATCGTGCTACTTCTCCCAGTATCGCCTTTATGTTTGACCTCCTTATCATGCTAATATTTGCCTTTGGATTTTGGATGGTTTGTGAAGGAAGTCTGCCAGGTTCATTAGTGAGTGTTGACATTGCGGTGGCGAGCTGGGACATTTGTTTGGTCAATTCTGAAATTGCCCCGTCAGTTTTCGCCTGGTATTGGTGTAGCGAAGTACCCAATTGATTTATGCTTCCTGCGAGCTCCTTCATTGTGTCATCAAGCGACTTGGTTGGTTCTTGTTGAGTGTTTGGGCTGGTTTGGTACTGATTTGGTCCTCTTTGCTGATATTGCCCTGCTGATGGAGCGTTCTGGTTATACTGTCGGTGGGGGGGTTGGTAGTATGACTGAGCTAGTTGAGGGACAGCTGGTTGTGCTTTCTTATGAGGATAGTTGTTGTTACGCCAGTTCGGGTTGGTTGCTTGACCATACTGTCGGTTTTGTCCGACTCTGTCGTTGTTGTTGTTGTTGTATCCTTGGTATCCTCCCACTGCATTTACTTCTGCCGGTTCCTCTTCTATTAATGTCGGGCATGCGTCAGTTTTGTGGTCCGTAGAACCACAAAATTCGCAAGGCTTAACTGGCACTGGTTGTCTTCGTAGGAACTGAATCATCATCTCCTTTAATTGTTTCATCTCTTCTGGCATGGAGTTCATCGGTGTTTCAGCTTTTGCCACATTCCTTGTTCGGGAAAATTCTTCCTGACGAGTCGTCTCTTCTCTAAATCGGGCATTTTCAGCAACGTTGGTGATGAGATCCCTTATTCCACTTAATGACAGATTCATCATGGATCCTCCAGCTGAGGCATCCAGGAGCATTTTGTCTAAGGGTCTTAATCCATCAATGAGATACTCGACGGTGAGTTTCTCGGGCAGTCCAAGGGTACAGCAGCTTCTCTCCAGGCGGTTGAACTTTTCCAGGTAATCGTACATGGTTTCATTTTGTCCTTGCTTGATGTCTTATAGTTGCCTCTGTACTTGCATCGCCCATCCTGCCGGGTAATATTTGTCCAGGAATTTTCTTTTGCATCATAGCCCATGTTCTGATGCTACCGGAAGTTAATGAAAGGAACCAGTCGTTTGCCGCGTCGATGAGGGAAAAATAGAATGCCTTCAACTTGAAGTCGTCTACGTTTACGCCATTTGGTTTTAAGTTCTGGCAAATACCATGTAAGCGCTGGAGATGAGTCATTGCTGATTCTCCACGTGTTCCTGAGAATTTTGGTAAGTTGTGGGCCACTGAAGTGTTGATGATGACATTTTCCAGTTCAGGGCCTTCGTGAATGCACCATGGCTGGTTTCTGAAATATGGCGCTGAGAGTTCTCCCATAGTAGGTTCGCGAAAATTGTTGTTATCCCGGTAGTAGTTATCGAAAGCGGGTTCTCGTCTCGCCACTTGTCGAGGTTGAGGGGGTGGTGGATATCTAGGGGGTTGTACTGGACTAGCTGCATTTCGGTCCTCGGGTGGTTCTTGGTTTCTTCTGATTGCCTCCCTATCACGAGCTCTTCTGTTTCTTATGAGTTGTTCCGTATCGTCCACAAATGGAAGTGGCATCTCATCATTTCGATCGTATATGTTTATCTCTTTTTCATCCTGGTAGTCATGGTTGCTTCCTTCACGAGACATGGTTGTTTCTAAGCGAGTATCGATTCAAATAACTTATCCGATTAATTAACTAACTCCCCGGCAATGGCACCAGTTTTGGCGGAGCCCACCGAACTGTCGTTAAGGTGCGGTGTTCTCTGTGCAAAAGCAAATTTATATTCCGCTACGCGTGACCTTACTACTGGGTAGCAAGCGGTAAGTACGGGTCGAACCCAAGGGAATTAGGGGGATAGTCGTTCCTTGAGGGGATCGTACAGCGAGGGAGCGTGTTTTAGGTTGATTGAGATTTTAGTGCGGAAAAGTAAGTGATTGGTTGGTTGGTTTTGGTTTTTAGTGCGGAAAAAGTAAATGACAGAAAATTAAAGTACTGGAAATGAAAGTAGAAGACTTACAGCGGGTGATGCGTGATTGGCAAGTCCTCCGGAAGATGAGCAGTTGGTGATTGCAGTTTATACTAATACTAAAAGTAAATACAGGGAGGTTTTGTAATCTAAGGAAAGCATTCGGTTTTGGGGGCCTTGTATCATAGCCTGTTTATCATTGACTTTTAGTAATCCTTCTAAGTATTCAAAAGTGTATCACGGCCATTCCAAGCACTCGATTTGCACACACTGTCTAGCCCATTTCAAGGTCGTGGAGCACTTGTTCTGTTTAGACTAATACCCCATTCCAAGGTATATTAGCCTATGTGCATCCATTTGGTCAGTCATTCCCGAGCAACCAAATGGTGTTTGAGAGAGGTCAAACTCCTCAGATAAGCTTTGCCATTCCAAGCATCCACTTACCCGAGTATGTTTACGAACTTCCACGGAAGAGCTTTGACATTCCAAGCATCCACTCAACCTTGGAAGTTCTGGCCTAATATATGGCACATAGAACAAGTTTTGAATACAAAGAAAAAGCACTAAAGTATAGTCTAAAACATTGTATAATACAAGTACACCCCTTCAACCGAATGAAGGGTTTAGCTACGAATATCCATAGAGGTGGATACCATAGCTAAGTACTTACGGTTTTAGAAAGACAGTAAGTAAGGGAAAGGGGTGAGTACTTCAAGAACCGACAAGAGTACTCGAGAATAAAGAAAAGCTTGAGTACTCAAGAACCGACAGGAGTACTCAAGACCGAACTATAATACTCAAGAACCAACAGGAGTATTATATATTGAAAACCAAACTTACAAATGCCAAACTTTCTAGAGAGAGAAGTGTTTATGATTTGGGATTGTGGATGATACAAATGAGAGGAGAATGGCTTGTATTTATAGCCATGGAGGAGAGGAGGATGTGGTGGAGGAGGAGACACTTGGCAAGCTCTCATGGTGGGAGGAGGAGCCTCCCAAAGCCGCCGGTTGGAGGTTGCCATGGAGGGTTGGTTTCCTCCTTTGGTCACCTCCTCCAAAAGCCGCCGGTCACCATGGAGGGAAGAGTGAGTTTTGTGACGTTTTGTGACGTTTTCACAAAACTATCGGTGTACTTCAGCTCCGGACTGACTTTGGTTGCTCCTCGGTTGGATCTGTTTTGAGTGATTCAATGTCAGGATCTTGAGATTTCTTCAGTCAGCATCTGATCGTGACCTTGGAATGACTCGTAATATATTTTCAGTGTAAAATCCTCTCCTTAGCGTGTATTCTCTCTAGACTCCAAAATACCCTGTAGATAAATATCGAAACTTACAAGCAAAAGTTAAATAGACAAACAGTCTAATTTGGTGGGTTTTAATGTGTTTATGATTCGTATAATTATGGTCCATCAATTGGCATGTCCTTGGCAAAACGGCTTTAGACAGTTCAAGCTGAAGTTCAAACACAGACTGGAACAGAAGTACAGCGTACAGAAGACGCATGATCTAGATTCGGTTTATTCGGAAGATTCTGATAGTTCAAGTTGAAGTTCACCCACAGACTGGAACAGAAGTACAGCGTACAGACGACGCATGATCTAGATTCGGTTTATTCGGAAGATTCTGAAGATTGAGGATCTTTTCGGTTGGAGTCGGTCAGCAAAGACACAGAATATTCGAGAGGTCATTCGAATATTTTGTTACCAGAATTAAAGACCGATTGACTAACTTGCCGAAGAAGATATCTCATGAAGATGTCGACGAAGTTATTTGATTGAAGCCAATCGACAAATCTTCATCAAAGATCATATTAGCGATCAAATATATGCAGATTGGCTGAGAGAATATCGGATGTCTTGGGGTGGAAGTCACCTTTGAAGATTGGATAAAGATTGAATATTCTGCAAATATTTAGGAGTATCTCCGAAATATTTGATAGGATATTCAAATTGGATCTGGACACTACTTACACCTATATAAAGAAGTCTAGGGCGTCCAGATTGGCGTCGCTCCCGGTGAAGAAAAGATAAACACGAGAGTTCATGAGATTGGGGGAGAAGCGACGGTTGGCCATTCCACATCGGAATATCAGCGCCAAAGCAACAGTCTGATCGGTGTGGTTTTCAGGCTGTGCTTGAGGAATAACGGAGTACACACACACAGCTATCAAGCTACGTCTTTGAGAGAAGGCGACTGGACTTCCGAGAAGTCCAAGACTAGGCCGAGAGGGAAGTCTCGTCCTACCCACAGGGTATCAAGGGGAGCTGCGGTGAACCGAGATTGCAAATCCGAGAGACGGAGAGTTAGAGGCTAAGCGATTACAAACACGGGGTTGTGTAAGAGTAAGACCACTTGTAGCTCTAATCTCGTAATAAGATTTGTGTCCCATTTTAGGGTGTGGGAAGCCCCCCAGAGTAGGCGAGGCCGAACTGGGTAACATACCGTGCGTGCTCCTGTTTTCCTTTATTTTTCGGTACTGCTTGATAAATTGTTTAATCAACTGCTGGAACACTACCTGGTAGAGTTAGGTACTGGTTTACTGGGTGTGTCTCAGTTATCTTCTCTGACTGCTGGATCATTGTGAAAGGAGTTCTAGGTCTATCTCAATTGTACCTTGAACACTAGCTTGAACAGGGGATATAATTTCACACGCCACTCGTCCGAGTACGAGTTCGCCTACCACGGTACTCGCCCGAGTACGGCTGTACCTGATTTTTGACTCGAGGCTATAAATAGAAGGAGAAGGTTTTGACCAAGAGGAGGAGGTCTTATAGAGAAAAAAACGTGAGAAAAAGGGTGAAGGAATACTCAACATCATCGAGGATTGCTTGAGGGAAAAGAGGGAAGATCAAGGCATCTAGTCTGCAACTTGAGTTTTCTCTACTCATCTATCCTCTCATTTGTTGTTTTGTATTGAAAACATATTATCACGATGATGTGAGAGTATTTCTTCCGTTTTAGGGTCTAGGACCCTCCTTGGCACTCTAGATCATTGTAAATGCATATTGATTCATGTGGATGATTGTTGATTTCATTATCTACTATGATATAAATTTGCTATGTTGCTAGGTGTTTGATAAAATACTTAAGTGAAAAACTGAACTAAAACTTGAATTTAGACTTGATAGAGTTTGAGGATAGTTTTAGTATGGAGAAAATTATTCATATCTTAGTTTATCATGAAAGTGAACTCTATGATATGGATCCTTGACTCGGATTAAAATGTTTAATTCATTATATTTAGTTTCTAATGAAATTTATAAACAAAGAGGTGAATTAAAGTGAATCAATAGTCTTGAAAGAGTGCGACTCCACCTTTTGTTGGTATAATGCTTGAGGAAATGTCAACGGAAGTTGATTTCCATAAGTCTTAGACTAATTCATAAGTAAATCATCAATTAATCTCATTAGTTACTTGTATTTGACCATTTGAGTTGCTAGGGAGGGAAATAGCCCTCGAAACTCCTTTTATCCATCTTTGAATCTCTAATTACTTGCCAAGTCGGATTTAGATACACACACCTTCATCCATTTGAATTAGAGAAGCCGAGCGGAATCGCAATCTTATATAGTGCATGTGCTTAACTTTGCTCCTTTGGGTTCAACTCGATTTTATCGATAATAGAAATTATTTCTGACAAGTTTAATACACCTTGGATTACACCAATTTAAGGAGTAGAAAAACTGCAACGTCAAAATGGCGTCGATGTCGCGGAGCAACTAATTAGCCCATTACTAGCTTAGATTGTGTGGAAGTTCCAACTATTCTTGTAGATCTTTTTCTGTTTCTTACACTTGTACATCCTTCTTACACTCATATCCCTTGCTAGCTTATGTTTATCTTATTTTGTGAGGATGGATCCCTACAACCAACAAGTCTTGTACAGTGGAGAATATTACCAAGAGGAAGAGCAACTAAATTCTTATTGTGAAGGACATGGCTATCCAACAAGTTATTACACTCCTAATTGGGATGTTCAAGCAGAGGAAGAGCAACCAAATGGCTATTGGGAAAACTCTTGGTTTCCATCACATACCAACACTCCAAATTGAGATTATAGCCATTGCTTAGAAGTCAAAGATCTTACCCTCAGTACCCTCAACAATATCCTCAACCTTCAAGTGAGCTCTCCAATATAGAATCCATGATTGCTAGACTCCTTGCAAATCAAGAGAAGATGCAAGCTCAATTGTATAGATTGGAGGCTGAAAGCCAAGTGTTAGAAAGCACACTGGCGCAACGAGCAATTAAAATTAAGAACTTGGATGAAGAAGAGGAGGTCTGCAAAGAAGAAGTCCTTGAATCTAATGCCTCAAAGCAAGAATGTGATCAAGAATTGGAGGATGAGTTATTGAAAGTTGCCACCCAAGCTTTTTACAAGGTGTGGGATGGTGAATCTTGCAACAAGGATGAGATGGAACACGAAAGTGCATCATCTTTCACTACTATCACATCTCAAGATCATTCGGATGAGAACACACAAGAGTTCACCATTCCATCAACGCCTTGGCTCTTCAACGAGGAATTCTTCAATGATGATGACTCATACATTGAAGAAATATCTTTTGTTGATGAAGAAGAACTCCTCCCTCCCGCTATAATTAAGCTTAAATGTGAACCCGAATCTCTTGTTGAGGATGAGATAAAGGAAGAGCATTGAACCAAAAGGATTTCAAGGGTATGAAGACCTTGTTGAGGTTTACATGGACGAGACTAAAGGGCAACCTCGCACGCAAGAAGTCATAAGTTTAAAGAGGGAGATTGAGGATTGGGCACCCAATGACGTGATCAAAAAACTCAAGGAGGGTGTGCCCATCAAGCTCGAGACAAGTTATGAAGACACTTTCTTCACCGCGACGTCTCGAGACAAGTCTTGGAGCTTTATGCCATAATTTTCAAAATCAATAGAAAGGAGCTCCCATGACCCCTTAATTCTCAAGAGATCTACATTCTTGAAGAAGCCAAACATGCATTTAAAAGTCCATTGTAGGCTTGATGGGAGAAAATTCAACTGGGATTTGAAGGTGGTTTGACACCCCAAATGACCAAGGCCCTGTGAGAAGGGATCCTAGCAAAGGAATTCTCACGAGTGATTATATGGAGCATTTCGCTATGTCTTTCCCAAGACATAAAAACTATGCCCTCTCAGGAGGTCACTCGGTGTGTAAGTTGTTTATTCTCATTTTTCATAGTTGAATGTTTAACATGATTTTGAGTGGCTAAGGCTTTAAGTGTGGAGTGTGAAATTTGTGAAAAGGGGGTCAAATTTTTAAGTGTGGAGTGAGTTCCAGTCACTCCAATCCCAATTCACAACGCCCAAAATTCCTCCACCTCCCTTGATTTCTCTATGAATGATGATGTCGCCCCTTAGTGTTCATGTGCCTTATTGGAGTTTGTTAGATTGGAACTATATTATTATACCATGCTATGACTCTAGTTTCACATTTTGGGTATTTGAGACACCTTGTGCACATTTTGGAGGATGTGTTCTACCTTCCTTGTTTGAACTCTATTAAACTTATGGCATGATGTTATTTTGTGACCCGTGATGCTTTGTTGCTCATACTTGAGTTTTGTATTACCTTGTATTTCACTTGTTGCTTTTAACCTTTCATGTGTTCTTGTCATCAAAGAAGTTATTTCCATCATGTATGATTAAGCTTAGCACAATGACATATTCTCTATTGGTGGGGCACATCTACAAATGAGGGGAATTCCTATGAACCTTTATATCGTTATCTTTATTGTTTGCGCTTGGGGACTAAGCTAGATTTTAAGGGTGGAGTGGGTAGTCACATAGTTCACTCATATCATGCCTATCATTTGTGAATGGACACTTGCATTCATGTACTCTATTCCAATTTCATGAGTGTTTTCACCATTTAAGGCTTGATCATCAATTCTAAATTACCTATAAACCACATCTAGCCTACTTTTCATTACTACTTGATCTTGAATTTAGAACCGACTTAGTCCTTTGAATGTGCATTTTTGAATCAATATCATTGCTATCCTTTGTCTATCTAGTTTTCTAAGTATTTTCATTGCATGTCTTGGACATAGTTTTAGCAAGCACTTTCAAAAACTTTCACGAAAAACTTAGAACTCTTGAATGCTTCATAGTGACTTGAGTTTTCCAATTTAGTGTCTTGCTTGTGGTTGTTTCCCGTACATTCCATACACCATTTGAACATATTGTCAAATTTTAAGTGTGGAGTCAAAAGAGGGCGAAAACTAAGATCCCAACAAAAAAATTTATGGTCAAAGAGGGTGAAACCCCGACTAATAACTTTCTTGAAGCGCAAGGAAAGTTTTTATTCAAAAATATACAAATGCCGAAGTTCCCCCTTGAAAGCATTTGTGGGCCAAAGGCCATTTGAAAATAAAAATAAAATAAAAAAGCACTTAAAACGTGACTCTATGTTCTTCCACCATTCCACATTTGTGTGGGATTCATCGGTTGCATTGTGTGCTAGTTGGGTAGACTCATCAATGACCATGCTGCTATCATTTGGCCTATGCTCATTTCTTAGAACCTTTAGTGTTGAACTCCTCTTACCTTATGGATTTTGGGCCTCAGCGCCCAAGACCTGGGAATAAGTTCTTTGTCGCAAGCCCGTGAACTAGCCCTAGCTAGCACATGTGGCCGATTGACACCTTTCGTGCAAATTATTAAACTTTGATTCAATTGTATTGCCTTGAAAATGTGTAGATGATTGGATTTGACATTTGATTGCTCTTGTATCAATGATCTTGAATGCCCAATCTCTTAGGTACTTAAATGCTTCAAAAGTCCTATTGATAGTAGTATGATTGTAGTGCTAGTTTGGGGTGAGGAATTTGTTTTAAGAAAACCTCGACTTGGTTGAACACTCTTACATTCATTGTCATGGGATAGTTGTATTCGGGAATTGTGAGTATTCCCTTTTCTAAAAACTCTCACAAGACTATAACTCGTCCACTTGGGTAGCCTAGGGGTTTAAAGGCATGGTGCATACACTAAATGCACTCGTAACGCCTCCGAAAAGGAGTTAGATAGCTTGCATTTTGATTTCATTTTTCCTTCATTTGCCTAGTTAGAAATAATGATCGAGACCTCGTTATTTGCAGGATCTTGACATAGGTGCATACTTTGTTCGGGACGAACAAAGGTGAAGTGTGGAGTGTTGATAAGTTGAGTTTTTGATTTATTATTCACCTCATTTCATTAAAGTTTTGTTTCGTTTCCGAAATTATTTTGATTTCATTTGACCCTTATCCTCACATTTCAGGTACAAAACAACTCTTCATCAAAGTCAAGCCCTCAAAACTCAAGTTTACACGAAATGTTGGAAATTGTGGGATAATTGAGCACTTTAGAGCCGTACTTGACCAAGTACGAATTGGCCCCTGGCGTACTCTCCAGAGTACGCCCTTTATTTGCCAAGTTAAATCACTCTGAGAATTGTACTCGGTTGAGTATTCGCCTCCACTCACCCGAGTACCGACTTGCCCAAAAAAATCAAAATTCTTCTAACCATGTCACTCGGCCGAGTACAATTCCTTACCCGCCCAAGTATCAGCTTCCCATGCACATTGAACCCTTTGATAGCAGTACTCTCCCGAGTATGAGTTCAGATACCACAATACTCGCCCGAGTCGTCATTGTGCATGATTTCTCACTCTGGGCTATAAATAGAAAGAGAGGGTTTTGACCAAGAGGAGGAGTTTTTTTAGAGAGAAAAAGTGTGAGAAAATGGCAAAGGAAGACTCAACATCATCAAGGATTGCTTGAGGGAAAAGTGAAAAGATCAAGGAAGGCATCTAGTATTCTATTTGGATTTTCTCTACTCATCTAGCCTCCCCTTAGTTGTTTTGTATTGAAAACATGTTATCGTGATGATGTGTGAGTAGTTCTTGTGTTTTGAGCGCCTAGGACCCTCCTTGGCACTCTAGATCATTGTACATGCATATTGATTCATGTGGATGATTGTTGATTTCATTATCTACTATGATATAAATTTGCTATGTTGCTAGGTATTTAATAAAATGCCTAAGTGACAAATTCAACTAAAACTTGAATTTATGACATGAAAGAGTTCAAGGATAGTTTTAGTATGGAGAAAATGATTCATATATTAGTTTATCATGAAAGTGAACTCTTTGATATGGATGCTTGACTAGGATTAAAATGGTTTATTCATTATGTTAGATTTATGGCATGTAGTTTGGCAAAACTTTGTGTAGTTTTTCAAGCTGTTGTACAAGGAAAAGATCAAGCCAGGCAGAGGTAACTGTCCTAGAACAAGTTGGAGCAGATAGAGTGTTTCCTAATTCAGATTAGGCAAAATAGTCAACCGACGAAGAACAAGACGGTTGCATATGGAAAGGACAGATGGAATGTTTCCTAATTCAGATTAGGCAACATGTTCAACCGACCTAGAACAAGTTAGACGCAACAGATGTTTCTTAAAACAGATAAGGCAAGTCGGCGCTGTGTCACATTGAAGATATGATGCAGATCTTGAAGTCGGTGGACGCAAGTATACTCTTGCATATCTAAGAAGTCGATTGAGAGATATTAGGGAAGACTTGCGCTTGAAGATAACTTAGTCAAGAAGATAATAGAAGAAGTTTCTTAAACGAAGTTGAAGATATATTTGGCATTATCTACAAGAGAGATGCGCAAGGAATTAGGAATTTTCTCTAAAAGATTTAGGAAAGATTTCCTAATGAGATAGGCGGTTGAAGATAGGAAACCTAGATACTTTAGGGTTTCTACCGCACTGTATAAGGAGGGCTGATGGACTCGTTCTACTCAGCACTCACAAAGATATTATTCACACTCATACTCACTGAAGGGAGGTGGAGGCAAAGGGCCGGTGAGATTCTCATACCGATAAGATCACGGCGCTCTTATTCAGTCTATTTTAGTGCTCGATAGACTGATCATAGATTAACTTGATGATACACGCACTGAAGGTGTTGCTGCACATTCGAGAGAAGGCGTTGATTCTCGTGGAGGATCATCTGGTGGAATCAAAGGTGAGGCTCTGATCTAGGGGGGCCTAGGTAGCGATTACTAGAGTGTCCGAGGCTCAGGCAGTTTAAGAGGGATTCTGTAAACCTAAGATCATGTACTCGCAATACTCATTATTAGTGAATTGCTATCCACCGGGCTAAGGAGACAGCCCCCCAGACGTAGGCTCGTTAGCGCCGAACTGGGTAACAACTTTGCGTGTCGTTTATTTTCCACACTGCATTTATTTTTGCATAAGTTGTTCTAGATATTGTTCTATACCCGACTAGAACAACATCTCAACTACAAGGGGAAGATTTCAATTGGTATCAGAGCAAACACTCAACATACAGAGTGAGATCCAAAGGTTGTTAAGATGGATTTGAGAGAAGGGCATAACATCGCGCGACCACCGCTGCTAAAAGGAAACAAGTATGGATATTAGAGGGTTCGAATGAAGGCTTTCCTAAAATCACAGGATGAATCAATTTGGGAAGTTGTTGAACAAGGGTGGACATATCCAATGACTATCGATAAAGCTGCAAAACCTGTCCCACTTGCTAAAGCCAAATGGACTGAGAGACAGAAGAATGCTGAAGCCGCAAACTCCTAAGCAATGAATGCCATATTCTCAGGAGTCGATGGGAAGAATTTCAAGATGATATGAACCTGTGAAATTGCGAAGAAAGCTTGGGACATATTGCAAATGGCTCATGAAGGTACGACCAAGGTCAAAATATCTAGAATGGAGATAGTCACGTTAAAATTCGAAAATCTAAGAATGTAGGAGGACAAGACCATAGCTGATTTCAACACAAGGGTTCTTGATATCTCTAATGAATCATTTGCACTTGGAGAGCCCATGACCGAAGAGACACTGGTAAGAAAGGTACTGAGGTCCCTACCAAAGCGGTATGCAATGAAGGCACTCGCAGTCAAGGAAGCACACGATGCGAAGACCATGAGATGGAGATGAATGAAGAGGAACAACTCATAAAGGTTAAAAGTGTTGGTCTGAAAACTGAAGTTTCTAATGTTCAGGATAAAGCAGGGGAGATGTCTGAACAACAGTATGCCATGTTTGCTAAGAACTTCAAGAAGTATATGAGAAGATAGTACAATAAAGGGTCTGATCTAGGTTAGTCATCTAGCTCAAGATTCCAGAAGGATGGAAAATTTCAAAAAGGGAACAAATCGAAAGACTTCAATCACGACAGCAAAGGAAAAGGGATACAATGCAGAGAATGTGATGGCTTCGGACATATTCAGGCAGAATATATCAACACACAAAAGAAGTAGAATGCCTATGCTGTCAACTGAAGTGACAGTGAATCTGATCAGGTAGGTGAGTCCAACAACTTTGTAGCCCTTGCTAGCTGTGTCAACCTTGAAGGAGAACAAAGTAAAGGAGTGGAGTTAAAGTCTAAAGAAGAAATTGTTAACAATTACAAGGAGTTGTACCAACAGTTGTTGTTTGAAGTTGAACGGAACAAAAAGTATCACAGCATCCCGGCAGATCTGAAAGAAGAAAAAGAAAAGCTTTGGGAAGAAGCTGATGTGTTAGTTGCTCAGAAGGTGGAACATCAACAGACAATCACTGATATTAAAGCCCAGTTGACTTAAGTAAAAGATGAACGAGCTGAACTTGTTGCACAGAAGGCCGAGTTACTGATAGTTGTGTCATCTCTGAAGTTTTAGATTGAAACAAGCTAAGTTGAATTTCCAGAAATCATAGATGATCTAAAGAAGAAGAATGATGCCCTAAGACGAAGAGAGGTAAATCTTCTTAATATTGTGGATGCCTTGAAATGTGAGATTGAGACAGACAAACTTGTTCATGATGAGACAGTAAAGGAGCTGAACAACCTGAAGAAGTCTGTCAAGATGCTCAATTCTGGAACAAAAGATCTAGACTCTATTCTAGGAGCTCAAAGGATGGGTGGTGGTTACAAAGGGCTAGGATTCACTGGTACATCTGACTCCGGAAAGACAACATTTGTAAAAGCTGAGCCACGATCTTACAATGTACCAACTGAACATCACTCGCAAAGAAGAACAACCTGGCATCCCTCAAGAAGGCAAGACAGACGAAGGTGCTTCTATTGCAACCGAGTGGGACACATCAAATCAAGATGTCAAGAATTCCACAAATTTCTCAAAAAGATGGATCAAGTGCCGAAACCACGGGTGCATCAAGTATGGAGAGTTAAGTAAAGGAGTGAGGTATGCCATGTTGCTTTCAGTTCCACTAGTCATCTGAAGAAGGAAAGATGGTATTTTGACAGTGGTTGTTCTAGACACATGACTGGAAATCTTGAGTTTCTGACCAATGTTGAGGAGTTTAAAGGGAAGTCAAATGTGACATTTGGAGATGGAGTAGAAGGCAGAGTGCTTGGAAAAGGAACTCTAAATATTCAAGGCTTACTCAGATTGAAAGAAGTTCTTCTTGTCAAAGGATTGCAGGCAAATCTAATCAGCATAAGTCAGTTGTGCGATATAGAGCATCATGTACAGTTCACGCAGGATGAGTGTGTTGTGCTGAACAATAAGAATGAACCAGTTCTCACTGGAAGAAGATCCTTGAACAACTGCTACTTGCTAAATCTTGGTCGACTCACTGCTAAAACAACTTGCCTATTGAGCAAAACTAAAGAGATGAATCCGTGGCATCAACGGATGGGACATCTGAATCTGAGGACACTGAAGAAGGTTGCCATTGATGGTCTAGTTCGTGGTATTCCAAAAGTACAAGGCGACCTAAGTATCATCTACGGAGATTGTCAGATTGGGAAGTAGATCAAGGTCCCTCACAAGAGCACCACTCAGATCAACACGAGGAGACCCATGGAATTATTATATATAGATCTGATGGGGCTATGCAAGTGGAGAGCTATTCTGGAAAGAGGTACGTGTTAGTCTGTGTTGATGACTACTCTCAGTTCACTTGGTCAAGCTTTCTGCGAGAGAAATCAGAGGCTATTCAAGCTTTTTTAGCTATGTATCCGACTGGAGCGTGAAAGGGAAGATAAAGGAGAACATTTAGTGGCTGTGTGAAGTGACCATGGGAAGGAGTTCGGAGAACAATGCTCTTACTGAATTCTGCACACAAAGAGGAATATCTCAACAATTCTCTTTCCCGATCACACCACAACAGAATGGAGTAGTCGAACAGAAGAATCGAACCATTCAGGAGATGGCTTAGGTGATGATCCATGCAAAGCAAGTCCCATTGAAGTTTCGGGCAGAAGCTATGAATACAGCGTGCTATGTCATAAACAGAGTAACGATTTGAACAAGCACAGAAAAGACTTGCTATGAGTTGTGGAAAGGAAAGAAGCCGATGGTGAAGTACTTACATATCTTTGGAAGTCAATGCTACATTCTCAGAGACCGGGAGTATCTGCAGAAGCTGGACCCAAAAAGTGATGAAGGGATCTTCCTGGGGTACTCTACTAACAGCCATGCTTACCGAGTATACAATAAGCGCATTGGAGTCATTATGGAATCTATCAATGTTATTGTGAAAGATGTTGTGCCAGATGCTCTGAGACAAATTCAGTAGATGATGATGATGTCACAACTCACTCGGAACAACCTGCTACTCCAGCTGCAAACACAGAAGTTGTCCTGGATAAGGATGCAGAACATCTTGCTAAATATGATGACTAGACAGACGAGGAAGTTGACGCAGAGACTTCTCCTTCTCCGGTTCTTCAACCTTCGAGAACTATTGAGAAGAATCATCCCATTACTGAGGTGATCAGTGTACCGACTGAAGGCATGAAGACTCGAGGTAAACAAGTTAACTTTCGAGAGTTGGCCGGTTTTACGTGCTTTATGTCCACTATAGAGCCCAAGAATATCAAGGAGGCTATCAATGACAAATACTGGGTGGTGGCTATGCAAGAAGAGCTTGGTGAATTTCAGCGAAACGATGTTTGGGATCTTGTTCCACGACCTGATGATGTGAATGTTATTGGAACAAAATGGATCTTCAAGAACAAGTCTGACGAACAAGGGAACATCACTAAAGTAAGGCAAGGCTTGTTGCTCAAGGCTATACTCAGATGGATGTCAAGAGTGCTTTTCTGAATGGGCTGCTAGAAGTGTATGTGGCACAACCAAAGGGATTTGAAGATCCTTACCATCCGGCCCACGTGTATCGTCTGAAGAAAGCTCTTTATGGTCTAAAGCAGGCACCCAGAGCATGGTACGAGCGGATTACTGAATTTTTAATCAACCATGGCTATGTGTGAGGGGGAGTAGACAAGATGCTTTTTGTGAAACACACAAGGTCAGACTTTATCATTGCTTAAATTTATGTGGATGACATTGTTTTCGGCTCTAGCAATCAGAAGATGGTGGACAAATTCGTAGAACAAACGCAGGGTGAATTGAAGATGAGCATGGTAGGAGAGATGTGTTACTTCCTTGGATTACAAGTAAAGCAGAAGGCAGACGGTATCTTTATATCCCAAAGCAACTATGCTAGGAATTTGATCAAGAAGTTTGATCTGGAGAAAGCAACACATAAGAGAACCCCTGCTGCAACTCATGTGAAGATCACCAAGGATGAAGTAGGTACAAGTGTTGATCAAACCTTGTACAGAAGTATGATTGGGAGCTTACTATACCTGACGGCAAGCAGACCGGACATTGCCCATGCAGTTGGAGTTTGTACCAGATATCAAGCCAATCCCAAGGAGAGTCACCTGATGAATGTGAAGAGAATTATCAAATATGTCTGTGGAACAGCAGACTATAGATTGTGGTACACTAAGGATACTAATTCCTGTTTGGTAGGCTATTGCGATGCAGATTGGGTAGGGAATGCTGAGGATCGCAAGAGCACATCTGGAGGATGTTTCTTTCTAGGAAACAATCTGGTGTCTTGGTTCAGTAAGAAGTAGAACAGCATATCCATATCCACGACTGAAGCAGAATATATTGCCGCTGGAAGTTGTTGTACTCAGATGTTGTGGATGAAGTAGATGCTGGAGGAATATGGAGTAAAACAAGATGTGATGACTCTCTACAGTGACAACGTGAGCGCGATCAGCATTTCCAAGAATCCTATGTAGTATTCTAGAATAAAGCACATCGATATAAGACATCACTTCATTCGAGAGCTAGTGGAGAAGAAGATAATTACTTTGACGCACGTATCCACTGAGAAGCAGCTGGCAGACATCTTCACCAAAGCCTTGGACAACCTACAGTTTGAGACACTTAGATCCTCAATGGTTTTGTGTGTCATTGACAACTAAGTTGTGCCAGTACAAGTTGGTCAGCCGGAGCTTGAATGAGATATGTGTTAAGGGTTGATGTGGAAGTAAGGTAGAAAGACTTTGAAACTGGTACGAAAAGAAACGGTCAGACAAAGAATCTGTGAAGAAGACTGCACAAAGAGGTAATAAAAAAATGTCTCAATCTGTTAATGTACGTAGTCATGTTGTGCCGAGTGAAAGAGGAAGATGTCGATTTGAAGAAAGTGGTAGAAACTCTGGTATTATTGTCGAACAATTACTACTATTTTTTGTACTCCCTTGTCAATTTGTGGCAAAAAGGGGGAGTAGATTTGGAGTTTGTAAGCTCCTTAAAAGATTCATTTGTGCTAGTTGGTTAGACATATTTTGGAGTTTGAAATCTCCTTACAAGAATCATTTGTGCTAGTTGGTTAGACATATTTTGGAGTTTGAAATCTCCTTACAAGATTCATTTGTGCTTACAATTTTTGGAGTTTGAAATCTCCTCAAAGATTTGTTTGCTAGCACAGCTTGGGAGTTTGAAACGTCCTTCAAAGATTCAAGTGTAATAGTAGTATATGTAGAATATAGGTAGTAGTTTTGCAAAAAATGCCAAGGGGGAGATTGTTAGATTTATGGCATGTAGTTTGGCAAAACTTTGTGTAGTTGTTCAAGCTGTTGTACAAGGAAGAGTTCAAGGCAGGCAGAGGCAACTGTCCTAGAATAAGTTAGAGCAGATGGAATGTTTCCTAATTTAGATTAGGCAACATAGTCAACCGACGAAGAACAAGGCGGTTGCAGATGGAAGGATAGATGGAATGTTTCCTAATTAAGATTAGGCAACATGTTCAATCGGCCTGGAATAAGTTAGACGGAATAGATGTTTCCTAAAACAGATTAGGCAAGTCGGCGCTGTGTCACATTGAAGATATGATGCAGATCTTGAAGTCGGTGGATGCAAATATACTCTTGCATATCTAAGAAGTCGGTTGAGAGATATTAGGGAAAACCTGCGCTTGAAGATAACTTAGTGAAGAAGAATATCGAAGAAGTGTCTGAAACGAAGTTGAAGATATATTGAGGATTATCTATAAGAGAGATGCGAAAGGAATTAGGAATGTTCCCTAAAAGATTTAAGAAAGATTTCCTAATGAGATAGGCGGTTAAAGATAGGAAACCTAGATACTTTAGGGTTTCTACCACACTATATAAGGAGGGCTGATGGACTCGTTCTACTCAGTACTCACGGAGATATTATTCACGCTCATACTCACTGAAAGGAGGTGGAGGAAAACGGTCGGTGAGATTATCATACCGATAAGATCACGGAGCTCGGTTCAGTCTGTTCTAGTGCTCGGCAAACTGATCGTAGAACAACTTGACGATACACGCACTGAAGGTGTTGCTGCACATTCGGGAGAAGGCGCTGATTATCGTGGATGATCATCTGGTGGAATCGGAGGCGAGGCTCTGATCTAGGGGGAGACCTAGTTAGCGATTACTAGGGTGTCCAAGGCTCAAGTAGTTTAAGAGGGATTCTGTAAACGTAAGATCATGTACTCGCAATAATAATTATTAATGAATTGCTATCCACCGGGCTAAGGAGAAAGCCCCCCAGACATAGGCTCGTTAACGCCAAACTGGGTAACAACTTCGCGTGTCATTTATTTTCTGAACTGCATTTATTTTTGCATAAGTTGTTCTAGATATTGTTCTATACCCGATGATAAGTCGTAGTTGTACAACTATTTTATATGTTAAAACCCCGTCTCTTAGTGTTTGCATGTATATTATTTCACTACCTGTGAGTAGTTTTCATTCTCAGGTGCATTTGGAGACCATGGAAGGAATATAGGCTAAAGGGAGCCCATTAGAAGATGTTTGGCATCGAAAGAAATGAAGTCCGAAGTGCTGAAGTTTTAGTCAGTGCAGACCACTTACGTCTGAAGAATTATGGGCACTTACGTCTTAACAATTACCGAAATTGTTAAGACGTCCGTGGATCATAAATCAAGAGACGTCCGCGGATGACAGTTGGCAGTCGAATTTCCTTATTTCTAAATTGCAACTTCGGGGATTATAAAAGGAGAACAAGATGAGCCAAACCCTAGGCGGCCAGTCCTCGAATTCCAGTGTGGAAAAGAGACACAAAATAGAGAAGAGAACTCTCGGATTAGGGCTCCAATTGAAGAAAGCTTGGAGGATTATTCAACATCAGTATTTTCATGTCATCTTACTCAATTACGATTATGTATTCCATTGCGATGAGTAGCTAAACTCATATGTGTAGGCCAGAACTCGACATTGTGATGTTTTGACTTGAGACCTATATTGATTTCTATGTTTTGCGTTATATTATTATGCAATGTTTATGTAATTGATGTGCTAGCACAAGTGGAACCCTAGCGGGGGAGCTTCTGTTAGTTTGTTGATTCCGATTGTCACAGTTTGCTAGCAACCTAGCGGGGATAGCAAACTAGGATACGAGTAATATACCACTAGGATTGACACCCTAGGACAACTTGTAGTGCAACCTAGCGGGGAGCTATAAGTTGTAAAACATTAGAAATCAAAACGGTTGGGTTAATGATTTAGTCTTACATCATAGTCGAGAGTTCTAGCTTGCACTGTTCTTTGATATTTGATACTTGGATTTGTGTGACGATTGCTCTAGCGATCATTCTTGCTTACTTGCGTTATTTAATTGGTTGCATTCAAACCCCCCCCATTGTTACGCTTTTACTTACTGAAACAGATTCTCAACCAATCTCTGTGGATTCGACCCGACTTCCCACTTGCTAGTCGGAATTATAAATGTTTTTGCACAGGTACAACGACACCTGTCAAAATGGCGCCGTTGCCGGGGATCGGTAACGAAGAATCTCACTAAGTATTTATTTCCTTTAAGTTTTATTTTACTGTTTTTTATTTTGTTTGGTTTTACGTTCGCTATGTATTCCTATTATAGTGAACCATATTATGACGACGCTGAGGAAAAGAAATATGAGGGCAGCGAGGTTAAGTTTTGGGTGATTCGGCGACTCCCCAAATTTGGAGGTTTTACCGGAGAAGACCCCGTGGCACATGTGAAAACGTTCCATTCAGTCTGCTGCCGCTTAAGGCCTGAAGAAGAGTCATTAGAAAGGTTTAAACTAAAATATTTTTATTTTTCTCTAACTGACTCTGCAAAATCTTGGTTTTACTCATCAGATGCAAACAGTAAAAGTCATTATGTGGATCTACGAGCCCGTTTTTTAAAGAAGTTTTCTCCGCCATCCTTTCGAGCAGAAATTCGTGAGAAAATTTATACCATTGAGCAATTCCGGGGCGAAACATTATATGAGTACGTTGTGCGCCTCGAAGGGATTGCGGGAAGCTATCCACACCATGGATTCACAGGTTCATTTATTCTTAAGAAATTTCTTGATGGGATGATGCCACTAGAGTGTTCTATGCTTGATGCCGCAGCAGGAGGGTCACTAATGAATTTAGACATCTATGACGCATGGGACCTGATAGATGATACGGCACAGAAATCAAGACAAGGTCAGCTGCACAAAATGGAGGATGAGTCACAGACAGTGGAAGCTGATTCAGTGCAGATTGTGCACGACACCGCATTAGCCATGATAGACGAACCAGGGGCAGAGAACGAAGAAAATAAGTCAGAGGCCGTGAGCATCATGCAG
This sequence comes from Rhodiola kirilowii, assembly GCA_033675215.1. Taxonomy (NCBI): domain Eukaryota; kingdom Viridiplantae; phylum Streptophyta; class Magnoliopsida; order Saxifragales; family Crassulaceae; genus Rhodiola; species Rhodiola kirilowii. Next base: position 19,306,925 of record CM066198.1, read on the forward strand.
GAAGAAGATCTGAACGAAGATTCTACCTCAGTGCAGGACGCGGACGGCTCTACAATTGATGCGCGGACGGCTGAAGAATTTCCGATAAATCAAGAGACGTCTGCGGAGGATAAACAGGAGACGTCCGCGGGCTCCAATAATTCAGGTAAGGAAATTCTTCTTTCTAACACTCCTCTAACCTTCCCAATGCAGGTAAGAGCTCCTGAGGACCACACGATCGGCAAAGATGAGCTAGAAGGCAGATTGGAGGTGAGGAATGAGCAAAACGATCCAACGATGGAGAGCCCGTTCACTATGCATCATGAAGCACCACCCAAAAAGTGTAAGGACCCAGGTACTCTCACAATCACTCGTGATGTTGACTCTTAAATTTTGCAGATGGGAGATGCCAGCGATAATGGTCCTCTTGCACTGAATTTGGGACGACCACTCCTCCTTGCCACTAAAACCAAGATTGACATGGATTCACGCTGGTTGTCACTTGCGTTTGGTGGCAAGAGATCATATTTTTATACTTATGAGGATGATGACCGTCCATACACGAGGAAGCGACCGAGACATAGCACGATTGGATGGAAACCAGGATGGAAAGACACGAGAGCACCATTCAATGAGGGCTATGAGTATCATAGAGGAGTACGGAAATTTGACCTCACACGCCCATGGGATCCTAACTTGTGATCCCTAAAGAGGTAATGTCCAGTCAAGGACGTAAAACAGAGGCGCTTATTGGGAGGCAACCCGGTGTGTTTTTATTTTATTCATGTTAGGAGTAGGTTAATTAGTGGAATTTGGAAGCTGATAATGCGCCTCGAGTGCATTTCTTTTTATTTCTGGTGGTTTCAGGTGATCAAACGAAGAAGGGAATTCTACATCAGTGTATTTTACGCACGTCTCAACTATTAGAGCGCGGACGCCTTACCAATTATTGCAATTTCTTCAGACGTCCACGGCAGTAAATCATGAAGACGTCCGCGGTGAATTTTAAAAGGTTACAATAGCATAATTTCAACCGGGACGTTTCCCAGAACCAGACCGCCAGGGGAGTACCAGTTTCTTCGTCTTTTTATTTATTGTCTTTTGTTTTTAATTGAGTCTGTCTTGTTTGTCTATCTCACCTCTTGAGTTATACCGTGAGGACACGTGTCAGTTTAAGTGTGGGGTGGGATGTTATAGAGTCAGTTATGTGGCTTGATGAACTCGTGATGAACTGATGATGCACTGCTATGCTTTTCTCATATGTCAAAAATCTCATTTCCAGCTTTTTATGACTATTGTGCTCATTTGACTAAAAATGCGAAATTTAAAAAAATTTCGATGCTTTGTTCTTTCGAGTTGTGATATGCAGGGATGTGGAGTTGACAGAAATGTCCTAGAAAGGTACGGCAAATTGCAGGAAGTTCCGAGTTTTTGGTTCTGATGATTGAGAAAAGCGGTGGAGGTTGACGCTTCACTAGCCTAGTCCTGAGAGTAGCTCCGTCACCAAGTATACAAGTTTATTCATGCGTTCGAAGTGGTGGCGGGACAGAGAAAACGAACTGTCCATCTCTAGTCGAAGTAGCTGGGAATGGGTGGGTAACCCCAACCTTGCCTCATGCAGAAAAGACGAGGATGAGAAAAGAGCGGGACGCACTCCTATGCTGTTATCCGAAGGCTATGATTGGAGTGGTTCAAGGGCGCAAATGATTATGTGGACAAGAAACAAATTCAAAAGCCGAAGGCAAGCCATCAAGTAGAAAAAAAAGAAAAATAAAAAAAAATCAGAAATCTGATCGATTCAAGCAAAGATGTGTCGTTTATCAAAGTCCATACAAGTTAAAGAATTCAAGACTCAACGGTATGAAAGTAGTGAATAAATCATGTGTCAGAGAAAGCCGCTGACTCAATTATAAAGACCAGAACTCAGAAAAGAATGCAATGTCCGTGGTACCTATAGGGGACTATCTCCCAAACATCCAAGGTCATTTGAATTGCAACTCGCGAGGTAACAAGTATCGAAAAATCTAACTATACTCGCATTATTAGAATCTTAAGCATGATAAGATTAATTACTGTATTTGAGATTGAGATGTAAGGATTAGCATGACTAGTACATTGTAATTCGTTATATGGCTTGGTTCTTGTTCGGGACGAACAAGTTAAAGTGTGGGGTAGTTTCATAAGTCGTAGTTGTACAACTATTTTATATGTTAAAACCCCGTCTTTTAGTGTTTGCCTGTATATTATTTCACTACCTGTGAGTAGTTTTCATTCTCAGGTGCATTTGGAGACCATGGAAGGAATATAGGCTAAAGGGAGCCCATTAGAAGATGTTTGGCATCGAAAGAAATGAAGTCCGAAGTGCTGAAGTTTTAGTCAGTGCAGACCACTTACGTCTGAAGAATTATGGGCACTTACGTCTTAACAATTACTGAAATTGTTAAGACGTCCGCGGATCATAAATCAAGAGACGTCCGGGGATGACAGCTGGCAGTCGAATTTCCTTATTTCTAAATTGCAACTTCGGGGATTATAAAAGGAGAACAAGACGAGCCAAACCCTAGGCGGCCAGACCTCGAATTCCAGTGTGGAAAAGAGACACGTAATAGAGAAGAGAACTCTCGGATTAGGGTTCCAATTGAAGAAAGCGTGGAGGATTATTCGACATCAGTATTTTCATGTCATCTTACTCAATTACGATTATGTATTCCATTGCGATGAGTAGCTAAACTCATATGTGTAGGCCAGAACTCGACATTGTGATGTTTTGACTTGAGACCTATATTGATTTCTATGTTTTGCGTTATATTATTATGCAATGTTTATGTAATTGATGTGCTAGCACAAGTGGAACCCTAGCGGGGGAGCTTCTGTTAGTTTGTTGATTCCGATTGTCACAGTTTGCTAGCAACCTAGCGGGGATAGCAAACTAGGATACGAGTAATATACCACTAGGATTGACACCCTAGGACAACTTGTAGTGCAACCTAGCGGGGAGCTATAAGTTGTAAAACATTAGAAATCAAAACGGTTGGGTTAATGATTTAGTCTTACATCATAGTCGAGAGTTCTAGCTTGCACTGTTCTTTAATATTTGATACTTGGATTTGTGTGACGATTGCTCTAGCGATCATTCTTGCTTACTTGCGTTATTTAATTGTTTGCATTCAAACCCCCCCCCCCCATTGTTACGCTTTTACTTAGTGAAACAGATTCTCAACCGATCTCTGCGGATTCGACTCGACTTCCCACTTGCTAGTCGGAATTATAAATGTTTTTGCACAGGTACAACGACACCTGTCACCCGACTAGAACAACATCTCAACTACAAGGGGAAGATTTCACATTAGATTTGGGTTGTAATGAAAGTTATAAACTAAGAGGTGAATTAAAGTGAATCAATAGTCTTGAAAGAGTGCGACTCCACCTTTTGTTGGTCTAAGTCTTGAGGAAATGTCAACGAAAGTTGATTTCCATAATTTTTTGACTAGGTCATTAAGTAAATCATTAATTAATCCCATGAGTTACTTGTATTTGATCATTTGAGTTTTGCTAGGGAGGGTTATAGCCCTCGAAATTTCTTTTATCTATCTTTTAATCTTGGAAGATGATTATCTGTGTGCTGCTGTGTATTGCCTTTGCACAACTTTTATAAAAAGACAGTTCCATGTTATGAGTTTCATTGATAATATGAATTTGATGAAGTTGAACTTATATGTTTTAGTTTGCAGGCTTATTAGACATCACTAGAGCCTGAGCTGAAGACAAAATATTTTTGGAGTTAAGAATGTTGAATGAGATTGAGGATCAGCTCCATGAGATCATGACAGAAGCATCAACCATGTTTTGGAAGATTTCTTTCATATTTAGACTTTGTATCTTCTTTTATTTTTTTCCAAAATTTGTTAACTGTTTATCATTTGTATCGTCATTCATACTGAGTGAATTAAAACTCAGATACAGGCATGTCATGCAGCAAAAACAAACTGATTTTTTGGGGTTTATTCTGGTCCTGTCCAGTCTAGTCCGGTCCGGTCCCTGATCCGCATTTCAAGAAAAACTCTATTCATCTGGTCGGACAGGCCCATTTTTATTCGATCCGGGTCGGTCCACGGTCCAGCTTTCAAAAAAAATCGGTCCACCGATCCGGTCCGGGTCGAACCGAATGCACGTCCATAGTTTCAACACCCGGTCGAACGCCATTGCGGTCCCCCGGAACTAAATTTAGTCAAGTCTACGGTCAGTAACTCAGAAAACTAAGAACAAATGAACATATCAAATGACTGGTGATGTTCGGTTATACTACAATCCTCACCTTAGCATTGACATTCAGAGTGAATATTTCCTCCTGTGGACGAGTTAACTGAATGTATTGGGGATTTTAGGGTTTTTGACTAGTGAGGCCCACGGGCTACGTACCGCGAGCCACTTAATGTGCACAACGGGCGCGCAAAAGTACAAAACACACACAACTTTTTCGGCATGAGTCGTCACCTTTGCTTGTATCTTCTCATCGTATATATATATAGGGGTGCGCTCAAATGCAAACTCATCTTAGGCTAAGAACCTAAGAATCATTGTGGAGTGTTGGATCTCAAGATCCAACACTCCACAACGCACCAGGTGTCCCACTACCACCAAAGCACGGGGCCCATTGGACATTTGAGTGGATTTGTGAGGTGGCAAAGATAGTGGGACACGTGGCACGTTGTGGAGTGTTGGATCTCAAGATCCAATGGATGAGATTGGTTCCTAGATTCTTAGCCTAAAATTGGTTTTTATTTGAGCGCTCTTATATATATATATATATATAGGGGCGCGCTCAAATGAGAACTCTTCTTAGGCTAAGAACATGAGAATTATTTTGCACCTTTGGATCAAATGATCTAAGGGTGTAGATTGATTCTGTACTTTTGTCTTTTAGGTAAAAGACAAAAGTGCAGAATAGTAAAAGTAGAAAGTGCATAGTAAAAAGCAGAAAGTGCATAGTAGATGACGTGACGCATTTTGGACCACTCATTTCAACAAAATGAGTGGCTGAGAATGATTCTCATGTTCTTAGCCTAAGAGGGTGTTCTCATTTGAGCGCATCTATATATATATATATATATATGGGAGCACTCGGTTGAGGCAGGTTGGTAGAATGAGGCAGTGAGGCACGAGTAGTGGCTTGACACGTGGCGCAAATAGTGTCCAAATAGTAAAAGTAGTGTGAACACAACTTTTACTATTACAGCAGCTTGCCACGTGGCGCGCCCACAATGCACGGGGGGTTTGATGGACGCACGAGATCGTGCCTCATAGTCTCATTCTAATTTTGCTGCCTCATTTGAACGCTCCTATATATATATGAGAACGTAATTCTCATGCGACAGAGTATAAAGACGAAAACAATCGTTTGTTTTCTAGATTCCTCAAATTCTAAAGTATTATTCTAGATCCTGAGCCTGGTCGAAAACAATCGGATTTCGCAATAACCCGAGGCTATTGATAAGGGGCGAAAAATAGATTTCGGAAAGCGATTACATGATTCAATCACTATTTAAGTTAATTTTTTTATCGATCTTCCCTTTAAGGTCTTGTTCAAAGAATATATCCATTGAAGATCGGTTGCAACTGTGCAGACAAGTGCGGGAGCCGCTGATGGACCACAATTATACGAATCAAAAACACAAATAAACCCCCCAAGTTAGACTGTTTGTCTGTCTAACATCCACTTGTTAGTCCCGATATATTTCCACAGGGCATTTTAGAGATTAAAGTGAAAACACGTTAAGGAGAGGCTTTTAGCACAGAAAAGATATAAGGAGTTGATTCAAGGTCAAGATCATATGCCGACTGAAGAAATATCAAGGATCCTGACGATGAATCACTCATCACAAATTGTGCAGAGATGGAATCAAGTCAACCCAGTGCCAAATTACACTGACAGTTTTGTGAAAAGACAGTGCAAAACTGTACAAAACTCACATATGGGCAAGATGACTTGTGACTTGGAGAAGAGGTGGCCAAAGAGGAAAACCACCCCAAAACCACCACCCACCACCGGCGGCTCCTCCCTCCTCCTCCATGGATGACCGGCTCTCCTCCGCCCAATGAGCCGCCGCCATGTGGTGGCTCCTCCACCACATGTTCCTCCTCTCTCCTCCTTGGATGACTTGATGACTTGCTTGGGAGGTGGCTTCCACCACCATTTGCTCCTCCACCACAACCACCCACCGGCGGCTGCTCCTCCACCACTCCTCCGCCGCCAAGTGGCGGCCCCTCCTTGGCTCCTCCATGCCTCATCCTCCACCCTTGGATCAAATCAATCCTAGCCCTCCATTTCCTCCCATTTCTCCTATAAAAGGAGGCTCACCCCTCCTCATTTTATCATCCAAAAAACCATTCCATACACAATCACTTATCTCTCTACATTTTGTAATATTTTGTAAGTTGGTTTGGATCAATAAAGTTACGATATTTGGCTAGGCGCCCTCCTCCATGGACAGGCGAGGCAAAACTCCTCATTCGGCGGAAGGTATAATCTTGTATTATTTAATGTTTAATTAGCTTAGTTTATTTTCTTAGTATTCAATACTTGTTCTATGTGCCATATAAAAGTCAGAATGTCTCTAAGGTAGAGTGAACGATTTTGGGAATGTGACCATTAGGGGTCCAACTTCGTAAGCTCTTCCTTAAGATATTCGTGATCACACCCGGATAGGGGAGGTCGTAACAGACAAAGCTATCTGAAAGAGGTCGACTATATTTAAAAAACCATTATGGGAAACCGTAACAGGAGAGCAGGTGGATGCACATAGACTAGCGTACCTAACTGGTACTGGTGCTAGTCTAAATAGAACAAGTGTGATTTAGCCGATGTTGCAAGTCTTGAGCTATCGCTAGCCTCGATTCATCGTTTGAATACTTAGAAGATTTACTAAACTAATAAACATGTGATAATACAAGAATACCTGAAACCGTATACGCTCTTTCAATTGCAAACACCCCCTGTATTTAATTTCCTAGTATAACTGCTCAATCAAACACAACCACCAACCACTCACATACCGGAGGAATCAACAATCACGCATCACCCACTGTAAGTCTTCTAACCCTCAACTCCTTTATTTTCTGTATTTAATTTCAGTATTTATTTTCTGTATTTACTTTCCGCACAAAAAACCTAAAAAACCCAAAAACAGTAGTTTAGTAATTAGCAGTAAGTCCACACTCGACCTAAAATCACGCACCGTGTAAGCCGTAACGAACAATCTATCCCCCTAATTCCCTTGGGTTCGACCCCTACTTACCCTTACTACCCAGTAGTTAAGTCGCGAGTAGTGGACATTATAAATTTATTTGTACGAGATGCATTGCACCCTAACGACAGTGCAACCGACGCTCACGTCAAATTGGCGCCGTTGCCGGGGAATTAGCCATCGGATAGTTGTTCTTCACCTCACATGACCTCATGACTCAACCACCCTCGTATGCATGGACAACACGGCACCTTCCACTATTCAAAGGAACGGATGCAGAAGATCCAGTACTACACTGTCGAAGCTTTCACTACGTTTGCTGCCACATAAAACCTGAGAATGAAACGTTAGAGGAATTTAAGCTTAAATGCTTTAAATTCTCTCTAACGGATTTCGCAACAATTTGGTATTACACATCACCCGCTAGTAGTGCAGCACGTTTCGTGGACATCTGCGCACCATTCCTAAGAGAATTCTCCCCACCATCCTTACGCCAAGAAACCCGCGAGAAAATCCTGAACCTTCAACAATCCCGGGATGAGACCTTGGACGAATACTACATGAACTACGATGCCATCGTCTCATGCTGCCCGCACCATGGATTCTCAAAGAAAGTTCTTCTCCAAAAATTTCTTCGTGGGATGAGATCCGAAGAGCTGGGAAGAGTAAACGAAGCAATGGGAAGATCAGCCGAGAACTTCACCATTGCGAGCATGTGGAACCTTATAATTGGCCTGGCTGCAGTCACAGAACGAACATCCCAAACTGACGAAGAAATGCAAACAGAAGAAGCTGACCCTGAGGCTGATCACGAAGAAACTACCGAGCCGTCAGAAGTAACTCCTGAACCATCTGAAGAGTCAGACATAGAAAGTATCGGGAGTAACAATGAGGTGTCAGCAATAGAAAAAGTCCAGAATACCGCTAACATGCTGCCAGAACCATACCCAGCTAGCATCACAAACAAACACGACGAGGCAGAATCGAGCCTTAAGATGCAAGCTTCCCGACTTTTCCCCTCGATCAATAGGCAAATCGCTGAAAACCATGTGATCAAAGAAGAGGCTGAAAAGAGGATGGGAAAAGGGCCTATGCAGAATAATTCTCCAATAGAGCATTGTTACGCCATAACCGGACAAGCCAGCCCTGAACACCAGAAAACCCGGTTCAAGAAGTTGGTAGTAAAAGGTCCCTCACCTTCCCTGAGACGTTGGAAGGAGGCACCACCAGTACAAGGGGAACGGGACCCCAACCAGTCATCTGCTCAAAAATCAGGAAGACTCACCGCAAGAATCAAGGTCGGTGGAATCAAGAAATTCGACCTAAGCCACCCATGGGATCCCAACCAATGACCCAGAACAAGGTACTGTCGAGCCAACGACGTTAAACAAGTGCACTAGTCGGGAGGTAACCCGACACTATCTTACTTTCTGTCATTTTAATTTTCAATAAGCGCTCTCACCCATCTTTTTGTCCAGAAGAAATGTCTTACATGTAGGAATTAAGTTTCGGAGCAAGGATCAGATCAGCCAGGCAGCTTCCGTGAATTTACCGGGCCTGCGCTGAGAGTTTAAGGCCCCAGCCGAACTCCCTCGATTATCCAGCCTCATGCCATGTCGTTCACTCGACACCTTAAAGGGAGTTCTGCTCTTCTTTTTTCCTAAAGTCATTTCCTTCTCCTATATATATTTGCATGACTTTTGAACTAAGGCTTGCCTTCGTTCAAAAGTGGGGGGTGAGAACCAATGCATGTTTTTTCTTTTTTTAAAAAAAGGTATCTTTTTGAAAGTATGAACTTAAGAATGTGAAAAAGATAGATCATGATTCATGCATCAACCTTATGAAAAGGCAAACTGTTTAAAAACTTAGAATGTAACTTTTCATTTGTCCCTTTGTGTTGAGATAACCTAGGGATGTGGAGTTGATAGAAATTGCCCTAGAGAGGCTTGGCAAGCACTTAAAGGATCAAATCAAACTATATGGTTTTCGAAGTCAGTGGAGGCTGCACTTCGGATTTTCAGTGAACAATTGAGTCAAACTCCGCCAGGAAGCATCTATGCAAAGGCGAGGACGGGAATCAGACCGTCCTCTCTCTAGTCAAAATAGCCGAGAAAATAAATGAGAGACCCTCATCTTGACCCGCGCGAAACGACGAAGACGAGAGGAGAGGGGAGGTATTTCCATAGGCTTGCGGGCGATGATTGGACCTCCCAAGAAGGCTGACAAAATGGACTAGCAAGTCACAAAGGAGCAAAAAACTCAAAGAAGAAAATCAAAAGAGGCCTAAGGCCCAAAAAATTGTGAAGGTTTTAACCGAGCAAAAGTGAAGCACTCAAAAAGACAGAGGCAGAATCACTACAAAAAAATGCTAGTCCCTCGCCAAAGTAGAAAAAAGAAAATCAAAAAGGCTCAACTCACTGAAACCCGAATCGAATCACGTGCTAGAGAAAGCTACAAGAAAACCATATAGTGCGAGACGGTCCCGAGGGTGTAGTCCAAGAGCCTAAAAAGGGCTATCTCCCAAAACATCCGGAATAATTCGCATCTCGGCACGAAGGTACACGTATCAAGTTACTTCTAATTATTTTTACAGTTTAAATTGGCTATAAGTAGTAATGCATGAATTAGGAGAAATCGAGTACCGCAAACTTAATTTCATACTTCAAACCAACTTACATAGTGACGCCCATATAAAGCATTGTTCGGGACGAACAACTAAAAGTGGGGGGTGATTTGATGGACCACAATTATACGAATCAAAAACACAGATAAACCCCCCAAGTTAGACTGTTTGTCTGTCTAACATCCACTTGTTAGTCCCGATATATTTCCACAGGGCATTTTAGAGATTAAAGTGAAAACACGTTAAGGAGAGGCTTTTAGCACAGAAAAGATATAAGGAGTCGATTCAAGGTCAAGATCATATGCCGACTGAAGAAATATCAAGGATCCTGACGATGAATCACTCATCACAAATTGTGCAGAGATGGAATCAAGTCAACCCAGTGCCAAATTACACTGACAGTTTTGTGAAAAGACAGTGCAAAACTGTACAAAACTCACATATGGGCAAGATGACTTGTGACTTGGAGAAGAGGTGGCCAAAGAGGAAAACCACCCCAAAACCACCACCCACCACCGGCGGCTCCTCCCTCCTCCTCCATGGATGACCGGCTCTCCTCCGCCCAATGAGCCGCCGCCATGTGGTGGCTCCTCCACCACATGTTCCTCCTCTCTCCTCCTTGGATGACTTGATGACCTGCTTGGGAGGTGGCTTCCACAACCATTTGCTCCTCCACCACAACCACCCACCGGCGGCTGCTCCTCCACCACTCCTCCGCCGCCAAGTGGCGGCGCCTCCTTGGCTCCTCCATGCCTCATCCTCCACCCTTGGATCAAATCAATCCTAGCCCTCCATTTCCTCCCATTTCTCCTATAAAAGGAGGCTCACCCCTCCTCATTTTATCATCCAAAAAACCATTCCATACACAATCACTTATCTCTCTACATTTTGTAATATTTTGTAAGTTGGTTTGGATCAATAAAGTTACGATATTTGGCTAGGCGCCCTCCTCCATGGACAGGCGAGGCTAAACTCCTCATTCGGCGGAAGGTATAATCTTGTATTATTTAATGTTTAATTAGCTTAGTTTATTTTCTTAGTATTCAATACTTGTTCTATGTGCCATATAAAAGTCAGAATGTCTCTAAGGTAGAGTGAACGATTTTGGGAATGTGACCATTAGGGGTCCAACTTCGTAAGCTCTTCCTTAAGATATTCGTGATCACACCCGGATAGGGGAGGTCGTAACAGACAAAGCTATCTGAAAGAGGTCGACTATATTTAAAAAACCATTATGGGAAACCGTAACAGGAGAGCAGGTGGATGCACATAGACTAGCGTACCTAACTGGTACTGGCGCTAGTCTAAATAGAACAAGTGTGATTTAGCCGATGTTGCAAGTCTTGAGCTATCGCTAGCCTCGATTCATCGTTTGAATACTTAGAAGATTTACTAAACTAATAAACATGTGATAATACAAGAATACCTGAAACCGAATACGCTCTTTCAATTGCAAACACCCCCTGTATTTAATTTCCTAGTATAACTGCTCAATCAAACACAACCACCAACCACTCACATACCGGAGGAATCAACAATCACGCATCACCCACTGTAAGTCTTCTAACCCTCAACTCCTTTATTTTCTGTATTTAATTTCAGTATTTATTTTCTGTATTTACTTTCCGCACAAAAAACCCAAAAAACCCAAAAACAGTAGTTTAGTAATTAGCAGTAAGTCCACACTCGACCTAAAATCACGCACCGTGTAAGCCGTAACGAACAATCTATCCCCCTAATTCCCTTGGGTTCGACCCCTACTTACCCTTACTACCCAGTAGTTAAGTCGCGAGTAGTGGACATTATAAATTTATTTGTACGAGACGCATTGCACCCTAACGACAGTGCAACCGACGCTCCCGTCAGCCGCTAATTTTGATTTACTACAAAGCTATTAGTGTAGAAGAAGAAAAATCACCAATAGAATGTGCATCCAAGGGGAGTATGTCTATAGCATCCATGGTGTCAAGCAGTAGTTACCCTCGCCAAGCGCATCTGATCTCTATTAAAACTTCCCGCTTAATTATCTGCACCTTCATGCTGTTTATCGAGTTCTGATTCTTAGTTTTTTTTTTATAAGTTGCAGAGTCTTCCTGTCTGATGTCTGCTCTGACTTATCATTTAAATGCAGCTTCCCGGGTTCTTATTTTACGTCTGCAATATTCTCTATGCTTGATCAGCAAATCATAATTGTTGGAGTACGAATCCCTTGGAGTAGACATACATCTGGAGGACGTATTGATGGACCATAATTGTATGAATCATAAACACAGTTAAACCCACCAAATTAGACTCTTTGTCTATTTAACTTTTGCTTGTTAGTTCCGATATTTATCTACAGGGTATTTTGAAGTCTAGAGAGAATACAGGCTAAGGAGGAGTTTTTAAGCTGAAAATGGATTGCAAGTCACTCCAGGACACAACCAGATTCCGACTATACAACTTTCAAGAACCTGACGTGGAATCACTCAAAACAAGTCCAACCGAAGGGCAACCAGAGTCAGACCGGAGCTGAAAGGACCGATGGCTTTTGGGGAAAAGATCTCAAACTCACTCATCCTCTCCCCTCATGCCACATGGGCGGCGGCTAAGCCTCCTCATCTCCCCTTCCTCCATATGGGCCGGCGGCTTTGGGAGAAAAGCCACATGTGGGTGGCGGCTACAAGCTCCTCCTCCCATTTCTTGCCAAGTGTTGGCCTCTCCTCCACATCTCTCACTCCCCCATGCCTATAAATACCAAGCCATCCTCATTTCAAATCATCATCCAAAAATCAAAAACACGTATCTCTCTAGATTTGGGCACTACTCTTGTAAACACTTGTTTTAAATCTATAATACTCCTATTGGTTCTTGAGTATTCTAGTAGTTCTTGAGTTTACTCCTGTTGGATCTTGAGTATTCTCCTTTACTTATTGTCTTTCAAAAACCTTCAAGTACTTAGCTATGGTATCCACCTCTATGGATATTCGTAGCTAAACTCTTCATTCGGTTGAAGGGGTGTACTTGTATCATAAAATGTTTTAGACCATATTCTTAGTGCCTCTTGTGTTCAAAACTTGTTCTATGTGCCATATATTAGGTTAGAACTTCCAAGGTTGAGTGGATGCTTGGAATGGCAAAACTCTTCCGTGGGGTTCGTAAACATACTCGGATAAGTGGATGCTTGGAATGGCAAAGCTTATCTGAGAAGTTTGACCTCTTTTAAACACCATTTGGGTGATCGGGAATGATATTGATCAAATGGATGCACACAGGCTAATATACCTTGGAATGGGGTATTAGTCTAAATAGAACAAGTGCTCTATGTCTTGGAATGGACTAGACAGTGTGGCAAATCGAGTTCTTGGAATGGCCTTGATACACTTTTGAATACTTAGTAGGATCATTAAAGGTCAATGATAAACAGACTATGATACAAGGCCCCTGAAGCCGAATACTTTCCTTAACTTAGAATTTTACCTGCACTTACTTCCTCAATATCAACTGCAATATCAACCGCTTACTATCCGCAAGACTTGTCCTTCACGCAACCACTCACTGTAAGTCTTTCCTTTAATCAATTACTTTCTGTACTTTACCTTTCTGTCATTTACTTGTCCGCACTAAAATCCCAACCAACCCACTTACTTTTTTGTACTAAGAGTAAAATCAACAACCAACGACTCACCTTTCATCGCTAAAACCTCAATCCACCAAAAATCACGCTCCCTTTCAGTACACTCCTCAAAGAGCAACTATCCCCCTAATTCCCTTGGGTTCGACCCCTACTTACCACTTGCTACCCAGTAGTGAAGTCGCGAGTAGTGGACTTATAAATGTATTCTTGACTTTTGCACACGACGACTGTGCATCCGTCACGTATACACTGGTGTGTTTTGATGTGACAAACATCCTGGTGATGTGTTACTCGAGTGCGCAGGTTTAAGTACAGGTACTCCGAAAGTAACGGCTACTTGAGTGTGCAGGGTATTGCACGGATCTGGAGGCAGCACTATCTCGGATTGAGGACGAGAATATTTATGGAAATATTCAAGGTGGATCTTTTGCTCCCAAGATCGGATCTAGCATATAAATGATGAAGGTTGCCCAATATCAGTTTGAAGATGCTGTTAACGAGATTTATAAGTGATCAACAGGGGCGGATGCACGGTTGTTGGAGGGGGGTCAGCTTCCCCTAGTGATTTTACGAAAATATCCTTAAATGTAGTGTATTATACGAGTATGCCCCCACTAAAATTTGTAATTTGCCCCTACTAAAATTTGTAATTACAGATATGCCAAGTAAATTTTATAATTTGCCCCCACTGGAAGCACCTCACGTGGAGTGTAGACCTTTTTTGCTACCTAGAAAAGATGATGGACCTACTCTAACAATGAAGGGCTTGAGGCACACGTATGAAATTGTAATTAATGGAGAAGAACTTCCTGTTCCAAATCGATTTCCGATCACACACTACGACGAGCAACTCCTCAGATCTCCTCTCCGCTTCCGTGTCATCCTTCTCAATATTGTGATCCTCATCTTTCCGACGCTGCTGTTCACCACCGATGACTTTGATTTTGAGAATCCAGTTCGACTCTTCGATCCGACTCGGCAAGACAGCAATCCTCTTTCTTCATTGACGAATTCGGCACAGGACAACGAAGGTGGCGATCTTCTCCGTCCTCGCTTATGATAGCAAACACCAAACAGGGAAGCTCTTTAACCGTTCTCTCCAGCTCACAACAGCAAAAAAAATTCACTGTACAATGTTACCCCTAGTCACAATATATCCTGGATCCGCCACTGGTGATCAAGATTTGTGAAGATTGCGTGAGAGAATTTAGGAAACTTTATCTCAACCGCATATCCAATTAGATCGATATGGGACGATCTAATTGGAAAGTTGATGAAGACATTATGAGATGGACGAATCAGCTAGAAGATCTTGTGCTTGCTTGATGTGCAAGATGAGAGATTTTCCCCAAGAAAATTTAGGGCTAGCCGGTTTGAGTACGACTTTATAAAGGATGATATGGCTGCCTTTCAGAGTGTGGTTCGAATTGGAAATCCTTGGATGTGTGATTACTGCAGTAAGAACGGCCGAAGATCGTAGTTTTGGAGGAGCTTTGAATCGGAGGTTCAAGAGCTTACTACAGAGGAGTCAGTCTGCGATCTGAGCGAGAAGTGGAAGGTTGCTTGCGGTGCGGGAACAATTGAGTTACACCATCACTAAGATTCGTCTGAGAGAACGACGGTACACCACCGAGTGTGGTTTGGGTGAGCGGTATAAGTCATTGTAATCGATAACATCAATACAAGTAATCGTTCCAAAATCATTCTAGTGGAAACTAGAAGGTAGTAGTTTTCCCCAGGTACTGATTTTAGTATCTGGGTTTCAACTATATATTGCTGTCTCGTGCTTACTTTTAGTTTTGGTTAATTTCCAATGCATACATATTTAACGTGTATCAATACTTCACTAGTATAGCTAACTAACGAACCTAACAATTGGTATCAGAGCTCGGTCTCTAGATTCTTATTAGTTGTGTAGGTAAGATGACAACAATCAATGACTCCTTCTGGAAACCTCCTCAGCTGAAGTCCGGAGAGCACGATTGGTGGCCGGAGCAGTTCGAGTCACACATATACTCCCTGGATGGACAACTATGGAAGATAATCAAGTAGGTACCAGTACCTATCTTGGATTAGAGAATAAGGCAGATGACTTTAATGACAATGACTACAAGGTGCTAGAGAAGTGAAGCAGCGCAAATAAGGTTCTACACTTTACATTTGGTCCGGGAGACTTGGAAAAGATGTTCCGCTACAAGACTTCCAAAGAAATTTGGGACGCACTAAAGAGATTGTACTTCGGAAGTGCCGATGTGAAGTAGAATTGATTCTTAACTGCAATGAAAGACTATAACAATGCCATGCAAGGGAAGAAGGAAACACTGGAAGAGTTTCACTCTCGCTTCCAGGGGTACGTGGGGTAAATGTAGTTTCTCGGGGAGAACATCGATGAGTGGAAGGTTACTCACCACTTCCTCTAGTCGCTGAATCATAAGTGGGATGTTGTGACCCTAGCACTCTAAGCTCAGATTGACATCAAGGACATAAACCTCGAGGAGCTCGTAGTAAGACTTCAGAGTAATGATAGCATACAACAAAGTAAAGTTGCTAGACGTGCTCCGGAGAAGGAACACTCCCTAACATGGAAAGTTGAAATAGCTTTTAAGCTGATGCAGATAGATGAAACTGAAGAAATTGTGGATGAGGACACTGCCCTGGTAATTAGAGCCCTCAGGATGGCCGGAATCGGATGGATGGGCTCCTTTAAAGAGAAGAAGTCGCCAAAGAATGTGATTTGCTACCACTGTTAGAAAAAAGGGCATATGGTGAAGGACTGCTTCAGCAAGAGAGCAGGACAGCCCTTGGCTCAAAAGGACACTAAACCCATGCTTGCTGCCTGGGGGGAATCTGAAGGAGAAATTGAAGGAGAGGGCCCAAGTGACACCATGTGCATAATGGCCAACGAAGAGGTAATGAGTCTAGATACTATTTCGAGTCTATGTAATCTTTCTAACAAACAGGTAATGGCACTACTTAAGAAGTTGGCTGAAGGAATGAAGAACTGAATGCAAGTCTAGACGAGCATGATGAATAAATTGCTGGCCTTCAAGAACACGGAGACAAGTGGTCAGAGAAAGCAATTAGACTTGAAGAGGAGCAATGCAAAACCGAGATCAAATTATAGAAAATGATTCACTACCTAGAAGGACAATTGTCCAAGTCAAGACAAAGGAAGCTATGCCTCAGGCCGAGAAGCTCAAAACAATAGAGGACAAGATAGCAACCCTAGAATCTGAGAATGCCAAGTGACTGCCTGAACTGGAAGCTATCAAGACCACCAAAGAAAATGATAAGGAGGCTTTTCTAAAGGAGATCACAGAGTCAAAACTCAAGGACATCAAAGAAGATTTCCCTAGAAGGTTCGTGGTCAGACAGGGTTGTGGACACGAATCAGAAAATGCTGGAAAGGAAGAGATAGGCAAGGAAGTCAGTAAGCCAACGAAGTGCAAGTGTCAGCGTGCAAGAGAGCCTCATTGGAATATGAAAAAGACTATAGCCTTCGATGGAAAGAAGGCCTACGCACTATGGCTCAAACAGATCAAGAACACAAAGTCGTCTCATATTGACTTCGACTCCATAATAGCTAAGAAGTCTATCCCTCCACCTAGACGGAGCAAGTATGTGGATCTCAAACACCATAGGGTGTGCTGGCATTGTGGACAGGCAGGACATCTCTACAGGGACTGCATATAGAGAAAGCATGAGAATGAAAGGACTCAGGCTAGGTATGGCACATGAGCACTGATATGATGGCACTGCAACCAGGAATGTCACCTCGAGAAGCATTGTCCCCTCCGAAAGAGTTATAAGGGTGATACTCTGGAAAAAAACTAGTCAGCCAAAGGGTAATGCAAAGAGGAAGTCTGAGACAGTTAGAGCTAAGAACATGATCTCCGAGAATCAGGAAGCAGGACATAAACCAAACAAGCCTAACCTTGTTTGGATACGTAAGAACTAACCTCTAACGCTTGCAAGGTGGAAGGAAGAGCAGCTCCTGGTACATAGACAGCGCATGCTCCATTCATATGATGGGAAAAGCAGGATGATACACCTCCCTTCAACCTCACTTGGGCGGACCAGTTACTTTTGGAAACAAGAGTAGAGGTGAGATCATTGGGATAGGTAAGGTAAAACTAAACGATAAAATTTGTATCAGTGATGAGAGTTTGGTAGAAGGTATTAGTTATGATCTTCTCAGTGTTTCCCAACTATGTCAAAATGGAAAGAATCGAGTACTATTTACTGCTGATGAGTGATATGTTGAGTGCATAAGTATAGGGAAAACACTCCAGAAGAGAAAGCGAGCTGGGAAAATTTACACAGTTGGTTGATCGGTCGAACTCTTGACCTATTATTCACTTCATTCGATGATGGATTATGTTTGCTTTCCCGACATTTTATTGTCATTTTATCTCTTTTCTAGTGTTTCAGGTTATATATTACATATCTAATACTTTTGGATTGATCTGAAGCAAAGCAAAGCAATCGGTGCAGATTTGGGCAAA
The DNA here is from genome assembly GCA_033675215.1 of Rhodiola kirilowii. Lineage (NCBI taxonomy): Eukaryota > Viridiplantae > Streptophyta > Magnoliopsida > Saxifragales > Crassulaceae > Rhodiola > Rhodiola kirilowii. The sequence continues at coordinate 19,324,892 of CM066198.1, forward strand.
AACAGGACAAAACAGGGCAAACAGACCTTTGCAACATATTTTGCACCTACAGGTCGTAATTGGTGTCCAAATGAGTCGAAATTTAGCTTGTTGGAAAGCTAATTCAATTCCCTACAACTTTGTAGTTTACACCAAGAGCAGATTCGAAGGTTTAGACCTCCAAAAAGGCAAAACAAGTCAGTCTGTTACAAGTTCAGCAGCCGTTACACCTTGAGCTGTAACGGCTGTAACGGGCATGAATTTTCTCAGAGATTTTTGCTTAGCCCGTTACAGCCGTTACACCCAGCTGTAACGGGTGTAACGGCATCGTCAAAGTATTTTGCACGCAGAAATCTCATACGGTGTCCAAATTGGTTGATTCAAAGCTTGTTGGAAAGATAATTCAAAGGGCTACAACTTTGCAGTTTACACCAAGATCCAATTCGGACGTTAAGACCATGATAAATCGACCCGAAGTTGCTGCGTTTCTTCCAAATCCGTTTTTGGCAAGTTCTGATTCTTTTTGGCAATAGAGCAGTTTTTGGGCTTTTGGCCCTTTTTGGGAAAGCTATAAAAGAGCAACGATCCGATTAGTTTGTTGTTGTTGAAACTTTGGAGAAGAAACCCTAACTTGGGAGAGAAGACAAGTTTTCATCGTGAGGATCAACGAGCCAATCGTCTACGGTTTATTCGTTTCTTCGTTTAATCTACACTGTTTTTGGTTAATCGCCATGAATAGCGAGTAGTCTTCTTTATTCCGGGATCCCGTGCTATGTAACCCTAACTCTCATGTGATTAATTAAAGTTATTAATTATGCGATTCGAATATTCAATTTCATTGCGTGCTTAATTTTATCGTTCTACGCATGTATTTACATCAAAGGGTATGTTTGCATTGGTAGAACGTATTTAGGTTATATGCCGAAATGTGGATGGGCCTTAGGGATTAACCGGATTGCATGAAATTGATGTTAGGTCATGTTTACATGATTTAATAGGAAAACCATTAATTTAATAAATCGAAATCGGTGATAATCCGTGGATGGGCGGCGTTCAACGATGGAGACTAATCTAGACAATGATCCGTGGATGGGCGGCTTGTCTAGTGTTATTTCGGTTATATTCCATATTCGATAGCATGAATGATTAACGTAGAATGATTGCATGATTAGTGGGGTTAGCACGGGTGAAGTACGGATTCTGGGATTCTTTCTCTGATAAAAACACAACATTTAATTTTCTGCAATTTAATTTCTGCAATTTACAAACAATCAAACCTTTGTCATTCGGAATAGCTAAATAGGTCACTTATTACCTAGTACTCACACGCATTGCTCCTAGGATCGACCCTTGGCTTACCAAGGATTATAAATTTTGTTTGACTGCAATTTGACCCCTAAAACTAATACTTTGACAACTATAAAGGGTTAAAAATATGCCTGTCAAAATGGCGCCGTTGCCGGGGAGCAGCGTTTAGTGTGATATTAGATTTAACTTGTGTAGTTTAGACTATTCCAATTTTTTTATATACTTCATTGTACATACTCTGTATACTTCTAACCTTTGCTAATCACTTTTATTTTGCATGTTGCGAGGATGTTCTCTTTTGGTCATCAAGACGCCTACCCAAGGGAAGAGCCATATTCATACGATACAAATTGGGAGGGAAATCAACATCAGTTTTATGATCAACAGTATTATCGAGATGACCATTATCAAGATGACCACTATTATGAGAATTACCAGGACCAGTCGTAGCAGCAACAATATCAGCTCCATGATCAACATTATTATCAAGATGATCTGTATTATGAGAGCTGCCAAAATCACTCGCAGCAGCAACAACCTCAGGACACTGGAGAATACTCACGTATAGAGTCCATGATGGCTAGTTTCTTGGCAGAGCAAGAAAGGCGAGCTCAAGAGCGGGACAGGCAACTGACAGCACTTGAGCAAAAGATTGAGCGGATCAGCATCCAGAGCAAGCAACTAGCCATTCGGAACAAGATACTGAAAGATCATTTAGAGCAACAAGCCATTGCAGCCGCCAATGCATGTGAAGACGAGGACATCGAGATGAGAATGGAAAATTATCAAGAAGTTCAAGTCTATGAAGCATATTCATCTTCAGCTTTATTTCGAATCCATGTGGAAGATGATCGGGATAAGAGAATGCTTTCTAAACCAGAACAACCTGGTTGTGAGGATGGTTTTGAGGCGTTTAGAGTGGTTGCCAAGGTTTACACTGAATTGGAGGATGATGAGCTTTGCACTGATGACGTCTCAGAATATGAAGATACATCTCCCTCCACTACGAGTGCTTCAAAAGGTCATTTAGCTGAGCAGGCAGAAGAGAGTTTCATTCCATCAGTTTTTCTGGACGTTCAAGAGCCATCAAGGGATCATAAGTACGAAGACTTTGTTGATGTGTACCTGAGTTCAATCAAAGAGGACCCTCGCATACGCCTAGATGTGATAGTAAAGGGCAATTTCGAAGTATGGGAACGTGAGTTCCTAGCTAAAGAGTGTACAGGAAGTGTGCTTGTTGGAGCCAGCTCTGAAAATATATATCTTGATGCACAGCCTCCAGATAAGTTTCGACAGTTCTTGCCTTACGTCTTGAAACTGTTATTAGGGAGCTTCTGCAGTCCCTTGATTCTTAAGGGACTTGAATTTTTGAAGGGACTGCATGCTCTACTTAACGTCCATGTCATTCTTGATGGACGTAAATTCAAATGGGATTTGAAGGTGGACTGACACTACCTCCCTTGCTGAGTCTTGCCAAGACGTTAAACTAGGCCTCTTTGGGGAGTAACCCACGCTCTCACAAGTCGTGTTCCACTCCCCGAGCATCGCTTAATCTCCATGGATATCGAGCTATCACACACGAGTGAAGTTCCTATACGCTTATTTTCTCTTTTATTTCTTTGCTTAGGGACTAAGCTCATTTTTAAGTGTGGAGTGGGTAGCGCATAGTCACATTCATAGCATGTCACACATTCACTCTTGCATATGCTCAACATGTCTATGTATTACGATTGAAATCCTCGTTTTCTACGATACTCCTTGATTGATTGACATTCTTTTGGACTCGAAGTCTAGGACTTGAAATAATGAAAATCGTGTGTGTATTCTCTTGAGTCAGTATCATTGCTAGCCCTCGCCTATCACATGTTCTACGTATTTCTTGAAGCATGTTTAAGATTTGATACTAGTAGGCACCGTTTCAAAACTTTCAAAAGCTTAAAATTGCATATCTTTTTCTAGGTGACCTCAGTACTAGTATATGATTCTCTACCCTTGTCGTGATTTGCATGCACCCGCCTTTATTCATACACTATGTCAAGCTTTAAGTGTGGAGTTAGACAATTGACCTTCAAGTTTTCCCCTCAAAACCAAAGTTCTAAATTCTGGAAAATGGGTGCAACATTGGCCCCGAGCATAGTTGTTTATGAAAGAAAAAGCCAGTTTGAAAAAAATAATATATATATGCTTTTGTTGATTCTGCGAAAGCAGAAAATACCAAGGACCCGGTGAGAAAAGTCACCCCTGGTATATGGAAAACACTCTTGAAACAATTTCTGCTCCCTTCTGCTTGACGTAGTGTAAATCCACCTTTTCATTGCGTGCAAATCATAGCATATCTTGAGAATTCATATACTATAGTCTAAGGGATGATCCTCGTGCTTGCACTGAAATTTCCTATGCAATTTTTCGTTCTATTTTTCAGAAAAATTATTAAGCCAGGCTCCTCTTCTCTTACGGGTCATTGCCTAGTCCTTGGCACTTGAGAATGAGCTTTGCGCCAAGAGGCCGTGGACTATCCCTAGATAGCATAGGTGAATGGAGAGCATGTTTTGTGCAACTATTCATACTTATCCCGTTGCTATAGAACTATTTAGAACTTGTGATGAGGCATTTGTTAGTCGTATGTACTGACCGTTTGAATGCATAACTCGTTTAATCTATGATTGTCTGAAACTTTGATGAAGATGTTTGTCTTAAAGTTGAGGTAACACGATGAATCCGAGGTATGAAATGACTTTACTATGACTTGTTGAGCACCATTTCATGCATACACGTTAGTTAGTTGTATAGGGGATTTGTAGGTAGTCCCATTCCTGAAAACCTTCACGAGACTATACTCGTCCTACTAGGGCAGCCTAGAGGTTTAAAGGCTTGATGCATACGCTAAATGCATTCGTGTCCTCTACGACAGTGAGTTATCTTTTTATTTTTGTTTTAGTTAAAATTGATCACATGACACTTGAGTGGGTAACTATTCTGCAATTTATTGACTTGAACTTAATGTTTGTTCGGGACGAACAAATCCTAAGTGTGGAGTGTTTTTATCGGTCGAATTCTTGACCTATTATTCACTTCATTCGATGATGGATTATGTTTGCTTTCCCGACATTTTATTGTCATTTTATCTCTTTTCTAGTGTTTCAGCTTATATATTACATATCTAATACTTTTGGATTGATCTGAAGCAAAGCAAAGCAATCGGTGCAGATTTGGGCAAAAATAGGACAAAACAGGGCAGACAGACCTTTGCAACATATTTTGCACCTACAGGTCGTAATTGGTGTCCAAATGAGTCGAAATTTAGCTTGTTGGAAAGCTAATTCAATTCCCTACAACTTTGTAGTTTACACCAAGAGCAGATTCGAAGGTTTAGACCTCCAAAAAGGCAAAACAAGTCAGTCTGTTACAAGTTCAGCAGCCGTTACACCTTGAGCTGTAACGGCTGTAACGGGCATGAATTTTCTCAGAGATTTTTGCTTAGCCCGTTACAGCCGTTACACCCAGCTGTAACGGGTGTAACGGCCTCGTCAAAGTATTTTGCACGCAGAAATCTCATATGGTGTCCAAATTGGTTGATTCAAAGCTTGTTGGAAAGATAATTCAAAGGGCTACAACTTTGCAGCTTCCGCCAAGATCCAATTCGGACGTTAAGACCATGATAAATCGACCCGAAGTTGCTGCGTTTCTTCGAAATCCGTTTTTGGCAAGTTCTGATTCTTTTTGGCAATAGAGCAGTTTTTGGACTTTTGGCCCTTTTTGGGAAAGCTATAAAAGAGCAACGATCCGATTAGTTTGTTGTTGTTGAAACTTTGGAGAAGAAACCCTAACTTGGGAGAGAAGACAAGTTTTCATCGTGAGGATCAACGAGCCAATCGTCTACGATTTATTCGTTTCTTCCTTTAATCTACACTGTTTTTGGTTAATCGCCATGAATAGCGAGTAGTCTTCTTTATTCCGGGATCCCGTGCTATGTAACCCTAACTCTTATGTGATCAATTAAAGTTATTAATTATGCGATTCGAATATTCAATTTCATTGCGTGCTTAATTTTATCGTTCTACGCATGTATTTACATCAAAGGGTATGTTTGCATTGGTAGAACGTATTTAGGTTATATGTCGAAATGTGGATGGGCCTTAGGGATTAACCGGATTGCATGAAATTGATGTTAGGTCATGTTTACATGATTAATAGGAAAACCATTAATTTAATAAATCGAAATCGGTGATAATCCGTGGATGGGCGGCGTTCAACGATGGAGACTAATCTAGACAATGATCCGTGGATGGGCGGCTTGTCTAGTGTTATTTCGGTTATATTCCATAGCATGAATGATTAACGTAGAATGATTGCATGATTAGTGGGGTTAGCACGGGTGAAGTACGGATTCTGGGATTCTTTCTCTGATAAAAACACAACATTTAATTTTCTGCAATTTAATTTCTGCAATTTACAAACAATCAAACCTTTGTCATTCGGAATAGCTAAATAGGTCACTTGTTACCTAGTACTCACACGCATTGCTCCTAGGATCGACCCTTGGCTTACCAAGGATTATAAATTTTGTTTGACTGCAATTTGACCCCTAAAACTAATACTTTGACAACTATAAAGGGTTAAAAATACGCGTGTCATTGGTCCTTCATTCCTAAAACGGAGCTGTATCTTGCATGGAAAACAGATGAAATAGGGATGTGGCATAAGAGATTCAGACATGCAAGTGTACGTCTCCTCTCTAACTTACATCGGATGGATTTAGTAAGTGGACCTCTAGAGGTAGAAAGTGAACTTGAGAGTATGTGTGATGCATGTGTAAAAGGTAAGCAGGTAAGGTCGTCCTTTAAGTCCAAAACTGAGGTAAGCTCCACCCAACCTCTTGAGTTAATTCATATGGACTTATGTGGACCTATGAGAACTAGATCTCTCGGAGGTAATCGATATGTATTCATAATTGTTGACAATTATTCAAGGTATACATGGATTATCTTCATAACCCCTAAAGATGAAGTGTTTGCAAAATTCGAGATCTGGATGAAGGTTGTGGATAGAAAACTGAATTGATCCCTATCTAGTATGCGTAGTGACCATGGAACGGAGTTTGATAACTCATAATTTATCTGCTTGTGCAGGTCCATGGGAATCAACCACAACTTCTCCGCACCTAGAACACCTCAGCAGAATGGGGTCGTAAAAAGAAAGAACAAAACCGTAGAAGACATGACAAGGACTAGGAAGCTTCTAGGGAGAGGCTCTCAACACATCATGTTATGTTCTGAACAGAGCCGACCTCAGACCTATTTTGAGCAAAACCCCATATGAACTGCTGAGGGGAAGAAAGCCAAATGGTTCTCACTTCATGGTCTTTGGATGTAAGTACTACATCCACAACAATTGCAAAACGAATATTGGAAAATTTGACACCAGAAGTGAATAAGGTGTATTCGTGGGATACTCCACCCACAACAAGGCTTATAAAGTATATATCCGCCACAACAGAAGGATAGAGGAGGGCATCCATGTGCTATTTGAAGAAGGAGTAATGGCAAGCGAGATAGGTCGAGGCAAGCGAGATAGGCCGAGATGATGGAGCACCCCCTTTTTACAAATAACGATGACTTCAATGTGAATGAAGGAAGGTCACGCGCTCAACCTCCCTATACGGAACCTGAAAGATAGGAAGCTCCGACATATACCTCAGACAGTCAGAACACCAACCATGCGGACGCTGACACACCAATGGGCGACAATGGACAAGAAGCACTTAAGGATGCCCAACAGTTGGTCACACAGGAAGAGGACAAAGAATATGATCAAACGGGTCCTACCAGAGACAACAAGAGGAATCCCTCCAGACCCATATGGCATCAAGACTATCACTACTACAGAACCATGGTTTCAGAACAAGAGGATCAAGTCACATCTGCTTCAATTAATAGTCATGCATAAACTGCCTTTGTCCATTTGACTGAGCCCAGGAACGTTGATGGATGCACAGTCGTTATGTGCAAACGTCAAGAATAAATTTATAAGTCCACTACTCGCGACTTAACTACTGGGTAGCAAGTGGTAAGTAGGGGTCGAACCCAAGGGAATCAGGGGAATAGATGTTCTTTGAGGGGGTTGTCCAGCGAGAGAGCGTGTTTTAGGTCGGTTGGTTGGTTTTAAAGCTACCAGCTAAGTGATTGATTGATTGATTGGTTGGTTGGTTGGTTTTAATACTGGAAAGTAAATTACAGTTTATAATTAAAGAGAAATGTTCGGTTTCAGGGGCCTTGTATTATATCCTGTTTATCATTGACCTTTAGTGAATTATCTAAGTATTCAAAGATGAATCGAGGCCCTTTCGTAGCGCAAGACTTGCAACATCGTTTAAAGCAACACTTGTTCTAAGCAAAACTAATTCCTCCTTTCGAAGTATCTTAGCTGTAAGTGCATCCACTTGATCTCCCAGTTACGTTATTGACCAAGTGGTGTTTTAGATAAGTCGAACTCCTCGATAAGTTTTGCTTGTGACAGCTTCCACTTACCGAGTATGATCACGAATTTCCACGGCAGAGCTTTGCTTGTGACAGCTTCCACTCAACCTTGGAAACTCTGACTTGATATATGGCACATAGAACAAGTTTTGAATACTAAGACTAGACGCTAAGTTAATAGTCTTAAAACATTTTATAATACAAGTGCGCCCCTTCTACCAAACTACTTGTTTAGCTACTATTCATCGCGCTAAACATTATAACTAAGGAAATAAACAGTTGAATAAATACTAGAAATAATACTTACAACCGTTGAAGCGCCAAGGGAGCTATCCTTTATTTCCAAAGCCAAACTTACACATACATAACTTAGAGAGAGAAGTGTTTTTTACAAGTGAGGGATGATGAAAATGAGGGGAGGAGCTCCTCCTTTTATAGCCAAAATGGGAGGAGATGGGTGGTGGAGATGGAAACATGTGTTTTTGATCCAAGGGAGGAGGAGAGGAGGAAGGAGGAGGAGACATGTGGAGGAGCCCAAAAGCCGCCGGTCAAGGGAGGAGGAGCCGCCGGTTGCCGGTGGTGGAAGGGGAGGAGCTCCTCCCTTGGTCACCTCTTGCCCAAGTGGCCGGTCACTTTGCCCATGTGTGAGTTTTGTACAGTTTTGTGTAGTCTTTTCACAAAACTGTCAATGTGTTTCTTCCCTGGGCTGTCTTGATTCCTCTCCTGATTCTTCTGATTAATTTGTTATGAGTGATTCAACGTCAGGATCCTTGATATTTCTTCAGTCGGCATATGATCTTGACCTTGGATTGACTCGTAACATCTTTTCTGCTCTAAAAGCTCCTCTTTAATGTGTATTCTCTCTAAGCTCTGAATTACCCTGCAAAAATATATCTGAACTAACAAGCAAAAGTTAAATAGACAAAATGTCTAAATAAGGGGGTTATACTGTGTTTATGATTCGTATAATTTTGGTCCATCAAACGTCGAAGAAGCCCTGAAAGACCCGGACTGGGTAAAGGCCATGCATGAAGAGCTGCATCAATTCGAAAGAAACAGAGTATGGAGACTAGTTTTACGTCCAGTTGGAAGAACCATCATCGGGACCACATGGGTTTTCAAGAACAAGCTGGATGATAAAGGACAAGTAGTAAGAAACAAGGCATGGCTGGTAGTAAAGCGGTACAATCAACAAGAAGGAATAAACTATGATGAGACATTCGCCCCCGTAGCACGGTAGGACATTAGGTTTTCGATTGCTTACTTAGCTTACCATGGATTCAAACTGCAGCAGATGGGCGTGAAAATGTCGTTTTTTAATGGCATGCTGAAAGAGGAAGTATACATCGTTCAGACTCCTGGCTTTGAGGATACTACACGCCCCGACCACATATATATCCTCGACAAAGTAGTTTATGGTCTCAAACAGGCTCCCTAAGCCTGGTATGACAGACTATCTCAGTTCCTTCTGTCTCATGGATACGAACGTGTATAGGTGGACAAAAATGTTCCTCCTGAAGGATGGAGATGACACGCTCGTGGTACAGACATACGTAGATGATATCATTTTGGTTTCCACTAATGATTATCTTGTCACAAAATTTACCAAACTCATGGAAAGAGAGTTTGAAATGAGCATGGTCGGGGAATTTAAGTTCTTTCTAGGACTCTAAGTAGCTCAGGAGGAGTGTACCAAAATCCACTAGCAGAAGTATCTCCAAAAGATGATGGCAAAATCTGGTATGAAGGATTCCAGTACAATGGCCACGCCGATTTCTCTGAATGAATCACTCGTGAAGGATAAGGGGTCACCAGAAGTGGATCAAATGCTCTACAAAGAAATTATAGTTCACTTCTCTATCTTACTGCTAGTAGACCTGACATTCACTACTACAGACTGGGGAATATGCATCGATTTTAGAAGGCCTTACGCATCGGTTTTAATCCGATGCATAATCAAGCAATGCGTAAGGTTCAGACCTTATGCATAGTTTTGTATCAAAACCGATGGGTAAGGTCAGGGATTATGCATCGGTTCAGCCAATAACCGATGCATAATGTCTTAAAAAAATTGACAGATTTTGGTTTCTTATAGCACAAATCCACCAGAAATTTTTAAAAACATCAATAACCTGTCATTCAATTACAAATACCCTGCTGTTCAATTACAAATATACTGTTGCTCATAATCGACAAACATTCATTTCAAAGATCAAAGAGAATCATTTTATACAAGTACAACAATGCCAACAAAAGTTAATATTCGTAATACAATACAACAAAACTAAAATTGATGTCCAATGCCGACTGGGTAACGATCGCTTATATAGCCATATAAGTAGGCGGCGATTATTTCCCTTACTTCATCAATCTTCGAGTCTTCGTAAGATTCACGTCCATTAGGAAAACACTACAAACAATGAAAGGCAAGAGAAAAGTAAATCAATACAATAACCTATCAGTTCAAAACCAACCAAAGCCTCAACTACAATTTAATGAATAATACAAGTCTAAAAGCTTACTTGGCTAAGATCATCAATCTCCGCTCTGTTATTAGCTCGTATAAACTGGATTATGTCCCGAATAAAATTTAAAACATAATACCGCATAAGTGACCCGGCGGTTGTTTTGGACACTGTACGATCAATAATCTCTTATCACACACTTTATTAATGCTAAAGCTATTAAAAAAGATAGTAGATATGAGACTTCATACCTCAACTATCTTCTATTGTACACTTTGGGTGTTTCTCGGTATACATCCTTGATAGTATCGGTACATTCCCCTAAAATGAACAACATAACATAATTAGTGATTGTTAATATACAAGTTACAAGGTAAAAGTGATTCTAAAACTTACGTATCCACCAAATCCTTTGCATCGCCGTTTATTCCTTCTTCACTTGTCGATGGATCAAGCCAATGCGCTACATGTTGTTTAGGGAAGATGACACATAACATCCAATGCCACCCAACAAAAAAAACTAAATTAAAAAAATTGAATACAAAAAAGCATATAAAATATTATCATTTAGTTTTGAACTTACTTTACATGATCCACGTAAGGTAGGAAGTAACAAAAATTGCGATCTCGGTCCGGCATACTCAACCTTGCTACAAACGTCATCAACCTCTCATCTTTGTTGATTGACGGCGTCATGATAGAAGGATTGAAGAAACCAAACTTAATATCACAACCCATCATCTCATTGTATAAAGAACTACAAAGTAAAAAATTTGTGTTAGTTAGACCATGCATTAGGGCAAATGATCATCAGAAAATAATCGGGAACATTACCATATAAATAATTGACAAGCAAAGTTCCCCAACGCTGCTAGCTTGTTTAGTTCCTTTAGGTCTTCTGTGGTCACAGTGATACCGTAGTCGTCACTTAACACATTCTGGTTGACGTCTACTACAAACATGTGTCTGTTCAACTGTGTCCACACCTCATTTAAAAGTCGACAATACAGGGGCAACCACTCTATTTTATCATTGTCGGTAAATGGCAAATGATGACATAACACGTTATCATATTCTGCATGTTGAATTTGATTAATGATATGAAATTGATTTTATAGTATAATAGAAAATTCAAATGAACTTGTATTATTCGATTATCTCACCCTATTACTGACCATGACCAAGTCTTTGGGCCATGCTACATGGTGAGACTCTGCCTCAGTAACATTCTTATACTTCAAATGAGGTACTGGTAATATTGCTCCTCGAACGATTGCTTTTTCAACCTTCACCTATATATAAAGAACAAATATTTAGGGTTAGAATGACATATGAATAAGAATGTGACATCTATAGAGAGGCTATAAGGACTGAGAGAGGACATCACCTTCAATGTATGTTCTGGTATTTGTAAATAATTAATAAAATAACCTTTCATAACTCGACCAATGGCCACTTGCTCTCGGTCACCTTCGACTACCCCCTCGATGAATAATACGGTCTTCATGCAACACTGTTAGCATGAACAATTGAAGTTACATATGTTCCGAAAAAATAAACCAATTAATGACACAAAAAACTAAATGATCAACTCGTACCTTGGGTATGCTCGTACTTGGGTCTACATCGACATGACATTGACGGCCGAGGCGATCAGGCATATATACGCTGGAAGTGGTGGAACTCAATCTCGTCCAAGAAGATGTGGATTTCAGGAACCCAATCTTCCACGGAATGTGTGTACCTATTCCTCTGGTACGTCCGGAGTACTCAGGCATCCCAATCGCCTCAGTCAGTATATCATGTCGACCATGTGGTGAAAAAGATCGTTGACTAGATTTTTCCACTAATTGATCCTATTATCAAGAAATTAGTACCAAAGGTTAGTGTACGGAAAAAGTTAAACTACTGAAAAAAGTTAACTACTCACAATATTTTCAGCCACATGTCGAGCTGCCGGGGTGACGAACTCTTTATTCTTTTTGAGGCGTGCCCTCTTCCACACCCCATGTCTCTCTACAGTGATAGAAGGTGTCTCTCCCTCTTCAATTATGCCATGAGCAATTCAATCGGCTATCTTCTCATTTTTAGCACCTCCTTCACTTTTCTATACCCTCCTCGGCCCATGATGTGCGCCTATTCATTCTTAGCAGTGAGAGCCCATATCTGAGCAGATAACTTCCTCGCATCTTCATCGAGTCTATGCCCTACAAATTTCTTCCATTGCACAGAATCAATGTATTGATACTTCTTCGTGGGATCTTCGTCCTTCTATTTGCCGAATATATAGTCTACAGCGAGTCTCATTTTGAAGTTCCTCCACGCACTGGATGCATACTTGACCTCTTGATCTTTGTGTGTTCCTGGTCTAAGAAACACTTCCTGAAAAAATATATATAACAAGTTATAATTAGAATATGATAATGGAATGTTGGTAACACTATGTTAATGGAATTATAGAATATATTACCGTTGCTTCGTTCCACATAACATTCTTGACCGTTTGAGGCACCTTCCTCCAATCAAGGTAGTCGATGGGAACTTGAGTACGCACCACAGCGCCAGGTAACTCCTCCAGCTATCACCAGCCTTCTCTAAGGGATAACCTTTTGCGTTAAATTTGACTGTGATCTTCGTACCATCCTCCCTGTGTCTCCTAATCAAATCGAGCATTAACGAGGGGCCCCTCTTAGTTTTCTTGGTGGTGCGTTGTTCCACACGGAAGTCTTCCTCGCCGTTTCTAATACTATGTGCCATGATCCCTGAAATATCACATAAATGTTAGTTCAATAGATATGTAAATACATAGGTGTACACAACAATTAAAAAAATGACGTGTGATGAACATCAGTGATAAAGTAACATACAACATACACATAAGTTAAGTTTGTTTGTCAATCCATATTCCTTCATCGTGATCTTCTCTTAATTGCATTTCGTCATCAATTTTAATGTCGATGCTTTCCACATGAACGATCGTACACACAAGTATGCAATCTTCAGAGAGGTCTTTAGATGTGCCACTTGTAGCATCATTGGTTACTTGTTGTTTGCCGTAGAGAACAACAAACAGATTTTTGTCCAAAGGGTCCTTGACATAAAATACTTGTCTTGCTTGTTCGGCCATAATGAAGGGCTCATCTTTATAGCCCTCCCTTTGAAAATTCACAAACGTCATTCTGAATTCATTAGTGCGAACCGCGGAATGGTTAACCCATTTACATTTAAAAACGGGTACTTGTAGTTTAACATAATCCAACTCCCATATTTCTTCGCTAACCCCAAAATAATTGAGAGGAGCAGATATTGAATTACGATCTCTAGCGCTAGAAACGTGAGTGGTTTCAGCAACAAGTGTGACACCACTATTTTGTGCAACGCTACGTTCATCTTGATCTTTTGTGTGAAAACAAAATCCGTTAATGTCAAAATTTCTCCACATGTGTACACTTGGTCTCGGACCTGCCATAAGCCACTTCTTCAAGTCATCATCAGACTCTTCTTCTGATTTCCCTTGATTACTTAAAGCTTCATTAGTTCTCAGCCATCTACAAAATGACCGACGGTGTTCTCTTTGCACCCACATCTCATTTCCCCCATGTGTGCACTCCTCACTATGTTTAAGTGCTGCTCGATGAAAGGCGTCATCTCAGGTATATGTTGCAATACATAGAAATGGGCTTTTGATAACTCATCCACGGATTTAACTATTTGTTTCGATCCACTTGTTCCTTTTCCTTGAAATTGATCAAAATGACGTAGCCTTGGAATCCCAATTGCAGTGGTATTTCCCAAAAAGTTAGTGCAAAATTCAACCGCCTCTTCAGTTATGTATCCTTCCACTATACATCCTTCAGGACGATCCCTATTTCTCACGTAGCTCTTTAGAATCTTCATGTACCTCTCAAAAGGGTACATCCATCTCATATACACTGGTCCAAGAATTTGAAGCTCGCACACCAAATGAACAGTTAGATGCACCATTATATCGAAAAAGGATGGTGGGAAGAACATCTCAAGTTGGCATAATGTAACCACTACCTGCTCTTGTATCTATCAAGCTCTGTTGGATCAACAACCTTAGCATATAAAGAGCTGAAAATCACTCAAAGTCTTTGTACAACGGCTCTCACTTTTGGAGGCAATATACCTCTAATTGCAATAGGCAAAAGTTGTTGAATCAAAGTGTGACAGTCGTGAGATTTTAATCCATTCAAACGCAGATCTTTCATCAAAACCAAACTGGCAATATTTGAAGAGAACCCATACGGAACTTGAACTCCTTTAAGACATCCACAAAATCCTGATTTCTTACTCTTTGAAATAGTGGTGCATGAAGGAGGCAGATATGTACATTGCCCTCGGGTTTCTGGTGCTAATTTGGTACGAATGTTCATCTCTATTATATCTAATCTTGCTTTAACTCCATTCTTCATTTTCCCAGGAACGTTTAACAACAATGTGCCGATCAGACTGTCACATATATTCTTTTCTACATGCATCACATCAACACAGTGTCTAATGTCAAGTGTATGCTAATAAGGGAGATCAAAAAATATTGATCGCTTCTTCCATGGAGCACTTTCGGTGCGTGCCCTGGGTTTTTCAAATCGATTTGTAATATTCTAACTATTCTCAAGTATTTCATAACTTGAACATGGTTGAGATTCTATTGCGTGTTCGGTCTCACCGTTGAATGCAGCTTTCTTTCGCCTGTAAGGATGATACCTCGATAAGAAACACCGATGTCTCATGTAAACCATTTTTCGACAATTCTTTAGATAACGTGAATGTGTCACTTCCTTGCATATTGGACAAGCTTTGTACCCTTTAATACTGTACCCGGACAAGTTACCATAAGCAGGGAAGTCATTGATGGTACACATTAGCATGGCACGCATATTGAAATATTCTTGCCTAGATGCATCAAATGTCCGTACTACATTCCATAAAAGCTTCAGATCATCTATCAAGGGAGCCAAGTATACATCTATGTCATTTCCAGCCTATCGAGGACCCGATATCAATAAAGAAAGCATCATATATCTGCGCTTCATGGTTAGCCTAGGAGGTAGGTTGTATATCACTAATATAACGGGCCATATACTATGTTGACTATTGAGATTTCCATGCAGATTCACCCCATCAGTAGACAAGCCAAGGCGTAAATTCCTAGACTCTGATCCACTCTGGGAATGTGTTGTCTGCCTTGGCCCATTGCAGTGAATCGGCCAGATGACGCATTTTGGTATCAATGACACGTTGCCCGGCATGGTATCGCATATTATCTGAAACTTTCACATCAGCAAATAATCGTTGAAACCTAGGAATCGGTGGAAGATACCACAATACTTTGGCCGAAGTGCCTTTTGAGGTATCTGTCCGTCCTTTGTTTAACTTGTAGCGAGAAGATTTGCACACCGGACATTCAGTCAAATCCTTATGAGCATTACGATACAATATACAATCATTAGGATAAGCATGTATCTTCTTGGACTCGATTCCCATGGGACACATAACCTTTTTAGCTTCGTAAGTACGGTTAGGTAAAGTGTTTCCCTCGGGAAGCATATCTTTCACCAACGTTAACACTTCAGTGAAACTCCTATCACTCCATCCATTTTTAACTTTCAAATTGAATAACTTAAAAGTTGTAGATAACCTTGTATATTTGGAGCAACCGTCATACAGTGGTAATTCAGAGTCATTCCTCATTGATTCCACAACTTGTGGTCTAGAATCAAACTCATCGGCAACGTTGTTAACCATCTCAATTAAGTTGTCCTCCTCCCAATCATCATTATCTTCAGGCAAACTTTCTACGGGTTGAGGTTCAACGTCTTGCGGTTCAGCCTCACCATGCATGTACCAAACCTTATATAGTGGATCAATTCCCTTTAAAAAAAGGTGTTTATGCAAATCCTCCACTTTGACCTTTACCTTATTGAAACACGCCTTACACGGATAGAAGACACATTCAAGTGCATTATTTAATGCATATGATGATGCAAATTCACAGAAATCCATTATCCCATTTTTCATACTCATCACTTAACCTATTACCAGACATACACTCTCTACTCATCATAAATCCACTACATGAATCATGTAAATATTATTATTAGACCGAGAACAAGTTAGCTAATCATTCAATATATAAACCAACACCATCTTGTTAATCAAAGAACACAAGTATCAACTGAAAGAAAAATTAAGTTTGAGAGGGTGTGAACCTTGTGTCAAATCCATAGCGGAGAAATGTAGCAGAAGGTTAGAGAAGGTACTGAGCAAAGAGTGAAGGATGTTGGATTTGAAAAACACAAGTTAAGAAGGAATTGGACAAGAAAAATCATGAAACATGAACAAAAGAACTAAACATATACATATCTTCATATAGATTTTAAATTCCTAATCCTCCTCCCTTCATTGATTGAGTTGGAAGAATCCATAGGAGGCCCGCCCGTTATGCATTGCATGAAAGAACCTTGTATTACTTACCTTTTGCCTCAGGTCGAATGAATACGAAAGAGAGATCAATCAAAAAAAGGAGAATCAGCAAAACTTTCACCGAAATGCAAGGGGACGAGAATGCAATACAAGACCTAAACCATAAAAATAATTAAATCAATAAATGAAAACTATATAAATATACGATAGTTGATAATGGTGACAGTATATATGCTTACGTTAAAAAACAAGTGGTTGATCAGAAGCACTTAATCAACTGTACTCCTACAAAGATGGCGGTAAGAATGAACAATGCCAATGAAACCAAACATCAATAACTAATAGGCAAAATTATGTGACAACAGTTTAACTAATGATAAGGAATCCATAATTGATTTGAACGGATGAATAAACCTATAAAGCCTAATAAATCCATCATCAATACATACCTTTGAGTGTTGCTGGAGGATTGGAGAGTGAGCGTGGAGTGGAGTGTTGCTGGAGGATGGGACTGGCGAGTGAGCTCGGCGATGATGGGACTCGCGAGATGGAGATCGCGCGGCGACGACAGGACTGACGAGAAGGAGTGGAGTGTTGCTAGAGGACGAGATTGGCAAGTGAGCTTGGCGATGATGGGATGGCGAGACGAAGCGAGGTCGACAGTGACGGGAAGGCGAGACGGAGCAAGGTTGATGGAGTAGGCGCACACAAAAAGTTTGAAATTCCAGTAAATTGATCGATTTTGCTGACACGCGTTGTCTGGCGCGTCAACCTTAAATTTGTAATCTCCTGCTATGAACTAGTAAGCGGCAAGATGGGTCGAACCCTATAGAGCTGGTTCTTGAAGTTGTTCCTGTAATCAATTAAGAAAGGGGGTTTTGTGAGCAAGTAGTTGGAAACACAAGAGAAAAAGACTTATATTAGGGTGTTCAATCAGCGAGAATATTCAGTCTAGGGTTTCTATTGTGACATGTTTATCATATATATCTAAGGATCAATTTTATATTTTAAAGTGTGGTCGTTCCGACAAAGGTAACAATCCGAGTATTCCGACAAAGGTGATACGCCACAATCTAACCCGACAAAGGTGTTAGACTTCTAGCTCTTCCCTAAACTAAATAATCCTACAAATGTATTACGACAAAGTACCCAGTAGATATTAACGGTAAGAATTAGTTGCTCGACTAAGCTTTGCGATTGCGACAAAGCTTCCACTTAGGCTAACAATTCAATTCATAAGAATGAGCACAAGAACTAGCAAAATATAAAATTGCATTGAGAACACAAATCTCAAAACGTGTTCATAATGTACGAAACCCTAAACTGAAACAGGAAATTAGCTACTCATTGTCATGACAGCAAACACAAATATTTTTGGTGAAAGGGAAGTATAAATTCTCTGTATCGTCTCGCGTTCCTCGTCTTCTCTAGAGTCGTCTCAGTCCTCGTAGAATTTAGGATTATGAACTGATGATGGAAACCCTAACCCAAGCTTCTTATTTATGATAAACTGGGTTTCCAAATCTGTTTTTGGGCTTGAATTATCAAATTTCAGACTGCTGATGTCATCATCTCGTCGCTCACTGAGCCCAGCCTTTACGTTACCACCGTGCACAGCGTTAATATTAGCGTTAATGCTAATGTCTGTACCGGACGTGGTACAACCTGAGGCTGATTCTCCTTTCTGCACGCGAGTTCCGACTTTCACTCTTGATTTGACCTTCTATATGATCTCGGCTGCTCTCGATGTGAACTAGAGAGTTGTAGGGAATCGAGTCAGCTACGTAATGACGCATGACTCAAATCTGCTTAGCGGTCCATTCCCAGCACTCTATCGAGCGTTCAAGGGTTTGATCTACCATTGTGGTGTTTTCAGCATTCAATGCCGTCTTTTATCTTGTTTCCTCCTAGAGCTTCCGAAACACCTGAAATGCAAAACCATACTAAAAAGTAAATATTTGCATATAAAAGCGTTGAAATAAACGAGATTAGTTGATTCGACGAATCGTATAAATACGACTCATCAAACAACCCCACACTTAAACTTGTTCGTCCCGAACAATAACGAAGTCATACAAGAGAAACTAATGTAACACCACAATTTCTTCGATGTCCTGGATAATACTACATGAACATGAGTTGCTAATCTAAATTCCTCCTTTCCATGCATAGCTCAATTGTTACTCAAACCATCATGGTCAACATAGAATTAACTTGATACATGTTACCTTTTGAGCTGAAATTCAAATCAATTCGGATGAATGGGAGATAGTCCTCTTTAGACCCATGATCTGCATTTGCTGTCCCGAATTCTAGTTATATAGTTACACTTCATTGCTTTTTCTTGCACGTGATTCATTCGAGCTCAAGGTTTTTTGTGAGTTGTTTTTTTTTGGACAGCTTTCGATGTAGTGAACTTTCTTTGGCATTTGGCTCTTGATGTAAGAATGATGTACTTCACCTTTTTGTTGTATAAAACTGCACAACATGGCTGATTTTTTCTTGAGCGTTGCTCCTTTATTGTGAATTGCTTGCCCTTTTCTTTTCTCTTCTTTTGAAGGAGGTCCAATCATTTCCCGCGAACATATGGCAATACCTCCCCGCTCTTTCTCATCCTCGGCCTTTTTGACGCAAGTCAAGATGAGGGTCACTCACCTCTTCCCGGTTACTTCGGACTAGAGATAGGATGGTCTATTTTCCCGTCCCGCCTACTCACATAAACGCTGTGGCGGTGGAGCTAACTCTGAACCATATCGTCTCGAAGTGCTAGCCTCCACGAAATCTACATAACCATATAACTCGAAATTTGGTCCTTTGAATGCTTCGTCAAGTCTCTCTAAGACATTTCTATCAACTCCACACCCATGTTTATCACAACTCAAAAGGACACGCAGTTGGTTAAATTCACATGTAGTCACACAATTCAAATTTCACGAGAGAAATGCATGTATTCAGCATCATAAATTTCACATACTCATAATTCAATACTGCATATCCAAGAAATAGAGAACTTTCACACTTACATTCAAGTTTTTTTAAAGAAAAATGTGCAGACTCAGTACAATATGCAAGAAAAATAAATGTGCAGACACAACAAATTGACTCTCCCACCCCCCCCCCCCACACTTTTGAGCCAAGCCGTGTCCTCACGGCATGAGTTTAGTTGAAAGACAACAGACAATGCAGACACAACTGACTGACTGTGACAAAGAGAAAAAAATAAACAAAGAAAAAGGAAAGGAAAATAGGCACTCCCCTAGTCAGAATCCGCTGATGATGCTGGATGAGGAATAGAAAACTCCAGAGGAACAGGATCTCCGAACTCCCTTCTGGATGGGGCTGGTACTGGTTGTGTCCCTGGTGGCAGAAAAAACTGTAATGCTCTAGCCATATTGAAGGCCATGTCTAGCTGCTGCCTAGAAAGAACAGCTGCTGGTGGCTCTAGTGCTCTGGAACATCTTTGTCGAGCTGTGGAGGACTCTCCTCTCTCCCGAGTCTGGCGTCGGTGAGCAGCAGCTGATGAGGACTCAGCTCTATCTCCAGCTGTAGGAGCGTGACGCCTGTCAGTGGGCATAGCAGTGTGGTACCTCGGGCGTCATGGTAAGTCCATGCATACTGCTCCCTTCTACGAGGATGCCAACGAATAGCATGTCCACTGGAGAAGTAGGCAATATCACAGAAGGCTGGTGGGATGCGCTCATGAGAATCTAAATGCGGCTGCCCGTGTTGGTGGCGCAGCATATAGGTAATCATCCCTCCACATGCAACTGGTCCTGCTGAAAGGAGGTTCTTCCAGAATTTGCAGGCTAGATGGAAGAAATCAATCGGCTGGCCTCGGTTTGGGTCATCTAAGCAGATCATATTGTAGAAGGTTACCTTGTCGCCTCCGTTGTCTCTGGCAAAAAGAGTGCCTCCTAACACCTTCTGTAGATAGAATAAAGCTGGGTCTCGAATACATATTGCTCTAGACTCAGATGGCTCAAATAAAGAAGCGCCTGCCACCCTAAGCCTCGTCCAAGCAGCACACAGTGCTATGTCATCTTGGATCCATTTCGGCCAGCCAACTATCTCTCTCTCCTGGGCTGGACGAATGAGATAAAACTCTCATCGGTGCTTATAGCATATGCTCTGATGATCCTGTCTCCCCTAATAGAAAAAGGATGCTAAAAACTCACACGTGTCCTCGACGTCTGTCTCACAGTTGAGGGTGAGGAGTGATGGACCATATTTATATGATTCATTAAGATAGTTAAACCCACCAAGTTAGACGCTTTGTCTTAACAACTTTTACTTGTTAGTTTCACTTTTGTTCTACAGGCTATTTCAAGGATTAGAGATGAAACGAGCTAAAAAGGAGTTCTTAAAGCTAAAAATGGATTACAAGTCATTCCAGGCCACGACCAGATTCCGGCTTTACAACCTTCAAAAACCCAACGTGGAATCACTCAAACATGTCCCAATGACTTGTTCCAAACCTCAACAAAGATCAAGAACTCAAGTGAATGCCAAGTCTAGCCACCCATGTGCAAGGCTTGTGCCTTGTCTTTTGATTGCAACCAAGAAGCAACCATGATGCAACCAAGCTCTAACCGGAGTTGAGGGGGAACCGATGGCTTTTGGGAGACAAATATCACAACCCACTCACTTCCTCCTCCACCTCATGGCCGGCGGCTTTGGCTTGGGGAGTGACACATGGCCGGCGGCTTTGGCTCTCCTCCTCTCCCCCTTTGCCATGTGTTTGGCTCTCATCCTCTCCCCCTTTGCCATGTGTTTGGCCCTCCTCCTCTCCCCTTGCCTATAAATACCACATTCCCTCTCCTTTGTTCAATGTCCCAAATTGTAGTAAGTCTCATAGTCCTTGTAGAAAATCTCTCTAGATTTTAGGCACAATCCTTGTAAACACTTTACTTTGATATTGGAAGCTCCAAGTTTGTTCTTGAGTACTCTTGTTGGTTCTTGAAGTGCTCAAGCTTTTCCTTGTCTTTTACTTTCAAAAAAATTTACTTTTTGTCTTTCAAAAACCTTTACTTTTCAAGCACTTAGCTATTATGTCCTCTTCCATGGATAATCGTAGCTAAACCCTTCATTCGGTTGAAGGGGTGTGCTTGTATCAAAACATGTTTTAGACCCTTCTCTTAGTGCCTCTATTGTGTTTAAACTTGTTCTATGTGCCATATATTAGGTTAGAACACTATTGGTTGAGTGGAGGCTCGAAAGAGCAAAGCTTTTCTGTAGAGTTCAACCTCTTAAAAACACCACTTGGTTGATCGGAAATGATTGATCAGGTGGATGCACATAAGGCTAAGATACTTCGAAAGGAGGAATTAGCCTAAATAGAACAAGTGTTCTTTGTCTTGAAAAGGACTAGACGGTGTGGCAAGTCGAGTGCTAGAAATAGCCTTGATACATTTTAAACACGTAGTATGATCATTAGAGGTCGATGATGAACAAATTTTTGATACAAGGCCCCTAAAACCGAATCCTTTCCTTTAATTAAAACATCACCTGTCACTTTACTTTCAGTCTCATTATCAACTGCTTATTTTCAGTCATTTACTTTCAGTACTTTAATTTCCGCACATTTACTTTCCAGCAATTTACTTTTCAGTAATTTACTTTCTGTCTCTTATTACAGACCCTTTCAATATCAGTATGTTGATTAGTCGATATTGAATTCGACTGTTCCAGCAATTTACTTTTCAGTATTTACTTTCCGCACTTTACTTTCACTATAGACTTGTTCAACATCAATCCAACACAACTTTGGCGCGCATCACGCTTGAGACACAGCGTGCGACAAACCAAAAGTGTGTTTGCGGTTGACATTGAACTCGACTGTTACAGCACTTTACTTTTCAGTATTTACTTTCAGTCCTGTACTTACTTCATTACTTTCAGTCATTTACTTTTCAGTACTAAATCACAACCAACCCCCAACTGTCTTATTTAATTTTCCATTTTCGAAAGAACAACTATCCACTAATTCCCTTGGGTTCGACCCCTACTTACCGCTTTACTACCCAATAGTAAAGTCACGAGTAGCGGACTTATAAATTAATTTTGTACATATTGCCTCGCGACAAGGCAGTGCTGTCAAATTGGTGCCCGAGTATACTGGGCAAATCTCCGCATCACCATGCTAGCCTAACCATGAAGCAAGCTCGCCAGACCATTGATGAGCCGTATTTATACGACTCATCGAGTCATCAAATCCCACCAATTCCGACACTTTATCATGGAAACAGTTACTTCTTAGGGTTGTTTTGCATTTCAAGTGTTTCGGAAGCTCTAGGAGGAAACGCGCTTAAAAGATGGCATTTTCGTGCCAAAAACATCGCAGTTGAAGATCAAAGCCAGAGGAGCGTCATAAACAGTAATTTCGGCGTGAACAGTAATTCCGGGATGAACAGTAATTTCTGTTCGTGAACTGTAATTTCGGGAAAAAATCCAAATTCCATGAATGACGGTTTAGAAGGTCCTGGAAGGTCCTAGAAGAGCCTAGAAGACTTGCACAAGAAGTTTACTTGGAAAACAAGCTAAAAGATTTGGAAATCTTTCCTAATCTAGATTTGGACTTGACCGACTTAAGGGGGATTCGAGCTTCACTCCACTCTATAAATAAGAGCTCTCCTCAGCCCTTCAAACCATCCCATCTGCTCTCAACAATCCCAAAACGTAGAGAGCTCCTCTCTACAACATCCCACAATCGAGCATTCCTTCTCACAAGCGAGCTCTCAACAATCCCACAATCGAGCATTCCTTCTCACAAGCGAGCTCTCAACAATCCCACAATCGAGCATTCCTTCTCACAAGCGAGCTCACCTCTCCTCCTCTCGGCTGAAACCGTCCGGCGTTCCTAGCACCCTCGGCACTCAGCCCTCACGGCCCGGTCCTTAGTCCCACTCGGCATAGAGAAGTCACCTTGTTCCCTTTTTATTTATTGTTTTGCTTTAATGGTCATGTGTAACTAAACCCGTTATTCGAGCTAGGGTTTCAATTTTTGTGACAAACGTTTTGAGATTTCATGCTTAATATTATTCTTGCATTCTACTAGTTCTTGTGCACATTAATTCGGTTTGAATTGCAAGGTTAAGTGGAGACCCGAAACGGTAAAGCTTAACCGAGCAATCCTCACCCTCTATTTTCTACTTATTTGATACTGACCCGTTAGAATAAGTAGACGCACTAAACCAAATATAACCTGACCAGGAGTATTAGGTTTGCTAGAACTAGAATTCTATAACCTGACCAGGAGTAGATTGTGGCGTAGTGATCTAACGGTCCTACCTTAGGTTATAACCTGACCCGGAGTAACCACACTTAAGAAACGCAGAATTAAACACTTAAAAATCAAGGATAAACCAAGTCATGATTAGAAACCCTAGTCTGAATATTCTCTCTCATTGATTCACACTCGTCTTATTTCCTTTTTGCACTGTTTCCTAATCAGTTACAACCAATTGTCTTCTTTCTTACAGAACAATAAGTAGCCATCTAGCTCTCTAGGGTTCGACCCTTGCTTGCCACTGTACTAACCCACAGTCTAGAGTAAGGAACTATAAATTCAAATTTGCAGGTACCAACGACGACCTGTCAACCATCCCTTGCACCACTCCACTACAAAAAAAACATGATTGGTGATGACTTCGTGTCATCGCGGAATGTACAAAAGTCATCGCATATAAATTTTTGCAATGACTTTTACGATCGTCGCATGTCGTTGCAGTAGGTTCCCTTGCAGAAAGTTTTAGTGATGACTTTATCTAATTATCACATTTAGTATTTACTGCGATGACTACGAAGTTATCATATAATACTAATGTGATCACTTTAACCATCACAAAAAAAGACTTCTACGACCACTTAGGATATCACAAAACCTATTTTACGACCACCAAAGTCATCACTAAAAAAACATTTCAACAACCACTAAAGTTTGTCACAACAAAACTTTTAACAACCACATAGTTCATCACTAATAAAATGTTTTTGCAACCACTACAAACGTCACAATATTTTCTTCTACGACCATATCGATCATGGGAAAAATTATTTTTGCAACCATTAAATATGCACCAATTAAAATTTGAAAGGAAACTTAAATGTAACAAAGCGAAACCCTATAATGTTCGTCACACTAGCCTTGTGCTCAATCCTCTTCGAATTTGTGCAAGCTTTCAGCATCACTATCATGATTTGTGCACCACGAGGTGACAGGCTAGATTGATCACCAAAGCTCATACTGACAAGAATATCAGATACCCATATACATTAGAATCAGCATTGATCTTATCAGTATACTGATCTTCTAAGCAATTATTAAGTTTACATTCAACATTTTACTTAAAGAAAAACACAAATATTACATCATTTCCACAGTTTACGATGCATGACTTTTATAACTAAACCTATAGAGATAGTCAGCAACCTACACCTTAATGTATAAAGTCACATATAAAGAACTAAACTAACTGTCAAAAGCAAAATATCACCTTTTAGAAAATGTTACAAAGATTCAATTTTGTTTGTAATAACTAATAAGTAACTTATATCTGGAGAGGTCTTTTGCAACACTGTATATACGCAAAAACTTCTAGTTTGTAGACATCATACTATGAGGCCATATACATCATTTTCCTATTTAAGTATTATTTAAAGTAATCATACCAAATCAACGGAATCAGAATGCACATGGAGTGTGTTATGTGTACATATGTTGAAATGATGTAGTCCTCAAAGTAACTAAATATGGTACAAAGATTAACCGAGGACATCTATTGTAGCCTGACCAAAAAGGGTACACTAATGGAGATAGTGAAAGAGAGTATTTGGGATGCATTTAATAACCATGCATATGACAAATGAGTTTTAACTCATTTAAAATCAAAGAAAGAAACTACAAGTAAAACTGAGGTAAGTTATGAATAGAGAAAAAATCTTTAAAATATCAAAAAATTCCATTGCATCTTACCATAGGTTTAGGCATCACAGGTATTAATTGTCTACGTTGGTTGACAACCCCATTTTCTCAAGCCTTTGAGCCTTAATGGACACCTGCACGTAGAGAACATAAGTTTAAAAATTTGAAACATGGAGGAAAGTTGCAAGTTATCTTGAGCATACCTGTGAGGCAGCACGAATGGTTAGTGGAGACTGAGCTAGTGTTTCAGCCATATTTAGACCAGTGTCGGGACTTGAAGCCTCACATGTTGGAGAGAACTCATGAGGTCGCGTGAACATGTGGCAATCCCACATTGTCAGCTCCAACACAGCAGGGACATCAGCTAGCTGACCATCCTTCACCAACCATGGCTGAAGAGCCAATGGGCGACCCTTGGATAGCAACATGAGTCAGAATGGGAGATGCAGATCTTACTATGGGCTATCAGATTCAAAAGTGGTCCTAGGTAATTTATTTATAGAATATCTTGCTAATGATGCAGCATCAACAAAGTATTAGAGAATAAACTGTGAGCGTATATGAATGAACACCACAATAAAAGTATCTATTAAACGAAGAGAAACTTTCGAAATTATTAAGGAAGCAGAAAGAAAACAACCTGTACGTGAAGAAGATGATGCAGAGTGATGGCTTTTTCTGCTACCTCCAGTAGCACTTCCATTAGATTTCAGCCACTCTGGGACTAGCGAGGGCTCACTGCTTACCATAGGAAAGACAAAACATAATAAGGTGTTACTTCAGATGCTTTTGCCCTAATCTCAGCTGAATTCTTTTTCCAATAAACCAAATGAACTATCCTAACATGACACAATCTTCCCTCAAATGAACTCCACACTGTCATCAACTACACACCAAAACAGGAGCAACTAACTTAGCTTCTTCCACTTCCAGAACTAGCCAAAATACTATAATCCATCTGCTCTCAAAGTTTCCAAATAAATTGCAGCCCACTAAGTTAAACAAGAAAAACAAAATCGCAGTGAACCAAAGCAAAGGAGACAGTCAACAAAAATGTTATTCTTTGGAACAGAAGTAAAGAGATTTTTCTAATAGCTCCATCTTTCTTAAAAAAAACTAAAGATAGATGCAGATGTACCCTGATGGCTGATAAAGAAAATATAATCTCACTCACAAGACCATCATCAATCACTCTGTCAATAGTTCTAGTCGAAAACTGAACTCGCTCTCATGGACCCAAAACTCAACTGCCAATAACAGCCCTAGCTGATCAACTAGGGTTTGTCCAATCTGCAAATCAAACAAGGCACGACTGGAACAATTTCAAATAATCCAATCCATTTAATTAAATCCCAAATTACAATCTGGAAAGTTCGCTAGCTAGTAAAAATAAAAGGAACTAAATTGGTAACCCTAACCGTGCGAACAACTGCCGAGTTCCTCAATACGAAGCGACTAGCGGCGTAAAAGATCAACAGGGGATTTTAAAACTGAATCGAAATTGAATTGAGTTAAATTGGTGTAAGGATGGATTAGGGCTTCGAGATGGAAATCAAAGATGGTCGAAGAAGGCGATCTTGAAGTTGGTTGTTAATTTATGAAGGGCATCTCCAACAGGCCCTCAAATCCTCAAATTTTGAGGTTTTGAATATTGAAACCTCAAATTTGAGGTTTCACTATTCAAAACCTCAAAACTTCTCTTTAATTTCACTTTGGTCCCTATAATTATGTTTTTACCAATAATTGTAATAAACTTAATTTAAAATAACCTAAGTACACAAAATAAAATAAAATACGAGAAATATTACATAACATTAAAAACAAAAGAAAAATACATTAAAAATCCAAATTCCAAACAAAATAAAAATACATTTTAAACAAATTTAACATAAATTAAAGCAAATTAAAGACAAATTACATGAACACATAAATATTACATATATAATCATGTAACTTTATTATGTAACATTGTGTGTTGTATAATATATTAAATGTATGTTTCATATTTATTTATGAAATTTTATCATTATTAATAACTTTTATCAATATGAAGGACTAGATTGCAAATTAATAAAATTTTAAGGATTTTTTTGAGGATTCATTATTGGAGTAAGTCAACCTCAAATCCTCATTTTGAGGATTTGCTCCCCTCAAAATGAGGAGAGCTATTGGAGATGCCCTAAGTATGGAATCGTATGAAAGAATCAATGAAGAGGAAGCTGATGAAAACGGCGTCTCTTTGACAGTTGTATTTTTGTTTTATGTTTGGATATTATTTTAAATGATAATCAATGACAATTTTATAGTAGTTGTCGCATTTTTTAATTTATATGATGACTTTTTTAAGTCATCATAATTTTTGGTCGCAAAATGTATTATTCAGTGACAATTATTTTTGGTCATCACATTAATTGGTAATTAGTGACAACTTTAAAATAATCATCACATTTTCTAATATTATGTGATGACTTTTAAGTCATCACTATTTTTGGTTGCAGATTGATGTTTTTTTTTGTAGTGCCATGCTCGGTAGAACATTAATTTAAAGATGAGATTTTTGGCTTTGGATTATGAGATTTTATTAGTGTGTAAAAAGTTCAGGTGCAAACGTGTAAACTACAAACCGATGAATAATGGCAATTTCACATAGTTCGAGAAAGTGGTATATAATTCGTTTGCATTAAACTATGACATGGTTCGTAGGAAGTGTACCATAATTCGTCGCTTCATAGTTTGCACCTAATCTTCACTCCTATTAGTGTTTAACTGCTTATAATGTTTGTATTTACTTTGTTGCAGGTATTGATCAATGCAGGATCGGATACATTATCGATCACAATCTAATGTGCTATCACTTTTACTCAACAATCCGAGGAAGCTGAAGAAAGCAAGGGAAGAGATGGATTTTGCGGTAGGTTGTGAGAGATTAGTAGAAGAATCAGACCTTCCAAACCTGCCTTACATTGCATCCAGTGCATTGTAAATGAGACGCTACGGATGCACCCGTCGACACCTTGCTTTTGCCGCACCATGCATCCTCAGACTGCATTATCCAAGGGTATCACATGAAGTGTGGCACCATGGTGTTAACCAATACTTATGCGCTGCATAGAGAGATCCGGGTGTGTGAGATGAGCCAATGGGGTTCATGCCGGAGAGGTTTGAGAACGTTGAAGAGAAGAGTCATGGGTATAAATTCATTCCGTTTGGTGCGGGGAGGAGGATGTGTCCGGGTGCGAGCATGGCGAAGAATGTTGTGGCGGCTTGGGTTAAGGCTTTAGAGGCCATGTGTGTAGGGACTAGATGATCAGTATACTATCATTTTTATGATAATCTCATTCCCTTCCCCGTTCACGAAAGTCAAATTATATAAATTTATCTGCCAAATTTACTTAACTTTCAATAATAATAAAAAGAATTATCTTTGTAATGGGTGAAGCCCAACTCTTTTTGTTTTATCAGCTCAAAAAATTATTAACTTGGCTAAGGCTCATATGGGCCCAAAGGTATCCTAAACAGGGAATGACCCAACTCAATTGTCTAATTTGATTGACAAATTAGGTTTGCAGAATTGCAGCTGGGCTGTTTTCTCTACTGGCCCAAAGTCCACCTAAAGCCCAAATTAAGGAAAAACCCTAATTTCGCCAACTGTGTTCTCTTTAACATTTAGTTGGCATCTGATTCCGTCGTGAGCTCATGAGGATTTTCTTCTCGTGGATTCTGAAATTTTCTTTATAGGATAGGAGCATCCGCATTCGGATTTTTGAAAAGAAGTAGTTTTCAATTCTTAGTGGAGTTCTTGTGATTATACATTTGCTGACCGCTATGATGATAAACAATAATCCCAGCTCTATGAGGTCTGATAAATCAGGTCGGGGATTAGAACTAGTTCATTTTTTTTTATCTGAGCCTTCTGTTGATTCTTAATTCTTAAAAATGAATAAATATTCTTTTATCTGGCTTTAAACTAGCTGAGAACTATTAGATTATATACTTGCTAGATGTTTGAGGCTTCTTTTTTTTTCTTTTCGTTTTTGAATAACTGGCGAGGCAGGTCATCGTTTGAAACTTCGTTGATTGTATCCAGTACTTGATACCCTGTGGAACAGTGTGTTTGTCCTTGATTAAATTGACCCAGTTCTTGATTTAATTAAACTGAATTGTTGATTTTACCAGGTGATTTAGTAAGGTGCTTTATTGTTGCCTCGCCACTTCAATTTATATAAATCAGAAATCGTGATTGCTTAAAGCTTGTTGGGATATAATTGTAATTGTGCATACGAATTCTTCTGATTTGTTGTGTAATGAATTTGATGTCTTTTAAGGCATTTGTTAGGAAAAGAATAGCTGGTTTCAGCGTGTGCCCAGGCTTTAATTTACTTGTTTCCAGGATCTCATCATCTTTGTATATTGATTATTGATGCTTATTTATATTTATGATACTACCCTATCCAAATTTGCTCAAAAATTTTCTCAAAATTATGTTTTCCATGTAGTTCTTTGTGAATATTTGAAGTTACATATCCTTGGTATTCACAAAAACAGTAGTATCAGTATTTCTTGCTAAAACCTCTTTTTCAGAAAAATATTATATGACTTTGGATCAAATAAAAAGTAGGATTATATATAAAGAGTTGTGATGAGGTGAGAAGGTCTTCTTATATGAGAAATAAGAAATTTTACAATCCATTCGATTAAAATAATAAACGGTTAAGATTAATCCTGATTTACAATAAAATTCGTATTTGTTGAATTATTAAATACGCTTAAAGGGCAAATTAGGAATTCAGAAATCAGACTAAACCCTAATACCGTTTTCACCTAATCACTAAACCATCGATACTCATATTACTCGCTGCGATTCTGCGATCCTCTGTGAAAACCAAAGCGACGGTGAAAATTAGATCGAACAAAGCGACGACTAAAAAAATGACCGATGGCGCAGGTTTCAATGGCAGACAAAGGCAAATAGACGAAGACAGCCGACCAATTTTACGGTACGTCGTAAATTCAATATTGGGTTAAACCTGAAGTAATTCCCAATTACGAATGTTGTGGTTTTCGGACAGAATGTTAGGGTTTACGAGAAACTTGAAGTAAATTCTGCTTACCAATTTTACCGTTGCGGTTCAATATTGAGTTAAACCTGAAGTAATTCCAATTATGAATGTTGTTGTTGTTACGAATGTTGCGGTTGAGTTCTGTTAGTTGTTCACCATTGGCCTTAGTGAACAACTATTCTGCTCTAGACTCATGTCTCATTTCTCAAGTAACCTGTAAACCAATATTAATTAGACTTCGACAATAACAGTTATTGTTGTTGTTTAGAAGCAAAAAAACTTATTGATGTTTATGCTACTTGTGCATACAACATTGATGTTTTGGACTTCCTTAATCGTACAAAGTTAGTTAATTCATGCCTGTTTTCATCAATCACATGTGTTCATTAGCTTCAACAAGCAAAAGAAAAGATGCAGATGCATCCGGAAAAAATTCTACACGATCTGCGTATCTTTCTATTCAAAATGTGTATCTTTATATTTAAAATGTGTAACTTTATAATGCGTATCTTTCTATTCAAAATGCGTAACAGATGGCATCGACAGTGCGGAGGAGCTCTGCTTGTGTGTTCATTTTTTTCATTTTTTGTTGTTCAATTGAGATGTAATGCTTCAGCATACGGATCCGAGGTTTATCTCTTCTTTTATTTGTTTTGGGTTTTTGTTGTTGAATTGAGATCTGATGCTTCTAATTAGAATTGGGTTTTGTCAAAAAGATATTTTCTTCCTAAACTTGTGTTTTCTTTTTCTGAAAGGTTGAACCTCGAAAGATGAGTATTTATAGGGAGGAAGCCATAGAGGCATTGATAGAAGCGCTCCGCAGAAAGGAGTTCCCCAACATTCAGACCATGGCATTAGATGCTTTAATTCCTACACTGAAGCTTGGCTGCTCAAGATTGCAGTATTAGATCAAA
The DNA here is from genome assembly GCA_033675215.1 of Rhodiola kirilowii. NCBI lineage: Eukaryota > Viridiplantae > Streptophyta > Magnoliopsida > Saxifragales > Crassulaceae > Rhodiola > Rhodiola kirilowii. The sequence goes on from CM066198.1 coordinate 19,356,461, forward strand.
CATACAACAACTTCAAATTTTTCAGTGGCAGATGTCTTGTAAAATACGTATTATTACTCAAAAACTCAATAATGCTTCATTTCATTACTTCAAATTTTGTTATATAATTAGTAGTTCACAGAACATAATTCGTAGTAGCTATGAATTTTATCACAGTGATTTCTTGTGTTACAAATTTTGTTCGTAAGTGTTACAATTTTAGTCATTGGTGACAACTACGAATTTTGTTCGTAAGTGTTACAAATTTTAGTCATTGATGACTGCTACGAATTTTGTTCGTGAGTATTACAAATTTTAGTCATTGGTGATTGCTACGAATTTTGTTCGTGAGTGTAACGAATTTTAGTCTAAATGTGTAGCTTTTCAAAGAAGAATGCGTAGCCTCAACTACTGTACTCATAAAATTGGTAGACTTGTAAAAAAACATTCGTATCCTTGTAACATTCATAGCCTTGGTAGCCTTGCAGTTTCAGATTAAAGTGCATTCATAATGCTACACAGCCTGACTAATTTCAATTAAGTTTAGTTGAATCCAACAGCTCATTATAAACAATTAAGCATCAAATTTAGTTATCAGATTTGTAGAATTTCAGATATATAAACAAACTACAAAGTAGTAGTAAACCAATTTTGAATGGAGTGTGAAATTAAGCTGCTGATTAGGGTTAGACCCGACAAATATCACATTTCGGCATCTGAGAGGAGGTAGTGGAGAGAGGAACTCTCTGGTGCTTGGTGGCGAGCTTGTTAGCAGCATGAACCTTGTCGTCACAGGACCAGCAAAGGGCAGCTTCGTCGGCACAGTAGAGGACATTGGCCTCGGCCGACTCGCACACTTTTCCTCTTAACCTTATCAATGGTGTCGGATACAATGTGTTTAGAGGTTGACAAATTCAATTCGACGAGGGTCTGAGCGGCCGCCGGCCATCTTTGCTTCATCGTTGCTGCTATGAAGTATGCAAATAAAAGGCAACTGGAAGAAGAAGATCGTGGGTTCCTAATAATAGGGATTAGAATTTGTGTATATTGACATATTTACATTTTAAATATATTTTGATATACATAATATTCCGAAATTTAAGAGTCGTCCGATCTAAGATACGACAGTTTCAAATATTTCTTATTTCTCATATGATCCTAACTCTATATATAAAAACTAAAAATCTAATTAAATATTGTCACGTGTATCATTCGACCAATCATAATTCGGGCATTTTTTATAAATAAAAAAAATATAACGGATTTATTTATAAATATATAACAGATGCGAGTGTATAAATGTCCTAAAACTTATCCAGACTTAACATGTGCATAAGTTAAGTCTTATTGTGCACGTCTGTCTTTAAGTTTGACCATTACCAATTTAACTTCGGACATTATCAATTTAAGTCTGATCATTACCAATTTAAGTCTGGATATCAATTTAAGTGTGTTTTTTTAATTCTTGACATTAGTAATATAAGTCTGGATATCCATTGAAGTGTAATTTTAAGTCGTACATTACTAATTTAATTTTGGATATCAGTTTAAGTGTGTTTTTAAGTCCGGACATTACTAATTTAAGCTTGGACATTATCAATTTAAGCATGGACAATATTGAGTCTGTTTTTAAGTCTGGACATTACTAATTTAAGTTTGATCATCATCGATTTAAGTCTGGACAGTATTGAGTCTGTTTTCAAGTCTGGACATTATCAATTTAAGGCTGATTATTACCAAGTTAAGTCTGATCATTACCAATTTTAAGTCTGGATATTATCAATTTAAGTCTGATTAGTACCAAGTCATCACCAAGTTAATCTGATCATTACCAAGTTAAGTCTGATCATACCAAGTTAAGTCTGATCATTTTAAGTTAAGTCTGATCATTCCAATTTAAGTCCAAATCATCCCCAAGTTAAGTCTGTTCATTACCAAGTTAAGTCTGATCATTCCAATTTAAGTCTGATCATTCCAAATTAAGTCTGATCATTCCAAGTTAAGTCTGATCATTCCAAGTTAAGTTAAATCTGACATTACAAATTAAGTTTGATCATTCCAAGTTAAGTTTGATCATTCTAAGTTAAGTCTGATCATTTCAAAATAAGTCTGACCATTCCAAGTTAAGTCTGACCATTCCAAGTTAAGTCTGATCATTCCAAGTTAAGTTTGATCATTCAAAAATAAGTCTGATCAATCCAAGTTAAGTCTGATCATTCCAAGTTAAGTCTGATCATTCCAAATTAAGTCGGATCATTCCAATTTAAGTGTGATTATTATGTCTGATCATTCCAAGTTAAGTCTGATCATTCCAAGTTAAGTCTGATCACGATGAATTGAATCGGGATATGTAATACCCCTCGTGTCATATCCGAGAATTCGACGAAATTGGACACATGTCAGCTTAAAATCTGATTTTCCATTTTCATATATATTAGTGGTTTTGCCTGAACCGCATTCATATTGTATATTCCTAAAAAAGATGTTGAAGGGTGGTTTATTTCATAAATAAAATTTGCAAAATCATTCAGCTTAATCTTCACAAGCTAGTATATAATGGATCCTTCCCTCTTGACTATTGTCAAACGCTTTTCTTCCAATCTTGTTAATTGTTACTCTTGTATACATCAAATTATGAATAACAATATGCAAGGTTGTCAGAATCAAGTTTTTACCGTGACTCGATTTGTCTAGGTGGAATCGGAACGTAAATTGGACTCATAAAATTGCCAAATTTACTTTTTATCAAAATAATATTATATATTATATACGTATTTTTAATTGGAAGTTTAAACATAGAAAGACATTTTCTGCAAAGTATATTATAAGCACTAGCAAGTACAAGGAAATTTGCTGGTCTAAGCATCAATAAATACTGAGTACAACTTCTAAAACAAAAATGAAAGAATTTCACGTTTACCGGCTAAAGCTTCAAAAAAAAATTGAGATAAACTTTTCAAAGATTAAACCCTTCAAAATATTGTCTCCATCGTTGTCTTCATTTTCCATATGGTCATATTCATCTTCTGATAAAGGATCTTCAATATTAGACCCCACCAAATTATTTGAAGATACATGTAGAGGACTGCTTGCCTCTAAAAGAACCCGAAGCGGACCCTTCACTAACACTCTCATTCCTAGCCATAAATGTGAATGTCGATAGCTTTCAACAAGAAGGAAACTTACTTACTGTCAAGAAGCCCCTTGTAATTGTGACCTTGCCGATAATTCTCTCTGTAAATCTCTGTTTCAAAGTCCGCTCAAGAAGTGTCTTGTAAATCTCTGTAAATCCCTAATTCCATCGTCAATGCCGTGCAGTGAAGAAATTGAATTGTTGAAGTGAAGTGTCATAAGATTTTAGGCTAGGATTATGTATATGTTAAATAATGAAATTAAGTATGGACTAGAACTTTCTCTCCAAAAAAAAGTAATGGACTAGAACTTGACTGGCCTAACAATTTAAATTTTTTATAACGGACGATTTTACACGAGTTCAACGATTTTACACCATTCAAAATCGGTTTTAAGATATGATTTTAGAGAAATACGAGTCTACCTACGAGTTAACACGAAATATACATTTAGAAACGTAAAATCGAAATTAAAACGCAATTTTGTCAACGTTGACAATATGACCACGTTTTGTTGATTACTTCTCAGAATGTCGTGGCAGCAGGGACGAAGCCACAGAGGAAGTTCATCGGACTGCAGCACGGGTAAGTTTGAGGCTCAATTTTTTTTTACAATTGCGAGTGTCCAGTCCGAGTCCGACCTAACAAACGATCGACGTGCGACTGCGAGGCTACGACTGCGAGATGCTCCCGCCTGCGACTGCGACTGCGACTCCGACTGTGACTCCGAAGACGTGAAGTGAAGTGCTACCTGCTGGGTTGCTGCTGTTGCTCCTGACCTCGCTTGCCTGAACTCTGACTCCGAGTCTCCGACCTGCTGCAGTGCTGCTGCGGCCTGCGACTGCTGGCTGTGATCTGTGAATCTTGCTGATTTGCTGGCTGGCGGGTCAGGCTGCTTGTGAATTGGTAATTGGTAATTTTCCTAAGTGTTTTGTGAACAGGGTAATTGGTAATTGGTAATTGGTAATTGGTAATTTTCCTAAGTGTTTTCTCTTTTGAAGATGGGAATTGCAGAAACAATAACTTCATATTTCAGTGACTCTTGCCAGTACCCTAATAAAGCCCATCTCTACTTGCGTAGTAAATATGAGATTGCAACTTTACAAACTTTTTGCAAGTTCAAATGCATGGTCGGCAACTCGGCATAATCTGAATGAGATCCAGTGTAGCTAATATAAACATGACAATTAGTGAAACAATAGTGTTATGTATTTTTCGATATGGTTCAATTTTCAGTTTAAGGTTATATCGTCGAAACAATGTAGTTTTGATTTTATTTTTTCTAAACTATGTTATTTTCACATGGCTATCAGAACCTGCGTACATATCAGTATGTATAGTATAGTTACTTTTCTGTAATCCACTCAATTTCAATCTGCTAGATTTTTCCTCCGCAATTAGGAAGTACACTATACATTAATTAAGAGCTGGAACAATGGCATGCAAAAACTATGTGGGGCATTATTTAGTGCGCCAATTTTATCGCCCAGCTCTGCGTCAACACTGAAACTGAATCACGTCTGCTTCTGACATTAGCTTTAGAAATGTTGAGTGACATTCCAAGGGAGAATGAGTCATTTAGTATGAGTGGCCTGCACTGCACAAGACTTCCTTGCGCCGCCACCAGAATCATAAGACAAAAACGGTTGGGTTAATTTTGTAAATTAATCAATTATATGGGGTGACACATGTAAAAAAATGAATGTGTGTGCTATCATTTAAATAAGCCTAACTTAAGTGGTCTAGTTGTGATTTATATTGGCTTATGAGTGTAATGTCATGAGGGTTATTGTGTAGATACCATTTGGTAATTATCTTTCTATGAGAGGCGGAAAGGTAATTATGACAATAGTGGTTGCCCTAGCACACCACTATTTATATGTGTTATGGTCCCCGGTCCACCACATCGAAAAGACGACAGCTTTTCTTGCCCTCTCGGTGGAAAAGCTGAGATGACTCTGGTGGCAGGACTGGAAGACCTAATCTGATGTACTCAGGTACATGTCTACTTCAGAGGTTACGCTTCCGCATATTCAAGATTATAACGGTACGTTCTCTTTAATCTAAATTGAGTTTACGATCCTGGATGAATTACTGTTGTCATCAGTAATTTATTTCTAACAAAAACAAGCAAGAGTTTGCATTCTGAATGAACAAGGTTGACCTTACTTTGTACTGGTTTCTGCTGTGTGATAAACAACCCAACTACATTGTGTCTATTAGTACATAAAAGAAACGCACTTAATGTCGACGCTAGACAGTGCCTTGTACTGATCTCAGTCATCAAGCTTTTAATAAAGCCTGGTTCAATTGTGAATTTGTATAGGATAAAAAATTGTACGGATTCAATTAAAAGAAACCTTGGCACTGGAGGGGTTGTTAAAGATGTTGCCCATGGCTTGACTTTTGCTGATGTTTTGGAGTTGACATTACAATACAATGCAGCAGAGGTTCACTTTTACCGGCGTGGTGTTTGGACAGTCAGCTTCACACGACAGTCTTTGACAATGTTGCATGATCAGGTTTGTTAATTTGTTTTGTTTACACATGGTGTGCTCTATAAGGCGTAAGAGGCTAGCTAGCTAGCCTTTGCCGCATCCTCACTTTTCCAAAAGCTTTAAACAAGTGGATCTTTTAGTGGTTGGGACTTCATTGGATCTTTTCGTACTTCAAACAACGCCTCTGGACCTCACACCCGTGACCGAAGATAAGGAGTGGGCGCCTTCGCGCAACAAAAGTGGGCGGACTCGGCCAAACCGCTAGCCTTTGCCGCATCCTCACTTTTCCAGAAGCTTCAAACAAGTGGATCTTTTAGTGGTTGGGACTTCGTTAGATCTTTTAGTACTTCAAACAACGCTTCTGGACCCCACACCCGTGGCCGAAGACAAGGAGTAGGCGCCTTCGCGCAACAAAAGTGGGCGAACTCGGCCAAACCAAGACCCATCCGAAGGCATCCGACGCCCAACGCACGGGAGTCCAAGGCGCTACCTCGAGGATCTTGGCCAAAGGCAAGCCCAACGCCTTGCAAGATCTACTTGGGGCGTTGATCCTATACAGCACCAAGGCCCTCTTGGGTAAGAAGGCGCCCAAAGCCAAGGAAGCCGAGGCCCACCTAGGCGTGTCCAGGATCCAAGACGAGAGAGCCCAAGTTGGATGCACATCCAATTCGAATTCAAAGGACACGGATCTTTGCATTTAATGCGCGGGGGTTATAATCTTTTTTAGCTGTTACAAATCCACACCCTTGATGAGGGCTTTATGAGGCATCAGTTACATATCCTTTTGAATTCAAATCAAGGCTAGTGGCCTATAAAAGTAGGAGGACGTATCAACTATGGAACATTAAGAAAATAGCGAAAGACTTGGTCCTTTAGTAGTTGTAGTCGAGGTTTTACCTTTGGGGGGTGACTATTCCTTGCTACAAGGGAATTTTCACACATTATCCTTCAATTGTAGCCACCCACACCATTGTTTTCCCACTATTTTCCCCTTTTCCATCAATCAAAAAACCGACTTTGCCGTAATTTTCCATTCCGCTGCTCAAAACTCACTTTGGGCAAAACTCGATAGGTCATTTCCTATCATTTTGGTATCAGAACAGTTCGGTTCTACGGAGATCATGGCCACTATCACCCGCCAGGCTACACTTTTTTTTCTAGACTCAAGAGCCACGACTCTTTAACCCGAGACAAAGGCACTACGCAAGGATCTCTTAACGTTGTGCGAGAGAGTTAAAAAGAAACAACACGACTACCATGGCTGCACTCGGAGATGTGACCAAGGCCATCTAGGCGTTGAAGCTGAGGTGTCCTCATTGAGGGTAGAGTGCAACCAACCTGCCGTGCCCAAGGTCCTTGACCGAGGGAAAGGCATCACAAACGAAGGATCCAGATCCGAGCACTTCGAGACAAAATCCACTCTCAAACTGCCGCACATGGATCAACAATCTGACGAGGGCGCGATGCTGGATACATATCCCCACGGATATGGCGAGATGACTTTGGGTCGTCCGAGAAGGCCCCCTTACGTGGATCCTTATTTGGGCGAACCCTTAGAGGTGACTGTGACTTACGGGTGAACGCACCAGCCGAGAGCCATGGGCGAGGAGTACCAGGACCAGGTCCGAACGAGCCCCCCAAGAGCATACGACGCAAGCCATAGAAGCTCGACCTTCCAGCCTTTCAATGCAAAAATGTGCGAGGATGGCTTCATTGCGCCGAAAGGTATTTCTTAGTAAATGCCTTAAACAATTATGAGAAACTTGGGGCTGCAATATTATGCTTGGAAGGCAAGGCTTTGCTTTTGTATGAGTAGCGAGAGGACCGCCAGCCGTTCCTTAGTTGGGGGAGCTCAAGGCGGGACTGCTTGGGCGATTCCAAGGCCAGCAGGGGCGAGACCACAAAGAATTCTTCACCTTGGCACAGGAGACGAGTGTGAAGGCGTACCAAGACAAGTTCGAGGCGTTGTCCGCGGGCTTAGGAGGAATGACTATGGAGGCATTCATGGGGAACTGGTCAAAGAGCCTCAAACTGTCCATCCGAGAAGGTGTCCAAGTGCTAAGGCCAAGGAACTTGGAAGAGACCATGCATTTGGTGCAGTTGATCGAGGGATAAAAAGCCACGGATAACAAGCAAGGGTGCAAGTCAGCCAAGCCGAGCGCCCAGCAACGGCGAGGGCCGGGAGAGACTCAAGGAACCCACGGGAGAGGTCGCAGGGTTCAAGCGCATGACCGAGGGTGACATCACCGCAAAGAAAGCCAAAGGGTTATGCTCCAAGTGCGAGGAGAAGTGGCAGTCGGGACATAGATGTAAGGCGCCAATGCTCCAAGGAATCCTAGTCGATGAGCAAGATGTGGAGGGCCTCGAGCCAAGCTACTAGGGTGAGGTAATATTTAACCATTTGGTAGCAATTTTGGAGGAAGGGGTTGAGCCAAGGGAAGGACTTGGAGGAACCGAAGTACAACGTACAAATACGCCTACCATGGCAGATGGGAGACTACTAGTGAAGGCACCACAAAGGCAAGCAAACTCGGTCACCATGGACCTAGGCGAGAAGGCTCCTGATGAGTATACCCCAGCAAGGAGCCCCGACCCTCGAAGAACCTCACGGCACATGACGAGCCGAGGTACAAAGCCATTAGTACAAGTTTTGCTTACCTAAAACCGTTTGTGCTACCTTGCCCATCAGGCGAAACACCCAAGCATCTGCATGAGATCCTTGTGAGACGGTACTCGGAAGGAAGCACCACCCACTTCCTAATACTATGAGGAAAGATTGGAGGTCGCGATGTCTTGGCACTAGTGGACAGCGGTGCCTCCCATAACTTCATCTCACAAAAATTGAAATATGTGTCATGTATTAATGCCAATTACTGATAGACAACTCCTACATATGACAGACTTGCAAGAAAGACATATCAAGCATAATGCAGTAATACCTTGATAAGTTTTTCCGATAACTCTTTCTTTGAAGACATGGACATTTCTGTCAAACTTTAAACATAAACTCCAGATATAACATCTTCTCGTATCTGAAATCTAAAAGCAGAAATTAACAACCGAGAAATGAAGAAGCCAATCCAAAAATAATAGATAGGTATCTTTGTCTACCTAAAGATTTCTTTGTCTAGGGTCAAACAAATTAGTAATTCGTTCATTGTAAATCTGCACAAAGGAACTGTAGCTGGTTAAGCTCCCTACTACGAAATTCATTTCATTCAAATAACCTCACAGTTTTAAATAAAAAAACTTCAAGAAAAGAACATCTGCATTGATACGTCAGCTGTTTATTGGCATGCTTAATTCATTCCTAAGAGAAAGGAACTGAAATGGTTAACTACCAAAGTATGGAGGTACACTTTGATTAATAGAATGCTCACTTCATTTATCCTTGCAAATAGTTGCTAAAAACAACGGGCGTCAAGCCCTGCTGAGTGCTTAATAGATCAACTTCTGACAAGGCATAGGCTGGCCCTCACATAGTGTTTGTCTTTCCATTTCCATCATGTCAATCAGGATCAACCATATAAACAAAAAGAAAAGATGCCTAATGATAAAATCGTGCAGGTTCAGGGAAGAGACATTTCCACACTTAGATATATGTCACTTCAGAGCAGGATTGGAGTCACATACGGTGAATGGCACTAACTAACAAGACGAGAGTGTTTTTTCTTTTTTTACATGTAATTCAAGATATATGTTGCAGCTGTCATACCCATTAAACCACAAAGATGGTGATTTAGCAAGTTCAGGCAAGTTGCCATCTTCAACGTTGTAATAAGGGGTGAATTCATCACTCCAATTTTCTTCTCAGTACATTGTCCTTTCTACAGTCTGCATGTTTGGTTGTTGGAACTTAGAATCAATGCTTCAACAGGTAGACGACACTCCACAATACACTGGTTTAAAATGATTATATCAGCGGCATACTTCCTTTTTACCTTGTTCATTTTATTTTGAGTGTTCTCAGTTTCCTACTCTGCATCCATTGCTCGTTTCTGCATTTTTTAATATAGAGAACGCATCAGCAATCACCATATGAGTATTGAATAATTACTTACATATAAAGAAACAAAGTATCTAAATTCACTTCTTTTAGCTTGTACTTTTTGTGTAGTGTGTGCATTGCACAGTGGTCTGCGCATCTCATAAATAATGAAATTAACATCATAAGTTCCTAGATTTCATATGCAAAAAACAATGATTAAGATGTGAAAGTTACGTGTCAAGGAAACGATCCGCCAAGGAACCGCGTTTGAAATGCTCATTTTTCATGGCGACATCTGTGAAAATGACCTGGTCGGGATTCACACCTTGAGAAGCACATCTGTTATCATAGAACATTAAACAATATAAAGCCAGGGTTGAGAAATGACTAGGGGAAAAGAAACCAAGAAACTGATGGCCATTTCCCAAAAGTGTTTTCTTGAATATGCAAGTATCACTATCAACGGCACATAAAACATATGGGCCCAAAGCATAAAAACATTTTTGGGAAATTAACTTTTTTTTCAAAACAATACATACATGGACGCAATCTCATCTCACTTGCAGCTGGGAATCTGAGTAGCCACAGTGCACTACTGGGAACTAGTTTCATATATTACACCTGAAATTAGAAAGTCAATAAAATGATCATGATGAACAGTCATACATGCAGTGGTAGATGCGAGGAAAGAAAAATATCATTTCTCACCAAGTATAGAAAATTTCAGGATCCATCTTTTACAGCTGATCGAAGCAAGCATATATAATCTTATCATGTGGCAGACCATAATCTGATCGCTTAGTTGACATTTTTGGTCTAGAACTTCACGATTGTTCTACATTACATAAAGCTGATCATACATAACACTTGATATTAATTCAGCATATGAGACGGACCTGACTTTGAGATCCTCACCTACTTGTAATCGTTGGCAAAATAACAATGCGGAAGATGAACAAGGTTCTTTGAGTATATGGACTCAAACTTTAGAGGTGAAACAAACTGCACACAGAACAACAAATGAAACAACAATACTAGATGACCATGTCAAATCACATCTGATCTAATATGTCACTAACCTCATCGGTTACCAGATAATGTAATTATCCAGTCTGCATGTTCATTGGTTGTACTCAAAGCAAAACAGAAAACCTACATGCATTTAATGGTAAATGATTAACAAGCAATCACCAATATATGCATATATGAGTTTGAGTTCGATTCCCATGAGAAGACCATTTCTCGTGAGAAATGAGAATAGATCCTGACCGCATATTTAGTCATATCTATGGCCAATATTAGCCCAATTATTCGTCCGAAATCCTCATTCAAACGATTAAATCTAGTTCCAAAGGATAATATCAGAATCCTAATTGAATTAAGAAACCATAATCCCGCTAATTTCGTCTAAACTAACCTAATCAGTCGTTGTAACACTACGCATTTGAAATTGAATATCGGCTCCTCTCGGTGAAAATCTGCGACAGTCAACGACATCGGCGACTCTTGACTGACAAAATGAAGAATGATGACACTAGGGCCAAAGAGTTCGACCACGTCTACGGTATGGGGTTACACACATCAGTCGTATCTGGGTTGCAAGCTTTACGATTCATAAATCTTCGATTTATAGGGTTACAAGCAAATCGACTCAACATAGCTTATATTCATATTTTATACACATCATTCGTATCTAGGGTTACACACATCGTTCATATATGTATGTATCATATTGTTGTTCGAATTTTACACACATAATTCCTAGCTAGGATTACACAGGGGTGCCTTATTTGATTCAATTTCTATTTTATTATTATTCGTAGTATGACACATATCATTTGTAACGGGTGTTCAACATGGGTGCCTTATTTGATTCAATTTCTATTTTATTATTATTCGTAGTATGACACATATCATTCGTAACGGTGTTCAACATGGGTGCCTTATGATTCAATTTCTAATTTAGTATTATTTGTAGTGTAGCACACATCATTCGTAGTCTGAGTTTCTAATCCGGATTTATATTTATCTTCATAAGAACGTAAAAGAAAAAAAGACCACATCAGAAAAAACACCAAACAAAGACATAGCAGAGGAACCGCAATCTGCTAAAAGGTCGAAAAAGATTTCATACCACACAAGCACACAAACCCCTAAAAGGTATTGTATCTGTTCTCTTGTAATTTAGTTTGTCGATGTAATAATAGACCGCCAAATATTGTGGGTAATTTTGTATTCATTGCAGTTAAGGGGTACGCTTCGTCTTCAAGTGGGAAGGGACAAGAAAACACTACGAATAAATCTCAAGGGAGAAAGAAATAAGGTATATATTGTGGGTAATTTTGTAACAATCAAAATTTTTAAAAATCAAATGTTTTTTATTCTATATTGTAGCTGGAAAAAACATGTCACGCAAAATATGGATGACCCTGAATTCAATAGCGATGATGATTTCATGCCTGTCAATACTAATGTACAAGGTAATAATTGTTACTAATTTTAAGTTCATAATTCGTATACCTTTTGTGAAACTTCGTAGTTATAATTTGTATCATTCATTTTGCGTAGAGAAATGGAGAGAAATATCATAATCTAGCGAAGATGAAGATGGCGATAACTTATAATTGGTGCTGTCCCACGATAAACCACAACTTAAAAATCAACACAAGCCACATACACGATACAAAGGATTAAAAACCAGGACCACACCAAACACACTGACCGAAGCAGTAATGTCCCTCACTAATCAACAAAAGATAGCAGTGACTTCTATTGGTTTCGAAGGCATCTTACATTTGAGGATTACCAAAGTTCATACCCAATTTGGTAAAGATTTGCATGTTGAAGACTCCACGAGGAGATGCTGCAATATTACCAAAGGATGTCAATTACATGCTTGGACTGCCCATGGGCGGATGCCCGATTAAAGTTCCTCTTAGGACAATCCCACACGAACTCCTTGTTCAGACATTCAGACTCCAATATGGTGGTCCACTAGACAATTCAGTCAGTTGCAAGAGGATATCTAAGACAATACAATCATCTAATGAAGCCAACGACTACTATAAGCTGAATTTTCTAGTGTTGTTCTACTCGACAATAGTGGATAGCACAAAGAGTGGCAAATCCAACCAAAGAATTGTCAATGCCATAGAAGGGTTAGATGATACCTGTACTCTTAACTGGTGTGAGTTTGTGATCGATCGATTGCGGCATACTAAGGATGAATGGGAAAAAGAAAAATTCCAACCATAAACAGGGCCAATCCCATTTCTGATGGTATTTTGCTGTTTAAAATTCTTAACGTCATGCAGATAATTCATATCAAAGTATGCACTAACTTGAATGTTTATTTCTTGTAGGCACTGTACCTTGATAGATTTCAAGACAGATTTGTTCAGGTTGAGAGAACTATTCTTGCAATAATATCAATAAATGATGAGGTCATTGAGAAGAGAATAAAATCAGAGAAAAACTAAGGTGGATTTGGATTGCATGTGACATTGCTGAATCGAAATGTCCCTCCTGGTCTTGCTAGGATGTTAGACGCCATGTCCAGTGAGCACAAAGAAAAACAAGAAGAGAGTGGCATCAAAAAAACTTGTTTTGTAAGTAAAGTGACTCTGATTCAATGTATGTTGAGATCACCTTCACAAATACGTAGTAATTTCATTTGTAATATAGATGATGTTCTCCTATTTCTAATATGCTGTAGAATATTTTCTAAATATTGACATACAATTTTTAATACGTAGCTTTCCACGGACATTTGTAGTTAACCGTCTTTGGCAACTATCAATGGGAATATGTTTATAATACGTAGATATTTGCTATAACAGTTACTGCTTACATCCCAGAAATTAGTAGCAGCCCAAGAGAAGGCCATGAAATTGCTAGTTGCAGCAATTAAAAATTATGACGAGGCTTACCAAGCTGCATTGGGGTCCCCCAATTTCAAACACCAAATCAAGAAGAATCACAAAGAGGTTAAGAAAGAGTTGAACATTTACAATGGTAAATGTCGAGAACCTGTCAGGACTACCAACGAGAAGACTGTCTCACCCGAAAAGCCTTTGGAAGATCATTCTGATGTGGTAGAACAATCAAATCAGCAATGCAAAACACCAAATACTAATCATGGATATGATTATCAAACTGTGGTGGACAACACAACAGAGGAATTTAAAACCCCAGTGGTCAGATTTGAACCATCTGCAACTAATGTACAAAGATCTTTTGGGGTGGCCGCATCTAACCCAAAGGTGCAAGATAGTGGTCCAAACAACTTTGAACTACCAGACTGTCCTTTGCTGGATAAAAATGGTGATGTTCCCATGATTGGCATGTCTTTGACAAAACATCTTTAGACAGTTCAAGCTAGAGTTCAATCAGATATTGGAACAGAAGTACAGCGTACAGAAGACGCATGATCAAGATACGGTTTATATACGGTTTATTCTGAAGATACTAAAGATTGAGGATCTTTCCAGTTGGAATCGATGAGCAACGACACAAAACCTTCGAGAGGTCACTCTAATATTTCCTTACCAGAATTGGAAATCACCTGTCTAACTTAACAAAGAAGATATCTTATGAAGAAGATGTTGACAACGAGATTAAGTGATTGAAGTACCGAAGATGTCAACAAAGTTATTTGATTGGAGCCAATCGACAGATCATTATCAAAGATTTGTACGATCAAATATACGCAGATTGGCTGAGAGAATATCGGATGTCTTGGGGTGGAAGTCATCTTCGAAGATTGAATATAGATTGAATATTCAGTAAATATTTCGCAAGATCTCTGAATTATTTGACTACATATTCTGATCGGATTAGGGTTTCGTCCAAGCATATAAATACAATGCTAGGGCGTCCTTATGTGCGCGCTTCCCAAGAGAAAAGATGAGCACGAGAGTTCGTGAGATTGGGGGAGAAGCGACTATTCCACATCGGAATATCAGCCCCAAAGCAACAGTCTGTTCAGTGTGGTGTTCAGGCTGTGCTGGAGGATCAACAAAGTGCACTCACACACAGCTATCAAGCTACGTCTTTGAGAGAAGGCGACTGAACTTTCGAGAGGTTCAAGACTAGGCCGAGAGAGAAGTCTCGTCCTACCCACAGGGGATCGAGGGGAGTAGCGACGAACCGAGATTGCAAATCCGAGAGACGGAGAGTTAGAGGCTAGGCGATTACAAACATGGGGTTGTGTAAGAGTAAGACCACTTGTAGCTCTAAATCTCGTAATACGATTTGTGTCCCATTATAGGGTGTGGGAAACCCCCCAGAGTAGGCGAGGCCGAACTGGGTAACATACCGTGCGTGCTCCCATTTTTTTATTTTACTTTGATTCCCGGTACTGCTTGATAAACTGTTTAATCATCTGTTGGAACACTCTCTGGTAGAGTTTGGTTCTGGTTTACTGTGTGTGTCTCAGTCATCTTTACTAACTGCTGGATTATTGTGAGAGGTGAGCAAGGGCTGTCTCAACCGTACCTTGAACTGTTAGCTGAATTGTCGTGCAAAGAGTTCAAGGTCTGGTGCAACAGAACCCTGGACACAAGCTTGAATAGGAAATATTATTTCAAATGGTATCAGAGCAAACACTCGACACACTGAGTGGGATCCTGGCACTGTTCAAGATTACTGCACAGCAAGGACAGGTACCATCAAGCGCGGTTCATGACTGGAGGATAGACACCAAAGCTTACAGAAGTAAAGATGTTTGCATGGTTGCGTTCAGCTCTTCAAGTCACATGGAGAAAGATCGCTGGTACTTCGACAGCGGATGCTCTGCCCATATGATAGGAGACCCCAGATTTCATACGCAGATTCGACCTGTGATTAAGAAGCAATTCGTCACCTTCGAAGACGGAGGAAAGGGACAGGTAATCGGCTGTGGGACATTGAAGGTTCCGAATCTACCTGTCCTCAAAGACACTCTTCTAGTTGAAGGACTGAAAGTGAACCTGATCAGCATAAGTCAACTTTGCAACGGAGGATATCACGTCAAGTTCACTCACAACTCATGCCAAGTTCTCGACAAGGATGGAGGAATATTGATGAAAGGAAGCAGAGCAGCCAATAATTGTTATCTCATCGGATCTGATGGAACAGGCTCTGGAACAGGTACTGGAACAGCCTGCTTGTCTAGTCAAGCAGATGAGATGTCCCTTTGGCACAGATGGTTGGGACATCTGAATCTCAAGACATTGAGAAACTCTGCTCATCTGAACTCATCAGAGGAATGCCAAATGTCAAAGGAAGTCAGGATGTGATGTGTGGAGAATGTCAGATCGGGAAACAGACGAAAGCATCACACCCCAAGGTCTCTCAAATCAGCACCAACCGACCTCTGGAACTGATCCATATGGACTTGATGGGACCAATGCAAACTGAGAGCTATGGAGGAAAGAAGTATGTTCTGGTCTGTGTTGACGACTTCACCAGATTCACCTGGACAAGGTTCCTTCGTGACAAGACCGAAGCTGGTCAACAATTCATAGAGCTTGCTACTCTTATCCAACGAGAAAGGGAAGACAAAGGAGAAAAACTGGTGTCCATCAGGAGTGATAATGGCACTGAATTCAAGAATGTTACTATGAGTACCTACTGTACGAAACACGGAATTGCTCATCAGTTCGCATCTACAATCACCCCTCAGCAGAATGGAGTGGTGGAATGGAAGAATCGTACCATTCAAGAGATGGCCCGGGTGATGATCCATGCCAAAAAGATTCCTCTGAAGTTCTGGTCTGAAGCTATGAATACAGCATGTCACATCATAAATCGAGTTACTATACACACTGGAACGGAGAAGACATGTTATGAACTCTGGAAAGGAAAGAAGCCCACTGTCAAATATTTCCACATTTTTGGAAGTGAGTGCTACATTCTGAACGACCGGGAGTACCGACAGAAGCTGGATCCAAGGAGTGATGAAGGGTTCTTTCTTGGTTATTCCTCAAACAGTCGAGCATACCGGGTGTTCAACAAGCGCACAAGATCAGTCATGGAATCTATAAATGTCAAAGTAAAGGATGAAGTGATCGTACAGGCGGTCCCGGACGACGCTAACGACAGTACTAGCACAACACCTGCGACAAAACCATCATCCCAGCAGACTGAGCATGACTTGTCTGAAGGCACCTCTGATAACTCCCCTGTAGATCATGCCTCTGACGACGCTGTTACTGTCAACCCCCAAGAAAATGTCACTACGCTATAACCCTCCCGGCGAATTGCCAGGGATCACCCAATCTCTGAAGTTATTGGATCACCCAGTGATGGAGTTCAAACTCGCAGAATTCTGAGCAACTCCAGAGAATCGGCTGCCTGCTCGTGTTTCCTCTCTTCAATCGAGCCGAAAAACATAAAGGAAGCGTTACTTGATGAGTATTGGGTCCTCGCTATGCAGAAGGAACTGGAAGAATTTGCTCGAAATGATGTATGGGATTTGGTTCCAAGACCTGATGGGGTCAACGTCATTGGTACAAAATGGATCTTCAAAAACAAGTCCGATGCATCGGGGAACATCACAAGAAACAAAGCTCGTCTCGTGGTACAAGGATACACTAAAATAGAAGGGATAGACTTTGAGGAAACCTTTGCTCCGGTCGCACGCCTTAAAGCCATCCGCATACTGCTTTCCCTGGCATGTCACTTAAAGTTTCGACTGTTCCAGATGGATGTCAAAAGTGCCTTCCTAAACGGATTTCTGAATGAGGAGGTCTTCGTCGCTCAATCGAAAGGGTTTGAGGATCCGCATCACCCAGCATCTGTGTACCACCTGAAGAAAGCCTTGTACGGTCTCAAACAAGCACCCAGAGCTTGGTATGAGCGTCTCACTGTGTTCCTCGTCGACCATGTATATGTGCGAGGGGGAGTGGACAAGACTCTATTCGTTAAACACACGAGGTCAGGCTTTATTATCGCACAAATCTATGTTGACGATATTGTGTTTGGCTCCAATACCTAGAAACTGGTGGATCAGTTTGTTGAACAGATGCAGAAGGAGTTCAAGATGAGCATGGTTGGGGAAATGAACTACTTTTTAGGACTCCAGGTGACTCAGAAGGAAGACGACATCTTCATATCACAAAGCAAGTATGCCAAGAATCTGATAAAGAAATTTGATCTTGAGAAAGCTAGTCACAAACGAACTCCGGCCGCTACTCACATAAAGATAACCAAAGACGAGGCTGGAACAAAGGTCGATCAGACGCTGTACAGGAGTATGATTGGAAGCCTCCTGTACTTGACAGCCAGTAGACCAGATATAGCATATGCCGTTGGCGTTTGTGCAAGATACCAGGCGGATCCCAAGGAAAGTCATCTCCTACAAGTTAAGAGAATCACAAAGTATGTATGCGGGACTGTTGATTTTGGAATCTGGTATACCAAGGACACCAACCCACATCTGGTTGGCTACTGCGACGCAGACTGGGCAGGAAACGCTGAAGATCAAAAGAGCACATCTGGAGGATGCTTCTTCTTAGGAAATAACTTGGTCTCGTGGTTCAGCAAAAAGAAAAATAGCATCTCACTGTCTATGGCTGAAGCAGAATACATAGCAGCAGGAAGCAGCTGCACTTAACTACTATGGATGAAGCAGATGATATCTGAATATGGAGTTAAACAAGAAGAAATGACTCTGTACTGTGACAATATGAGCGCAATCAGTATCTCTAAGAACCCAGTGCAACACTCCAGGACGAAGCACATAGACATCAGACATCACTTCATCCGAGAGCTGGTTGAACAGAAGGTGGTTACTCTTACGCATGTTACAACAGACAAGCAATTGGCGGACATATTCACCAAACCACTTGATGCCGCTCAGTTTGAAACACTCAGATCCTCCTTGGGTCTTTGTGTCATCAAGAACTAAGTGTTCCAGACAGTGGTCAGTCACAGGCAGAACACCAGCTTAAATAGTTGGGCTGACCACCTATCAACAGGAAGCTGGAACAGAAGGTACGTACCTAGAGAGTTACATTCTTATACCCTCAGAAATCAGTCCTATGCCATTATAAAATGACCAGGAAAAGGAGGGAGTGTCAGATCTGAAACGAACCTACCCTAAATGAGGAGAGTATGCAGACTACGATGGAAAATCAGACGATTTCTCTACCCTAAATGAGGCAATCTCCTCTGGCTTGCTCTCATACAGCTAAGGAAGTACGAACGATTGGTTAAGCTTGAGTGAGATAAAGGTGACAAAGCCGTTAATAAAAGCCGAAGGAATTGAAACCTGCTGCAGATTCTGTGACCGGTACTGCAGAAGAAGGTTAAGTCCGCAGGGCTAGGAGTGTGATCCTGATTAGCAGGAGAATGAGAATGCAAGTGGAGAACTGCTAGCGACGCAATTGGGTAATAGGATGGAAGAGTCCCATACATCCGGCAAGAATGAAGAACTGGATGTACCGCCCAAGGATATTGATGATGTTGTCGATGAGTTACTAAACGAGAAGGTTCCAAGTCTTGTCGAGACAAAAGGTGACCAATTGTCAGAAGCCCAGGTCGTAGATATGGAGGCAAGTGTGGCAAATGTTGCAGTCTCAACTATGGAGTAAGGTGGTGAGACAGTTTTTTCCTCAAGAGTCGTCTAGCTCTTGTCCAGAGAAAAATAAGGGACCGGAAGGGTGCATGATGGCTTTACGGAGGATGCCCATATGATGGTGGATCCCCCAGTTATTCCTGACTTGGTGTCAAAGAAAGACAGATAATGAGAATGCTTCAATGTGGTTAAGGATCAAGTTTCCCCAAAAGTCAGACACCGACAGGGCTGCTGAGAAGACATCTGTTGAAGCAGTATTCCGGTGACTGGAGGCCAGACAATAGAGTTTTTAAGGGGAATCGGAACTCAGTGTCACTGGCTGAACTAAAAAGAGTACTGATAAGGAGAAACCAAAGAAGAAAGTGACCATCCAATCATACTCGACTGAAGTATCCACCCAGAGGAATAGCACGAGTACAGATGCAGGGGGAGCAAGTACATCCAAGAAAAGGAAGAGGAGTGCTCCAGGATCTGCTCCACCCAGTGTATCAACTGAAGCATCTGAGCATGAAATGTGGTTAGTCAGTACAGATGCAGCAACTAAGTGGAAGGGAGTGTAGAACAAGGTCATCTCTAAAAGGCTACCTAATAAGACATCAGTCCCAAGGGAGTCATCCCTAACATCAGCTCTGACTATATTCTACTGAAGGAAGTAGAGATCATTCAGGGGTTCGAATAGCCGCTAAGACATCTTGGCCCGACAGTCTCACGGAATGGGTCCCTATCCCAGGCCATGTTCGAGGGGGAGTTGACCAGATTCCAGATACCGAAGAGTTGTAAGTGCTCTTTTTGTCTACCTGCGCTGATTGATTGGCAGGTTGAACTCGATTGGACCCCTTGCCAGTTTGTGGTAAAAAGGGGGAGTAGTTCCGTCGTCTAAAGATAGATTCGGTTTTGCCAAAATGCCAAGGGGGACATTGATGTTCCCATAATTGGCATGTCTTTGACAAAACATCTTTAGACAGTTCAAGCTAGAGTTCAATCAGATATTGGAACAGAAGTACAGCGTACAGAAGACGCATGATCAAGATACGGTTTATATACGGTTTATTCTGAAGA
Source organism: Rhodiola kirilowii (assembly GCA_033675215.1). Lineage (NCBI taxonomy): Eukaryota > Viridiplantae > Streptophyta > Magnoliopsida > Saxifragales > Crassulaceae > Rhodiola > Rhodiola kirilowii. The sequence goes on from CM066198.1 coordinate 19,376,675, forward strand.
TACTAAAGATTGAGGATCTTTCCAGTTGGAGTCGGTCAGCAACGACACAGAACCTTCGAGAGGTCACTCTAATATTTCCTTACCAGAATTGGAAATCACCTATCTAACTTGACAAAGAAGATATCTTATGAAGAAGATGTTGACGATGAGATTAAGTGATTAAAGTACCGAAGATGTCAACGATGTTATTTGATTGGAGCCAATCGACAGATCATCATCAAAGATTTGTACGATCAAATATACGCAGATTGGCTGAGAGAATATCGGATGGCTTGGGGTGGAAGTCATCTTCGAAGATTGAATATAGATTGAATATTCAGCAAATATTTCTCAAGATCTCTGAATTATTTGACGACATATTCTGATCGGATTAGGGTTTCGTTCAAGCATATAAATACAATGCTAGGGCGTCCTTATGTGCGCGCTTCCCAAGAGAAAAGATAAGCACGAGAGTTCGTGAGATTGGGGGAGAAGCGACGGCTGGCTATTCCACATCGGAATATCAGCCCCAAAGCAACAAACTGTTCAGTGTGGTGTTCAGGATGTGCTGGAGGATCAACAAAGTGCACTCACACACAGCTATCAAGCTACGTCTTTGATAGAAGGCGACTGAACTCCTGAGAGGTTCAAGAATAGGCCGAGAGAGAAGTCTCGTCCTACCCACAGGGGATCGAGGGGAGTAGCGACGAACCGAGATTGCAAATCCGAGAGACGGAGAGTTAGAGGCTAGGCGATTACAAACACGGGGTTGTGTAAGAGTAAGACCACTTGTAGCTCTAAATCTCGTAATATGATTTGTGTCCCATTATAGGGTGTGGGAAACCCCCCAGAGTAGGCGAGGCCGTACTGGGTAACATACCGTGCGTGCTCCCATTTTTTTTCTTTTACTTTGATTCTTGGTACTGCTTGATAAACTGTTTAATCATCTGTTGTAACACTCTCTGGTAGAGTTTGGTTCTGGTTAACTGTGTGTGTCTCAGTCATCTTCACTAACTGCTGGATTATTGTGAGAGGTGACCAAGGGCTGTCTCAACCGTACCTTGAACTGTTAGCTGAACTGTCGTGCAAAGAGTTCAAGGTCTGGTGCAACAGAACCCTGGACACAAGCTTGAACAGGAGATATAATTTCAAATGGGGTAACAGACCTCCCGACACAAGTTCTCGAAGAGGTTATAAAGGTGTGTGACGAAGTAAGCAAAAAGATGCTGGATGCAACACCTTTTACTTGTCCCAAACAAGTACAAAGACCACATAGAGAAAAGGTATCGGGACCCCAACTGAAGTCACCATTCGTTAATCGAATAGTCAAATTGACGGTACCTGCCAAAAAAATATACTGCGATTTGTGTCGTTGGGTGTACGTTGGTGATGCTATAGACAGGTATTACCGTACTATAAGTTATTGTAATTTCCTAGTGTTCTTTACCATGATTCGTAGTTGTGAGGTCATAATTGGTAACAATAATTGTTTTCTTTATCATAATTCGTAGTTGTGAGGTCATAATTCGTAATATTATTGGTTTTTTTTATCGTAATTCGTAGTTGTGAACTCATAATTCTTAATATATATGTTGGGATTTTTTTATCGTAATTCGTAGTTGTGTGGTCATCTAATTGATCTTCTATCATTACAGTGGTTTCCTATTTGAGCATGGACCTGACGTTGCCGATCACAAAGACTTTGCAACTATGGGCAGGGGTGAATGGCTTTATAGTGTCATAATTGAGTTGTGGGCACTAGTGTTGAATGATAAGGAAAAATATAGATCCAACCAACGCATCTTAAGATTTTTCGTCACTACACAAGCCACTGTGAGTATATATACTTGTTTGAAAACAATTTATCAAATCTGATGCAAAATTTAAACCCCAATATTATCTTGCAGATGCAATCCACAAGGGATGACATAGGAACACCAGAAAGTCGATATGCAATCTTCAAAATAGTACTTGAAAGGGAGCTTCGTAAATACCCACTATTAGATGTTCATTAGGTGACATTGGAAAGTCTGAGTTTCACTTTGATGGTACACTTTGTTATTTACACTTGGTTATTGAACTATTCTGAATTCGTGCTATTATGGTATTGTAGTTCGTGTTCACAATGTGCCACGACAACCATTTCTATATGGTTGCCTACGAAATGACCCATGCCAAGATAGAAGTCGTTGATAATTCAAAGAAGGTTCCAAGTTTTAAGCTGAAATATGGCACACACATCGACAATCTAGTACATGGTTAACTATTAAACTTGTTGCACAATGCGTAGTCTTCTAAGTATAATGCGTAGAATTTCCGCAAGCGGTTTACACTCCATCCCATTATTTACATCGGTAATGTTGTCTGGTTTGATTCGGACTTTCAGGATCAACAAGGAACATACCAGGATTGTGCTTCCTAGCTGCATCTGTATGCCATCTGGCCATCACCATATAATCTGGAATCTTGTCATGACGTAAAAAGAACATGACTTTGAAAAGGTGGCGACATATATAGCCACAAGATTCCAACAGCATGCAACTGCAATTTAAACTCCCTCCATTTTCTGTGTAAGTAACCTGAAAGATTGAAATGAATATCAATTTCATATAAAGTGTTACTACGAAATATAAAACTGATACAACAAATTATAAATCTGATAATATAAATAATAATATTGATCAGACGCATTATAAAAAAAATACCTGGAATAGTTTGTTATTCCTCAAAGCATCATTTATGATGTACATTCTACAAATTTCACTATCATTAATCGACTGAATCGCACATCCATATGCAGAATCCGACATGTCAGACTGAATTTTCTTGAAAACAAGAAATGAGAAGGTTTTCGATGCATGCTTCTCCAAAATTAGAGTAGAATTCAGAGTAGGTACAGAACATCTTGATTCTCGGTCTAGATGTACTCTATTCCGCCTTTGTAAATCCATAACACTATTGAAACCCATGAAAAATTCCATGAGAGACATGAATCTACCAATGTACCTTCCAAAGAAGGAATTCTCGCTCTTGGAACGCGATGTTGTCCTCAAAAGGGCCCCCATATTCACATCTCTAAAATAAATGGGTATCCATGATGACCTTTAGTCATACATATTAGCAAGCCATTTGTTGGCATGCAGGTCATATTTGTTAATACCCTCGCACCATGCTACTTCAAATTCTTGACGATCATTGTATTCACCCCATATAACAACTTTTATGCTCTTTAAAAAGCCAGTCTCTCTGCATGTAGATATGCCCACTTATTTGAAAAACAAAAGCAAAAGTCACAATAAGACCATCCTGATCCAATTTACAGTTACCACGAATTATGATAGTATATCTACGAATTATAAAGTATATCTACGAATTCTGAATATATTTCTACATCTATCGAAAATCGAAACTAATCAGTATGACATGAAAATGGTAAATACAAATTATACCTACGCAATACCTTCCCTTGAAATTTCTCTGTAATATGCCACATACAAAACCTATGTCGACTCATAGGGAATATAGTGGCAATGGCAGACTTTATAGACGCATCTTGATCGGTAACAATCACCTTGGGTTCGCGTTCCAACATGGTCTTGAATCATGTTAGCAGCCAAGTATATGAATCAACATCCTCCATTGAGATCAACCCAGCAGCAAGTGTCACGCTACGCAGCTGGTTGTATACACCGGTGAAAGGTACAAACACCAAATTGTACCTGCAAAAATATTAATAACATGTATGGTAAAGGATCTGGTGCAAAGTTAAATTTTTGGTGCAAAATACAAACTAATCATAGCCCTTGATCTTGTGATTTGAATGGATGAGATTAAATCTTGATTTTTTGGTGTTTTTTTGTGACGAATTATAAAATAAAACTGATGAACTATATCATCTTTTCATTTTTTGGCTCGTCTTTTTCATTTTTTGGCTCGAAAAGTGACGACCTATAAAATAATTTTGACGAACTATAAAATAAATTGTTGAATTATAAAATGATTTTGATGAATTTTGTATTGTGTACCAAAATTTGACTTTGTACCTGATCTTGACCCAAACATGTATTATTAACATTACTTATTATGGTGCTAATAAATACTCAAAATTTTCCTTACTTGTTCATTTGATACGTTGCATCAAACGAAACAACATCACCAAATATAATGATGTCCCTCTTTGATATCCCGTCAGACCAAAACAATCAGGAAAGGGCTCCTTCCCCATCTGAAAAGTACTTAAAGGAATACCCTTGGCATGTCTTTTTCTTATCTGATAAACGGTCAACAACCATTTGAGCATCGTTGAGGCCAATATACAACTTCAAATTCCTCATAAAATTCTTGTAATCAGTGACAGTGGCTCCTACATTCATAAACCCACCACATAACTCTTTCATAATATGATGAGCTTTTGAAGCACCTATGCGAACTTTACCACATCCATGATCAGCTGCTTGTCAACAAGGGACAATGCTCTATGCGAACTCAGAAACTGTTTACCTATGTTAGATTCCAAATAATGATTGTGGGATTCTTTAAAAGAATACACACGATATCTACCACCATCAGTTATGTTCACCAAATATCTAGCTTCACACCTGCTGCGAGTTTCCCTCCTAGACCTCGTAGTGTGATCAGACTTTGTAGTAACAACCACTTTACACTTTTCTCTGAAACCCTCCCTTTGAGACACCAACTAATTTCGAGTAACAATCCCATCTGACATGTTTGAGGTTGCCAAACGCAAAACAAATCAAGTGATACGTGCATATTCATTGTAAAACAATACAGCTTGATCGAGATCTAGAAATAACATACCAACAACCAGCTTTAACTCAACTGGACACTTGGGAATCCAACACTTGTTGCCATATACAGAAACGAAAGTACAGCTTTCATCATCAATGGAAGTAGTTTCTAAATTGTTACTTGCTGCAAAGAAGACACTAGATTAGGCAGTTACGAATAATAAATTGTGTGCTACGAATTATACTATTTTTCAAATCAATGGAGATCAGATAACAATGGCTATTGTATTCGATGATTCAAATGAACAAAGCAACTCGGAACTGCACTCTACAGATGTTCAATTACAAAAAAAAAATCAAAACTCTTGGAAATCGTTCATTATCAATCGCCAAGAACGAAAAATTTCCCGAAATTGATACCTGCATTATCGATCATAGTTCGAAATTGATCCACATACACAAACACACTAAAATCATTTCACGTAGGATGCAATCAAAAACTACCTTCGTGGCTGACCGGTACGAAATTCATCATGACTATTTGTCGAGGTTGCGACTGCGAAGAGGAATCAATCGATCGTGCCTAGGGTTAGAGAAGTGGTTGTGCACGAAAAGCCAAATATTCTGTGCACAAGAACTGATCGAATCAAAGCTGATCGAGTACGAGGAAAATTCAGATCCGATCTATAAATTCATACTTAAGATTACTAATTTACCCTTTAATCATTATTAAATCGGGATTGTGAGAATAAATTAGTGTTAATTAACAACCATCAGATTAATAATCTAATGGTTAATAACCTTTCTCATTTCTCATGAAAATTACCTCTTCTCATGTGATCTTTTCTCATATGAGTTTCAACAAAAAGTAATCTGCAGAGCTCAACATTGTTTCGTTGGTGCATTCCAATTTTCTTTTTCTTTTTCTTTTTTTAATGCCCATTGCGATGGACAAAGTTGACATGAAGAATGATGCTGCCTTATCCATGGCATTACTGCATAATGAGAAAAAGTTGATGATCAGTGTACTTGGTATTAGTGAATTGTATTCCACCAATAATTCAAAATTTCATAGAAAATGAGTAATAATACCTTGCATCGACTTTCAAAACAAATCTGAAAACACTGTGTGATATGAACTTTCGGAATTAATCCTAGTGGGACCAATTGTCCTGTTAGACAATCGCTGAACCAATTCACCATGTACAGAAATTGAAATATAAGTATCATGTTGTACTGCAAATTATTGATGGACAAAACTCCTACAAATGATAAACTTGCAACAAAGACATATCAAGCATAATTTAGTAGTACCTTGGTAAGTTTTTCTGTTAACTCTTTCATTGAAGACACCCACACTGCTGTCAAATGTTAAACATAAACTCCAGTTAACATCTTCTCGTATTTGAAATGTAAAAATAAAAATAACCGACCGAGTCATGAAGAAGCCAATCCTAAAAGAATAAATAGGTATATCTGCCTATCTAAAGATATCTTGTGTAGGTACAAAAAGATTAGTAATTTGTTGAATGTAAATCTGCACAAAGGAACTGTAGCTGGTTAAGCTCCCTACTACGAAATTCATTTCATTCAAATAACCTCAGAGTCTTAAAATAAAAACAAACCTCAAGAAAAGAACATCTGCATTCATACTTCAGTTGTTTGTCGGCATGCTTAATTTATTCCTAAGAGAAAGAAACTGAAATTGTTAATTACCAAAGTATGGAGGTACACTTTGACTACCAGAACGCTCACCTCGTTTATCCTTGCCAAAAGTTGCTCAAAAACAATGGGTGTCAAACCCTATTGAGTGCTTAATAGATCAACTTCTGACAAGGCATTGGCTGGCCCCCACATTGTGTATGTCTTTCCACTTCTTGTCTGTCATTGGAAGAGCATCATAATCATCTTGTGAGTTAAAATATCACAATCTATCTGGGATGCAGTGGACATTTTAGAAGTTCGAAGGCTTTACCTACTCTCAATTACTTATAGTGAAACACTTGAAGTTAGAGACTTCAAGATATTGGGCGATTCAAGTGTAACTACATCAAGATTGAAGGGAGACGATCAATTCTCCATCCCTTCTCAGGAAATACCAGCATGATTCCGAGTGAAGGATTCAGATGACAAGTTGTTTTGGTCATTTGGATTTGTACTTATAGGCATCTCGTCTGCCTCTTGAATTTCATCACAAGAATCCCCAAGACCTTCATGTATATTAACATCATTATCTTGAGAGGTTGGTTCAGTGGCTACTTGGGCCCTAGACAAATCATCACCTTTGGACTCCTGATCGACCTCCTTAACTTCATCATCACCATCATCATCAACACGTGGTAAATTCGTTGGGCGATTGAGGCTAAGTTTTATGAGAATCAAGCTTCTTGGAGAATCCCATCCACTAGAATATTCTCCATTTACATTGGCCAGGCATCTGTGGTTTCCTTGATTCGAACTAGTTCATCCTGTGCTAATTGTGGTTAAGCATGGGCTCGATTAATAGACTGATTCAGAGAAGAGTAGATGATTAAGAACCAAGTAGATACCTTGAGTTGTCGTATAACTTCCCGTAAGAACGTAACATCATCCTGCAATACATCATTAACAACTGCTTTATTCTTAATTGCCTTTGCACACTGGGCAAACCTCAGTGTGCTAAATGTTTCACTTCTGCGACTGCACCGTATTAAGAAGATTGTTGGATGTCTCAAATGGAATGTAGAATTAACAAGTACCCCTCAAATATATGGGGTGAAACTGATATAAATTTGTAGCATAGTCATAATCCATTTAGAGGACATAATAAATATGATACAAATAGCGGAAATCAATATCACCTCTAGGCCGGTGTGACAACACCAATTATTTCCAGTTTCACATTTTTACCAAAAGAATCTTGCAGTATGAAGGTCAACCTTGAATCCTTAAAAGGAATGTGCCTCTATATACCATTTTGAGAAACTTCTGCAAGAATGTTTATCAAGTTCCTCCAGTTCCAAAATGGCATGATTAACAATTGATGTAGCATATGCTTAACAGTAACTTTATTAACATGCATTTTTAAGGAGTAATGGATTTGTCGTAAAAATAAAATCATACCCAAGGGTGTGAAAAGAAACGGTTGATGTGTTACAGCTGTGTAGCTGTGCCGGTTAACTTTGGTCTTATGGATCTGGCTAAATCCACAAGGTTTAGTTTACTTGTTTTACAGGTACTAAAACCATCAGGCGATCTCTGCAGTAGTAAACAATAAGCCTCTCTCAGTGCACCAAAGTTATACTATTACAACACTAACAAGATAGAAATGTTGTAAAAAGACCATTTGTTATGGATCCATAGAGCACTATTCTAAACATTAAGGTATTATGAAGTGCATGCATAGCATCATAAGCCTAATCATGAAACAATAAGAACAGAATTCAATTACAAAGCTAATCCATAACAGAACTTAACAGTATTTGCTAGAATACAGTCTAATCAAAGCTAATGAAGACAAAAAAGTCAAATTTTGGATTCAAAAATGCGTTACAATACCTTGCATCGACTTTCAACAACACAGGTAAAACACAGTGTGAGCGGGAACTTTCAGAATTAATGCTATTGGCACCAATTCTCCTCTTAGACAATCCCTGAACCAATTCACTATGTACAGAAATTGAAATATAAGTAACATGTTGTACTGCGAATCATTGATAGACAAAACTCCTACTAATGACGGACTTGGAACAAAGACATAATAAGCACAATTCACTAGTACCTTATAAGTTTTTCCGTTTACTCTTTCATTGAAGACAAATACACTTGTGTCAAACTGTCAGCACAAAGTCCAGATTTAATGTCTTCTAGTATCTGAAATGTACAAATACAAATCAACTACTGTATCATGAACAAGCCAATCCTAAAATAGTAAATAGTTATCTCTACCTACCTGAAGATTTCTTTGTAAACAATAATTTGTTCATTGTAAATCTGCGCAAATGAACTGTAGCTGGTTAAGCACCCTCTTTGGACTACAAAATTTATTTCTTTCAAATAACCTCTAGTTTCCAAATAAAAACTAACTTGAAGAAAGAACATCCGCATTGATACGTCCGCTGTTTGTCAGCATTTTTAATTTTTTTCCTAAGAGAAAGCAACTGAAATTGTTAACTACCAAATAAGTATGGAGGTACACTTTGACAGCAAGAATTCTCACCTCATTTATCCTTGGAAAAAGTTGCTAAAAACAATGGGTGTCAAGCCCTGCCGAGTGCTTAATAGATCAGCTTCTGATAAGGCATTAGCTAACCCCACATTGAGTATGTCTTTCCATTTCCGATCTGTCATTGGACGAATATCATAATTAGGATCAACCATATAAACAAAAAGAAACAATGCCTTATGATAAAATAAATTGTGCAGGTTTGCGGAAGAGACAAAATAATACTTCTCTGTATACGTTTCTAATTAACCCTTTACAATTCATAACTCAATGAAGCATATTTAGAAGGGTTTCTATACAATCTATCCCATTTTCAAACTCAAATATCTCATTTGCACCACTTGAAACTCAAATATCCTGAATACCCCATTTTGATTAATGTTGGTTCCCCAGGAACCGATACTCTTCATTTTTGTTTAATCCCAATATGCGAGAAACCGATTATATTTTTATCGGCTTCCCAGCTACCGGGACGTTTAAAATTGATTATGTGGCTTGATTCTACGTGGACCAAGTGGAGATGAAGTGTCATACATATCAATACCGGTTCTAGGGGAAGCAGTATCATAATGATACCGGTTTTAGGGGAACCGGCATCCTTGAAAATAAAAATCGAGGGTTTCTTCGTCTCCCTCATTCCATCCGTTCTCTCCCAAACTTATAATAGCTCCGCCGACCGCCGCCGAATGCCCCGCCGCACGTCACCGACGATTCCGGTTCGTCCGAAACTGGTAATTAGTCTAATAGTAATATAAATTGTTAATTGTTTGTTGTTAATATAGGTTAGGGCTTTTGAAGAATATGGTTTGGTTAATTGTTGATTTTGATAGTTGAATTTGATTGAATTGTTGATTTTGATTTTGATTGTTAATTGTTGATTATGATTATTAATTGTTGAATTTGATTGTTAAGTGTTGATTTTAATAGTGGAATTGGATTGAATTGTTGATTTTAATAGTTGATTATGATTGTTAATTGTTGAATTTGGTTATTGATGAAATTGGTGATGAAATAGTGTAATTGTTGAAGTTGTGTTGATATTGAATTTTTTATAATATTGAATTGTTGAATTTTTTTTGAAATTTGGATTTTTGTGATGTAGATATGAACTCACAAAGACCATCATCTTCACAAAGACCATCGCAAGCTATATTACATCCGAATATGGATGCGGATGATATAATTCATCTTGGTCCGATTGACGACTCAGTCCTCGGTTAGCAGCGTACTCATCGTACCGAGGTGATTTGGAATCCACAGGTTAATACGTTAAATTATGTTATTTATCATTCATAATTTAATATGTTACTAATGTTGAATGACATTGTTGTTTAACAGTTGGATCCAAAAGGGAAGGCCAACGTACCCTTTAAGGTTGATAAAGGGGGTGCCTTGACACTTGATGCTCGCTTACACCCTTATGTGGTAGCTGCGGGATTTTATCCGTGGACTCAGGTGTGCGATGTGAAGGCTGATCTATCCTTATTGACAGTCGTGGTCGAGAGGTGGAGGCCAGAAACTCAGCTTTCATTTTAATGATGGAGAGGCGACAATCACGTTACAGGACATTTCACTACTTACCGGGCTTCCTGTAGAAGGACAGCCCGTGATGGGCAAGTCGCAGTTGAATTTTAATGAGGTTTCTGTCCGATTGATAGGAGTGTACCCGGAGTGCTTCAAAAATCACCCGCTATAGCGACGAGAAGTTGGTTCAAGGATTATTTGGCACAGATTCCTTCTGATGCAGATGAGGAGTCGTTGAAGAAACACGCTAGGGCGTATCTCCTCAATCTGATTCGATTGACATTGTTCATTGACAAGAGCGGTAAGACGATACCCTCTACTTTATTCCCTTTCTAGAGGATCTGGATAGGGTCAGAAATTATAGTTGGGGAAGTTCTATGTTGGCGTATCTGTACAGTAACATGTGTAGTGCATGTAAGATTTGACACAGTCAGCTTGGCGGGGCGCCATTGAGTATTCAGTTTTGGTCCTGGGACAGACTATCTCATATCGGGCTGCCTAAGGTAAGAGTTCCAGTCGTGTTACCACCGCCGGATGCGGAGTTCGATCCAGCTTTGCGGGGAGCGTGGTCTTACGTGTAAGTGTTTATATTTTGAAATGATATTTTATAAAATATTTACTTTTACTGATATTTAAATTTTATGTGCAGGAGATGGATTGGGCCCAAAAGTTGGATAGGGGTACCTCCCGGGAGTTTATTGCAGTATCGGGATGCGATACAAAAGATGCAGTCGAGAGATTTCACATGGAGACCGTATGAGGAGACCATGTTTGAGTTGTTGAACCCGACTTGTCTCGAGGGTCAGGAAACCACTTAGAGAGCTGATGTGCCTCTTAACTGCTTCAATATTATTGAGTGGCATCATCCAGCACGTGTTGCGAGATAGTTTGCTTTCAGACAGGGTGTCCCGCTGAACGCGATTGGAAGTTCAGACTGATGCCAGGCACACTCGCCATTTAGAACAATCGAGGATAGACGATGAGGTGGAGGAGGTTGGGGACGACGATACGCAACAGACACGACCTACTCATACTTATCGTCCAGATTCGCATATGATACCCGAGAATGTAAGTTTCCATTACTTGTTTAATTATTTATGAATAAGAGTTAGTTATCGGTTCACTGACTTACAATTTGAATATATTTTACAGATTCGTGGTTATGTCATTTGTGCACGTCAGGCCAGCTCGTACTTCCTCAACTCCACGGATGATTATTCGCGGAGGGGATTTCATGAAATCTTCCACACCGCGTATACGGAAGTGGGAAAGCTTACGGATCCCATTATTGTGGGTGTTGACCCACAGACTATTACTCTCGATACGGGTACTTTGTATACACACTTAATTTATTTTAATGATGGACAATTGCTAATTTAATATGTTGATTCAGGCGATGCAGTTGATGATGATAGCGGAAGAGAGGAGGCTTATGATACAAATGTTGCAGAGTAGATGGATGATCATTATCGTCCATTTAGCTCTTCACAAATAGAAGTGCATAGAGGCGAGCGCGAACGTAAGGAGTCACAATTTTCTTATGTACACAACATGGGGAAGAGTCCACGTAGAGGGCAAGGTGGTCGAGGAGCAGAAGAATGAGCATGCGTTGTAATGTTTTGTCATTTGATGGATGTATGTGTCACGATCATGGATGTTTTATCACGTGTTTGATGTTTTTGTCATGTGATGAACTGGTTTCTGAACTTGTCTTCATGGTTTGAAGTTATTATGGAACTGAAATTGTTAAATGAAAAATAACGACGTGAACTTGAAATTGTTAAGGAAAGATGAATTACAAACAACATAGATAGTTTAATTCGGATAGCGAGTTGGACAAGCACGTTTGTTATGACCAACTTCGTGGAAGTTTGTGCATCGCTGAATTCGCGGGGGGGGGGGGGGGGGAGTTGATGAAGACGCTACTTGGCTGCTGGATTCCCCTAAATGTCACTGGTCCATCTCGTTACGCCTTCGTCTTGTTGGGGGTCTACAAGCTTTCGTACATTTGAATCTTGGGTTCGGAACATGAATAGGTCCATCATAAGGTCTCCAATGATCCTGTTGATATAAGGGGTTGAAAAAATAACTCCAAGTCCAGTAGTACGCTTCGAGCGTATATTCTTTGGGGACAAAATATGAGTATTCGACCCGGGCATATTTACACGCTGAAACAATGTCCACTTCACACACGAACATGTTTGTGTATCCAGACAAACCATGTATGTGTGATGCTTTCTTGTGGTAGTCTGCCCTAGCCCGGAGTTCCTCCAATCTTTCACAAATTTTTTGCGGCAAAAGTGCTCCGTCGATGTTGTATGGGCTCTCGTAACGCTTCACGAAATAAGAAATTGTCTGCTTAAATGTGTACATAATCAGTGAAGATACTGGCAAATCACAACCATTCTTCAGAATTTTGGTGAGACATTTCTGAAGCATTTGTAGTCATTGAGCCCCATCAAAATCCACCGTGGTCGAACGCCTGTGTCCATAGTTCTGCATCCACATCTACCAACCATTTACGAGCAAGTGGCTTATTATGCACTAGTTGCAACAGCTCTGCAAGTCTCTCCTAAAACTTCAACTCCTTCTCGTATGCCACATCGCCGAGTTTCTTTTTGAAAACCACATCTTTGACCTTCGTCATGAAGTGGCTTTGCAAGTGATGAATGCATACACGATGGTATGCCATTGGCTCCTGCCATTCGGGTTCAAACATGGAAGCCAATATTCCATTGTGCATGTCAGAGACAATGCACAACCCCTTCCATTGGGTCACTCCTTCCTGGATACCAAACATAAACCACTTCTAGCTGGAAGTGTTCTCGCTCTCCACAAGCGCAAAGCACATCGGCAGTATGTGGTTGTTCGAGTCTAAAGCAATACCAACCAATAATTTTGCATTGTACTTCACGTACATGTGCGTGCCATCAATTGATAATAAGGGACGACAGTGCTTGAATGCATGGATGCACTCCGCAAAAGCCCAAAAAAATTATTTACCTGCATGGTACCATCACCGAGTGGTGTTACATCCCACTGAACAAAAGTTTCGGGACTAGAATCCTATAAAGCCTGCATCAAATGTGGTAGCCTATTGAATGATTCGTCCCATTTGCCGAACAAGTTGACCAGTGCTTTCTGTAGTGCTTGCCATGCCTTCAGATAACTTATTTCATACCAACGTCAACATTAACACGTCATCAAAATCATTATTCATGTCAGATGTAGAATGGTAATAACAATAAGAGAGATGTTTGAACTGTGTGTTTAAAGATGATGAAACTGAGGTCGATTTATAGTAGAATGATACCAGTTTCCCAGTAACCGGGAACATCATAATACCGGTTCCTAGGAAACCGATATCAATGTTATTTTCGAAATGAAGTTTTTTTCTTCAAAAAACCACGATGTGAACTTTTTTTTTGATGGGCGCTCATTTGAGCTTGTTAGTATCTGTTAGATGTTAGGATGAGGATTTGAACCCTAACTGCTTCGCAAGCGCAGGGGGGAGTGCTCCACTGAGCCACTCCACTTGACCTCAACGACGATGTGAACTTTAATACATGCTATTGAGACAAAATGAACTAAAAATAACATAGAAAGTTTAACTCGAGTATTTAGTTGAACAATCACGTTTGTTGTGACCAACTTCGTAACATCACGGGAACCGGTTTCCAGGGGAATCGACATCATTTAAATTGAAATTTACGTTGCTATTGTAAGGAAGTTGACCACAGGACTGGAATACAATAAATACAATGCCCACGATTCCATTACCTGTAAGATCAACTACCCTAAAATGGTAACAAAATTTCAATGATGTCGGTACACCGTCAGAAGAGAGATGATTGAATTGTGTGTTTAAAATTATTAAATTAGGGCCATATCTATAGTTTAATAATACTGGTTTCACAGGAACCGGGAATAATTAATACCGGTTTCCTAGCAACCGGGAACATCTATTACCGGTTTCCTAAAAACTAGTACTCTCTCGTCTATTCAATTTCCAACCGGGTCCGTCCTGTCTGAAAAGCCTATTTTGTCGGAGACTTTTGTTGCAGAGGATACCGACTTCCCCTAAACCGGTATCTTTTTAGTTTAGTCAAATCCCAACTAGGTCTGTGATGCCCTGACGAGCTCTGAAAAGCCTGTTTGACTAATCCTGGTTGCCAAAGAACCGATACTATGATATTCTTGGTTTCTTAGAAACCGGTATTCTAGGTGGATACCATTCTGGCAAGGATGGGGTTTGGTTGGTCTACGTAGGCCCCGAATCGGACCACATCAGCATTTTTATTAATCCCGATTCCTAGAAAATCGATATTAATAAAAATCAGCATTACCGATTTCTCTCCTACCGGGATTATAAAAACATGAAGAGTACCAGTTCATGGGGAACCGGGATTAAATGTGGTATTCTGGATATTTGAGTTTCAAGTGGTGCAAATGAGATATTTGAGTTTGAAAATGGGTTAGATTGTATAGAAATCCTATTTAGAAGAAGTCATACTCGTCGTCATCATCTTGCAACTTTAAGCTATTTACTGTTCCTTCTGAGTGAGAGGGGCGAAGCAAGAATAGTTAAACAAGTTATTTTAATTAGTTGTTGCTCGTATTGTTAGCAATGGTGCTAGCATCAGCACACAAATTACATTGATCAAAAAATTGAGAAGCCTCGTTAGCCTAAGCTGAAATACTTTCGTGTATGTTGAGATGTTGTTCTGGATGTGTATGGAAAAACAACTAGAACAACTTGTACAGAATATTAAGTTATCAAACCTAAGTGTAGTATGGAAAGTAAATACACAAGATATGGTTACCCAGTTTGGCGTTAATGAGCCTACGTCTGGGGGGCTTTATCCTCAGCCCGATGGAAAGAAATTCACTATAATGAGTTTAGAGTACAAGAAGCTTACGTTTACAAAATCTCTCTTAAACAGCCGGTACCTCTAACTCTCTAGTAATCACTATCTAGACTACCCCTAGATCAGAGAGTCCCCTCTGAACATACTTCAGTTGTTTGTCGGCATGCTTAATTTATTCCTAAGAGAAAGAAACTGAAATTGTTAATTACCAAAGTATGGAGGTACACTTTGACTACCAGAACGCTCACCTCGTTTATCCTTGCCAAAAGTTGCTCAAAAACAATGGGTGTCAAACCCTATTGAGTGCTTAATAGATCAACTTCTGACAAGGCATTGGCTGGCCCCCACATTGTGTATGTCTTTCCACTTCTTGTCTGTCATTGGAAGAGCATCATAATCATCTTGTGAGTTAAAATATCACAATCTATCTGGGATGCAGTGGACATTTTAGAAGTTCGAAGGCTTTACCTACTCTCAATTACTTATAGTGAAACACTTGAAGTTAGAGACTTCAAGATATTGGGCGATTCAAGTGTAACTACATCAAGATTGAAGGGAGACGATCAATTCTCCATCCCTTCTCAGGAAATACCAGCATGATTCCGAGTGAAGGATTCAGATGACAAGTTGTTTTGGTCATTTGGATTTGTACTTATAGGCATCTCGTCTGCCTCTTGAATTTCATCACAAGAATCCCCAAGACCTTCATGTATATTAACATCATTATCTTGAGAGGTTGGTTCAGTGGCTACTTGGGCCCTAGACAAATCATCACCTTTGGACTCCTGATCGACCTCCTTAACTTCATCATCACCATCATCATCAACACGTGGTAAATTCGTTGGGCGATTGAGGCTAAGTTTTATGAGAATCAAGCTTCTTGGAGAATCCCATCCACTAGAATATTCTCCATTTACATTGGCCAGGCATCTGTGGTTTCCTTGATTCGAACTAGTTCATCCTGTGCTAATTGTGGTTAAGCATGGGCTCGATTAATAGACTGATTCAAAGAAGAGTAGATGATTAAGAACCAAGTAGATACCTTGAGTTGTCGTATAACTTCTCGTAAGAACGTAACATCATCCTGCAATACATCATTAACAACTGCTTTATTCTTAATTGCCTTTGCACACTGGGCAAACCTCAGTGTGCTAAATGTTTCACTTCTGCGACTGCACCGTATTAAGAAGATTGTTGGATGTCTCAAATGGAATGTAGAATTAACAAGTACCCCTCAAATATATGGGGTGAAACTGATATAAATTTGTAGCATAGTCATAATCCATTTAGAGGACATAATAAATATGATACAAATAGCGGAAATCAATATCACCTCTAGGCCGGTGTGACAACACCAATTATTTCCAGTTTCACATTTTTACCAAAAGAATCTTGCAGTATGAAGGTCAACCTTGAATCCTTAAAAGGAATGTGCCTCTATATACCATTTTGAGAAACTTCTGCAAGAATGTTTATCAAGTTCCTCCAGTTCCAAAATGGCATGATTAACAATTGATGTAGCATATGCTTAACAGTAACTTTATTAACATGCATTTTTAAGGAGTAATGGATTTGTCGTAAAAATAAAATCATACCCAAGGGTGTGAAAAGAAACGGTTGATGTGTTACAGCTGTGTAGCTGTGCCGGTTAACTTTGGTCTTATGGATCTGGCTAAATCCACAAGGTTTAGTTTACTTGTTTTACAGGTACTAAAACCATCAGGCGATCTCTGCAGTAGTAAACAATAAGCCTCTCTCAGTGCACCAAAGTTATACTATTACAACACTAACAAGATAGAAATGTTGTAAAAAGACCATTTGTTATGGATCCATAGAGCACTATTCTAAACATTAAGGTATTATGAAGTGCATGCATAGCATCATAAGCCTAATCATGAAACAATAAGAACAGAATTCAATTACAAAGCTAATCCATAACAGAACTTAACAGTATTTGCTAGAATACAGTCTAATCAAAGCTAATGAAGACAAAAAAGTCAAATTTTGGATTCAAAAATGCGTTACAATACCTTGCATCGACTTTCAACAACACAGGTAAAACACAGTGTGAGCGGGAACTTTCAGAATTAATGCTATTGGCACCAATTCTCCTCTTAGACAATCCCTGAACCAATTCACTATGTACAGAAATTGAAATATAAGTAACATGTTGTACTGCGAATCATTGATAGACAAAACTCCTACTAATGACGGACTTGGAACAAAGACATAATAAGCACAATTCACTAGTACCTTATAAGTTTTTCCGTTAACTCTTTCATTGAAGACAAATACACTTGTGTCAAACTGTCAGCACAAAGTCCAGATTTAATGTCTTCTAGTATCTGAAATGTACAAATACAAATCAACTACTGTATCATGAACAAGCCAATCCTAAAATAGTAAATAGTTATCTCTACCTACCTGAAGATTTCTTTGTAAACAATAATTTGTTCATTGTAAATCTGCGCAAATGAACTGTAGCTGGTTAAGCACCCTCTTTGGACTACAAAATTTATTTCTTTCAAATAACCTCTAGTTTCCAAATAAAAACTAACTTGAAGAAAGAACATCCGCATTGATACGTCCGCTGTTTGTCAGCGTTTTTAATTTTTTTCCTAAGAGAAAGCAACTGAAATTGTTAACTACCAAATAAGTATGGAGGTACACTTTGACAGCAAGAATTCTCACCTCATTTATCCTTGGAAAAAGTTGCTAAAAACAATGGGTGTCAAGCCCTGCCGAGTGCTTAATAGATCAGCTTCTGATAAGGCATTAGCTAACCCCACATTGAGTATGTCTTTCCATTTCCGATCTGTCATTGGACGAATATCATAATTAGGATCAACCATATAAACAAAAAGAAACAATGCCTTATGATAAAATAAATTGTGCAGGTTTGCGGAAGAGACAAAATAATACTTCTCTGTATACGTTTCTAATTAACCCTTTACAATTCATAACTCAATGAAGCATATTTAGAAGGGTTTCTATACAATCTATCCCATTTTCAAACTCAAATATCTCATTTGCACCACTTGAAACTCAAATATCCTGAATACCCCATTTTGATTAATGTTGGTTCCCCAGGAACCGATACTCTTCATTTTTGTTTAATCCCAATATGCGAGAAACCGATTATATTTTTATCGGCTTCCCAGCTACCGGGACGTTTAAAATTGATTATGTGGCTTGATTCTACGTGGACCAAGTGGAGATGAAGTGTCATACATATCAATACCGGTTCTAGGGGAAGCAGTATCATAATGATACCGGTTTTAGGGGAACTGGCATCCTTGAAAATAAAAATCGAGGGTTTCTTCGTCTCCCTCATTCCATCCGTTCTCTCCCAAACTTATAATAGCTCCGCCGACCGCCGCCGAATGCCCCGCCGCACGTCACCGACGATTCCGGTTCGTCCGAAACTGGTAATTAGTCTAATAGTAATATAAATTGTTAATTGTTTGTTGTTAATATAGGTTAGGGCTTTTGAAGAATATGGTTTGGTTAATTGTTGATTTTGATAGTTGAATTTGATTGAATTGTTGATTTTGATTGTTAATTGTTGATTATGATTATTAATTGTTGAATTTGATTGTTAAGTGTTGATTTTAATAGTGGAATTGGATTGAATTGTTGATTTTAATAGTTGATTATGATTGTTAATTGTTGAATTTGGTTATTGATGAAATTGGTGATGAAATAGTGTAATTGTTGAAGTTGTGTTGATATTGAATTTTTTATAATATTGAATTGTTGAATTTTTTTTGAAATTTGGATTTTTGTGATGTAGATATGAACTCACAAAGACCATCATCTTCACAAAGACCATCGCAAGCTATATTACATCCGAATATGGATGCGGATGATATAATTCATCTTGGTCCGATTGACGACTCAGTCCTCGGTTAGCAGCGTACTCATCGTACCGAGGTGATTTGGAATCCACAGGTTAATACGTTAAATTATGTTATTTATCATTCATAATTTAATATGTTACTAATGTTGAATGACATTGTTGTTTGACAGTTGGATCCAAAAGGGAAGGCCAACGTACCCTTTAAGGTTGATAAAGGGGGTGCCTTGACACTTGATGCTCGCTTACACCCTTATGTGGTAGCTGCGGGATTTTATCCGTGGACTCAGGTGTGCGATGTGAAGGCTGATCTATCCTTATTGACAGTCGTGGTCGAGAGGTGGAGGCCAGAAACTCAGCTTTCATTTTAATGATGGAGAGGCGACAATCACGTTACAGGACATTTCACTACTTACCGGGCTTCCTGTAGAAGGACAGCCCGTGATGGGCAAGTCGCAGTTGAATTTTAATGAGGTTTCTGTCCGATTGATAGGAGTGTACCCGGAGTGCTTCAAAAATCACCCGCTATAGCGACGAGAAGTTGGTTCAAGGATTATTTGGCACAGATTCCTTCTGATGCAGATGAGGAGTCGTTGAAGAAACACGCTAGGGCGTATCTCCTCAATCTGATTCGATTGACATTGTTCATTGACAAGAGCGGTAAGACGATACCCTCTACTTTATTCCCTTTCTAGAGGATCTGGATAGGGTCAGAAATTATAGTTGGGGAAGTTCTATGTTGGCGTATCTGTACAGTAACATGTGTAGTGCATGTAAGATTTGACACAGTCAGCTTGGCGGGGCGCCATTGAGTATTCAGTTTTGGTCCTGGGACAGACTATCTCATATCGGGCTGCCTAAGGTAAGAGTTCCAGTCGTGTTACCACCGCCGGATGCGGAGTTCGATCCAGCTTTGCGGGGAGCGTGGTCTTACGTGTAAGTGTTTATATTTTGAAATGATATTTTATAAAATATTTACTTTTACTGATATTTAAATTTTATGTGCAGGAGATGGATTGGGCCCAAAAGTTGGATAGGGGTACCTCCCGGGAGTTTATTGCAGTATCGGGATGCGATACAAAAGATGCAGTCGAGAGATTTCACATGGAGACCGTATGAGGAGACCATGTTTGAGTTGTTGAACCCGACTTGTCTCGAGGGTCAGGAAACCACTTAGAGAGCTGATGTGCCTCTTAACTGCTTCAATATTATTGAGTGGCATCATCCAGCACGTGTTGCGAGATAGTTTGCTTTCAGACAGGGTGTCCCGCTGAACGCGATTGGAAGTTCAGACTGATGCCAGGCACACTCGCCATTTAGAACAATCGAGGATAGACGATGAGGTGGAGGAGGTTGGGGACGACGATACGCAACAGACACGACCTACTCATACTTATCGTCCAGATTCGCATATGATACCCGAGAATGTAAGTTTCCATTACTTGTTTAATTATTTATGAATAAGAGTTAGTTATCGGTTCACTGACTTACAATTTGAATATATTTTACAGATTCGTGGTTATATCATTTGTGCACGTCAGGCCAGCTCGTACTTCCTCAACTCCACGGATGATTATTCGCGGAGGGGATTTCATGAAATCTTCCACACCGCGTATACGGAAGTGGGAAAGCTTACGGATCCCATTATTGTGGGTGTTGACCCACAGACTATTACTCTCGATACGGGTACTTTGTATACACACTTAATTTATTTTAATGATGGACAATTGCTAATTTAATATGTTGATTCAGGCGATGCAGTTGATGATGATAGCGGAAGAGAGGAGGCTTATGATACAAATGTTGCAGAGTAGATGGATGATCATTATCGTCCATTTAGCTCTTCACAAATAGAAGTGCATAGAGGCGAGCGCGAACGTAAGGAGTCACAATTTTCTTATGTACACAACATGGGGAAGAGTCCACGTAGAGGGCAAGGTGGTCGAGGAGCAGAAGAATGAGCATGCGTTGTAATGTTTTGTCATGTGATGGATGTATGTGTCACGATCATGGATGTTTTATCACGTGTTTGATGTTTTTGTCATGTGATGAACTGGTTTCTGAACTTGTCTTCATGGTTTGAAGTTATTATGGAACTGAAATTGTTAAATGAAAAATAACGACGTGAACTTGAAATTGTTAAGGAAAGATGAATTACAAACAACATAGATAGTTTAATTCGGATAGCGAGTTGGACAAGCACGTTTGTTATGACCAACTTCGTGGAAGTTTGTGCATCGCTGAATTCGCGGGGGGGGGGAGTTGATGAAGACGCTACTTGGCTGCTGGATTCCCCTAAATGTCACTGGTCCATCTCGTTACGCCTTCGTCTTGTTGGGGGTCTACAAGCTTTCGTACATTTGAATCTTGGGTTCGGAACATGAATAGGTCCATCATAAGGTCTCCAATGATCCTGTTGATATAAGGGGTTGAAAAAATAACTCCAAGTCCAGTAGTACGCTTCGAGCGTATATTCTTTGGGGACAAAATATGAGTATTCGACCCGGGCATATTTACACGCTGAAACAATGTCCACTTCACACACGAACATGTTTGTGTATCCAGACAAACCATGTATGTGTGATGCTTTCTTGTGGTAGTCTGCCCTAGCCCGGAGTTCCTCCAATCTTATACAAATTTTTTGCGGCAAAAGTGCTCCGTCGATGTTGTATGGGCTCTCGTAACGCTTCACGAAATAAGAAATTGTCTGCTTAAATGTGTACATAATCAGTGAAGATACTGGCAAATCACAACCATTCTTCAGAATTTTGGTGAGACATTTCTGAAGCATTTGTAGTCATTGAGCCCCATCAAAATCCACCGTGGTCGAACGCCTGTGTCCATAGTTCTGCATCCACATCTACCAACCATTTACGAGCAAGTGGCTTATTATGCACTAGTTGCAACAGCTCTGCAAGTCTCTCCTAAAACTTCAACTCCTTCTCGTATGCCACATCGCCGAGTTTCTTTTTGAAAACCACATCTTTGACCTTCGTCATGAAGTGGCTTTGCAAGTGATGAATGCATACACGATGGTATGCCATTGGCTCCTGCCATTCGGGTTCAAACATGGAAGCCAATATTCCATTGTGCATGTCAGAGACAATGCACAACCCCTTCCATTGGGTCACTCCTTCCTGGATACCAAACATAAACCACTTCTAGCTGGAAGTGTTCTCGCTCTCCACAAGCGCAAAGCACATCGGCAGTATGTGGTTGTTCGAGTCTAAAGCAATACCAACCAATAATTTTGCATTGTACTTCACGTACATGTGCGTGCCATCAATTGATAATAAGGGACGACAGTGCTTGAATGCATGGATGCACTCCGCAAAAGCCCAAAAAAATTATTTACCTGCATGGTACCATCACCGAGTGGTGTTACATCCCACTGAACAAAAGTTTCGGGACTAGAATCCTATAAAGCCTGCATCAAATGTGGTAGCCTATTGAATGATTCGTCCCATTTGCCGAACAAGTTGACCAGTGCTTTCTGTAGTGCTTGCCATGCCTTCAGATAACTTATTTCATACCAACGTCAACATTAACACGTCATCAAAATCATTATTCATGTCAGATGTAGAATGGTAATAACAATAAGAGAGATGTTTGAACTGTGTGTTTAAAGATGATGAAACTGAGGTCGATTTATAGTAGAATGATACCAGTTTCCCAGTAACCGGGAACATCATAATACCGGTTCCTAGGAAACCGATATCAATGTTATTTTCGAAATGAAGTTTTTTTCTTCAAAAAACCACGATGTGAACTTTTTTTTTGATGGGCGCTCATTTGAGCTTGTTAGTATCTGTTAGATGTTAGGATGAGGATTTGAACCCTAACTGCTTCGCAAGCGCAGGGGGGAGTGCTCCACTGAGCCACTCCACTTGACCTCAACGACGATGTGAACTTTAATACATGCTATTGAGACAAAATGAACTAAAAATAACATAGAAAGTTTAACTCGAGTATTTAGTTGAACAATCACGTTTGTTGTGACCAACTTCGTAACATCACGGGAACCGGTTTCCAGGGGAATCGACATCATTTAAATTGAAATTTACGTTGCTATTGTAAGGAAGTTGACCACAGGACTGGAATACAATAAATACAATGCCCACGATTCCATTACCTGTAAGATCAACTACCCTAAAATGGTAACAAAATTTCAATGATGTCGGTACACCGTCAGAAGAGAGATGATTGAATTGTGTGTTTAAAATTATTAAATTAGGGCCATATCTATAGTTTAATAATACTGGTTTCACAGGAACCGGGAATAATTAATACCGGTTTCCTAGCAACCGGGAACATCTATTACCGGTTTCCTAAAAACTAGTACTCTCTCGTCTATTCAATTTCCAACCGGGTCCGTCCTGTCTGAAAAGCCTATTTTGTCGGAGACTTTTGTTGCAGAGGATACCGACTTCCCCTAAACCGGTATCTTTTTAGTTTAGTCAAATCCCAACTAGGTCTGTGATGCCCTGACGAGCTCTGAAAAGCCTGTTTGACTAATCCTGGTTGCCAAAGAACCGATACTATGATATTCTTGGTTTCTCAGAAACCGGTATTCTAGGTGGATACCATTCTGGCAAGGATGGGGTTTGGTTGGTCTACGTAGGCCCCGAATCGGACCACATCAGCATTTTTATTAATCCCGATTCCTAGAAAATCGATATTAATAAAAATCAGCATTACCGATTTCTCTCCTACCGGGATTATAAAAACATGAAGAGTACCAGTTCATGGGGAACCGGGATTAAATGTGGTATTCTGGATATTTGAGTTTCAAGTGGTGCAAATGAGATATTTGAGTTTGAAAATGGGTTAGATTGTATAGAAATCCTATTTAGAAGAAGTCATACTCGTCGTCATCATCTTGCAACTTTAAGCTATTTACTGTTCCTTCTGAGTGAGAGGGGCGAAGCAAGAATAGTTAAACAAGTTATTTTAATTAGTTGTTGCTCGTATTGTTAGCAATGGTGCTAGCATCAGCACACAAATTACATTGATCAAAAAATTGAGAAGCCTCGTTAGCCTAAGCTGAAATACTTTCGTGTATGTTGAGATGTTGTTCTGGATGTGTATGGAAAAATGACGAGCCGTATTTATACGACTCATCGAGTCATTAAATCCCACCATTTCATTCACTTTATTATGCGAACAGTTACTTTTTAGTGTTGTTTCGTATTTCAGGTGATTTGGAAGCTCTAGGAGGAATTGCGCTTAAAGATGGCATTTTAGGCCATAAATGCATCACAAGATGATTTTGGAGTCAAGCGGAGTCAAGGAACTTCATTCGGGAGCAAAAGGGCGCAAATCGGACGCTCCGGCAGATTTTTGGGCCCGGTGCACCATGACTGAGACCCCTACTTTGGAAGCCTCCCCGGCCTAAACCGTCCACACATGGGGGTGATTTCAAGGTCCAGGAATCAAGTATGCATGTCCACCTAGTGCCCCAGGTCAAGAGCCCGGCCAAAAGCTTGTCCGAGGCCGGAGTAAATAATCGCCGAAGTCACTAGTCCAATCAGCGCAGATTTCAGGACTTAGCCAAATTCAGGGCCTGTTTTCCGGCTGGCTGAGATGCCAACTTTGAGAGCCGCCCCGGCCTAATCCGTCTACACAATGGGGTGATTTCAAGGTTTGGACATCATGTATACATGTCCAGATAGTGCTCCAGCTCAAGATCCCGGACAGAAGAGTGTCCGAAGGCGAGTCAAATCGGCCCCAAAGTACAGAGTACGATCAGCATTCATCCGAGTTCCAGCCGAGTTGAAACTGAGTTGAGTCCGAGTTTGACCGAGTTTGACCGAGTTTAAAGCCCAAAATTCGTCCAGCCCAATGTCATATTAGGGCAAACTTACATCTAGGGTTTCGGAATATTCAAGAAGGTTTAAGGTGGCTTAATTATCAAGCAAAGGAGTAGCTTAAGGATAAAGCAAGGAAGATATGGGAATATTTCCTAAATAATCTTTTGGGATTATTTAGGGAACTTTGGGGCATTCTCAAACTCTATAAATAAGAGCTCTCCTCAGCCTTCTAAAGCATCCCAAAAACGTGGAGAGCTCCTCTCTCCACAAATTCCTCTCTTCCTCACACAAGGCCCTCTCGGCCGAAACCCTTGCTCCTCCCTTGCTCCGCCCTAGCTCCGCTGCTCCGCCACTGCCACTGCCCTTTGCTCAGCCCCTGCTCAGCCTTTCTCAGCCCTTGCTCAGCCCTCACGGCCCGGTTACTTAGTATTCTCGGCATAGTGAAGTTTACATCGTTTTTTATTACTCTTGTTATTATTTCTATGACTATGTGTAACTAATCCGCTTATTCGGATTAGGGTTTTGATATTGTGACGATGTTTTTGAGATTTGGTTTTTAATGCTTGTTTCGTTATTCCATTAAACCTTGTGCTAATTATCTCGATTAATATTGTGAAACTAAGTTGATACTCGGAAAGGTTAGACTTAGTAGAACGATATAAATCTCTTATTTACTATTTGTTGAATACTAGACCGTTGAGAACAAGTAGGGCACGAATTTAATATGTCTTGGAATGGAATGTTAAATTGCTAGGTTTAAATTGTGGTATAGGCGTCCGGAAAGACCCTATTTTAGGTTATGACTTGGAATGGGAGTAACCACACTTAGGAATTTAGAAACATGATATTTAGAAGTCGATGATAAAACTAGTCACAATTAAGAAACCCTAATCTGAATATTTCTCTCTGATTATTACATCTTCGTTATTTCCTATTTTCTCTTATTTCCTAAACTGTTTTCTCACAACCAATCGTCTTTTCTTTTCTTTTTCAGAGCAAAGTAGTAACCATCTAGCTCCCTTGGGTTCGACCCTTGCTTGCCACTGTACTAACCCACAGTCTAGAGTAAGGAATTATAAATTTAGATTTGCAGGTACAAACGACGCCTGTCAAATTTTGGCGCCGTTGCCGGGGAGCTAAGCACGGTGAAATTTGTTCTTTCTTTAATTTTTCGTTTATTTTTCTCTTTGCTTATTTCGAAATTTGCCTATTTCGGTGTTATTCAAATTTCAACTGTTCGATTTCCGATTTCCATTCTATTCGATTTCCAATTTCTAGCTCTCAGAGGGTTCTGTCACCAAGACTTACGAGTCTAAGGATTTTGGGTTTTAAGTGGGACCGCTGTGACCCCTCCAATCTCCTGGGAACCCTTTGTTGCTAGTCTGTCTTTGCTATTACGGTGTTTGCTACTCGGTGCTTGCTATTTCTTGCGCCATGTCTCATGCAGGAAGTAGAGTTGGTGGCAACAGCCACAATGATGAAGAAGTCGAACAGAATGTTCCAGGAATACAACATCAGGGACCGATGGTCCAGAATGGAGAGATTCGGGGGGCTATCCCGGTGCAGTTTCAACAACAACAACAACAACCAATCCAACCTCATAATCAACCCCAACCACAGTACCCTCAGTACCCTCAGTATCCACCACCATATCAGCAGTATCCACCACCACAGTATCCACCACCACAGTATCCACAATACCCACAACCGCCATACCCACAGTATCCACCACTGCCATACCATCCACAACATCCATACCCACCACCTCAGAGACCCCCACGCCAGCCAGTAGTCAGAGACGATGTGGAAGATGAAGATGAAGGACCTACCATGGGCGAGCTCTCGGTTCCCAATTTCAGAGACCAAACGTGGCCTATCTATGAAGGACCAGACCTCGCAGCCATAACAGTCAGCACCTCAGTCATCCATCATCTACCCAAGTTCTCTGGAACCAAGGGAGAATCAGCCACATCTCACCTGACACGTTTTCACGGGATATGTTTGAACCTGAAGCCATACGGAGCCGAGGTGGATGACTTCAAACTGAAGGCATTTTACTTCTCACTTACAGACACTGCTACAGACTGGTTCTTATCCTTGCCCTCTAGTAGTATCTACACATGGGAGCAAATGCAGAGGAAATTCATTAGCAAATACTATCCAGCAGCCCGCGCAATGCAAGTCCGGAGACAGTTGCAAGAGCTCAAACAAAGCCCAAACGAGAACATGTACGAGTATGTGGAGAAATTCCTAGCCTTGGAGAAGAGCTGCTGCAATCTTGAGCTCCCAGAGAAATTAGTCGTTGAGTATATGCTGGATGGACTCCGCAGACTGGATAGGAAATTACTAGAGGCCTCAGCTGGAGGCAACCTCATGAACTTGACCCCAGCCAGAGTCCGACAAAAAATCATGGAAGTAGCAGAAAGTGAGCGGTTCCAGGATGAATCTACAAGGGAGGACGAATATGCCCGAACAAGGAACGTGTCAAAGGTTGAACCCTCAGTCAGTGCCATGGCCGAACAGATCAAGGAGCTGAAGGATATGATGCAACATGTGATCAGGAGGCAACCAGTCCAGACTAAGCCATGCGGCTTTTGCGCAGCCACAAACCACAAGACAGACGAGTGCCCGACCATCTTAGAGGACAACCAGGCCGAGGTCAACGTAATAGGTGACTATCAGAATTATGGCAACCAGGCGGGCCCAGTCAAGCAGTATGGCGCAGCAGCACCAAATCAAGGAACTTGGAAGAACAACTATCAGCAGAACCAGACTCAGCCAGCACGACAGAATGCACCTCAGCAGACCCAGCAGCCTTACCAGCATCCTCATCATCAGTTCCGACAGAATGCGCCTGGACAGTATCAGCAGAATGCTCCAAGTCAGTATCAGCAGAGAGCGCCGAACAGCAATCAATCAGGCCCGAGCAACCACGGAAAACCTATCGAGAAAGTAGTAGAAGAGCTAGCAGCCTCAACCAAGAGCGACATTGCAGACATAAAGAAGCAGATATCCGAGCTCGCTACACTAGTCTCAGGTCTCTCAGCCAGTGTGCACGCAGGACGACTTCCCTCACAGACAGTTGAAAACCCGAGAGGAAACGTCAGTCTGGTAGAGGTGATAAATGTGGATACAGCATTCGAGGAGACCACCGAACCAACAAAGGAAGAACCGGCCCTTACAGCCAAGGACGCCGACATTCACGGTTTCTCTTATGCTATGCAGGTAGTTGCTCCAGAAAGCCAGATGACTGAGAAAGCTGAACTAGAGCTGAGAATGGTGGTCAGGCCTACACAGAATGACCAAATGACGATGCACTCACCCACTGCGAGCCAGGAGACGCCTTCAGGAAAGAGTAAGGACCCAGGGGCCTTCACGGTTACCTGTGGTATCGGTAAGACCCAAATACCTCACTGTTTAATAGATTTGGGTGCCGCTATCAATGTTATGCCTTACTCATTATATTGCTCGCTTGGTCTTGGACCATTGAAGCCTCCCAGGCTGTCTATTGAATTAGGGGATAGGTCCTGTGTTCGCCCCACTGGTTTACTTGAAGACCTAACCCTTCGTGTAGGAGATCTTGCTGTGCCTGCAGATTTCTATGTCTTGCAGATGAAGGAATCCAGGAAAGGCGAACCACCAGGGCTCATTTTGGGACGTCCATTCCTCCACACCACCCAGACCCATATTGACATGGGCATAGGCTTATTGTCACTATCATTCGGTGGAAAGGAAGCTGACTTCTACGTCTATGAGGATGCGAACCGCCCATGCACAAGGAAACCGCCAGACATTGTGCACACATCAGAGTATGACACCCTAGTTCCAGACTCACCAGAGCACGCTATACAGACTACCAGGCCAGTAGCTATGGCCAAGGCATCCTCACCCTCTCGAGGCTATACGAAGAAGAAACGACCTGATCATTGGAGAACGGAGCCGAGTGAACAGCTGGATGAGCAGTATGGACGAACTGAAGGAGTTGCTGAGCAAAAGTATGACCTCACACGCCCATGGGATCCTAACTTGTGATCTCTACAGGAGGTACTGTCGAGCCAACGACGTTAAACAAAGGCGCTCGCAGGGAGGCAGCCCTGCACGGTTTGCACGTTTTTTTTTACATTTCAGTTTATTTATTTACTATGTTTATTTATGAGTCATTATTGTCACATTGTACTTGGGAAAGAAAATGATCTTCATGCAGGGACAGAGGCGAACGTATCAGAGATGTTAGCGACAGACTGTATCTAGCATGAGTAGTTCACACCTCGAATAAGTTGTGTCGAGAAACATGAGCGTTTAAAAATTCTGTCACAAAGACTTACGAGTCTAAGGAGGTTGGGTTTTAAGCGAGACCGCTGTGACTCCTCCAACCTCCTGGGAATCTTTTATTCGTCTTAATGTCATTGACGCAGACCTTTCGGTGTGCAACAAACTCACGCTGCGATGCAAGCTCCAATGGTGCTCTTCGAGGACTCACAGGAGAATTATCAGCCATCTCTCATTGTCACGCACGCACGAGGGAAGTGCCTGTCCTTACTCTATTCTTATTTCCCTTTGTTTTATTGCATGCATTGTGTGTCTTGATTTAAGTCGTACCGTGAAGACACGACTTATTTCAAAAGTGTGGGGTGGGAGAGTCAGTATCGAGTCAGCACGTTTATTTCCTGCACCCTGCACAGAGTCAGCACGTTTCGGGTCAATTTTTACAATTTTGTACATGATACTTCACTATTTCCTAGACTTGCAGTATTGGATAATGATTAGGTGAAATAGATAGAGCCGATTACATGCATGTCTTTGGTAAAAATTGATTTGTGCGACTAACATGTGATCTTAAAATCTTTGCGTGCCTTTGTTAGTTGAGATAAACAGGGATGTGGAGTTGATAGCAATGCCCTAGAGAGACTTGACAGATCATTCAAAGACCGGACTCAGGATGTATGGTTATGTGGAGCTCGTGGAGGCTAGCACTTCGAGGCAACATAGTACGAGTCTGCTCCGCCACTGCGGTACCTTTGCGGTTGGTCGGGACGGGAATACTTCACACCGTCCAAGCTCTAGTCCAAGTAGCCGAGAAAATAGGCAAGCGACCCTTGACTTGACCCGTGTCGAAAGGACGAGGATGAGTAAGAGCAGGAAGGTTTCTAATCCGAGTAACCGGGAAAATAGACGAGCGACCCTCGGCTTGACTCGCGTCAAAAGGAGAAGGAACCACGGTTCGAGCAAATCACAATCCGCACTACAAAGCAACAAATCCACAACCATCGTGATAGTCCACACGTCTCATGTGACAGCATCATTGAAAGTCCGAATCAGATGACACTATAGCTGACCGAAATCTCTCAACACTTTGAAGCTCGAATCAATCACGTGCAAGAAAAAGCGGCAAAGCATAACCATATAGCAGCGAGTTCGAGTCCGAGAATGAGGGTTCATGGGTCTAAAAAGGGCTATCTCCCGATACATCCGAATTGGTTTGCATCTCGACTCAAAGGTAACACGTATCATTAACCCCATGTTTTTCGCACGATGATATTAGTAGCAAGCATGCATAACTGGCGAGATCTATAGTAGCTTAATTCATGTCTATGTAGCTCGTCTAGGATGACCGAAGCATTGTGATGTTTACATTAGTCGTTCCTCTTATGACCTAGTTCTTGTTCGGGACGAACAAGTTTAAGTGTGGGGTGGTTTGACGAGCCGTATTTATACGACTCATCGAGTCATTAAATCCCACCATTTCATTCACTTTATTATGCGAACAGTTACTTTTTAGTGTTGTTTCGTATTTCAGGTGATTTGGAAGCTCTAGGAGGAATTGCGCTTAAAGATGGCATTTTAGGCCATAAATGCATCACAAGATGATTTTGGAGTCAAGCGGAGTCAAGGAACTTCATTCGGGAGCAAAAGGGCGCAAATCGGACGCTCCGGCAGATTTTTGGGCCCGGTGCACCATGACTGAGACCCCTACTTTGGAAGCCTCCCCGGCCTAAACCGTCCACACATGGGGGTGATTTCAAGGTCCAGGAATCAAGTATGCATGTCCACCTAGTGCCCCAGGTCAAGAGCCCGGCCAAAAGCTTGTCCGAGGCCGGAGTAAATAATCGCCGAAGTCACTAGTCCAATCAGCGCAGATTTCAGGACTTAGCCAAATTCAGGGCCTGTTTTCCGGCTGGCTGAGATGCCAACTTTGAGAGCCGCCCCGGCCTAATCCGTCTACACAATGGGGTGATTTCAAGGTTTGGACATCATGTATACATGTCCAGATAGTGCTCCAGCTCAAGATCCCGGACAGAAGAGTGTCCGAAGGCGAGTCAAATCGGCCCCAAAGTACAGAGTACGATCAGCATTCATCCGAGTTCCAGCCGAGTTGAAACTGAGTTGAGTCCGAGTTTGACCGAGTTTGACCGAGTTTAAAGCCCAAAATTCGTCCAGCCCAATGTCATATTAGGGCAAACTTACATCTAGGGTTTCGGAATATTCAAGAAGGTTTAAGGTGGCTTAATTATCAAGCAAAGGAGTAGCTTAAGGATAAAGCAAGGAAGATATGGGAATATTTCCTAAATAATCTTTTGGGATTATTTAGGGAACTTTGGGGCATTCTCAAACTCTATAAATAAGAGCTCTCCTCAGCCTTCTAAAGCATCCCAAAAACGTGGAGAGCTCCTCTCTCCACAAATTCCTCTCTTCCTCACACAAGGCCCTCTCGGCCGAAACCCTTGCTCCTCCCTTGCTCCGCCCTAGCTCCGCTGCTCCGCCACTGCCACTGCCCTTTGCTCAGCCCCTGCTCAGCCTTTCTCAGCCCTTGCTCAGCCCTCACGGCCCGGTTACTTAGTATTCTCGGCATAGTGAAGTTTACATCGTTTTTTATTACTCTTGTTATTATTTCTATGACTATGTGTAACTAATCCGCTTATTCGGATTAGGGTTTTGATATTGTGACGATGTTTTTGAGATTTGGTTTTTAATGCTTGTTTCGTTATTCCATTAAACCTTGTGCTAATTATCTCGATTAATATTGTGAAACTAAGTTGATACTCGGAAAGGTTAGACTTAGTAGAACGATATAAATCTCTTATTTACTATTTGTTGAATACTAGACCGTTGAGAACAAGTAGGGCACGAATTTAATATGTCTTGGAATGGAATGTTAAATTGCTAGGTTTAAATTGTGGTATAGGCGTCCGGAAAGACCCTATTTTAGGTTATGACTTGGAATGGGAGTAACCACACTTAGGAATTTAGAAACATGATATTTAGAAGTCGATGATAAAACTAGTCACAATTAAGAAACCCTAATCTGAATATTTCTCTCTGATTATTACATCTTCGTTATTTCCTATTTTCTCTTATTTCCTAAACTGTTTTCTCACAACCAATCGTCTTTTCTTTTCTTTTTCAGAGCAAAGTAGTAACCATCTAGCTCCCTTGGGTTCGACCCTTGCTTGCCACTGTACTAACCCACAGTCTAGAGTAAGGAATTATAAATTTAGATTTGCAGGTACAAACGACGCCTGTCAAAAAACAACTAGAACAACTTGTACAGAATATTAAGTTATCAAACCTAAGTGTAGTATGGAATGTAAATACACAAGATATGGTTACCCAGTTTGGCGTTAATGAGCCTACGTCTGGGGGGCTTTATCCTCAGCCCGATGGAAAGAAATTCACTATAATGAGTTTAGAGTACAAGAAGCTTACGTTTACAAAATCTCTCTTAAACAGCCGGTACCTCTAACTCTCTAGTAATCACTATCTAGACTACCCCTAGAT
Organism: Rhodiola kirilowii; assembly: GCA_033675215.1. Taxonomy (NCBI): domain Eukaryota; kingdom Viridiplantae; phylum Streptophyta; class Magnoliopsida; order Saxifragales; family Crassulaceae; genus Rhodiola; species Rhodiola kirilowii. The sequence continues at coordinate 19,409,440 of CM066198.1, forward strand.
CAGAGAGTCCCCTCTGAATCCACCAGATGATCCTCCACGAAGATCAGTGCCTTCCTCAGAATGCACAGTAATCCAATCAGCCGTGCGCGTGTCGTTGAATTGTTCCACGATCAATTTGTACATCACCAGTACAAACTGATTCCAAGCGTAGTGACCTTATCAGAATAATAAGTTCATCGGTCGTTTACCTCCACCTCCCGATCTGAGTATATGAGTGTATTTTATCTCCGTGAGTGCTGAGTGATGCGGATGCTCAGTCCTCATTATATAGGGGCGGTGAAAACCCAAACGAATAAGATTTCCAATCTTCAACCGCCTAGCTCTTTAGGAAATATTTTCTTAGGATTTTTAGGAAACATTCCTAAAAACATGCGCCTCTATATCTTGATAATCTTCAATGTATATCTTCAAATATTCCAGAGTAGATCTTCGATTATCTCTTTCCAAAAGATCTCCATGCGCATATATTTCCTAAGAGCTCTCTAGCGACTTGTAGATATGCATCATATATTTACGTCCACCGCCTTCAATATCTGCATCATATCTTCAATGCATAACAGCACCAACTTTTCTAATATGACTTGGGAAAGATCTGCTACTTCATACTTGTTCCACGTCGGTTGTCTCTCTCTGGTCTTGAACTCTTTCTTGTACAACAGCTTGAACAACTTCACAGTATTTTGCCAAAACACATACCACTAAAAACTAACAATCTCCCCCTTGGCATTTTTGGCAAAACATCTACCTGTACTACTAAAACATTTGAATCTTTGAAGGAGATTTCAAACTCCCAAGCTGTGCAAACAAATGCTACTGATTGAATATATGAGGAGGTTTCAAACTCCAAAAATTTAAGCACTTGTGAATCTTTTAAGGAGGTTTCAAACTCCAAATTTACTCCCCCTTTTTGCCACAAAATGACAAGGGAGTAGTCTTCAACAGAAAGTAACAAAAGTTCAAATTGAGTAATAGAGTTCATCGAGCAAAAAGATCAGGATTGTTTGTAGCAGAGAGCAGAGATATCACCATGCAACTAGTAGTCTGAGTCCTCATCACATGAGTCAACATCTTCTTTCTCCTCGGGATAGCGTAGTTCCACCAAGAGCTTAGTGATCTTCTTCTTCCTAGCCATGAGAAAGGTAATCCTCTCATTGACATTAGCCAGTTCCCCTTCTAGATGAGTGATTGCTTTCTTCCCAATTCCTCTCGTTCCTCTCTAACTTCCTTCATCTGCAGTTTAGATCTACAATCATCTGCTGATGTTCCACCTTTTGAGCAACTAGGACAACAGCTTCTTCCCATAGCTTATCTTTTTCTTCCTTCAGATTTGCCAAGTTGCAGTGGAGCTTCTTGATGTGCTCTACTCCTTCCAGCCACTGCTTGAATAACTACGTGTACTTCTCTGCGATACAGTCTTTAGTGATCCTTCATCATCACTAGAGCTGCAGTACGTAGCAATATCCTCAGTAGATGTCTTGGACTGCACTCCTTTGTCCCTTTCTCCAGCTTGGCTGACAGCACTTGCAAGGGCTACGAAATTATTTGACTCACCTTCCTGATTCTCTTCATCAGATTCATTGTCACTCCAATTGACTACATAGGCTTTCTTTTTTTGCGTGTGTTAACAGACTCCGCCTGAATGTGTCCATAGCCTTTGCATTCTCTGTATTGGATCCCCTTGCCTTTGTTATCCTGACCATATTCTCCCTGATTTGTTCCTTCTCCAAAACTTCCCTTCCTTCTGGAATCTTGAGTTGGATGATTCACCTGGATCTGAACCTTTTGTGTTCATCCTTCTCATAAACTTTCCAAAGTTCTTTGCCAGCATAGCATACTGTTGTTCATGACATCTCTCCTTCGTTGTCTTGAACAATAGTTATTTCAGACTTCAGCCCAACACTCTTAGCTTTCTTGTGTTGATAGCTTTCTTGTGTTGATAGCTTTCTTGTGTTGATCATCTTCATCCATCTCCATCTCATGAGTCTGCAGTGATCCCATTAGTTCATCTAATCTCATAGTTGTCACATCCTGACCTTCCTTGATTGCGATTGCCTTCATGGCATATTGTTTTGGTAGTGACCTTAGCACCTTTCTTACCAATTTTTCTTCGCTCATGGGCTCTCCAAGCGCAAATGATTCATTCGAGATGTCAATGACCCTTGTAATGAAGTCAGCTATGGTCTTATCCTCTTTCATCTTCAGATTTTTGAATGTTGACGTAACCATCTCCATTCTGGAAATTTTAACTTTAGTCGTGCCTTCATGAGCCGTTTGCAGTATGTCCCAAGCCTTCATACTTGGTTCCTTCTAGCAGCGGTGGTCGTGAGATGTTTTGCCATTCCCTTAAATCCATCTCAAAAGCCTTCGGATCTCACTCGTGTGTTGAGTGTTTACTCTGATACCAATTGAAATACTTCCGTGTATGTTGAGATGTTGTTCTGGACGTGTATGGAACAACAACTAAAACAACTCGTATAGAATATTAAGTTATAAACCTATATGTACTACGGAATGTAAAGACACACGATATGGTTACCCAGTTCGGCGTTAATCCTCAGCCCGGTGGAAAGCAATTCACTATAATGAGTATAGAGTACATGGAGCTTACGTTATCTAAACTCCCTATTAAATAGCCGGTACCTCTAACATTCTCGTAATCGCTATCTAGACCCCCCTCTGAATCCACTAGATGATCCTCCACAAAGATCAGCGCCTTCCTCCGAATGCTCAGTAACCATTCAGCCGTGCGCGTGTCGTTGAATTCTTCCACGATCAGTTTGTACATCACTAGTACAAAGTGATTCCAAGCGTCGTGACCTTATCGGAATAATAAGTTCACCGGCCGTTTACCTTCACCTCCCGATCTGAGTATATGAGTGTATTTTATCTCCGTGAGTGTTGAGTAATGCGGATGCTCAGTCCTCATTATATAGGGGCAGTGAAAACCCAAACGAATAAGATTTCCAATCTTCAACCGCCTAGCTCTTTAAGAAATATTTTCTTAGGATTTTTAGGAAACATTCCTAAAAACATGCGCCTCTATATCTTGATAATCTTCAATGTATAATTTCAAATCTTCCAAGTAGATCTTCGATTATCTCTTTCCAAAAGATCTCCATGCACATATATTTCCTAAGAGCTCTCAAGAAACTTGTAGATATGCAATCATATATTTGCGTCCACTACCTTCAATATCTGCATCATATCTTCAATGCATAGCAGCACCGACTTTTCTAATATGTCTTAGGAAACATCTGCTGCTTCGTACTTGTTCCACGTCGGTTGTCTCTCTGGTCTTGAACTCTTTCTTTTACAACAGCTTGAACAACTTCACAGTGTTTTGCCAAACCCTATGCCACTAAAAACTAACATAAGCAGTAAGCCTCTAGAGCTTTGATGAGCCGTATTTATATGACTCATTGAGTCAACAATTCCCACCAAATTTGGCTCTTTGTCATACGAACATTTACTTGTTGGTATCATTTTGCATTTCAGGCACTTTGGAAGGTCTAGGAGGAATCAGGCTTAAAAGATGGCATCTTAGGCCAAAATCACCACAAGGCTTTACTGGCCCACTTGCAAAATCTCAATGGTTCTAGAATCGTCTCATCATTTGACTCATGCCAATCCATTTTGGCTACTTCCAAAGCAAGAGTGGTGCCCAAGTCAAAAGGCACTTGCAAAATCTTGATGGTTATAGAAGCATCTTATCATTTGACTCATGCCAATCCATTTTGGCTACTTCCAGAGCAAGAGTGGTGCCCAAGTCAAGAGGAAACCCTAATTCATTTCCCTATAATTAAGACCCCTTGGTCTTGGAAATAGGAGTCCAAAAATCTAGCACTAAATTCTCTCTCTACCCCTTCTCTCTCGGCATTAGAACGAAACCATTTGTATTTTCTTTACTTTTGCCTATGGCTGTTGTATTCCTTTTGATGAATACTAGTAGCTAAACCCCCTATTCGGTTTAGGGTTTTCACTCTTGTGACTACATTTTGAGACACTCGTTCTTAATTTCATTCTACATTTCACTAGTCCTTGGGCTTAATCCCACGGATCAAATGCGAGGCTAAGTGGAAGTTTTGCCACAAAGCTTAGTCAAGCAAATGATCCCTATTGTAACATCTACCGGATGCCTTGCCGCAATGGTAGATAGTACACATAGGTTGAGCAACACCTTTGCCGGGTTGTCTGATCTAACAAAGGACTAGATTAGAAGGTCTAATACCTTGCCAAGTGAGGTTGTGGCGTATCACCCTTGCCGGGATACTTAGGCGTCACCTTTGTAGGGACACCACACACCATCTTGGCAGGCTAAGACCGTGGCGTACCACCTTTGCCGGGGTACCTTGTGTTGTCACCTTTATCGGGACACCACACTCTACGAAATGTGGAATGCATAATTCATTGTCTATGACAAATGTGTCATAAGAGAAGCCCTAAACTGAATACTCACTCTCATTCGAATCACCCCTTGTTATTTATTTGCACTTACTTTCAAGCTGTTTACTAAACCCCCAACTGTCTTTAGTTTTCCTTCTTTTTCCGAGAATAACAAGTAGCTGAAATAACTCCCTTGGGTTCGACCCCTACTTACCGCTCTACTAACCAATAGTGAGCCTAAGGTAGTGGATTATAAATTGCAAATTTGTGAGGTCACGACGATGACTCGCCAAATTTTGGCGCCGTTGCCGGGGAGTTGTGCGTTGGTGAAGTTGTTCTTATTTGTGTTTCTTTTGGTTTGTTTATTAGTTGCTTGCGTGCTTGGTCCTTGTGAACCATGTCTCATCACGGTAGTAATTTTGATGAAGATGAGGTGAACAACGATATTCACCAGTTCGGTCGCAACGACGAAGCACCGCCTCCATTCTTTAAGGATCCTGAAGTGCTCGTCTGAGAGTGAAACCGAATCCTAAGGGAAGCTGCCCGGGCAAACCAAGGGCCATATGAGGCCCGAAATGGTGCAGGCCCGAGACAGCCACCCAGGCAACCTCCACCTCCTCCTCCTCCTCAGCGACAAGCTCGGAGAGAGCAACCAGTCCGCGAAGAAAACTTTGATGATGATGTCCTCCGAGTGCAAAACCAGCCTTGGTGCATATATGAGGGCCCGAAACTTGAGGATATTATGATCAGCACAGGCGTCGTGCATAATTTACCTAAGTTCTCGGGCACTCAAGGAGAATCCGTGACCACTCATCTTCAACATTTTCATGGCATTTGCCAAAACTTAAAGCCCTATGGAGTAGAAGTGGAAGACTTCAAATTGAAGGTCTTCTACTTCTCTCTCATAGATGCAGCTAATGATTGGTTTCTCTCCTTGCCTTCAGGAAGTATTCAAACATGGGCTCAAATGCAAGGGAAGTTTTTGGCTAAGTATTACCCCGCGGGGAGAGCTACACAAGTAAGGAGGCAGTTGCAAGAAATGAGGCAAGGGCCGAATGAGTCCATGTATGATTACGTCGAGAAGTTCAACCGATTGGAGAGAAGTTGTTGCAATCTTGGGCTACCCGAGAAGCTCCTTAATGAGTACTTATTGGATGGATTCAAACCTTTGGATAAAATGCTTCTAGATGCCTCGGCTGGAGGAACAATGTCGAGCCTACCGCTAAGTGAGATAAGAGAGCTGATCTCAAGGGTGGCTGAAAATGCCCGGTTTAGGGAAGAAACTAGCCGGTATGAGGAGTTCACCCGAACAAAGAATGTGGTGAAGGCCGATACTCCATTGAACTCAATGGCCAACGAAATGAAACAAATGAAGGAGATGATGATGCAGATCATTAGAAGACAACCGGTTGTGGTGAAACCATGCGAGTACTGCGGAGCTATGGACCACCAGACAGATGAGTGTCTGACCCTGCTGGAAGAGGACCCGGCAGAAGTAAATGCAGTGGATGGATACCAAGGACACAATGGCAACCGGGCAGGGCCGTATGGACAAGGGCCGTCCGGACAGAATTGGTGAAACGACGCCCCAAGGGACTTGGCTCATCAGTCTCAACAGGCAGCTCTTCAATCGAACCAGCAGTTCTATCGGCCTCCTAACCGCCAATACCAACAGAACAGCCCAGGCCAATATCAGCAAAGGGGACCGAGTCACAGTCAAGCCGGTCCAAGCCAACCGGACCCAAGCAAGTCACTTGAGGATATGATGAAGGAGCTGGCCGCTAGCAACGTGCAAATGAATGCTACTATACAGCAAAACCAGGTCGAAACAAAGGGAGAAATAGAAGAGATAAATAAGCAATTATCCCAACTTGCTACCACAATTTCTGAACTTAAGAAAGAATCGGGCCGGCTCCCTTCGCAAACCGTTCAAAACCCAAGGGGAAATGTAAGTGTCGTGACTCTAAAGAGAGGGAAGAAGCTCATCGTTGAGCCGGAAGAGCCAAAGAAAGAAGAATGCCCGACGGTGCCTGAGGAAAATCAGAACGGGCCCGAGCCGCTCGGTACTCTCGGACCTGACCCGGTACCAGCGGCCAAGGATTATGAGCCAGGCCCGGTACCAGGAACCGGGGCCAAAAACTCCAGTATCAGTGCCCCTCTGCCATTTCCTGTGCCAGCTCGGGCTCCCAAAAGATATGTGATGGATAAGGACGTTTGGAAGCTGTTTAGCAAAGTTGAGATCAATATCCCTCTCCTGGAAGCCATTCAGCAAATCCCTAGATATGCAAAGTTCTTGAAGGAACTTTGCACTAACCGGAGGCGAGGTACTCAGATTGACTAAGAGCTGATGAGCAAGAACGTTTCAGCAGTTATTCAGCAAAAAGTGCCCCCCAAATGTGGCGACCCGTGAACTTATACCATCCCAGCACGATCGGCAACATCCGGATTGAAAATTGCATGTTGGACCTTGGAGCCTCTATAAACATCTTGCCTTACTCGATCTACTCCTGTCTTCACTTTGGCCCTCTTGAGCCGGCCGGGCTAACCATCCAATTGGTGAACCGTTCGTGTAAACAGCCCGAAGGGAAGATTGAAGACGTGCTAGTGCAAGTGGGGGAACTTGTGTTCCCGGCTGACTTCTACGTACTCAAAATGGAAAATGGCAGCCCGACGGACCATGCGCTTATTCTACTAGGCCGGCCATTTCTCAAGACGTCAAAAATGAAGATAGATTGCGGCAGTGGGATGCTCTCAATGGAGGTAGAAGGAGAAGTGATCAGTTTCGATATATTCCGAGCCATGAAGCATCCCTTAGAGTTTGAGGCAGTGCATGCGTTAGATACTTTGGACGACCTAGTCCAAGAGGTCCAGCCGGAGCGAGGAACGGATCCTCTTGAGCTCACGATCGAGAAAGCCATGTTTTCACATGAGGGCTCATACGGGTTGACCGAGGACATTCGAGATGCAATATCCCAGTTGGAGGTAGCACGACCACTCACACAAAAGCACGAGATCAATGAGGTTCGGCTCTTCAAGGCCAATGTGTGCTTGCCTTCCATTGTGCAAGCACCGAAGGTGGAACTAAAACCTCTGCCCAGTCATTTGAAATATGCATTCCTAGGGGAAAACGACACTCTCCCAGTGATCATCAAGAGTGGCCTAGAGGCAGACCAAGAGTGTCGTTTGATTGAGGTATTGAGTCGCCACAAGTTGGCCATAGGATGGACCCTTGCGAACATAAGGGGAATAAGCCCAGCTGTGTGCATGCACCGCATTCTGCTAGAGGACGGAGCAAAACCTTCAAGAGAGCCTCAACGACGCTTGAATTCGATCATGAGGGAGGTTCTCCAGAAAGAAATCCAAAAGTTGCTAGATGCGGACGTGATTTATCCTATCTCAGATAGACGGTGGGTGAGCCCGGTCCATGTGGTCCCAAAGAAAACCGGGATCACGTTCGTGGAGAATGCCGAAGGCAAAATGGTGACGACCAGGATCAAGAATGGGTGGAGGATGTGCATTGATTATCGAAAGTTGAATCCCGTCACAAGAAAGGACCACTTCCCTCTTCCATTCATCGACCAAATGCTAGATCGTTTGGCGGGCAAGCCCTACTTCTGCTTTCTTGTTGGGTTCTCGGGATATAATCAGATCCCTATAGCACCCGAGGACCAAGAAAAGACCACCTTCACCTGCCCATTCGGTACGTTTGCCTTTCGGAGAATGTCGTTTGGATTATGCAATACTCCGTGTACCTTTCAAAGGGTGGTCACTAGTATTTTCTCGGATATGATTGGGACGTTCATTGAGGTATTCATGGATGACTTCACCGTGCATGGTGACACTTTTGACGCTTGCTTGGAAAATTTGAGCACAGTCCTAGAATGATGCGTCTCTATGAACTTAGTGCTCAACTATGAAAAGTGTCATTTCATGGTTACTCACGGTGTGGTCTTAGGGCATATCGTCTCACGAGAGGGAATAGAGGTTGATAAAGCCAAGATTGATTTGATTGTGAATCTACCCTACCCCTCCACGGTGCGAGACATCAAGTTGTTCCTTGGACATGCTGGATTTTACCGAAGATTATTCATAAAGGACTTTTCCAAGAAGGCGTTGCCTCTATCCAATCTTTTACAGAAGGATGTCCCTTTTGAGTTTACCGATGCATGCAAGGAGGCTTTTGATGAGCTCAAACAGGCCCTCACTAGCACACCCATCATTCGAGCTCCGGATTGGGGGCAACCTTTTGAGATCATGTGCGATGCTAGTGATTATGTCGTGGGGGCGGTTCTCGGCCAAAGGGTAGAAAAGAGGCCGGTCGTGATCTACTATGCCTCGAGAACCTTGGATGCCGCTCAAAGAAACTATTCCACAACTGAGAAGGAGCTCTTGGCCATAGTATTTGCCTTGGAAAAGTTCAGATCGTACTTGCTCGGCACAAAGGTGGTAGTCTTCTGGGATCATGCGACCATTCATTATTTGATGACCAAGAAGGAGGCTAAGACACGGCTCATAAGGTGGATCTTGCTACTGCAAGAGTTTGATGTGGAGATCAAGGATAAGAAGGGGACTGAGAACACGGTGGCTGACCACCTAAGTCGGTTAGTTCTGGAAGAAGAGGAGGGGCAGATCACCGAGGCCTTTCCAGATGAGCATCTGTATGCCCTCGCTAGCAACGTGCCGTGGTTTGCCCCCATAGTGAACTACTTGGTGGGAGGTAAATTTCCCCCCTCTTATTCGAAGGCACAATGTATGAAGCTTAAGCATGAGTCTAGATTCTATGTGTGGGATGACCCCTATTTATGGAAGATAGGTGTAGATCAGATTCTGAGGAGGTGCATCCCTGATGAGACGTATTTATACGACTCATTAAGTCAACAAAACCCACCATTTACGACATTTGATCATGAGAACGTTTACTTGTTAATGTCGTTTTGGATTTCAGGGCCTTTTGGAGCTTAAAAAAGAATCGGGCTTAAAAGATGGCATTTAAGGCCAAAATCACCACAAGGCATTATTGGCCCACACAGGAGCCCAAGCCAAACCTAGCCCACTTGATGATTCTAGAAGCATCTCATTATTTGCTCATGCCAATCCATTTTGACTACTTTCAGAGCAAGAGTACCTTGATGATTCTAGAAGCATCTCAACATTTGCAATGGCCAAACCATTTATGCCACTCCAAACTTGGAGCCCAAGACAAGTGAAACCCTAGCTCATGCTTATAAATACAACCTATTGGATCAAGGAATAAGCATTCGAAAATGTAGACAAAAACTCTCATATTGTTCCCTTGTTGGTTTGCCGTGTGAAAAGCAATAAAGCTCTCAACTTCTCTCTTCCCTTTCTTCTTTATTTTATGCAATTTACATTTCAAGTTACGCACTTTAGTTTAGACCTTGCATTCCAATGGTGTCTTTTAGCTCTTGTGTTCTTACCATGAACATGAGTGGCTAATCCTTTCACTATTCGGTTTGGGGTTCCTACTCTTATGTATACATTTTGAGGCACTTGCACTCAATTCCATTTACACGTCCCACTAGTCCTTGGAAATCATTCCATGGATCAAAAGGCTTGACTAAGTGGATGCTTGAAATGGCAAAGCTTGGTTAAGTTCATGATCCTTATTGTAACATCCATTTGATGCTTTATCGCAATAATGGATAGTACACATAGATGAGCAATACCTTTGTCGGATTCTGTAATCTAATAAGGACTAGATTAGAAGGTTGCAACCGTCCATAGTGAGGTAGTGGGGTTTCAATACCTTGGGTTGCCTATGGCACCACACTACTACCTAGTTCGGTGAGACCGTGGTGTACTACCTTTGTCGGAGTACTTTAGGTTGTTACCCTTGCCGGAACAACCACACTCTATGGGATGTGAAAATGGTTAATTGAATGTCTATGATGAATGTAGCATAAGAGATGTTACTAATTTTGTAGCACAACTTTGAGACTCTTTCCTTAAATGCTTCTTTGTGTTCAACTTGTTCTATGTGCCATATATTAGGCTAGAACACTATTGGTCGAGTGGAGGCTCGAAAGAGCAAAGCTCTTCCATGGGTTCATGAACTTCCGTGGATAAGTGGAGGCTCGAAAGAGCACAGCTTATCTGTGGAATTCAACCTCGTTTAAACACCATTTGGTTGATCGGAAATGATTGATCAAATGGATGCACATAAGCTAAGATACTTCTAAAGGAGGAATTAGCCCAACTAGAACAAGAGTTCTATATCCTTAAAAGGACTAGACGGTGTGGCAAGTCAAGTGCTTCAAATGGCCTTGATACATCTTTGAACACGTAGTATGATCATTAGAGGTCAATGATGAGTTGAGCCACAGCAAAAGGCCCCTAGACCGAATACCATTCTCTTGATCACAATCCATTGTCTTTACTTTTGCATTTACTTTTTGTACTCACTTTCAATTGTTCCCAAAACCCCCTTATCATTTACTTTACTTTTTTTTACTGTTTTTTTAGAACAACAAGTAACCATTACAACTCCTCTGGGTTCGACCCCTACTTGCTGCTCTACTAGTCTCTAGTAAGCTAAAGGTAGTGGACTTATAAATTTAAGTTTGATTTGGTACCTCACGACAAGGGCCTGTCAATCCCCGATGTTGAGATTGCTTCGGTGCTTAGCTTTTGTCACGAGCATGCTTGTGGTGGCCATTTTGGCCTAAGGAGAATAGCTAGGAAGATTCTTGATAGTGGGTTCTTTTGGCCGAGCGTGTTTAGAGATGCTTATGAGCACTGCAAGAGGTGTGATAGATGCCAAAGGGTAGGCAACATATCGGCTAGGAATGAGATGCCCCAAGTGCCCATCTTGGTTAACGATGTCTTTGACATATGGGGCATCGATTTCATGGGACCGTTCCCTATTTCATGTGGCTATGCTTATATTCTCGTTGATGTGGACTATGTGTCCAAATGGGTTGAAGCGAAGGCCACTAGGTGCGATGATGCCAAGACCGTTGTGGATTTCTTGCGCACCAATATATTCTGCCGGTATGGGGTACCCAAGGCCATCATAAGTGACCAAGGAACACATTTTTACAATAGGATGATGGCCTCCACCTTGAGACACTACCATGTCCACCATCGAACTTCAACGGCGTACCATCCCAAAACTAATGGACAAGCGGAGATCTCCAACCGCGAAATTAAAGGGATCCTTGAGAAAATGGTGAAGCCGACGAGAAAAGATTAGAGCCAGAGATTAGATGAAGCGTTGTGGGCCTATAGGACGGCCTACAAGACGCCAATAGAGACATCTCCCTTCCGATTGGTTTACGGGAAAGCATGCCACCTTCCGGTGGAGTTGGAACACAAGGCCTATTGGGCGCTTAAGCAATGCAACCCGGACTTGAGGGCGGCCGGACTTGATAGAAAAATGCAGTTATGTGAACTTGAAAGAGCTGCGCCTCGAGGCCTATGAGGGCCAATCAGATTACAAGGCGCGAACAAAGCTATATCATGATAAGTATATTCTCCGGCACAATTTTGAAGTCGGCCTGAAAGTTCTTCTCTTCTCTTCTCGGTTAAGGCTGATGCCCAGCAAGTTGTGGTCTAGATGGACCGGCCCATACACGATGACACGGGTTTTCAACCATGGGGCTCTAGAGCTTCAGAACCCGAGATGGGAGCCGATTCAAGGTCAAGGGGCAAAGGGTTAAGCACTATCACGGCGAGGACGACTTGCATGCCCAAGAGTTGGACCTAGCCGAACCTCCCAACCTCCTTGAAGGAGGTACCGTCGATCCAACGACGTTAAACAAAGGCGCTCACCGGGAGGCAGCCCGACATTCTTTTCTTTCAGTCTATTTACTTATGTCATTTTTTATTTAAGTCGTGTCACATACTCACCCCATTGCACTTGGAAAAGAAATGATTCATTCATGCAGGATCGGTCGCAACCTAGTTCTATACCGGGCCCGACCGAACTCCCCAGAAATTCAAAAGATTCATGCCGGTCCAAGCCTTGTCGTTTGCTTCGACAATCACGACACGCAACAACACCACGAGGGGAGTCCTGTTCAATCTCTCATTTCTATTTCGTTTCTTTTCCCTTATATGCTTGCATTGTGTGCTTTGAATCTAAGTCGTTCCGTGAGGACACGGCTTTGTTCAAAAGTGTGGGGTGGGAGAGTCGTTTGTTGTGTCAGCACGTCTATCTTCTTGCACATGCATGAATCAGCACGTTTCCTTTGAAATTTTTAAATAAGGATTTCTTTCTTCTTCCTAGATATGCAATATTCATCTTTAATGATGTGAAATAGATAGAGTCGATTACATGCACTTCTCTCGTGAAAATCTGAATTGTGTGATGACTTGTGAATTTAACTCTCTATGTGTCCTTGTGAGTTGAGATAAATAGGGATGTGGAGTTGATAGAAATGTCCTAGAAAGGCTTGACAAAAGCACTCAAGGGACTAGGTTCGAACTATATGGTTATATTGATTTAGTGGAGGCTAGCACTTTGAGGCTCATGGGTTTAGAGTGGACTCCGCCACTGCAGTGTTTATGCAAGAGGTGGGATTGGAATCAAACCGTCCTATCTCTAGTCTGAGTAGCCGGGAAAAGAAGTGAGCGACCCTCAACTTGACCCGCGCCGAAACGACAAGGATGAGAAAGAGCGGGGAGGTATTTCCATATGCTTGCGGGCTATGATTGGACCTCCCAAAAGAGAAGGACAAGCAATTCACAACAAGGAGCAAAGCTCAAAGAAAATCAGCCAAAGTGTGAAAGTTCTACCCGCAACAAAAGTGAGATACATCATCTATACATCAAAGGCCGAAGGCCAAACTCACTTCAAGCTGTCCAAACAAAGCAACAAGAAGAGCTCAACCCTTGAAGCTCGAATAAATCACGTGCAAGAAAAAGCAATGAAGTATAACCATATAGCAAGAACTCGAGACCGAGAGTGTAGATCATGGGCCTAAAAAGGACTATCTCCCACTCATCTGAATTGGTTTGCATCTCAGCTCAAAGGTAACACGTAGCAAGTTACTTCCATGTTTGAGCATGATCCTTTGAGTTATGCATGGAAAGGTGAAATCTAGACTAGCAACTCGTATGCATATCTAGGATGCCGAGAAGGTCTTGTGGTGTTTCTTTTATTTTCCTCTTATGACCTAGACCTTGTTCGGGACGAACAAGTTTAAGTGTGGGGTGGTTTGATGAGCCGTATTTATACGACTCATTGAGTCAACGATTCCCACCAAATTTGGCACTTTGTCATACGAACATTTACTTATTGGTATCATTGAGCATTTCAGGTACTTTGGAAGGTCTAGGAGGAATCGGGCTTAAAAGATGGCATCTTAAGCCAAAATCACCACAAGGCTTTACTGGCCCACTTGCAAAATCTCAATGGTTCTAGAAGCATCTCATCATTTGACTCATGCCAATCCATTTTGGCTACTTCCGGAGCAAGAGTGGTGCCCAAGTCAAAAGGCACTTGCAAAATCTTGATGGTTCTAGAAGCATCTTATCATTTGACTCATGCCGATTCATTTTGGCTACTTCCAGAGCAAGAGTGGTGCCCAAGTCAAGAGGAAAACCTAATCCATTTCCCTATAAATAAGACCCCTTGGTCTTGGAAATAGGAGTCCAAAAATCTAGCACTAAATTCTCTGTCTACCCCTTCTCTCTCGATATTAGAAAGAAACCATTTGTATTTTCTTTACTTTTGCCTATGACTATTGTATTCCTTTTGATGAATACTAGTAGCTAAACTCCCTATTCGGTTTAGGGTTTTCACTCGTGTGACTACATTTTGAGACACTCGTTCTTAATTTCATTCTACATTTCACTAGTCCTTGAGCTTAATCCCACGGATCAAATGCGAGGCTAAGTGGAAGTTTTGCCACAAAGCTTAGTCAAGCAAATGATCCCTATTGTAACATCTACCGGATGCCTTGTCGCAATGGTAGATAGTACACATAGGTTGAGCAACACCTTTGCCGGGTTGTCCGGTCTAACAAAGGACTAGATTAGAAGGTCCTTGCCGAGTGAGGTTGTGGCGTATCACCCTTGCCGGGATACTTAGGCGTCACCTTTGTAGGGACACCACACACCATCTTGGCAGGCTAAGACCGTGGCGTACCACCTTTGCTGGGGTACCTTGGGTTGTCACCTTTATCGGGACACCACACTCTACGAAATGTGGAATGCATAATTCGTTGTCTATGACAAATGTGTCATAAGAGAAGCCCTAAACTGAATACTCACTCTCATTCGAATCACCCCTTGTTATTTATTTGCACTTACTTTCAAGATGTTTACTAAACCCCCAACTGTCTTTACTTTTCCTTCTTTTTCTGAGAATAACAAGTAGCTGAAATAACTCCCTTGGATTCGACCCCTACTTACCGCTCTACTAACCAATAGTAAGCCTAAGGGAAACAATAGTAGCTGAATATTTGTTGGATGATATTTTTCTTTTAACCTAGCAAAAATGGGAAACAAATTTTCAATTAAATATTCATGTCGAAAAAGCAACTATTAGTAGAGGACATTGTAGGAAACTGTAGGGAAGAGAAGTACCATTTTTCTTTATGTCGCTCGAAAAATATACCTAAGTTGAAATATACTCAGATGAGTATTCTTGGTTTTTGATCAAGTTTAACATTAGTAGACCGGACTTTCTTGAGTTTTCAGAGTAATTTTAGCAATCCGAAAATATGTTAAACCAAAAGGTATATGTTAGAAATAAATTACTGATGATCAACAGTAATACATCCAGGATCGTAAACTCAAATCAGATTAAAGAGAACGTACTGTTAGACCCTTGAATATGCGGAAGCATAACTGTTGGAACGGATGTGCACATGAGTACACCGGATTAGGTCTTCCAGTCTTGCCACTAGAGTCATCTCAGCTTTTCCACCGAGAGGGCAAGGAAAGATGTCGTCTTTTCGATGTGGTGGACTAGGGACCATAACCCATATAAATAGTGCTGTGCTAGGGCAACCATTATTACCATGATTATCTTTCCCCCTCTCATAGAAAGATAATTACCAGATGATATCTACACAATAACCCTCGTGACATTATACTCATAAGCAAATATAAATCACAACTAGACAATTTTAGTAAGGCTTATTTAAATGACACCACACACATTTCTTTTATTTATATGTGTGACCCCACATAATTGGTTAATTTATAAAATTAACCCAACAATCTCCCACTGGGTCACATGTGTAAATAATAAATGTATAACAAAAGTGAGCTCAAAACTGCTATCATATCATAAAAGGTATATCGCCTATCCGGTCCATTAACTATGCTGACATGGGATCAAGGCGGCCTTCGTATGCAACATCGATACTCGACCGAGCTTGTCACGGATGTCAACATAATAAAACGACATGGATTCATCATGGGTGTGCAGCATGGAAATTACATGAACTGTGACCTTACATGTCTATTTCCAACTGGTCCCTAAAGCGAGATCAACAACATTACACAGAGTGCATACTAGCAACAACAATTTTACAGAACATAATTCGATATTATAGATCAAAATCTATATCCAACATAGAGCAGCGCACAAGACAAACTCCCACTGAATATGAATATCCTCAAATAAGGTAACTGGCATATGATCAGTATGCCACTGAAAGACCTCGGATAGTAATCCATTTTATTAAACGGATCCGCAACGGAGGTTGTTACAAAAGGCTCTACATGTTCACTCTGTATCTCCTAATTACAACTAGCATATCGATATCAATGTTATCACATTGACTATCTCTAGTTGCCAACAGAATATGGTATAATCAAATTTGTCACATATTAATATACACGATCTTTCGCAACACGAAATCGAAAGTTTTATAGTGACAATACATACAAACCATATTCCGTAATTAATGCCTCAAGTATGCTATTCAAAATTAATATAGCAATAATTAGATTAATCATAATCTTATTAGGCATCACATTAGAGTCAGTAACAAAAGTGATCTCTAGCAAATCTGACATCCGACACATGAGCATGTTCGTCACATGTTCTCTAACTAATGAATTCAATAGTGAATTTCTCAAATATCTGCACAACATTAGCATGTATGTAACTTCCGAACGCATACATACTTCAACAAGTAAATGAGACTACACATGTCTCAATTGCGAATGTGTATCACAAGTTCCATAATGTAAGGCAATCATATCTCACTCCCACTGAACTGTGATATACACACCAGCCATAATTTATGTTTCATCTCCAAACAAAGCAAGACGACAACACAATAAACATGAATATCATCAACTAAAAGCATACACCAATCGTATCTGACTCGGAAGTCATAATACATATTCTTGAGGTAGTTGAGTTTGTCCTACTGAAATAATCAGTATCTTGACTGGAGAACAAATAGACTTTGTCTTATGAATGATTATCCCGAGTATGCATGTAAATTTAATCAATCACCCCGTAATAAGACAATTTTCTCTTCAATGACAATGTCCCAACCATATCTCCCCCAAACTCAATTTCCTCAAGAATTATGAGATACAAAATCTCATCAACTAAAATATGAATTTCAACGTCTTCAAATCTCATACATCATATATGAAATTTAAGACTCGCAAGGAAATTCAGCCACAAAACTGTATGCGCCTTCAAAAGGATGATATTCAATACATAATTGTGTAATGAAGCACCGAAATGTCGCAGATATTTCTCAAATAGAGACCAAGTCAAACCAAATAAATATGTTCACCAACACCATAATCATGCATTACATAGACTATGCAATAAATAAAATATGCTTTAAAAGCATATAATGACATTCACAAGATATCGGCACACATTAATAGCAAGTCGGAGGACAGTGGTATTAACTGTACATGATATCTTGTTCCAGTTAATATATATTGACGATAAGGTGATGTCAAATAATAAACCATCGGAGGATGGATTTATTATTCTCATCAAAAACTAAATATCATCAACTATTTATCACTAAGTACGTCTGCAGCTACATTAAATATTGACTTTCCGAAGGGTCTATCCATATTCAAACAAGCCACACACATCTGATATAATAGACCGTGCCAACCTACGCAGATACGTCACGGAGGTGGTCGTGTTTTCCGTTTCAACATACAGATATAAGATATCGGTCCACAGTAGGAATGTCAAATTTAAAGACTAAATCTCAAGTGGTGTTGATTTTCCAAAGAAGTTCATGGTTCCAAACAATAGGACAGAACAAGATCAAAAGAGACAAGTCTGTCGATTTAACTGAACCATTACATAAACCAAAACTTTAAAAGCAGATAATGACATTTACAAGATACCAGGCACTATTAATAGCACGTCGGAGGACTATGCTATTAACTGCAAGGGCATCTTGTTTAGTTATCAAACATTGACGATAAGCGATGTCAAATAATAAACAATCGGAGGATGGACTTACTATTTACATCAAAATACTAAAGATCGTCACACATTTATCACACGGGTATGTATGTAGTCACGCTGAATACTAATGTGCGGAGGCCTAAATTAGTATCCTTGTAAACTGCACACATGTATCCTAACATAAGAAATAAGGCAGTCTCCATGAATATGCCACGGAGGTGGTCATGTATTCCGCTTAGAACAACACATTTATTAAGTCAGCCCAAATTTTGAATGTCTTATCATGCAACTAAAGTCTCAATTGTAATGTTAGTTCATCTCAATTATGGTTCCAAACAAGAGGGCAATCTTAGCCTATAAAATTAAACCATAAACAACTGAACCGGCCTGAACTAAACAATCAGACCGACTTCAATTAATTGGTAGAAAACCAAATTGAACCGACATACAATTTGTCAACAAAATTTCAATTGATCCGATGTTCAATTAAATCAAAATTTTGACCGAACTAAATTAGATCAAACTGAAATTGCATCAATATACAATTTCTCATCCGAACCATAATTCACCAAAAGTTGATCAAAGTCAAAATTCAACCAAAGTTGATCGAAGTCAAATTTCAATTAAGGTGACCACAAATGAGGTTTCAACTAAAGGTGATCACAAGTTGACCGAATGTCAAAAACTCAACTAAAGTTGATCTAAGCTGACAACGTCATATTTCAACTAAAGTTGATCATAAGTTGACTGATGTCAAAGGCTCAACTGAGATTGACTCAAGTTGACCAGTGTCAAAAATTCAACCATAGTTGACCAACAGTTTACCGAATTTGATCAACTATATTGAACCAAAATTCCATATCATATTATTGGTTTCTTAAGTCGGTATGAAACCGAATTAAACCAATCTCATTGAACCAAAATTTATATCAAACTAAATTTGTTTCTCAACACGATGTGTAATCGTATTAAACCAATCACATTGAACCATAATTCAAAATCACAATAGATTGGTTTCGCAAGTCGGTATAAACCGAGTTAAACCAATATCATTAAGCTGAAATTCAATATCACTTTAGATTAGTTTCGGAAGTCGGTATAAAACCGAGGTAAACCAATCTCATTGACGATGTTAAAAATTACACTAGATTAGTTTCATAAGACGATATAAAGCGTAGTAAACCAATCTAATTGAACCAGGATCCATGTCAGACTAGATTGGTTTCTCGAGAAGAAGAAAAAACGTATTTAACCAATCTATCTGAACCAAAATCCATACTGAACCGATCCACCAAATTTTGAATAGGATCAAATCAAACCGGAGTAAATCGAATCAGTATCAACCGAGACATTTAAACCGTATCAGTCCAGTAGTCACCTTTGATTGATTTATCAAACGGAATAAACCATTTAAAATCAATCCAAACATAGCGGTTCAATATCGAAATTGATTGATTCAACCAACATGCAGCATTGAATCAATCGCAACATAACGGTTCATATCTAAAATTGATTGAGTCACCTATTCGGAATTAACCGCATTGAATCCATCAATTAAACTGGAATTTGACCAACACGATTCAACAAGCTGAATCCATCTCAATTATAATCGATTAAACATAATTGAATCCACAAAATAATATGATTCAAAAAATTAAATTGAATCAAAATTAAAATGAAAGCGAACCTGAATGAACCAAACTTGGCTTCAGTTTGATTCGCTTGAACCATCCAAATTAAGGATCCATGTCCCAAAACTAGATTTCCACCCAAAAGTGCAGCAGCAGCCTGCTACTTTGTTTAACAAGAGCTTCTGACGAGTTTCCCAAATCCTTAAAGGTCCAAGGGCTTTGATCTAGCTAACAATCATCTGTAATTGTTTCTCCAGCACCAAACCCACTTAGGGTTTCTCCCGGAAGCAAAACAACAACATTAACAAATTTTTTTTTCTTCTTCGGTCCAAAGTCCAACTTACACAGCCTTCTGTATCTTGCTCACACATGGAGGATGATGGACCACAATTATACGAATCAAAAACACAGATAAACCCCCCAAGTTAGACTGTTTGTCTGTCTAACATCCACTTGTTAGTCCCGATATATTTCCACAGGGCATTTTAGAGATTAAAGTGAAAACACGTTAAGGAGAGGCTTTTAGCACAGAAAAGATATAAGGAGTCGATTCAAGGTCAAGATCATATGCCGACTGAAGAAATATCAAGGATCCTGACGATGAATCACTCATCACAAATTGTGCAGAGATGGAATCAAGTCAACCCTGTGCCAAATTACACTGACAGTTTTGTGAAAAGACAGTGCAAAACTGTACAAAACTCACATATGGGCAAGATGACTTGTGACTTGGAGAAGAGGTGGCCAAAGAGGAAAACCACCCCAAAACCACCACCCACCACCGGCGGCTCCTCCCTCCTCCTCCATGGATGACCGGCTCTCCTCCGCCCAATGAGCCGCCGCCATGTGGTGGCTCCTCCACCACATGTTCCTCCTCTCTCCTCCTTGGATGACTTGATGACTTGCTTGGAAGGTGGCTTCCACCACCATTTGCTCCTCCACCACCACCTCCTACCGGCGGCTGAGCTCCACCACTCCACCACCGCCAAGTGGCGGCGCCTCCTTGGCTCCTCCATGCCTCATCCTCCACCCTTGGATCAAATGAATCCTAGCCCTCCATTTCCTCCCATTTCTCCTATAAAAGGAGGCTCACCCCTCCTCATTTTATCATCCAAAAAACCATTCCATACACAATCACTTATCTCTCTACATTTTGTAATATTTTGTAAGTTGGTTTGGATCAATAAAGTTACGATATTTGGCTAGGCGCCCTCCTCCATGGACAGGCGAGGCTAAACTCCTCATTCGGCGGAAGGTATAATCTTGTATTATTTAATGTTTAATTAGCTTAGTTTATTTTCTTAGTATTCAATACTTGTTCTATGTGCCATATAAAAGTCAGAATGTCTCTAAGGTAGAGTGAACGATTTTGGGAATGTGACCATTAGGGGTCCAACTTCGTAAGCTCTTCCTTCAGATATTCGTGATCACACCCGGATAGGGGAGGTCGTAACAGACAAAGCTATCTGAAAGAGGTCGACTATATTTAAAAAACCATTATGGGAAACCGTAACAGGAGAGCAGGTGGATGCACATAGACTAGCGTACCTAACTGGTACTGGCGCTAGTCTAAATAGAACAAGTGTGATTTAGCCGATGTTGCAAGTCTTGAGCTATCGCTAGCCTCGATTCATCGTTTGAATACTTAGAAGATTTACTAAACTAATAAACATGTGATAATACAAGAATACCTGAAACCGAATACGCTCTTTCAATTGCAAACACCCCCTGTATTTAATTTCCTAGTATAACTGCTCAATCAAACACAACCACCAACCACTCACATACCGGAGGAATCAACAATCACGCATCACCCACTGTAAGTCTTCTAACCCTCAACTCCTTTATTTTCTGTATTTAATTTCAGTATTTATTTTCTGTATTTACTTTCCGCACAAAAAACCCAAAAAACCCAAAAACAGTAGTTTAGTAATTAGCAGTAAGTCCACACTCGACCTAAAATCACGCACCGTGTAAGCCGTAACGAACAATCTATCCCCCTAATTCCCTTGGGTTCGACCCCTACTTACCCTTACTACCCAGTAGTTAAGTCGCGAGTAGTGGACATTATAAATTTATTTGTACGAGACGCATTGCACCCTAACGACAGTGCAACCGACGCTCCTGTCAGAGGACAACCACACTTATCATCATGTTGAAAACATGTTCAATACATAACCTTAAGGATATCAGCCAGCTAGAACCAACCTCCTGGCCACAAGCGATACATTGAGAGAAAAGACCAATGTCTTTTATCCAATGAATTCCAATTCTACCAAACAGAAGCAGCATTAGACTCGTGATGATCTTGCTCGTCATGACCTCGAATGTTCAACGAAGAAACTGAACACTCAATTGTCAGTGCCTTTGGCCTTCAACAGCGTCGTGAACAACCACATCTCGCCCTTAAACCCCAACGCGGCATCCCGAGCTAGATGACTCCAAAATCGCATCTGAACTCAGCCGCAAAACATCCTTGGCGTGGAAGAAAAATGGCAGCGTCTACCATGAATCCATCGAATCCTATCATTGTATTCGCAGGAACACAAGCAACAAAATCAAACCGTTCATCATGTGAAGGACCAAAAGTTATACTCCCTCCGTCCCATATTTTTCTTCTCACTTTCCTTTTTGGGCGTCCCAAAATTTTCTTCCCATTTTCAAAACTTACCATAAATACTCATTCACATCAGACTCACAACCACCTTATTTAATTATTTATCTTCACACAGATTGTACTTGCAATGATGAAATTGTACTTGCAAATACACTCACAATAACTTACTATATTATTTTTCTTAAAACCTGTGCAAAATCACAAAGGGGAAGAAAAATATAGGACAGAGAGAGTACGAGCGAAATCCATCATATTCAACTGGGTGAACCAATTGAAACCGTAGGGGCCACCGATTTGACTGCCTACTGTGATACACTGATACCGGCTGCGTCGCCTAACATCACCCTATCAGCAACCAAAAGACAAGGTCAGACCAGTGCGCGACCATGTGCTTGAATCTCCTACCGTCGCGCCACCCCTTCCTATTTCAACCTTTCACGGCCAAGCCGAACTGAAGTTTGGCTGTAGTTTATCAAGCGTTGACCGAATTGATTGATTGGACCGACACGAATTGAACCGGTTCGATTCAATCTTCCAAAATCAGCTGTAAGGAAATTAGGGTTTTCAATTTTTCTTTTCCATACTGTGCAGCCGCCGTACCATGGATTGTCACTGAAGGTGACTCTATGTGAATATCTCATCGTTTTATCACAAAAAAATGAGAATATCTCATCGTTTATCCCTGTCGAAGTCGGCAGTAAAAGATCCACCTTCCCCATCACGGCTCAAACCAATCATTGTTGGCAAGCAAGCACAAGAAGTGTTCTCAGAGTCATCCATGCCGTGTACATGCGATTTTCAAAATAAATTGATTAGTAAAAATACATATACTCTCAATAATCTGATATTGAGTGGTGACTGATATGCCTGGGCGTTCAGACCCGAAAAACCGAAAACCGAACCGAATCGAATCGAAAAAGCCCGAACGAGTCGGTTTTCATCGGACCAAAAACCAAACCGAAAAAAAACCGAACCGAATAGTAAAATTCGGTCCCGGTTTTACACTTCTCTCGGCCCGAAAGCCCGAACCGACCCGATTGTAAAATCAAGTGTACAGGTGGCAGCATATGATTGGTTAATTAAAAAAACCCCTAATTCAGTTCGCATTCTCGTCTTCTCGCTCGTCCGTCGCTCTCGTCCTCTCCACTCTCGTCTCGCCTCAGGCCTAATCGCAATTCGCAATTTCCGATTCGACTTCGAGCAGCGGTCGCATTCCGTTCCAAGCGTCGCATTCCGTTTCGATTCACAATTTCCGATTCGACATCCCGCAGACGCATCCCCATTCGAGCGTCGCATTCCGTTCCCGATCCGAGCCCGTTCCCGATCCAAGCTTCGGTCGTCTCCCGATCCGTGTTCAAGCCTTCAAATTCAATCCTTAAAGGTAATTCGAAATTGCGAATTGAAATTCGGTTAATTCCATTTCGGAAACTCCGGTCCCAGTCAGATTCGGATTCAGTGAATTCACTGAATTCAAACCATTTTGATTGTTTTGAATCCATTTGTTGAATCCATTTGTTCATTCGATGATTTGTATATTGTGCAGACATGGATGCATCACAATTTTCGAGCTCCAATTCAGATTCGGATTCAAATTTGGGTGCGGATGTTTCAAAAAATGTTCTGACAGTCGATAGTACCACAATCGGAGGCTCTGGAATTAAAAGGAAGCGTTCTTCTTCAGTAGCACTGCAGAACATTGGTGAAACTGAACAATTTGAAGAAGCTTCACAACTTGGTAAACCTGATGAAGCTGTTGAAAAGCCTGCTGGAAGATCGTGGGTTTGGGCGCACTTCAAGAAGATAAAAAAGCCAATATATGAGATGAAGAATGGTAAGAAGCTGCAAACTAATGAAATCGTTAGAGCTAAGTGTAACTACTGTGATACGGATTTCGCTTGCAATACGTATGGGAATGGAACGAGTTCTCTACTTCGACATATCGAAAAAGTGTGCAAGAAGTATCCAGGGAGAGTGAAGATAAATGATGGGCAGCAAAAACTCACTTCTACTGGCCGTATTGGGGCTAAAGAGTTGGTGACTGTTAAGTGGAGTGAACAAGGGTGTAGAGAAGCTGCTGTGAAGATGATAGTCATGGATGAACTTCCGTTTAGCTTCATCGAGAAAGAAGGGTTTAGATATTTTTGCAGGTATATTGTCACATTGATTAAGTGTGAGCTTGTATGAATTGTTTTTAACTTTTTATGCTTGGACTGAACATGTTTATAATTTATATGTTGTTTTTACAGGTATGCTGTGCCTGATTGGCATGTACCTTCGAGGAGGGTGATTTGCAAGCAATTTTTAAAGATGTATGCTGCTGAAAAGGCGAAGCTGACAAAGGAGCTTAAGGGTCATTGCTTATGCTTGACCACCGATACTTGGACATCGGTGCAGAACATCAACTACATGGTGGTGACTGCCCATTTTGTTGATTCAGCTTGGAAAATGCAGAAGAGTATTCTTAGTTTTAAGGTGATTCCTAACCATTGAGGAGAAAGCATAGGGTGTTTGTTGGAGGATTGTTTGCTAGAATGGGGAGTGGATAGAGTGTTGACCATTTCACTTGATAATGCTAGCGCTAACAAAGTGGCGATTGATTACATCAGGGAGAGGATGCTAGAGTGGGAGATATCACCTTTGGTTGGTGGGATGTATTTGCATATCAAGTGCTTTGCACACACTCTGAATCTCATTGTCCGAGCTGGCCTTTTGATAATGGGAAATTCAGTTGGTTCAATTAGGAATGCCGTGAGATATATGAGGAGTAGTGGGGCTAGACTTCAGCAGTTCAAAAAATGTATGGAGAAAGAGAAGGTGGAGTGTAAGAAGGTGTGCATCCTCGATGTGCTAACAAGGTGGAACTCCACCTATCTAATGCTATCAACTGCATTAGAACTCAGAAAGGCTTTTGATAGATTGGCAAGGGAAGAAGGCACGAAGTACAGGGGTTATTTTGAGGAGGATGAAGAACTTGAATTCGAGAAGACTTGGTGCTTGGGTTGGGAGATGTGAATTTGACTTGTGATGCAAGTAAAAGTAATGCAGCAGAGGGAACTCAGGCAAAGAAGAAAGGGAAAGGGAAAAGAGTAGGACCACCGGTTACACATGATTGGGAGAAGGCTGAAACTTTTGTGAGGTTTCTGAAGATATTCTACGATGTGACAATGAGGATCAGTGCCTCAACCAAACCAACATCGTGGAAAGCTTTTCATGATATTGTGTGTATCAGAGCTGAGATTGATGGACTATTTCCTCAGGAGGGAATGAGCACCGGGTCGGAGATTGAAATGATTTTAATGGATATGGCAGTAAGTATGAAGAGAAAGTATGAAAAATACTTTGCCACCTTAGAGGACTGCAATCAGCTTTTGTTGATTGCCTTGGTGTTAAACCCAAGGTACAAGCTCAGAAACTTCGAATCTACATGCAAGAAATGGCTGAAGATGGAGATTGATGATATTAAAAAGAAGTCAGCTGAGCTTAAAGATCTTTTGATTCAGCTTTGTGATGCTTACAACTCCATGATTGTTGAGGCATCCTCCAAGGTAACAAAATCTCGGAGTGGAGATAGTCAAGGGAACAAATCCTCATCTAAGAAGAGGACTATAGAGCCTACTGGAATTATGAAGGATATGGAAGAAGATTGGGAGAGAGAATTGGAAGACTCTGATGAGGGAGTTGTAGGACATGAAGTGGACAGGTATCTTCTAGACCCAATTGTGAAGGTTGTAAACCCTTTAGATTATGACATATTGGAATGGTGGAAGACAAATGGTGACAAGTATCCTAGCCTTGCTGCTCTTACCAAAGATGTTATGGCAATTCAAGTGAGTACAGTAGCAAGCGAGTCTTCATTTAGCACCAGCAGAAGGGTCATTGATCCATTTCGGAGCTCTCTATCTCCCAAAACTGTGGAAGCATTAATCTGCTACCAAAACTGGATACGGTCTGAAAGTATCCATAACCTTCAATACATTCCAACTGTTGAGGACATTGAGTTTTATGAAGCTTTGGAGGAAGGTAATTAACTTGTTATCTATATTTTGTTTATATTTGAGTTTGATTTTGGTTGTTAACTTGTTATCTTGTTTAATGATAGAACAAGCAAGGGAAGAAGATAATGCTACAGTTGATCAACAAGAGAATGAAGAGAATACAGAGATGCCTTCTACCTCAAAATCAACTAAAGTGTCTCAAGTTGATAAGGGAAAAGGTAAAGTTACCAGTACCACAACCTTGAAGAAGGGGAATCAAGGGAGCAAAAATTTATTCATAAGGGGTTAAGGACCTAAGGTACTTATTTCTAAATTTGGCTAACTTGATAATTGAATCCTTGTTGTTGATATCTGATATCTGATATTTGATATTTGATATTTGATATTTGATAATTGAATCCTTCCAAATGAATGATATGCTTGAGGTTGAGAGTTGAGATATGCACTGTGAGTGTGATATGCAGTTATGCTATATGCCATATGGCATATGCTATGTGAACTTGTGAATCCTTGTGCATTATAGTATTATACACTTTCGTATGCACTGTGAAATGTGAATCTGTGATATATAAATTGAATCCATATCTTTCCAAATGATGATATATTGATATCCATATTTGTGATATACACATTCATATTGTGCAGTGTGCAGTGCGAGTACTGAGTTGTGACTTGTGAGTCTTATCCATTCTTTTTAGCATCTGGCAAATATTATGCAGTAGCTATGCACTATGCACTATGAAATGATGATATGCATTCACAGTGGCATGATATGCATTCACACTATGAAACTTGTGACTGTGATATGAGTCATGAGATGTTTGTTTTGTGTTTAGTGTTTACTCTTATAGTCTTATCCATTCTTTTTAGCATCTTCTATTTTGTTTTCTTCTTAGATTTGAATTTTGATCATGGTGTATCTAATTTTTTCAGGAGCTTGTCGCGTAATGAGCAGTCCAACTCCAACTTCAATGACCACTTTCATTGTTGCGCAAACTTGAGAAGAGATAGCCAATCACCGTCGCCACGTCCACCATAAGTCCAAACTTTAGTATTTGAGTTGAGTTGTAACTTGTAATCTGTGTTTGTGACTTTGTGTTTGATATTGTATCATGGACTGTATGGACTGTAGCAGCTAGCAGGTACCAAAACGTAGTCAAAATTTGTATTTTCTGTTGAGTTACAGACCCGACCCGAACCGACCCGAACCGACCCGACCCGACCCGAAAAGTCCGAAAACTCGAACCGAAAAACCCGAACTGAATAGGACCGAATGGGACCGAATCGAACCGAAACCTGAATTTTCGAGTTTTGCTCGGTTTTCATTTTGAGTAGGACCGAAACCGAACCGAACCGAATTTTCGGGTTTCGGTTCGGTTTTGACAAAAAACCGGCCCGAATCGACCCGAGCCCACCCCTAGTGACTGATATCACTTGTTAAAAATAAATTACCGATGATCAACACTAATACATCCAGGATCGTAAACTCAAATCAGATTAAAGAGAACGTACCGTTAGAAACCTTGAATATGCGGAAGCGTAACTGCTGGAACGGATGCGCACATGATTACACCGGATTAGGTCTTCCCGTCCTGCCACTAGAGTCATATCAGCTTTTCCACCGAGAGGGCAAGAAAAGCTATCGTCTTTTCAATGTGGTAGACCGGGGACCATAACCCATATAAATAGTGGTGTGCTAGGGCAACCACTATTACCATGATTACCTTTCCGCCTCTCATAGAAAAATAATTACCAGATGGTATCTACACAATAACCCTCATGACATTATACCCATAAGCTAATATAAATCACAACTAGACCACTTTAGTTAGGCTTATTTAAATGACAGCACACACATTTCTTTTATTTACATGTGTAACCCCACATAATTGGTTAATTTACAAAATTAACCTAATAGTATATAAATATACTATACCTGCGCCTAGCTTCAGATGGCTGAATATCATCTTCCATCTCAGAGTGAATCGTTTATACGACATTGTTCCTCTTCTACAAATATACAAAAAATAATTATATGCAATCAGCAAGTCATTTCGGATATATTTTCAGGTCAGCATCCGTTTGTTCTTTAAAAAATTTGCATTGCCATGTAATCATGAGATTCATATAACTCTATGTTTAGTGCAAAAAAAAAAACTGTTCGTGACACCTACTTGATCATTTGAAGAAGAGAAACATTAGAATGTAATTCAGAGATCCAAGAGAAAACAGGGTCATAATGGAAATGTAACGTACGTGGAGCTCTTAAGATTAGTGTCTGATCCACTTTTAGAACCGCCTCTAACTCAAGCAGCTTTCCTATCTGATTAAATAAATGACAATTTTAGAGCTTCGACAATAATAGTAAGGTAACACTGTCAAGATTTCACGTCACACATGCATATAATTAATCAGGTGAGAACACTATAAATCAAGGATTTCAGAATACTACGCAGGTAGCCATTATATATTCTTGGAACAGGCCAAATCTATTTTTCTGATATTGATAAAAATACAAAAAATGTTATTATGGAACTTTTTCAGTGTACCAATATTTAGATGTAAAAAATAACTCCAGAATTACTGGCCTCCTCACTATTTTTATATTATAGTAAACCAACCGACCGGGCATCATTTTGACTTATGATAATTGTATTTTTGTAGTTATCAAATTCGAATCTAGCTTATCATTGGAGTGGTAGTTTGATGGTTGAGACATTGGTCAGTACACCTTAGGTTTTAGGTTCAATTTTTAGTGACTACACCAATTTATGTGTTGGCTCCTATTTCTTCTTTTGCTTCTGTTTCACCCGTAAATCTTCTGTTGTGCTTCTGTTACCCATCAATCAAAAAAAAATTCAAAATTTAATATACAATGGGCAAACTGAATGTCAACTATAGTTTGGTTTTGATTTGAATAAGTTTGACTAAAAACTATTTTATTTAAGTATTCATTTACAAAATTATGTAGCTCATTAATCTCTACAAACTCTAAGAATCAGTGACAATAAACAAAATTTTTACAAATGCTGAAATATGATTAGGGGGCGTTCTTTTGAGCTGAAACTAAAATTTTAGCTGGATATAGGAGAAATGAATAATATGAATTGGTGAACTTTAAATTTGTGACTTAATTTACGCATTTGAGTATAGTCCTTAACTTTTGAACTAATAAAATCAAACATTAAATTTAACTTAAGTGTTTAACTAAAGGTCCCAAATAAAATGTTTTTTATATACTTGCTAAAATATTGATACAGGTTGAAAGGAAATGACTGATCGATGAATGGCTGGCTCGGACGCTGCAAGCGGCAGCGAAAGCGTGATTAGTGAATTTGGCGGTGAAGAAGGTTTGACTTTTCGTCAGCATATCGTTTATATACAAGCCTCCTAATTTATTCGTTAAATTATTATTTATATTGAAAAATTATTTGTGAATTTTCAAATTTATAATTTATGAGCCGAATCTTCAGATATGCAAATTCAACCCACTGCCAGCAAAAAATAACACCAAGTTACTCGCTCAAAATTGTTTAATTGATTATTCACATGATTATATAACTCAATTAAAAATATAATAATAGGATTAAGATTGAGAGAAGGGCTTTTATATATAAAAAAAGAAATAATAATTGACAGAGTTAACGTCTGAGTAATTAATCTTAGTTAATAGTTGGATAAAGACAAGAAGAGTTACGATCAAATGAGAATCAGTAATTCTCATGAGAAATGAGAAATAATAACAGTTGTTAAATTTTCGATCGAATGACCCTTAATTTTCATAAGTATCAGTCTTTTTATGCATGAAATTCGTATTTAAGGATAAATTCGTCATTTGTGCATTGCAAAATATTCTTCCAAGATCACAAACAAAAAATCATAATTCAATGGCGCTTCCTCACCTCCTCCCATCACCGCCGTCCTCTTCTACGTTCAATGACAAACCATCGCTAGCCCACTCTCATCCCTCAATTGGGTTAGACAAAGTTCGCGTCTTTTACTCCATTAACCTCGCACCGAAGGAAGTTCAGTAATAGTGTAAAATTAATCATAGAAAAGTCAACAATTCTTTTTTTTTAAAGTCAACAATTCAAGAAAAAATTTAAAGCACCCTCAAAATTTATCCCACTCTCATGGAATCTCTAGTACATAATAATCATAATTTTTCTTTTTATAATAATTATGAAATACATTTATATAAATTAAAAATTAGTTTAAACTAAATAAATATTAAGTAAAATAAATATTAGTTTAACAACTCAAAGAATAACATAACAACAAAACAGGTCAAGATCAGGTACAAAGTTGATTTTTGGTACAAAATACAAAGTTCATCAAAATCATTTTATAATTCGCCACTTTTCGAGCCGAAAAATGAAAAAGACGACATAGTTCGTCAGTTTCATTTTATAATTCATCACCACAGAAAATGCACCAAAAATCAAGATTTAATCTCATCCATTCAAATCACAAGATCAAGGGCTATGATTAGTTTGTATTTTGTACTAAAAAATCAACTTTGTTCCCGAACCTTTTCCGCAACAAATCACAACAAGTTCAAAGAAGATTTAAACGCTATTTTTGTTATCAAAATAAATTGATAGTAAAATTATTAAAGCAGCCTCAGAATTCAGCCCACCTCTACTGCACAATAATGATAAATTTATATTTTATAATAATTATTAAATATATTTATAAGATTTCAATGTTAGTTTAAATTAAAATAATATTAATTAAAATGCATATAAGTTTCACAATTCAAAGAATAACATAACAATAAAACTTAACAAGTATAACGAAGATTTAAACGCTATTTTTGTTTTCAAAATAAGTTGATATGATTTGATTAATAAGCAAAAATGTACTAAAAAAAGTCAACAACATAGGAAGAATGCTAAAACACCTTCAAAATTTACCCACTATCGTTCTATCTCTACTACACATTAATGATAATTTTTATAATAATTATTAAATACATTTTTATAATTTCAACATAAGTTTAAGTTAAATTAACATTACTAAAATAAATATAAGTTTAACAACCCAAAGAATAACATAACAACAAAACGTAACAAGTTCAAAGAAGATTTAAATGCTATTTTTGTATTCAAAATAAGTTTATATACATCAATTAATAAGTAAAACTACACATAAGAAAGTCAACAACACAATAAAAATGTTAAAGCACACCCTCAAAATATACCCCTTTCATGCAATCTTTACTACAAATAATGATACATTTCATTTTTATAATAATTATTAAATACATTATATAATTTCAAAATTAGTTTAAGCTAAATTAATATTAACTAAAACAAAACAAGTTTAAAGAAGATTTAAATGGTATCATATGAGAAGTGTGTATTTTCGTGAGAAATGAGAATTAATATTAATCGCACGATCTTAATATCAATTGCCTAGATAATTACTATTTATTTAACACTAAAATCTATTTTATAAGTCATTAAGAGTATATTAGTCATTTAATTTCATTAAGATTTAAACTTCATAAAGAAAAACCCTAAAACTCCCAATCAAAAACCACTTCAACACCCCGCTCATGACACCTCCAATCCACCGCAACTCATAGACCATAGTCGAACGACAACCAAATCAACGTCGTAAGGCCGTGAGAGAAGTCGTCAGCCATCCGGAATTATCATCGCCACCCATACGCCGTCAACTTCTCCCATCGCCGATGTGAAGCAACATAAATCTATCAAAGGCTATGTGAAATAGTTCGGCCTCGGCATTCTCATGCTCCAACTCGAAATCAATGAAAAGAAGTATTCTCATACCTGTCTAACAATACCTCCACTTCCTCGCGAAAAACCAATTCGGCCTCAGCATTCTCACTAATCCGCAATTTGGTTCACAACCCAACAAAGAACTTTCAAAAGGACATATCAATAGGTCAAAAAGAAGGACATGATTCAATAGTACAAATTCGCTTCTAAATTGTAGACAGCGTAAAGTTAGTTATTGAAATTAAATAAATCGTAGCCTTCTAGTTAAAATACGTAGTTTTTTGTTTAAAATTCGTAGCTTTCTTGTACAAATACATAGCTTCCTAGTTAAAATTTGTAGCTTCTAGTTAAAATATGTATCTTTTTTAGTTTAAATACGTAGCTTTATAGTTGACATACGTAGCTTTCTGGTTAAAATATGTAGCTTTCTAGTTAAAATACGTAGCTTTCTGTTTAAAATGTGTAGCTTTCTAGTTGAAATACGTAGCTTTCTAGTTAAAATACATAGCTTTTTTAGTTTAAATACGTAGCTTTCTGTTCAAACTTTGTAGCTTTTCAAGTTAAAATACACAGCTCTATGTTTAAAATTTGTAGCTTTCTAGTTAAAATACATAGCTTGCTGTTTGAATTCGTAGCTTTCTAATTAAAAGACGTAGCTTTCTGTTTGAAATCCGTAGCTTTATAATTAAAATACGTAGCTTTCTGTATGAAGCTGCGCCCATTTCGATCACACCCACAACCAACGCAAGCCCTAAACAACACCGCAAAGCATCATTTTTATTTTGACTCTTCCAATAGCGCACAATCCCAATCCACATACAACAACCAACAAAACAAACCCTAGATTTCTCGCCCTCATTCTCCACCACCCGAATACTCCTCCATCACCTCTGCCGCCTCTCCGAGACCCGAATCCGCCTCCGCGCCGCGCCTTCAAATTTGCAAATTAGGGCAGTGACCGATGGCAGCAAAATGTTGAGATTCGCGGCGACGGTGAGCGCTGCGTTCAGTATCAACTTGAACATGTCTGCGGCGACGACGGAGACGAATTTAAAGGATGGCCTTGTTTTTGCGATGCTTAACGAATCTCATTCAAAGGGTGGCAGCGGCAATGAAGATGATGAGTTCGATTAGGATTAGGGTTAGTCAATTTTTTTATTAGACTATTATACCCTTATTACGAATTAAAATTGAATTATTAGTATTAATTGAGTATAATTCTGAGTCATTGATTAAATCAGATCTACGGTTGAAATAAATTCTCACTTCTCATGATACATGAGCTTCTCAAAGGATCTCAACCCTAAGTAGATATGAATTAAATTAATAAGTAAAATGCACAAATAGTTAACAACATAGGAAAAACATTAAAGCACCCTCAGAATTTATTCCATCTCTACTATACAATAATGATAATTTTTAATTGTACAATAATTATACATTTATATAATTTCAAGATTAGTTTAATTAATATTAACTAAAATAAATATAAGTTTCACAATTTAAAGAATAACATAACAACAAAACATAACAAGTTTAAAGAAGATTTAAATGCTATTTTTTTTGCAAATAAGATAATATGAATCTATTAATAAGTAATAGAAAGGCAGTGATGCTAGACAGCAAGGGCTTAGCGAAGAGGAAACGAAACTTAAACTTACGAGGGTTGGTAGATTGGCAGTGATGCTAGACAGCAGGAGCCTAGCGAGGGGAGACCCACCGACACTGACACAAACCAAAATAGAGCTCAACTACTAACCCGAAAATACACAACTCGGGCATCCATGTTGAAAAAAACAAACCCAACAACTCACATATACAACAAGACCGCAGACTAAACATAATTCAACTCCGTCAAAACAACCTCTTAACCCCCAAACCAAACAGAAAATACAAGACTTTAACCAGATCAAATACGCTCTATTAAGCAACTTAAGATCAAAAAACATTTACCAGTCCATCTTGCCCAAATCATGCTAAAAACATCCGTTTGAATCTTTTGAAAAGTGAGCCATCATCCTTAAACCAGTTCTCTTGTGACATACAGTCAAACGATAAACCGATATCAAAACAAAAGATAGATCTTGAACCAAACAATGGTTTTTACTTTATACTAATAATAAACAAGAACATACATGTGTAAGGATCAACAATAAATATTGTAGTTGTATTACCTGAGTTGGGATAAAATAGTCTTGAGCATTGACCTTGTGGTGTTTAAAGAACTACACTTTTAAAACCATCTTTCCAATAGTGACATCATGTAGCGAGACTACTGGGACTACAAATAGAAAACTTTCAGCGAGAACACGGAACATTAGTGTGTAAGCCAAAGCATGTAAAATTGGGATCTCTTAGCTACTGATTGCATCTCAAAACATAATCATCCCTTGCGAGACTTTTTGGACCTAAAGATTGTCATTGTGTTCCCAAAAAAAGACAGTTATCTTAAAACCTCATTCATAAGATGGAGCTAACATGTATTTGATTTAGGAATAAAGAAAATGCAAGCAGAACCAAATCAAAATGCACATGTACATGCCAATAAAGACAATATGGTTCCTTATGATTACCTTACATAAACAGAACGGAAGTTGTCACAAAGTACTGAATAAGACATTGTGTTGTATACCAAACACAACAAGAAAGGGTCTGCTAAGTAACACTCCATACACTATTGTCTTTCACCATTGTTAGTGAAATAATGTTGTCTTGTTCAAAACGAGATCCCGATAGTGTTCTAACAGAGACTAGAACACCTTAGCAGGCAGTATCCGAACGTGCAAGCACACACAATATACTTCCCTGTTCGATAACTAGCCTACTCTGGGGGCTCCCCACGCCCTAAAGGGTAGTAAATATTATTAAATGTTTAGATATATATATGGTCTTACACTTACAATCTCCCGAATGAAATCGCCTAGCCTCTAACACTTTTCTCCACAATTTGCAATCTTGGCTCCCCCTCGATCCCCTGAATTCGAGACTCCCTCCCGAACCTTGCTAAAACCTCTCCCGAAGTTCCGACGCCTTCTCCAGAATGCGTATGTCAATGGTGGTGTGTGCAGCGGTTTGTTTCACGGACAGGTATGATCAGCACACTGAGCAGAACGTCACTGCGCCATTAACTTTCCGGTGTGAAAAACTAGTCGGCCGTCATCTCCTCCTCCTCGGCTTGAGTGTATGATCGTGTATTTTTCTCGTTTTGATGAACTACAAAATAGGGAAACCCTAGCCTTGTATTTATAGTACACGGCTGGTTCCCAATTCGATTGAGATACTCTATCTCGAATCATTAGGAAATATTTCCTAAATATTCCCTAGCTTCCAAATCTTTTGTACTTGAATATATTTTTAGTATCTCTTTGATAAGTTTGGCTTCTAAATAATATTTCTTGAATATCTTGCAAACCAATCCAATCTTCAACCGACTTGAATCTGCAACCGACTCGAATCTGCAGATCTTCGACATTAGGAGATTTCCAGATTAGGAAACTTCTGCTCTCTAGTTCTGCGCAGCATCCGTGTTTCAATCTTCAGTTGAACAGCTCCTTGACTTTTGCTTGAACACTCTGAAGATGTTTTCCCAAAACCCATGCCACACGTAGGAACAACAATATCCCCCTTGGCATTTTTGGCAAAACCAAATCAGCTAGTTCTAACTACCTAGACTTCAGAGTTTGTACCCAGTAAGATAGAGGAGGAACGAGTCGACCTCAAAATTACTCCCCCTTTTTGCCACAAAATCGGCAAGGAGCATTCAAAAATACTAGTTCAACGTAATACAAGTACGAAAGAACTAAAAATAGTACGATAGTAGCAGTGTTTAATTGTCAGGACACACAAATTTTAGTCATAACCTTTATGCAGAGGAGTCCTCTTCAGTCTCGTCTTCTTCCGCCTTAGCCTCATCGTTGCTTGGATAATGCAGAGCCCTCACCAGTTGATCGATTCTTCTCTTTTGCTCCTGCATTGTATCCAGCATCGCCTCCAACTCAACAACAATCCTTCCGCTCTCCACAGCAGTCATCCTTGACCTAGCACCAGCATCCCTCTTTCTTAATCAAGGGGCTTTCAGATCGTTCAAATGACGTCCCTTTAAAAGCTCGTGATCTACCCCTAATGTCAAAGGAGCTCTGAAGAGTCTGTCTTGGTCAATCTTCAACTCTGGATTCTTGTAGATGATCAGCTCATAGATAAGTGATGGGTAGATAATTTGGTGAAGGGACTTTGTGGATGTGGTGTACTCAGTAGTCTGTTGGAACATGATTCGTCACATGTTGATCCTTATCCGATTTCCAATGTGGTAAATCAGTTGTCCCATGTCTTTGCTCACTGTAGTCCTATGCGAGGTTGGCTTCCAGATAACTATAGCAATGAAGAATAACATCTAGTAGAATGTAGTCAGATCAGCCACTGGAATGGAGGTATCTGTGGGGTCATCCATAGCAAAGAATATGTTTATGATCTCCGGATCAAGCATAACCTTCTTCTCCCTTTTATAGACCACTCTGTAATCCTTATCTCCCACTATTCTAAACTGGCTTGGCAGATTAGCAAACGCTTCTCTCACCAACTGTTCATCAAACGGCTTACTTTTTCTCAAGGTCCATAATAGGTCAGTAACCTTCAACAACTGGGTAACCTCCTTCCCTTTATATTTCTTTTTGTTAGAATCCTTTCAGGAATTATCTTCCTCTTTTGCACCGTCTTCCACTTGTCTGTTGCTTCTTGACTGGTGAACCAAATTCCATATTTAGTGATGCCTGATGGAACACTGCTCGCAACATGGGCTGGAACTCCTCTCTTTCTTATCTTAGATGCACTTGTTCCCCCTGCGTCTGAGGTGTCACGACCGTTTGAGCGTTGGTTCCAGGCACTTGCATAGTTCCCTTTTTCTTTTGCTTCTTCTTCCCTGACTTCCTAAGTTTGGCTAAGGGAACTCTGTCCTGATCAACAAACAGAGCTTCATCATCAGGCTTCTTGATGGACCATATTTATATGATTCATTAAGATAGTTAAACCCACCAAATTAGACGCTTTGTCTTAACAACTTTTACTTGTTAAATTCACTTTTGTTCGACAGGCTATTTCGAGGATTAGAGATGAAACGAGCTAAAAAGGTGTTCTTAAAGCTAAAAATGGATTACAAGTCATTCCAGGCCACGACCAGATTCCGGCTTTACAACCTTCATGAACCCAACGTGGAATCACTCAAACATGTCCCAATGACTTGTTCCAAACCTCAACAAAGATCAAGAATTCAAGTGAATGCCAAGTCTAGCCACCCATGTGCAAGGCTTGTGCCTTGTCTTTTGATTGCAACCAGGAAGCAACCATGATGTAACCAAGCTCTAACCGGAGTTGAGGGGGAATCGATGGCTTTTGGGAGACAAATATCACAACCCACTCACTTCCTCCTCCACCTCATGGCCGGCGGCTTTGGCTTGGGGAGTGACACATGGCCGGATGCTTTGGCTCTCCTCCTCTCCCCCTTTGCCATGTGTTCGGCTCTCCTCCTCTCCCCCTTTGCCATGTGTTTGGCCCTCCTCCTCTCCCCTTGTCTATAAATACCACATTCCCTCTCCTTTGTTCAATGTCCCAAATTGTAGTCTCAAGTCTCATAGTCCTTGTAGAAAATCTCTCTAGATTTTAGGCACAATCCTTGTAAACACTTTACTTTGATATTGGAAGCTCCAAGTTTGTTCTTGAGTACTCTTGTTGGTTCTTGAAGTGCTCAAGCCGTTCCTTGTCTTTTACTTTCAAAAAACTTTACTTTTTTGTCTTTCGAAAACCTTTACTTTTCAAGCACTTAGTTATGATGTCCTCTTCCATAGATAATCGTAGCTAAACCCTTCATTCGGTTGAAGGGGTGTGCTTGTATCAAAACATGTTTTAGACCCTTCTCTTAGTGCCTCTATTGTGTTTAACCTTGTTCTATGTGCCTTATATTAGGTTAGAACACTATTGGTTGAGTGGAGGCTCGAAAGAGCAAAGCTCTTCCATGGGGTTCGTGAACATACGTGGTTAAGTGGAGGCTCGAAAGAGCAAAGCTTTTCTGTAGAGTTCAACCTCTTTAAAACACCACTTGGTTGATCGGAAATGATTGATCAGGTGGATGCACATAAGGCTAAGATACTTCGAAAGGAGGAATTAGCCTAAATAGAACAAGTGTTCTATGTCTTGAAAAGGACTAGACGGTGTGGCAAGTCGAGTGCTAGAAACAGCCTTGATACATTTTAAACACGTAGTATGATCATTAGAGGTCGATGATAAACAGATTTATGATACAAGGCCCCTAAAACCGAATCCTTTCCTTTAATTAAAACATCACCTGTCACTTTACTTTCAGTCTCATTATCAACTGCTTATTTTCAGTCATTTACTTTCAGTACTTTAATTTCCGCACATTTACTTTCCAGCAATTTACTTTTCAGTAATTTACTTTCTACCGCTTATTACAGACCCTTTCAATATCAGTCCATACCAAAAGTATGTTGATTAGTCGATATTGAATTCGACTGTTCTAGTAATTTACTTTTCAGTATTTACTTTCCGCACTTTACTTTCACTACAGACTTGTTCAACATCAATCCAACACAACTTTGGCGCGCATCACGCTTGAGACACAGCGTGCGACAAACCAAAAGTGTGTTTGCGGTTGACATTGAACTCGACTGTTCCAGCACTTTACTTTTCAGTATTTACTTTCAGTCCTGTATTTACTTTCTTTACTTTCAGTCATTTACTTTTCAGTACTAAAATCACAACCAACCCCTAACTGTCTTATTTAATTTTCCATTTTCGAAAGAACAACTATCCACTAATTCCCTTGGGTTCGACCCCTACTACCGCTTTACTACCCAATAGTGAAGTCACGAGTAGCGGACTTATAAATTAATTTTGTACACATTGCCTCGCGACAAGGCAGTGCTGTCACTTATCTTGGTGTGCGTCCATCATCTCGACATCATCAACAACTGGTTCAACAAATACCTTTTCAGTGGCTTTCTCTTTTTCTGGATTCACCTCATGCTTATCTGAGCCTCTACTTTCTTGCTCATCAGGCCCTTCCTTCCGCAAATCGTGGATTACTTCATCGATTTGCGTGTACATCTCATCAAGTTCATCATCTTCCTCAGAGAGGTCTGTGACAGAACCGCTCGTCGTCAAAGCGATTGTGCAAATAAATTTATAATAGTCCGCTACTCACAACTATACTACTGGGTAGTACTTGGTAAGTAGGGGTCGAACCCAAGGGAACTAGGGGAATAATTGTTCTTCGGGGGGATTACGCAGCGTGGGAGCGTGTTAAAGGTCGGTTGGTTGGTTTTAAAGCTACCAGCTATTTTGATTGATTGATTGGTTGGTTGGTTGATTTTAATACTGGAAAGTAAATTACAGTTTATAATTAAAGAGAAATGTTCGGTTTCAGGGGACTTGTATTATATCCTGTTTATCATTGACCTTTAGTGACTCTCCTAAGTATTCAAACGGTGTATCAAGGCCATTCCAAGCACTCGATTTGCGTACACTGTCTAGCCTATTCCAAGGACGTAGAACACTTATTCTATTTAGACTAATACTCCATTCCCGGTTATATTAGCCTATGTGCATCCATTTGATCAATCATTCCCGATCAACCAAATGGTGTTTAGGATGAGTCAAACTTCTCAGATAAGCTTTGCTATTCCAAGCATCCACTTATCCGTACAAGTTTACGAACCCCCATGGTGAGCTTTGCCATTCCAAGCGTCCCCTCAACCATGGACGTTCTGACTTAATATATGGCACATAGAATAAGTTTTGAATACTTAGACTAGACACTAAGTTTAATAGTCTTAAAACATTTATAATACAAGTGCGCCCCTTAGTCCGAACTACTAGTTTAGCTACTATTCATCACGCTAAACATTAAACTAAGGAAATAAAACAGTTGAATAAATACGAAGAAATACTTACAACCGTTGAAGCGCCAAGGGAGCTTTCCTTTATTTCCAAAGCAAAATTACAACTTTACAAATTTTACAACTTCTAGAGAGAGAAGTGAATTTGAGTTGAGGTGTGTGAAATGAGGAGGAGGAGCTCCTCCTTTTATAGCCAAAAGGGGAGGAGATGGGTGGTGGAGATGGTGGACATGTGCATTTGATCCAAGGGAGGAGAAGAGGAGGAAGGAGGAGGTGCCATGTGGAGGAGCAAAAAGCCGCCGGTCACCATGGGTGGAGGAGCCGCCGATTGCCGGTGGTGGAAGGGGGAGGAGCTCCTCCTTTGGCCACCACTTCTTCAAGTGGTCGGTCATCTTGCCCAAATGTGAGTTTTGTACAGTTTTGTGCAGTCTTTTCACAAAACTGTCAATGTGTTTCTTCCCCGGGCTATCTTGACTCCATTCCTGATTCTTCTGATTAATTTGTTCTGGTCAATTCAACGTCAGGATCCTTGATATTTCTTCAGTCGGCATATGATCTTGACCTTGGATTGACTCTTGTTATCTTTTCAGCATAAAATCATCTCCTTAGCGTGTTTTCACTTCAGTCTCTAAAATGCCCTGTGGAAATATATCGGGACTAACACGTAGAAGTTAGATAGACAAACAGTCTAATTAAGGGGGTTTTACTGTGTTTCTGACTCGTATAACTTTGGTCCATCAGATTACCCCACACTTTTAGTTGTTCGTCCCGAACAATGCTATTAAAGGGCGTAAGTTCTAAGTTTGGCTTTGGAATATGAAAATTAGACTGTGGTACTCGATCTATCTTAATTCATGCATTGCTTACTTATTACCAAATTAAACTGCGTAAATAAATAGAAGAAACTTAATACTTGTACCTTCGTGCTGAGATGCAAATTATATTGGATGTCTCGGGAGATAGCCCTTTTTAGGCTCCTGGACTGCAATCTTGGGATCGTCTCGTACTATATGGTTTTCTTGTAGCTTTCTCTAGCACATGATTCGATTCGGGTTTCAGTGAGTTGAGCCTTTTTGATTTTCTTCTTTGGCGAGGGACTGCTTTTTTGTTGTAGTGAATCGGCCTTTGGCCTTTGATTTGACTTTTTTTAGTGCTTCACTTTTGCTCGGTTAAAACCTTCACAATTTTGGGCCTTTGACCTCTTTTGATTTGCTTCATTGAGCTTTTCGCCTTTTTGTGATTGCTAGTCCATTTTCTTGAGCCTTTTTGGGAGGTCCAATCATCGCCCGCAAGCCTATGGAAATACCTCCCCGCTCCTCTTGTCTTTGTCGTTTTGCGCGGGTCAAGATGAGGGTCGCTCATCTATTTTCTCGGCTATTTTGACTAGAGAGAGGACGGTCTGATTCCCGTCCTCGCCTTTGCATAGATGCTTCTTGGCGGAGTTGACTTCAATTATTCACTGAAAACCCGAAGTGCAGCCTCCACTGACTTCGAAAACCATATAGTTTGATCTGATCCTTTGATTGCTTTCCAAGCCTCTCTAGGGCAGTTTATATCAACTCCACATCCCTAGTTATCTCAGCACAAAGGACAAATGGAAAGTTACATTCTAAGTTTTTAAACAGTTGAATTTTCACAAGGTTAATGCATGAATTATGATTTATCTTTTTCACATTCTTAAGTTCATATTTTCAAAAAGGTACTTATTAAAAAAGAAAAAACAGCTGCATGTTATTTATGTACAGAGGTGGATCTCACCCCACACTTTTGAACGAAGGCGTGCCTTAGTTCAAAAGTCATGCAAGCTTAAAACTAAATACTGAATTTAAATGACAGAAATTAAAGTGCGGAAAAGTAAGATAGTGTCGGGTTACCTCCCGACCAGTGCACTTGTTTAACGTCGTTGGCTCGACGATACCTCGTTTGTGGTTCATTGGTTTGGGTCCCATGGGTGGCTGAGGTCAAACTTCTTGATTCCACCGACTTTGATTCTTGCGGTGAGTCTTCCTGATTTTTTAGCAGATGACGGGTTTGGGTCCAGTTCTGATGGTATCTCCTTCCAACGTCTCTGAGAAGGCGAGGGACCTTTCACTATCATCTTTTTGAACTGGGTGTTCTCCTATTTAGGGCTGCCTTGTCCAGTCATGGCGAAAGCGTGCTCCATGTAGGAGTCATTCTGCTCAGGCCCTTTTCCCATTCTCCTTTGAGCTTCTTCTTGGATCGCATAGTTCGCGGCGACTTGCTCATTAATTAAGGGGAAAAGTCGGGAAGGCCTCATGAGGCTTGGTTCTGCCTCGTCATTTTGGTTCGTGAAGAACTGATCGTAGATAGTCTCAGCTGCCTGGGTAATGATAGTCGGGTATGGAATAGGCAGTTCGTCGGTGGTATTCTGGACTTCTACTTCGTTGCTTCCGGTGCTTTCCATGTCTGATTCCTCGGATGGTTCGGGAGTCTCTTCTGGCGGCTCGGTGGTTTCTTCTTTGTCGGCCTCAGGGTCAGCTTCTTCTGTCTGCATTTCCTCGTTAGTGTGGGGAACTCGTCTTGTGGCAGCGGCTAGGCCAGTTATCAGGTACCACATGTCTGCAATGGTGATGTTTGCGGCAGACCTTCTCATAGCTTCGTTGACTCTTCCCAACTCTTCGGACCTCATCCCACGAAGAAATTTTTGGAGAAGAATTTTCTTCGTAAATCCATGATGCGGGCAGCTTGAGACGATGGCATCGAGTTTCATGTAGTATTCGTCCAAAGTCTCATCCCGGGATTGTTGAAGGTTCAGGATCTTCTCGCGGGTTTCTTGG
The DNA here is from genome assembly GCA_033675215.1 of Rhodiola kirilowii. NCBI lineage: Eukaryota > Viridiplantae > Streptophyta > Magnoliopsida > Saxifragales > Crassulaceae > Rhodiola > Rhodiola kirilowii. The sequence goes on from CM066198.1 coordinate 19,451,896, forward strand.
CGTAAGGAAGGTGGGGAGAATTCTTTCAGGAACGGAACGCAGAGGTCTACGAAACGTTCTGCACTGCAAGCGGTGGATGTGTAGTACCATATCGTGGCGAAGTCGGTTAGAGAGAATTTGAAGCATTTCAGCTTAAACTCTTCTAACACTTCGTTTTCAGGTTTGATGTTGTGGCAGACTTGGTGGAAGTTTCGGCAGTGCTGTACAGGGTCTTCTCCCTCTGTTCCTCCGAACAGGGGCAGAAATCGCGTTGTCCATGCATGCGTAACGGGTAATGACATAGGAAAAAGAAAGAAAAAGAAAGGGGAGGGAAGAACAGTTATCCGATGACTAGTTCCCCGGTAACGGCGCCAATTTGACAGAACCGCTCGTCGTCAAAGCGATTGTGCAAATAAATTTATAATAGTCCGCTACTCGCAACTATACTACTGGGTAGTACTTGGTAAGTAGGGGTCGAACCCAAGGGAACTAGGGGAATAATTGTTCTTCGGGGGGGATTACGCAGCGTGGGAGCGTGTTTAAGGTCGGTTGGTTGGTTTTAAAGCTACCAGCTATTTTGATTGACTGATTGGTTGGTTGGTTGATTTTAATACTGGAAAGTAAATTACAGTTTATAATTAAAGAGAAATGTTCGGTTTCAGGGGACTTGTATTATATCCTGTTTATCATTGACCTTTAGTGACTCTCCTAAGTATTCAAACGGTGTATCAAGGCCATTCCAAGCACTCGATTTGCGTACACTGTCTAGCCTATTCCAAGGACGTAGAACACTTATTCTATTTAGACTAATACTCCATTCCCGGTTATATTAGCCTATGTGCATCCATTTGATCAATCATTCCCGATCAACCAAATGGTGTTTAGGATGAGTCAAACTTCTCAGATAAGCTTTGCCATTCCAAGCATCCACTTATCCGTACAAGTTTACGAACCCCGCTGTAGAGTTTTGCCATTCCAAGCATCCACTCCACCTTGGACGTTCTGACTTAATATATGGCACATAGAATAAGTTTTGAATACTTAGACTAGACACTAAGTTAATAGTCTTAAAACATTTTATAATACAAGTGCGCCCCTTAGACCGAACTACAAGTTTAGCTACTATTCATCGTGCTAAACATTATACTAAGGAAATAAAACAGTTGAATAAATACGAAGAAATACTTACAACCGTTGAAGCGCCAAGGGAGCTTTCCTTTATTTCCAAAGCAAAATTACAACTTTACAAATATTACAACTTCTAGAGAGAGAAGTGAATTTGAGTTGAGGTGTGTGAAATGAGGAGGAGGAGCTCCTCCTTTTATAGCCAAAAGGGGAGGAGATGGGTGGTGGAGATGGTGGACATGTGCATTTGATCCAAGGGAGGAGAAGAGGAGGAAGGAGGAGGTGCCATGTGGAGGAGCAAAAAGCCGCCGGTCACCATGGGTGGAGGAGCCGCCGGTTGCCGGTGGTGTAAGGGGGAGGAGCTCCTACTTTGGCCACCACTTCTTCAAGTGGTCGGTCATCTTGCCCAAATGTGAGTTTTGTACAGTTTTGTGCAGTCTTTTCACAAAACTGTCAATGTGTTTCTTCCCCGGGCTGTCTTGACTCCATTCCTGATTCTTCTGATTAATTTGTTCTGGTCAATTCAACGTCAGGATCCTTGATATTTCTTCAGTCGGCATATGATCTTGACCTTGGATTGACTCTTGTTATCTTTTCAGCATAAAATCCTCTCCTTAGCGTGTTTTCACTTCAATCTCTAAAATGCCCTGTGGAAATATATCGGGACTAACACGTAGAAGTTAGATAGACAAACAGTCTAATTAAGGGGGTTTTACTGTGTTTCTGACTCGTATAACTTTGGTCCATCAGTCTGTTTCCTCTATGGTTTGTTCTGTGAATGGTCCAGTAACCTTCTCAGGGACAGTTTCAGCCTTAGTTTTTTTTTTTCTTCTACCATGGTCTCATTAACTCTTTTTGTTGAGTGTCCAGTTTCATCAGGCTCTTCATACAGCACCAAGCGTCTCTTACCAGAACTCACAACTAGTTTCCTCTAATAGAGCTAATCCGGGTCAAGTAATTTCTCGGGGTGTCGCACCTGTGAGCCACAACTTTCCTGCGAATACCTCTTTTCTGCAACACAAATACAGTTGCACGTAACTTTTTTTTCCAGCAAAATAGGTCTCTCTACAACACCAATCTCAGCCTTACTAGCTTCAACTTCCTCTACAGTTTCAATAACACCAGACTTCTCTCCATCTAAATTATGTGACATAGCCCAAATTTCTACTACAATCTGTAACCCAACTCCTGTATCCTTCTCCTTAATAGTTTCAGAACTACCAAAAGTACGAATTGAAGCTGTAGACTGAGAATTAGGATTTACCTCAATAGTCAGCTTTTCAGCCGTTGGTTGATCCATCTATGAAATCTCCCCGCTGACTATAGAAGTTATTGATTTAGGGTTTGGCTGCGAACTCTTTGAAGTCCCTTTTGTTGATTTTGCTGCAGCAGCATCATGCGTCATCGATTTGGCCACCTCCTTCGGTATTTCGCTCACTGGTGCAGTCTTTCGAGATGTCTTCTTCTCCTTTGTCGTCTTGGTTTTTACAGTCTTGGCGAGTGGCGAATTTCCCATCAGAACTTCTAAGACAACATCATCTGAGGATTTCTGCTTCCCTGCTTTTGATTTCGGCAAGGAGTTGACAGCTTTCTTGGTGTTCTTGCGTGTGTTCACCATTGTCTTAGTTTGGCTGCAGCTTGAAGGGTTCTTTGATTTAGGGTTTCGTTTGCTTCGGAACTTTTGGAAGGAAAGAACCAACAAAATATTTGATTTTCGAATCAAACTGGCTTCTAAACTTCCCAAAACTGCCTCACGCTTTCTTAACGTCATGTCCTTTTTAATTTGGTCCAATCAACGCCTTATTTATTGATTGCTCCAACGGGTTTAAAACCATATACCTTGCATGCTCCTTATGTATAAGAATCTAAATTTAAAATTGATTTGTTCAAGTACCGTCTTTCTGATAAGAGCTGTTCCAGCTCTTTTCTTGATAGGTCAGTCCAACTGTTTGGCTGGTGCTCCACTCCTGGCTGACCTCCGCTTGGGACAGTTAGTTGTTGATAACACATAGACCCAGAGAGGATCTAAGTGTCTCGAACTAAGTGGCTTCCAGCGACTTGGTAAAGATATCAGCTAGCTGTTTGTCTATCGTCACATGCTTCAGTTTGATGACCTTCTTCTCCACTAGCTCTCTGGAGTGTTGTGCTAGATTCTTAGATATGTTGATGGCGCTCATATTGTCACAGTATAGTGTCATCTCCTCCTGTTCCACTCCGTATTTAGACATCATCTATTTCATCCATAGCATCTGAGTGCAACAGCTTCCGGTAGTAATATACATCACTTCGGCTGTAGATAGTGAGATGATATTTGACAGATGCTTGTCGTCAGAGCAAATGTACAAATAAATTTATAAGTCCGCTACTCGCGACTTCACTACTGGGTAGCAAGTGGTAAGTAGGGGTCGAACCCAAGGGAATTAGGGGGATAAGTTATTCTTTGAGGGAGTCGTACAGCGAGGGAGCGTGTTTTAGGTTGATTGAGATTTTAGTGCGGAAAAGTAAGTGTTTTTTGGTTGTTTTTGGTTTTTAGTGCGGAAAAGTAAATGACATAAAAGTAAAATACTGAAAATAAAAGGAAGAAGACTTACAGCGGTTGTTGCGTGATTGGCAAGTCTTCCGGGAGGTGAGCAGTTGATAAGGTAGTTTAGACTAAGAAAGTAAATACAGGTGGTGTTTGAATTTAAGGAAAGCATTCGGTTTCGGGGACTTTGTATCATAGCCTGTTTATCATTGGCCTTTAGTGATCCTACTAAGTATTCAAACGTGTATCAAGGCCATTTCAAGCGCTCGATTTGCACACACTGTCTAGCCCATTTCAAGGTCGTAGAGCACTTGTTCTATTTAGACTAGCACCCCATTTCAAGGTATACTAGTCTATGTGCATCCATTTGATCAATCATTTCCGATAAAACCAAATGGTGTTTAAAAGAGATCGAACTCCTCAGATAAGTTTTGCCATTTCAAGCATCCACTTACCCGAGTATGTTCACGAACCCCCACGGAAGAGTTTTGCCATTTCAAGCATCCACTCAACCTTGGAAATTCTGACCTAATATATGGCACATAGAACAAGTTTTGAATACAAAGAAGAGGCACTAAGAGTATAGCTGATGGACCAAAGTTATACGAGTCAGAAACACAGTTAAACCCACCAAATTAGACTGTTTGTCTATCTAACTTCTACGTGTTAGTCCCGATATATTTCCACAGGGCATTTTAGAGACTGGAGTGAAAACATGCTAAGGAGAGGATTTTATGCTGAAAAGATAACAAGAGTCAATCCAAGGTCAAGATCATATGCCGACTGAAGAAATATCAAGGATCCTGACATTGAATTGACCAGAACAAATTAATCAGAAGAATCAGGAGTGGAGTCAAGACAGCCCGGGGAAGAAACACATTGACAGTTTTGTGAAAAGACTGCACAAAACTGTACAAAACTCACATATGGGCAAGGATGACCGGCCACTTGATGAAGTGGTGACCAAGGGAGGAGCTCCTCCCCCTTGGGCCACCGGCAACCGGCGGCTTCACTATTCCTCCACATGTCACCTCCTCCTCCTCCTCTCTTCTCCTCCCTTGGATCAAATGCACATGTCCACCATCTCCACCACCCATCTCCTCCCCTTTTGGCTATAAAAGGAGGAGCTCCTCCTCCTCATTTCACACACCTCAACTCAAATTCACTTCTCTCTCTAGAAGTTGTAATATTTGTAAAGTTGTAATTTTGCTTTGGAAATAAAGGATAGCTCCCTTGGCGTAATTTTGCTTTGGAAATAAAGGATAGCTCCCTTTATTTATTTAACTGTTGTCTTTAATTCCTTAGTATAATGTTTAGCGCGATGAATAGTAGCTAAACTTGTAGTTCGGTCTAAGGGGCGCACTTGTATTATAAAATGTTTTAAGACTATTAACTTAGTGTCTAGTCTAAGTATTCAAAACTTATTCTATGTGCCATATATTAAGTCAGAACGTCCAAGGTAGAGTAGATGCTTGGAATGGCAAAACTCTACAGCGGGGTTCGTAAACTTGTACGGATAAGTGGATGCTTGGAATGGCAAGGCTTATCTGAGAAGTTTGACTCATCCTAAACACCATTCGGTTGATCGGGAATGATTGATCAATGGATGCACATAGGCTAATATAACCGGGAATGGAGTATTAGTCTAAATAGAATAAGTGTTCTACGTCCTTGGAATAGGCTAGACAGTGTACGCAAATCGAGTGCTTGGAATGGCCTTGATACACCGTTTGAATACTTAGGAGAGTCACTAAAGGTCAATGATAAACAGGATATAATACAAGTCCCCTGAAACCGAACATTTCTCTTTAATTATACACTATAATTTACTTTCCAGTATTAAAATCAACCAACCAACCAATCAATCAATCAAAATAGCTGGTAGCTTTAAAACCAACCAACCGATCTTAAACACGCTCCCACGCTGCGTAATCTCCCCGAAGAACAATTATTCCCCTAGTTCCTTTGGGTTCGACCCCTACTTACCAAGTACTACCCAGTAGTATAGTTGCGAGTAGCGGACTATTATAAATTTATTTGCACAATCGCTTTGACGACGAGCGGTTCTGTCAAATTGGCGCCGTTGCCGGGGAACTAGTTATCGGATAACTGTTCTTTGAACCGTTACGCGCTTCAAAAACAAACCATGTCTCGCGAAGAAAGTCACCATGACTACCAGGATGACGAAGAAATAAACCTGTACGATCAGAATGATGAGGTACCGTTTCCATTCGTCGACGATCCGGAACAACTCATCAGAAACAGAAGAGCTCGTGATAGGGAAGCAGTCAGAAGAAACCAAGAATTACCCGAGGACCGAAATGCAGCTGGTCCAGTACAACCTCCTATCCATCCCCCACGACCACAACCTCAACCTCGATACATGCCAAGAAGAGAACCCACGTTCGACGACTACTACGGGGACAACTACTACCGTAAACCAACTATGGGCGAGTTAAATACCCCTAATTTCGAGACACAGCCGTGGTGCATCTATGAGAGCCCTGAATTAGAAAATATAACCATCAACGCATCAGTGGCACACAGCCTGCCAAAATTCTCAGGATCTCAAGGAGAATCTGCCGCAACTCACCTTCAACGCCTACATGGCATTTGCCAGAATCTAAAGCCCAACCGGGTAAATATGGACGACTTAAAGTTAAAAGCGTTCTATTTTTCCCTCACTGACTCGGCAAGCGACTGGTTCCTTTCATTGCCTTCCGGAAGCATTAGAACATGGGTTCAGATGCAGAAGAAATTCTTAGACAAATACTATCCGGCTGGAAGAGCAATACAAGTAAGGAAGCAACTACAGGAAATCAAACAAGGTCCCAATGAAACCATGTACGATTACCTAGAAAAGTTCAATCACCTAGAAAGGAGCTGATGTACCCTTGGACTGCCCGAGAAACTCGTCATCGAGTACCTCATTGATGGATTAAGACCACTAGACAAAATGCTCTTGGATGCCTCAGCAGGAGGGTCCATGATGAATCTGTCATTAAGTGGCATCAGAAATCTCATCGCCAACGTTGCTGAAAATGCTCGATTTAGAGAAGAGACCACTCGCCAAGATGAATTCTCTCGATCAAAAAGGGTAGCACAAACCGAGGCATCAGTAAACTCCATAACTGAAGAGATGAAACAGTTAAAGGAGATGATGATTGAGATCATACGTAGACAGCCAGTTCCTGTAAAACCTTGCGAGTTTTGTGGTTCTATGGAACACAAAACAGACGCATGCCCAACATTGATAGATGAAGAACCGGCTGACGTAAATGCAGTGGGAGGATATCAAGGATACAACAACAACAATAACGACAGAGCTGGACAAAATAGACAGTGCGGTCAAACATCCAAACCAAGCTGGCACAACAACAACAGCCATCCTCAGAAGGAGACACAACCAGTTGTCCCTCAACTAGCTCAGTCATACTACCAACCCCCCCACCGGCAGTATAACCAGAACGCTCAATCGGCAAGCCAATATCAACAAAAAGGACCAAATCAGTACCAAGCCGGCCCGAGCAATCAGCAGGAACCAAGCAAATCGCTCAACGACACGATGAAGGAGCTCGCGGGAAACATTAATCAGTTGGGAACTTCGCTACACCAATACCAGGCAAAAACTGACGGGGCAATCTCAGAATTGACCAAACAAATGTCCCAGCTCGCCACCGCCATGTCTACACTCACTACTGAACCTGGCAGACTTCCTTCACAGACCGTTCAAAATCCAAAGGCAAATATAAGCATGATAAAGAGGTCAAGCATGAAGGCTACACTAGGAGAAGTAGCACGATCCCCAACTTACAAACTCACGAACAATCACTTCAACCGCAGACGTCGGCCTGATTGGAATCAAGAGGAAGATCGCCCCAATAATGGCAAAACATGGGTTACAAATGCCGACAATGGACGATATGTATTCACCGTCTGCATAACACCACCGCCAATTATACACACCGACGTACCAGCATCAGGATGGGACGACGACAACAACTTAAGGCCAAGGAATAGGCAGACTGGTCAAAGAATAGAAAGAGCCCTCGTTTCAGACCATGAGTCACAACCGGAAAGAGATAAAGACCCAGGAGCCTTTACAATCACTTGCTGTATTGGTGAAACCCAGATCCACAAATGCTTAGTCGATCTTGGGCTGCTGTCAACGCCATGCCTTCCTCCTTGTATTACTTACTAGGACTTGGTCCGTTGAAACCTCCCCGGTCAAATATCGAGCTAGGAGACAAGTCATGCATCCGTCCGGTTGGAGAACTGGAAGATGTAATACTCCATGTGGGAGAGCTCGTCGTTGCTGCAGACTTCTATGTAATACCAACAGAAGAAACCAGCGAAGACGATCCTCCGATAATAATATTGGGACGACCATTCCTCTACGCCACTAAAGCAAGAATTGATGTGGGCAAGGGGTCATTATCACTTAAGTTCGACGGCAAAATTGCACATTTCTACATTAATAAGAGCCGCTCGGACACGAAGAAACCGCCAGACATAACACCTATCTCAGATCACGGTGCACAGTTTTCTGACCTGTCATTAGGGACCAGAAAAGTATCAAGACCAGCAGCTATGGTCAAAGGTCTCCCGCCTTCTCAGAAACAATGGAAAGAGAAAACACCAGAACAATGGAGCTCTTACTCCAACAAGAAGTCAGGAAGGAACAACACTGGAACGGTGGCAAAGTTTGACCTCAGCCACCCATGGGACCCAAACCAATGAACCACAAACGAGGTATCGTCGAGCCAACGACGTTAAACAAGTGCACTAGTCGGGAGGTAACCCGACACTATCTTACTTTTCCGCACTTTAATTTCTGTCATTTAAATTCAGTATTTAGTTTTAAGCTTTCATGACTTTTGAACTAAGGCACGCCTTCGTTCAAAAGTGTGGGGTGAGATCCACCTCTGTACATAAATAACATGCAGCTTTTTTTTCTTTTTTAATAAGTACCTTTTTGAAAATATGAACTTAAGAATGTGAAAAAGATAAATCATAATTCATGCATTAACCTTGTGAAAATTCAACTGTTTAAAAACTTAGAATGTAACTTTCCATTTGTCCTTTGTGCTGAGATAACTAGGGATGTGGAGTTGATATAAACTGCCCTAGAGAGGCTTGGAAAGCAATCAAAGGATCAGATCAAACTATATGGTTTTCGAAGTCAGTGGAGGCTGCACTTCGGGTTTTCAGTGAATAATTGAAGTCAACTCCGCCAAGAAGCATCTATGCAAAGGCGAGGACGGGAATCAGACCGTCCTCTCTCTAGTCAAAATAGCCGAGAAAATAGATGAGCGACCCTCATCTTGACCCGCGCAAAATGACAAAGACAAGAGGAGCGGGGAGGTATTTCCATAGGCTTGCGGGCGATGATTGGACCTCCCAAAAAGGCTCGAGAAAATGGACTAGCAATCACAAAAAGGCGAAAAGCTCAATGAAGCAAATCAAAAGAGGCCAAAGGCCCAAAATTGTGAAGGTTTTAACAGAGCAAAAGTGAAGCACTCAAAAAAGTCAAATCAAAGGCCAAAGGCCGATTCACTACAACAAAAAAGCAGTCCCTCGCCAAAGAAGAAAATCAAAAAGGCTCAACTCACTGAAACCCGAATCGAATCATGTGCTAGAGAAAGCTACAAGAAAACCATATAGTACGAGACGAACCCAAGATTGCAGTCCAGGAGCCTAAAAAGGGCTATCTCCCGAGACATCCAATATAATTTGCATCTCAGCACGGAGGTACAAGTATTAAGTTTCTTCTATTTATTTACGCAGTTTAATTTGGTAATAAGTAAGCAATGCATGAATTAAGATAGATCGAGTACCACAGTATAATTTTCATATTCCAAAGCCAAACTTAGAACTTACGCCCTTGAATAGCATTGTTCGGGACGAACAACTAAAAGTGTGGGGTAATCTGATGGACCAAAGTTATATGAGTCAGAAACACAGTTAAACCCACCAAATTAGACTGTTTGTCTATCTAACTTCTACGTGTTAGTCCCGATATATTTCCACAGGGCATTTTAGAGACTGAAGTGAAAACATGCTAAGGAGAGGATTTTATGCTGAAAAGATAACAAGAGTCAATCCAAGGTCAAGATCATATGCCGACTGAAGAAATATCAAGGATCCTGACGTTGAATTGACAAGAACAAATTAATCAGAAGAATCAGGAGTGGAGTCAAGACAGCCCGGGGAAGAAATACATTGACAGTTTTGTGAAAAGACTGCACAAAACTGTACAAAACTCACATATGGGCAAGGATGACCAGCCACTTGATGAAGTGGTGACCAAGGGAGGAGCTCCTCCCCCTTGGGCCACCGGCAACCGGCGGCTATGGGAGGAGGGACCGGCGGCTTCACTATTCCTCCACATGTCACCTCCTCCTCCTCCTCTCTTCTCCTCCCTTGGATCAAATGCACATGTCCACCATCTCCACCACCCATCTCCTCCCCTTTTGGCTATAAAAGGAGGAGCTCCTCCTCCTCATTTCACACACCTCAACTCAAATTCACTTCTCTCTCTAGAAGTTGTAATATTTGTAAAGTTGTAATTTTGCTTTGGAAATAAAGGATAGCTCCCTTGGCGCTTCAACGGTTGTAAGTATCTCTTAGTATTTATTTATTTAACTGTTGTCTTTAATTCCTTAGTATAATGTTTAGCGCGATGAATAGTATCTAAACTTGTAGTTCGGTCTAAGGGGCGCACTTGTATTATAAAATGTTTTAAGACTATTAACTTAGTGTCTAGTCTAAGTATTCAAAATTTATTCTATGTGCCATATATTAAGTCAGAACGTCCAAGGTAGAGTGGATGCTTGGAATGACAAAACTCTACAGCGGGGTTCGTAAACTTGTACGGATAAGTGGATGCTTGGAATGGCAAGGCTTATCTGAGAAGTTTGACTCATCCTAAACACCATTTGGTTGATCGAGAATGATTGATCAAATGGATGCACATAGGCTAATATAACCGGGAATGGAGTATTAGTCTAAATAGAATAAGTGTTCTACGTCCTTGGAATAGGCTAGACAGTGTACGCAAATCGAGTGCTTGGAATGGCCTTTATACACCGTTTGAATACTTAGGAGAGTCACTAAAGGTCAATGATAAACAGGATATAATGCAAGTCCCCTGAAACCGAACATTTCTCTTTAATTATAAACTGTAATTTACTTTCCAGTATTAAAATCAACCAACCAACCAATCAATCAATCAAAATAGCTGGTAGCTTTAAAACCAACCAACCGACCTTAAACACGCTCCCACGCTGCGTAATCTCCCCGAAGAACAATTATTCCCCTAGTTCCCTTGGGTTCGACCCCTACTTACCAAGTACTACCCAGTAGTATAGTTGCGAGTAGCGGACTATTATAAATTTATTTGCACAATCGCTTTGACGACGAGCGGTTCTGTCAATAGCCTAAAACATTTTATTATACAAGTACACCCCTTCAACCGAATGAAGAGTTTAGCTACGAATATCCATAGAGGTGGATACCATAGCTAAGTACTCGAGGGTTTTTGAAAGATAGTAAGTAAGGGAAAGGGGTGAGTACTTCAAGAACCGACAAGAGTACTCAAGAATAGTAAAGACAAGGTTGAGTACTACAAGAACCGACAAGAGTACTCAAGAGCGAACTATAATACTCAAGAACCAACAGGAGTATTATAGATTGAAAACCAAACTTACAAAGTGCCAAATTTCTAGAGAGAGAAGTGTTTTGTGAATTTGAGGATATCATTTACAAAGGGGGAGGCATGTATTTATAGCCTAAGGGAGGAGGGGGATGTGGTGGAGAGGAGGACACATGGCAAGCCATCCATAGCTTGTCAAAAGCCGCCGGTTGCCGGTTGAAGGAGGAGGAGCCGCCGGTTGTGGAGGGGGGAAGGAGGGAAAGCCACCCATGAGTCATCCCTCCCCTTAAAGCCACCGGTCACTTTGAAGGAAAGAGTGAGTTTTGTGAGGTTTTGTGATGTTTTCACAAAACTATCAGTCCATTTCTGCCCCGGACTGACTCTGGTTGCTCTTCGGTTTGATTTGTTTTGAGTGATTCCAAGTCAGGATCTTGAGATTTCTTCAGTCGGCATCTTGTCTTGACCTTGGAATGACTCGTAATATATTTTCTGCGTAAAAACTCCTCCTTAGCGTGTTTTCTCTCTAGGCTCCAAAATACCCTGTAGATAAATATCGGAACTAACAAGCAAAAGTTAAATAGACAAACAGTCTAATTTGGTGGGTTTAACTGTGTTTATGATTCGTATCATTATGGTCCATCAATATTCTGCTTCTTACTAAACTAGGAAACCAAGTTGTTGCCTAAGAAAAAGCAACCTTCAGATGTACTCTTTCGATCCTCAGTGTTTCCTGCCCAGAGCATCACAGTACCCAACTAGGTATGAACTGGTGTATTTGGTGTACCAGATGCCATACTCAGTAGTTCCATAGATGTACTTGATGATCCTCTTGACTTTCAACATATGACTCTCCTTAGGATTTGCCTGATATCTTGTGCATACTCCAACTGCATAAGTAATATCCGATCTGCTGGCTGTCAGGTAGAGCAGACTTCCTATCATGCTTCTGTACAGTGTCTGGTCAACACTCGTGCCAGCATCATCCTTAGTGATCTTTATATGAGTAGCAGCTGAAACTTATTTGTGGCTTGCCTTTTTAAGATCAAACTTCTTGATTAGGTTACTGGCATACTTGCTCTAGGAAACAAAGATGTCATCGTCCTTCTGTTTCACCTGGAGTCTGACAGAGCACGTCGTTGAGTGCTAAGCAAAAGATAAATTTATAAGTCCGCTACTCGCGACTTTACTATTGGGCAGTAAAGCGGTAAGTAGGGGTCGAACCCAAGGGAATTATAGGATAGAGTTGTTCTTTGAGGAAATGTACAGGAAGGGAGTGTGATTTGGGGTTGATTGTGGTTTTAGTGCTGAAAAGTAAGTGGGTTGGTTGTGGTTTTAGTGCTGAAAGTAAATGACAAAAATTAGAAGTGCTGAAAAGTAAATTGCTGAAAGTGATGCTGGAACAGTCGAATTCAATATCGACTAATCAACATACTTTTGGTATGGACTGATATTGAAAGGGTCTGTAGTGAGCGACAGAAAGGAAAGTACTGAAAGTAATGCTGGAACAGTCGAATTCAATATCGACTAATCAACATACTTTTGGTATGGACTGATATTGAAAGGGTCTGTAGTAAGCGATAGAAAGTAAATGTGCAAAAAGTAAAGTACTGAAAGTAAATGACTGAAAAGTAAGCAGTTGATAGTGAGACTGAAAGTAAAGTGACAGGTGATGTTTTAATTAAAGGAAAGATTCGGTTTTAGGGGCATTGTATCATAGTCCGTTTATCATCGACCTCTAATGATCATACTACGTGTTCAAAGATGTATCAAGGCTATTCCTAGCACTTGACTTGCCACACCGTCTAGTCTTTTTCAAGACATAGAACTCTTGTTCTAATATGTGCATCCATTTGATCAATCATTCCTGATCAACCAAATGGTGCTTAAAAGAGGTTGAACTCCACAGATAAGCTGTGCTCTTCCGAGCCTCCACTTATCCACGTATGTTCACGAACCCCATGGAAGAGCTTTGCTCTTTTGAGCCTCCACTCAACCAATGGTGTTCTGACCTAATAAATGGCACATAGAACAAGTTGAACACGAAGAGGCACTAAGAGAAGGGTCTAAAACATTTTATGATACAAGCACACCCCTTCAACCGAATGAAGGGTTTAGCTACGAATATCCATAGGGGTGGATATCATAGCTAAGTGCTTAGAAAAGTAAAGGTTTTTGAAAGACAAGAAAGTAAAGGTTTTGGAAAGTAAAGACAAGGAAAGTAAAGGTTTTCGAAAGTAAAACTCAAGAACACATTCAAACTCAAGAACAAACTTGGAGCTTTTGTTTCAAAGTAAAGTGTTTACAAGGATTGTAGGATGGATTGTAGAGAGATATCTATCTAAATGACAAGTGATCAAAGGACCAAAATAAGACTAGAACCAAGGACCAAAGACTACAATTTTTGGGACATTGAACAAATGAGAGGAAGTGTTGTATTTATAGGCAAGGAGGAGAGGAGAGGAGCCAACACATGTCAAATGGGGAGAGGAGGGCTCAAAAGCCACCGGCCATATGTGGCACAAGCCACAAAGCCGCCGGCCATGTGGCACTCTCCCATTGAAGCCGCCGGCCATGAGGTGGAGGGAGTGGGTGTGAGTGGGTTGTGATATTTTCCTCCAAAAGCCATCGGTTGCCTCTCAACTCCGGTTAGACTTTGGTTGCCCCTTGGTTGCCCCTTGGTTGACATCAAAGGCAAGTCACAAGCCTTGCACATGGGTGGCAAGACTTTGCATTGACTTGAGTTCTTGATCATTGTTGAGGTTTGGAACAAGTCATTGGGACATGTTTGAGTGATTCCACGTTGGGTTCATGAAGGTTGTAAAGCCGGAATCTGGCCGTGGCCTGGAATGACTTGTAATCCATTTTTAGCTTTAAGAACTCCTTTTTAGCTCGTTTTATCTCTAATCCTCGAAATAGCCTGTAGAACAAAAGTGAAACTAACAAGTAAAAGTTGTCAAGACAAAGCGTCTAATTTGGTGGGTTTAACTGTCTTAATGATTCATATAAATATGGTCCATCAGATCACCCCACACTTTTAGTTGTTCCTCCCGAACAATGCTATTTTGAAAGATGCACACACAATCCAAGTAAAAACTTTAAATAAGAAAGTGAGAATATGGGACTAGATTTATCCTATTCATGCAATACTTACTTGTTACCAATCTAAACTGTGTAAATACTTAGAAGAAACTTGATACTTGTACCTTCGAGACGAGATGCAAATTAATTCGGATGTTTCGGGAGATAGCCCTTTTCAGGCTCCTGGACTGCATTCTCGGGACCGACTCGCACTATATGGTTTTCTTGTAGCTTTCTCTAGCACGTGATTTGGTTCGGGTTTCAATGATCTGAGTTCTTTGATTTCCTTTTGGTGAGGGACAGCCTTTGAAGTGAATTGGCCTTCGGCCTTTGATTTTGAATTGGAGCTTCTTCACTTTTGTTTCGGTTAAAACCTTCACATAATGGCCTTTGGCCTTTGATTTGCTTCTTCGAGCTTTGCTCCTTTGTGGTTTGCTTGTCCATTTTCTCAACCTTTTTGGGAGGTCCAATCATCGCCCGCGAGCATATGGAAATACCTCCCCGCTCTTTTCTCATCCTCGCCGTTTCGTGCGGGTCTAGATGAGGATCGCTCATCTATTTTCTCGGCTACTAGGACTAGATATAGGACGGTTTGATTCCCGTCCCGCCTCTTGCATAAACGCTGCATGGCGGAGATGACTTCAATCTTCAATGAAACCCGAAGTGCAGCCTCCACTGACTTCGTAAACCATATAGTGAAATCCGATCCTTCGAGTGCTTGCCAAGCCTCTCTAGGGCATTTTATATCAACTCCACATCCCTTGTATATCTCAGCACAAAGGGACAAATGAGAAGTTACATCCTAAGTTTTTATACAGTTGAGATTTCACAAGGTAAATGCTTGAATTTAGATCTATCTTTTTCACATTCTCAAGTTCATATTTTCAAAAAGATAATATTAAGGGAAAAGGAAAAAAGAAAGCATGTTAACTATATACAAAGGCGGTTCTCACCCCACACTTTTGAACGAAGGCGTGCCTCACAGCACGACTTAGTTCAAAAGTCAATTACAAGCAAATATATACAGGAAAGGTGAGAATGACTTAAGGCAAAAAATAAATGACATAAAATAAAATGACTGAAAGTAAGATAGATGTCGGGTTACCTCCCGACCAGTGCATTCGTTTAACGTCGTTAGCTCGACGATACCTCACTCCTGGATCATAAGTTTGGATCCCATGGGTGGCTCGGGTCAAATTTTTCTGCCGCGCCTACCTTGATTCTTGCCTTGACTCTCCCTGAGTTCTTGTGGGATGATGTGCTCGGGTCCTGTTCCCATTGTTCTGGTGGTTTCTCTTTCCAACACCTCTGAGAAGGTGAGGGACCCTTAACTGTAGTCGCTGGTCTTTTGAGTCTGGCTCTCTTGTGTTTAGGGCTGCCTTGTCTAGTTGTAGCGAGATAATGCTTCATCAAGGAGTCGTTCTTCTCAGGCCCTTCCTCCATCCTTCTTTCATGCTCTTCATTGACCACATAGTTTTCCGTGATTTGCATATTGATCAAAGGAAAAAGTTGGGAAGCTTCCATTATAAGGGCCGGTTCCATATTGGCCAGACTGTCCGTGAGGACCTGGTCTTGGTTGCTTTCTTTGGCTGCTTCGGTAGTGAGTGCAGGGTATGTGTTTGGCAGCTCGTCAGTGGTTACTGGGACTTCCTCTTCTGTTGGTTCAGCGGTTAGTTCCCATGAAGGCTTTTCCTCGTCCCACACTGTATCGGTTTCTGGCTCTTGGTCTTCTGATGGCTCGGGAGTGATCTCCCATGTAGGCTCTTCCTCGTCCCACATTGTATCGGTTTCTGGCTCTAGGTCTTCTGATGGCTCGGGAGTGATCTCCCATGTAGGCTCTTCCTCGGTGCTTTCTGCATCTGATTCGTCCATCATGGCCTCCGTAATGTCTTCCCCATTCCTTTCTAGATTAGCTTCTACCATCTGTGCTCTTCTATCAGCTTGGGGCATTGGTCTTCGTTTTGTGGCTTCGGCCAAGTCATCAATAACATCCCACATATGAGTCATGGTAAAGTGCATGGCCGATCCTCCCACTGCATCATTAATCCTTGATTGGTCAACCGGCCTCATCCCACAAAGGAATTTTTGAAGAAGAACCACATTCGTGAATCCATGGTGCGGGTAGCGTGAGACGATGGTGTCAAAGTACGTGTAGTACTCGTCCAAAGTCTCATCCCGGGATTGTTGAAGGCAGATGATCCTCTCTCGGGTGTCATGTCGTAAAGATGGGGGGAGAATTCTTTCAGGAATTGAGCACGAAGGTCCTCATAATAACCTGCACAACTAGCATTTGATGAGTAATACCATACTGTCGCAAAGTCAGTTAGAGAGAGTTTAAAGCATTTCATTTTAAACTCTTCTAGCTCCTCATTTTCAGGTTTCATGTGGCGGCATATATGGTGAAAATGTTGGCAATGTATTACAGGGTCCTCTCCAACTGTACCTCTAAACTGAGGAAGATGTCGAGCCATCCATGCATACATAGTGGGCAGTGCAATGAAGAAATGAAAAGGGATAGAAAAGAACAACTAATCTGATAGCTAATTCCCCGACAACAGCGCCAATTTTTGACAGAGCACATCGTTGAGTGCTAAGCAAAAGATAAATTTATAAGTCCGCTACTTGCGACTTTACTATTGGGCAGTAAAGCGGTAAGTAGGGGTCGAACCCAAGGGAATTAGAGGATAGAGTTGTTCTTTGAGGAAATGTACAGGAAGGGAGTGTGATTTGGGGTTGATTGTGGTTTTAGTGCTGAAAAGTAAGTGGGTTGGTTGTGGTTTTAGTGCTGAAAGTAAATGACAAAAATTAGAAGTGCTGAAAAGTAAATTGTTGAAAGTAATGCTGGAATAGTCGAATTCAATATCGACTAATCAACATAATTTTGGTATGGACTGATATTGAAAGGGTCTGTAGTGAGCGACAGAAAGGAAAGTACTGAAAGTAATGCTGGAACAGTCGAATTCAATATCGACTAATCAACATACTTTTGGTATGGACTGATATTGAAAGGGTCTGTAGTAAGCGACAGAAAGTAAATGTGCGAAAAGTAAAGTACTGAAAGTAAATGACTGGAAAGTAAGCAGTTGATAGTGAGACTGAAAGTAAAGTGACGGGTGATGTTTTAATTAAAGGAAAGATTCGGTTTTAGGGGCATTGTATCATAGTCTGTTTATCATCGACCTCTAATGATCATACTACGTGTTCAAAGATGTATCAAGGCTATTCCTAGCACTTGACTTGCCACACCGTCTAGTCTTTTTCAAGACATAGAACTCTTGTTCTAATATGTGCATCCATTTGATCAATCATTCCTGATCAACCAAATGGTGCTTGAAAGAGGTTGAACTCCACAGATAAGCTGTGCTCTTCCGAGCCTCCACTTATCCACGTATGTTCACGAACCCCATGGAAGAGCTTTGCTCTTCCGAGCCTCTACTCAACCAATGGTGTTCTGACCTAATAAATGGCACATAGAACAAGTTGAACACGAAGAGGCACTAAGAGAAGGGTCTAAAACATTTTATGATACAAGCACACCCCTTCAACCGAATGAAGGGTTTAGCTACGAATATCCATAGGGGTGGATATCATAGCTAAGTTCTTAGAAAAGTAAAGGTTTTTGAAAGACAAGAAAGTAAAGGTTTTGGAAAGTAAAGACAAGGAAAGTAAAGGTTTTCGAAAGTAAAACTCAAGAACACATTCAAACTCAAGAACAAACTTGGAGCTTTTGATTCAAAGTAAAGTGTTTACAAGGATTGTAGGATGGATTGTAGAGAGATTTCTATCTAAATGACAAGTGATCAAAGGACCAAAATGGGACTAGAACCAAGGACCAAAGACTACAATTTTTGGGACATTGAACAAATGAGAGGAAGTGTTGTATTTATAGGCAAGGAGGAGAGGAGAGGAGCCAACACATGTCAAATGGGGAGAGGAGGGCTCAAAAGCCGCTGGCCATAGGTGGCACAAGCCACAAAGCCGCCGGCCATGTGGCACTCTCCCATGGAAGCCGCCGGCCATGAGGTGGAGGGAGTGGGTGTGAGTGGGTTGTGATATTTTCCTCCAAAAGTCATCGGTTGCCTCTCAACTCCGGTTAGACTTTGGTTGCCCCTTGGTTGCTTCTTGGTTGACATCAAAGGACAAGGCGCAAGCCTTGCACATGGGTGGCAAGACTTTGCATTGACTTGAGTTCTTGATCTTTGTTGAGGTTTGGAACAAGTCATTGGGACATGTTTGAGTGATTCCACGTTGGGTTCATGAAGGTTGTAAAGCCGGAATCTGGCCGTGGCCTGGAATGACTTGTTATCCATTTTTAGCTTTAAGAACTCCTTTTTAGCTTGTTTCATCTCTAATCCTCGAAATAGCCTGTAGAACAAAAGTGAAACTAACAAGTAAAAGTTGTCAAGACAAAGCGTCTAATTTGGTGGGTTTAACTGTCTTAATGATTCATTTAAATATGGTCCATCAGAGTCCAAGAAAGTAGTTCATCTCTCCCACCATACTCATCTTGAACTCCTTTTGCATTTGTTCCATAAATGTATGCTTGACGAATAGAGTCTTATCTACTCCCCCTTGCACATAGCCATGGTCGATGAGAAACACCATGAGATGCTCGTACCATGCTCTAGGCGCTTGTTTGAGTCTATACAACGCCTTCTTCAGTCGGTACACATGATTAGAATGATGTGGGTCTTCAAATCCCTTTGGTTGAGCTACGTACACCTCCTCGTTCAAAAAGCCATTCAGAAACGCGCTCTTGACATCCATCTCGAATAGTTTGAATTTCAGGTGACACGCTAGAGCAAGGAGTAGTCTGATGGCCTCCAGTCTTGCAATAGGGGCAAGGTCTCATAAAAATCGATGCCTTCTATCTAAGTGTATCCCTGTGCCACTAGTCTGGCTTTGTTTCTGGTGATGTTTCCCTTCTCATCAGACTTGTTCTTGAAGATCCACTTTGTTCCGATGACGTTTACTTCATCGGGTCGTAAAACAAGATCACAAACATCATTCCTTGCGAACTCTCCCAGCTCTTCCTGCATGGCCATCACCCTCAATGATTACTTCTTTGATGTTTTTCAGCACTATGGTGGATATAAAGCAAGAACATGCCGCTAATTCTAAATAATTGATCTCTTTCCCTCGAGTTTTCATCCCTTCAGATGGTTCTCCAATGACATCAGTAATGGGTTGATTCTTAGCAATCCTCCTTGATGGTTGTAGTACCGGGACGGTGTCATGTATCACGGCTGGTGTGTTCGTCTCACCGTCTGAGGAAGAGACTGTAGTATTCTCGTCCTCAGCTGTCACTCCTCCTGGATCGTCGTCTTCTGTAGTCTGGCGGGGCTGAATAAGTATCAGACGGTGTTCCACTGATATCTTCATCATCTCCTGATACTTGTTTATCAGTAAACTTTGTTCTTCACCTTCACATTGATAGACTCCATTACTCTTCTGGTGTGTTTGTTCAACACCCGGTAGATATGACTATTAGGGGAATACCCAACGAAGATTCCTTCGTCACTCTTCGGGTCAAGTTTATGCATGCACTCTCAATCGTTTAGAATGTAACACTCGCTCCCAAAGATGTGAAAGTATTTCACAGTTGGTTTCTTCCCTTTCCATAGCTCATAGCAGGTCTTGTATGTGCCTGTTCGGACAGTAACTCTGTTGATGATGTGGCAAGCATTATTCATTGCTTCAGACCAGAACTTAATATGAACCTTCTTTACGTGTATCGTTACTCTTGCATCTTCTGGATTGTGCGGTTCTTGCATTCTACCACACCGTTTTGCTATGGAGTGATAAGAGACGCGAACTAATGAGCTACTCTGTGTTCAGCACAATAGTTAGCAAGTGTGCTGTTCTCAAATTCTTTACCATGATCGCTTCTTATATGTTGGAGGGAATTATTGAAGGGGGTATTTTGGGAATTTGAGATGGACCTAATTTCCCTCTCCACAATTCACGTGCACAAATTTTAATCAGATTTCTCTCTCCACCAATTTCGAAACCCATTTGTGCTTTCCACCATTTCCGCTTTTGATTTCGTTTTGTGTGTGCAGACGGACGACGTCCGTTGATTGAGAAATTGAGGCGAGCTAGGGTTCTTATTTGGTTTTCAATCTTGATGTTGAATTTTGATATGCCTCTGCCATCCTGGTTTGTGCCTCCGCCATCACTTCGATTTCTCAATGGATTCCAGTTCTCGTGTCCCTTGATGAACCCTAATCTGCTGATTTGTATTTGATTTGGGTTACAAAGTTGAGGACTGACAAGTTTGTTCAATTCCGAAGCTATATGTGATGTCCATGGATTCCTGTATGCATCTGTTACAGGTTACTTGATGCAGACTTGATAATCTGCAATAGATTTGTGAAGAAGATGATAAAGATTTGGGGAAGAGAAGAGGAAGATGAGGGTTAGGGTTTGGAGAGAAGAAAGGGATGAGAAGCGGGAGAGAAATTGAGATGGGAAAAATAGAGTTTAATTCATTTGTTGATGTTTCACCTTACAAGCAGGGCTTTTATTCAAAGCCAGATAGAATTACTTAATGATAATAATTCTCTTGATGACGATAATTATTCTAAACCCGTATCATTCATGCCCCCTTAAAATCGACCTTGCCCTCAAGGTTGGCGAATTCTAGCGGTCTTGCCAATGAGTACATAGAAATGTGATTGACGAACTTGTTCTTCCACATGACTGTCTTGTCCTCTATAATAGCTGAAGGGCTTCCTAAATACTCACATCCTGCCAGCAAGTTGTTGTCCTCAGTTCTATATGTTTCACCCTCATACACCTTGATCACGACTTAGGCTGTTGGTCACGATAAATGGAAAAAATGTGTTCCTTCGTAGTGGGTAGGGGTGGGCGTTGGACGGGTTGGGACGGGTTGTGCTTGGTCCTAACCCGGCCCGAAATAATGATCGGGTCATTTATTCGAACCCTAACCCGGCCCGAAAGACCGGGTCAATTATGTGAACCCGAACCTGACCCTAAAACTAAAATTTTTAAAAGGCATAAAACATTCATGGTCATCTATCATGATATAAATACTTTAAAGTTTAGTATTACAGTTTTATTTTTCATTGCAAATCAATTACATATTCATATGTAGTGTGATATATCACGAGAATACAAATAAATTTTTATTCAGATGAGGTATAAAGTTTGAATCTCATTAAAAATCTAGTATTTCTTATATTACTTATGAAATCGGGTAACCCGAGCCTCAACCCTAACCCGACCCGAAAATTATACAGGGTTGGTTAAGTGGACCCTAACCCGACATTAAATGGACCGGGTCGGGCCGGGTTATCGGGTCGGGCCGGGTTTTGTCCACCCACTACTAGTGGGAATGGCATGAGCATCGTCATCACGTCATTAGCAGAGTCCAACTCTAGAGACAGAGTAATGATAACCAAGAGCAATAAATCATGATTCTTCTCCCGACTTTCAACACTATGAATCATTGCTTGCACTGTACCAGCATAAGCTACAACCTCATTTGAGTTCATGCTCTTGCAGAGCTCTTTCCCAACGAAAAAAGCCTGAAGTAATTGGTGCACTTTTGGAATCCCAATTGATCCCACCAACATAATATCATGCACAGTAGTCTGATTCATCGTAACATCCCACAAACAATTCTCAATTGGATTCCTACTATTGACCTTCACTTGATGACATTTTGGCAAATTTAATTGAATCTGTATTCTCCAACTAAGTAAATATTTCTCAATCATCAGCATGCTCTGGTGGCATATCCAGAAGCTTTGCATTGTCTTTTCTCATAAGAGGAAATAAATTTGGATGAGTCAACCGAAGGAATTTCATGGACACATAATTTTGATGAGCGGCATCTGTTAACCATGATGATTGATTAAATGGCAATGTCAAATAGTCTAGAATAAGATAAAGGCGTGGACAGCTCAGCGCCATATCTTCGTGGCTTGCCGATTGTCCCTCTGTGTGCTGAGTCCCAACAATATATTGCAATGTTTGTATCATGGTAAAAACCAATCAGTTGCTTCTTCTGCTAGATAGTTGTGAATCACTGCAAGCCTCTGTTCCGGAGCCAACAGATATCGTTCAAAGAAATTTTCTATCTGACACAGCCATCCATCTACGTCTTGACCACTGAAATCCCCAAATTCTGTGTCCGACGGGATGCTATCATATGGACTAAAATATGTTGCCATGGATGTTCAACTCTCGATGCCAATGATGCAGACTTGATAGTCTGCAACAGATTTGTGAAGAAGATGAAAAGGATTTGAGGAAGAGAAGAGGAAGATGAGGGTTAGAGTTTGGAGAGAAGAAAGGGATGCGAAGCGAGAGAGAAATTAAGATGGGAAAAATAGAGTTTAATTCATTTGTTGATGTTTCACCAAGCACGGCTTTTATACAAAGCCAAATAGAATTACTTAATGATAATAATTCTCTTGATGAAAAGTCGTATCATTACTCTTCTTTTCCGCAATAACTGCGCTTTTAGTATTCAATGAAGACCAAGTATGCGTCAATCCTGGCTTCGTTTTCAACACTAAATTTTTGTTGATTTAGGCGTTGATTCTTCTGCTTTTCGTTTGAAAGTGCAGGGCTTTTCTTTTGAGGTTTTTAAAAAAAAAATCCAAGGTATGAAATGGTGTTGTGGTTTGAGGATTAATGGGGGTGAACTGTTGTCCTGTGCTAGGTTGTTTGTAGATTTTTTTTATGAGGAGTGTGTTATTTGTGGGATTGAGTTGCCAATGAACAAGAGTTTTCGGGACATTTCAGAAATTACTCATGCTTATTCGGGACATTATGAACTTATAAGGGATGTCTGTTGTTGATTATTTTACTGGTTCATACAGTTTTGGTGTTTACAGGAATTCATGCTTCTAAATTATTAGCCTTGAATTATGACATACATTTTTGTTTCAAAATGTGAGTTGATAGTTGTTTTTTACGGTGCATTTGTAAGATAGTCATGGCTAGGGGAGAGCAAACGGTAATTTACCGTTTACCGTTTACCGTTTTACCGTTTACCGATTTACCGACATGTAAAATTCTATTCCGTTTACCGTTACCGATTTACCGTTTTACCGATATTTCGGTAAAACGGTAAATCGGTAAATTTCGGTAAATTTACCGATTTTACCGAAAATTATTATTTTTCTAATTTTTTAAATATATATTATAAATCTTATAAATATATATGTTGATTTTTAATATATATGTTGATTTTTAATATATATGTTGATTTTTAATATATATAAATATTTTTGTAATTTTTTTATTTATAATATATAATTTATTTATTTATTTATTTATATTTTTCGGTAAAACGGTAAATTTACCGATTTCAGAATTTATTCCGTTTACCGACTTATTTTTACCGTTTTACTATTGGTAAATTGACCGATTTACCGTTTTACCGAACCGAATTGATTCGGTAACGGTAAATTTACCGACGCCTAGTCATGGCTGCCAATCGCAAAGAGAAGAGTTTACGCCCTAACTGGTAATGTGGCTAGAAACACTACTATTGATTGCTAGTGCTACCTCCGCTGTCTGTTTGTGTTGCTTTTGTGTTGAATTGATGAATTTTGTGTTGAAAAATAAAGGTCGATTCAACCTTTACATGTGTACAATGACAATGACAATGGCGCTGCAGCATTCGGTAATTTTTATACAAGCTTCCTCTTAGCT
Source organism: Rhodiola kirilowii (assembly GCA_033675215.1). Lineage (NCBI taxonomy): Eukaryota > Viridiplantae > Streptophyta > Magnoliopsida > Saxifragales > Crassulaceae > Rhodiola > Rhodiola kirilowii. The sequence continues at coordinate 19,475,946 of CM066198.1, forward strand.
CTGGCTATCTTTACTCTATCTATTATTTTGTTTGGGCACGCCATTTTACAACTTATGGGACAATTTTTAACAGTGTCGCATTACAATGTGTCGCGTAAAATCCAATGGGACATACGAAAGGGTGTCGCTTCTGACTGTATCGTATAAGTCAAGTAACGCTACACATCTAATGCAACAAGTAAAATTTAGTCGCTTAAGACACCAAATGGGACACAGTCATAAGACACAATTTAAAAATGTGCCATAACGTTTCCTAAGCAACACCACCAATACGACATGAATAGGTATGTCGTATAAGTTATGTAATGCTACACACCTAATGCAACAAGTAATATTTAATCGCTTTAGATAGTAAATGGGACACATTCATAAGCCACAAGTTACAAATGTGCCATAACTTCTCCTAAGCAACATCACTCAAACGACATGACTAGGTATGTCGTATAAGTGTCTGGCGCATTCAACCATTTTGACAACAATGCATGTACCAATTAATGCCCACCTACTATTTACTTCTTAAGCTACATACCTTCCTAACTTCAGTCGCATAAGAACTGCAAATTAAATTCCATATGTACGAAATTGAGCATCCTCTTCCCCACTTATCTTATTCATCACCCCAAAATTTGAGTTTTGAAACCTGCAAATCAACACTCAAAAAACAAATATGCAATGTTAAGCTACTAGCTGGAAGAGAGATGATGTGAGCTCCTCTAGCTCCTCCTGGCGTCTCCCTTGGTTGGCTTTGCCAACACCAAAACGCAACAGGTGGGCTGCTTAGCTTTTGTGTGTGTGTTTTTTTCTAGCTTAGCTTGTGTGTTCTTATAATTTGTTTCTATGTGATGATTTTGATATGATCTTTTGACTGTGTTTCCATATTTGTTTGTGTGTTTCCAAGTTTGAGACCAAAAGATGACGACACAAAATTCCAGAGTCATGGTCGTTGAAGTGGTGGTATGTGATAGAGACTAAAAGAAGAAGCCGCAATATTATGGTGTTCTTGAGAAAGTCATTGAGTTGATATATGCGCAAACGGGTTGCCCGTTGTTCTTTTCGAATGCAAATAGTTCAACACCGATCCATTGGAGAGTGGAATTAAGTTAGACCATAGACTTCTTTCCATTGATACATCGTCTACTTAGTATGAAGGTTTGCCTTATTGTTTAGCAACCACCGCACGACAAGTATTTTACTTGGAAGAGCCAAAAGCCGGCGACAATTGGAAAATTGTTAATGTTGTTTCACATAGAGGAATATATAGCAACTTTTTTCAATTGGCCGAGATCAAAATTATAAAGTGGTTCACATGTCATCTCAAGAAGATGAATATGATCGTGACATGCACCCTAACATTTCACGAGACTATGAGGATGATGATGCCATGGATGGTGGAAACGGTTATGCATATGGAGATGGAGATGATGATGGAATCAGTTTGGGATGTGAAGAAGAAGAGTATGAAGATGAAGACTATTGGCACTGTGAAGATGAAGCTGATGATCACGTACATTTAATAGTAAAGAAGATTCTCATGTTAGTAATGGATGTCAAATTTGACTTGTAAACTAAATTGATGACTATGTGATGAGTAATTGAATCCTCAGATTGGTAGAATGCTTTGCCTGACTGAGTTTAAGTGATTTAAAATCTGGTACTTTTCTCTCAGTTTCATTTCTTTGGCTTCTACTTTCATAACGTATCTTTAGTTTCCCTTTAAATTGTTATGTTAATGTGTCTTGTGTTGGTTTTCTCATTTTAGTTTTAATCTGTTTTTTTTATTTTGGGCCCAAATTCAGTCTAGGAGGGAAAATAGCCGCCCAACAAATTTTCACCAAAGTTAAAGCAAAACCCTAATTTTTTTACAGCCGCCCAACAATTTTTGTCACAACTCTAAATCCACACCGACTAACATCTCTCTCCACCCTCTCGCACTCGGTCGTCTACTGCACTGCTCCTCCCTCGCGCACTTCATCCATATCTCCATCTTCTCTGCTTGATTCCGGTAAGTAATCCTCACATACGTTTCTTTCAGATCTGCTAAATCCTTAAATCGATTTTGACCCTAAGTCTGAGTTTGCGTTTCAGATGGCACCAGGGAAGAGAAAGAGCATACAGTTTGTCAAAAATGAGAGTCTGAAGTTGCTCCGGTCGTCACGAATGAGGCATTCACCAAAAATAAACTGAGCCTGGAGAGTCTCAAGCGTCAGGTAACCGACAAACTCACCGGATCCAGAGCATGTAAGCCTCCAAATTTTGTGGATCTTGCTTCACTATTAAACCGACCGTCACCTGAAAACACCGAGCATCCACCTCTCAGCTTCCAGCCAGGCTACTGAACTCTTTTGTGGTGGGTCGCACATTTAGACATGACTCTTTTGTAAAAGGCTTTTGTGTTTGGTTTGCCTGTTGAACGTTTGTACTGAATTCTATTAACTTGTGTCTGGCTTACTTGTATTGACCCACAGAATCATGGTGTAAATGCATTGGTTGCATAAGAACAAACAGATATGGGGAAATTGTTATCATTGTCATATAAGAGACATGAAGGGACAAAGGCAATTGTTTCAGTTGTTGCATAAGATACCTAAAGTGACAAAGCACAATTGTCTAATGTGTTTCATAAGATAACTAAAGTGACAAGGGTAACTGCCACAGTTGTCGCATAAGATACCTTAAGTCGCATAAGATACCTTACGTAAAAGCACAGCTATCAGATGTGTCCTATAAGACAACTAAAGCGACATTGTTATCAAATTACCCTTGTCATATAGGAATTTCCACACTTGCATTGGTAGCGTCAATGCGACAAACCTTACGCGACATTAATCTAATACGTTGCATTAAAGACCCTCTTATATGACTGACCAATATGCACCTGTCGTTTAGAAACTTATGCCATTGAACATATGGCACGTCAGATATGCGACAAGCCGTCAGTCACGTAAGTGTTATACGACAAATTAGTCGCTTATGCCACATGTTTGGCACTGTCCCATAGGTTGTAAAATGGTGTAGTGTTTGTTTTGGTTGATGAATGTGGGAGAATGAAGATTGGAATGTTTAGAGAGCGGTGACTGGTGATGTAGTGATGAGATCAACCGTTATCAACAAACATCTGAGTCACATGCCACAATTTTAATCGGCAACAGCACATGTGGGTCAAATGACAGATGAAGCAAACATTTTTGGAGTTTCTAGCCACAATAACTCAATTCCAAACTCAAATTGCCCAATTGCGAAACTCAAATAACCAGATTACCCCATTTTTAAGAAATCCAATTCCTGTACTCTTCATTTTTTTTATAATCCCGGTAGGAGATACACTGGTACCATTATTCCCGGTTTCTCTCCTATCGAGAATGTACAAAAATTAAGATGTGGCTCGATTTTGGGCCTATGCGGATCAAAATGAGATGAAGTGGCATACACGTCAATACCGGTTCTATGGGACTCGGGGACATTGAAATTAAAACTCCAGGGTTTCTTCAACATTGAAATTCCTACTGATCGTCAGAGTCGGCGGCTGGCGCATTCGGCGGAGGTCGTCGGAGTCGGCAGACGTTTGGGGGAGGTCGGATCGAATGAGGGAGAATAAGAAACCCTGGAGTTTAATTTTAATGTTCCCGTTTCTCCGAAAACCGGTATTGACGTGTATGTCACTTCATCTTGTTTTGGTCAACGTATGCCCAAAATCGAGTCACATCTTCATTTTTGTACATTACCGGTAGGAGAGAAACCGGGAATAATGGTACCGGTGTATCTCCTACCGGGATTATAAAAAATGAAGAGTATCGATTCCTAAGGAACCAAAATTCTTAAAAATGGGGTAATCTGATTATTTGAGTTTCAACCGGTGCAATTGGGCAATTTAAGTTTGAAATTGGGGTATTATGGCTAGAAACCCACATTTTTGCACTAACTGACTTGTAGAGATGATGAGCCAACTTGGTCATGTGCCAACTTGTATATGCTATTTATGTGCACATTAAAATCTATGTGGCAAGGACCTTGTGCCATTTCAATTGTAGGAATCACTTGGGTATGATATTTGGCTATGTGTGAACTTATATATGCTGATTAAAATATATGTGTCAAAGTATTTTTTTTGGTTTTTAATGCATACAAGAACGAAGGTGCATTATGTCTTATAACATAAGAACGAAGTAGCACCATATACAAACGAAGCTGTACCAAGTAAGAAACGAAGGTGCACCATATACTAATGAAGTTGTATCAGGCAAAAAACGAAGGTGCATCAGCTACATAATGCATGTATTTTTGGGGTGTATATTTTAGAATACGGATGTTGATTTAAGTTGTATAGTTAAAACGAAAGTGCATAAGACAAGAAATAAAGATTCATATTTTCAATAAAGGTGCACCAATAACGAAATGAAAATACATAGTTCAAATGAATTTCTTCCTTTTGTCTTATATATATGCGTTAAATTTTTGAGTGTATATTTAGAATATGGATGTTGATCTAAGTTGTATAGTTAGAACGAAGGTGAATAAGAGAAGAAACAAAGATGCATTTTTTCAACAAAGGTTCACCAGTAGGCAGTAACGAAAAAAGATGCATACTTCAACTGAAGGGGCATCAAATGAGAAACGAATGTGCATCAGATAAGAATCGAAGGTTTATCTTTCCAACAAAGGTGCATTAAGTACAAAATAGAAAGGCATATTTCAAACAACGGTGCATCTACATTTATAGGTGAACGAAACAAAGAAATGAAGGTGCATAAGTCAAACTAAAGTTCACAACAATTATCTTTTATACAAATCTCAAAGAAAAAAATGAAATGTTTGTGGTTTATACAAACCCAGAAACAGCATGGTTATTATTAATACACAATTTGGATACTTGAAAATGCATATAAAACACAACAACATGGATAAATCCTTTTTGGTTTATACAAAATACAATTCGCGTGAGTTGATACTAAGAAATCTCGCTGCTTATTAGAAAGTATGTGTGGGCAGATGCGGCAACCTCCTTCACAATCCTGCATCTGATCCAAGGCCATGAAACATGATTGCCATTGTTTAGAAGGTTATTCTCTGCACAAACAGGTAGTTATACTATAAGTTTCTATATAATTACCAAAGATATGTTAAAATAACCCTCAGTACTGATATTCACACAATTAAGAACCTCATTTCAGAATTCAACATTACTTGGCCAAAAACTCACATTTTGGACAAAAAGAAAAATGCACACTTGTTATCAAGATTCTAAGATACTCGTAAAATCTTATGGAACACGCTATCTGTAGAAACATAATAAAATGTATAATATATAAGAGCAAACACTTTAATGACTTCTTCTGCAGAACACGCCATCAACTAAGTTCATTGGACAAAGTAATCAAAACAGAAAAAACTCAAAACAGCAACCTTATAATTAACTCGCTAAATACTCAGAATCTGAAGTGGCATGTGCCATTAACTCGTCCCACAGGTCAAATTAGACGCATAGCTAAGAACATTCGACATGTAAAATCACCAAAAACTCAGCTAGCTTTAGTTCGAATCGCAATCAAACTTTTCGGCACCGTGTAGCTGCGCACCGAAGGAGAAGACAACTAAAACTCCATCATCTTCGATTACTGCATATATTTTGTAAACCCATCAAAAAATACATGAAAAAACCTAAAACGATCAAAATCCAACACCTGAAAATATCAAGTGACATAAAGATCACTCCTTTTTCAATTAGAATCCCAGAATACTTGCACAACATCATAGTCACCAAATCACTACTAATCAAATCATAACTTATCATAAATGAACCCCTATTTCATTGGTTAAGAATTACACTTCATCGCAAACTAATTTAACCATTCTTTAGCTACCTTTGTAGTCTGCAAAGCATTAACACACATCTGTGTGGTTTTACCAAAATCAAACGAAGTCTCACCAACTAATAGCCAAAGTCTGTAAAATCAAACACAAAGCACAAAGGAATCGGCAAAACCAAGCACAACGCTTTACAACCAAATCGTCAAACATCACAGAACAAAATGAATGTGCAAAAAAAAAATCAAACAAAGCACCAAGGAATCTGCAAAACCAACCACAAAGCTCTTCAACCAAACCAACAAACAACATAGAACAAAATGAATGTGCAAACAACTACATCAAACAAAGCAATAACACACACCTGCGTGGTTTCACGACCGCCAGTCTCACCAACTAATAACGGAAGTCTGATTCGCCGTCCCCATCAAATCAGCCCCAAACCCTAATTTGCAAAACCGACAGCCTTATAAATCCAACCAAACTGACCGTAATCAACCGAGTTTGTGAATGCGAATTGAGCGTTGGAGATGTCGATTTACGAACCTTAGAATTTGCCGAGGATATAGTGAGAAGCGGCTAGGTGACAATAACAATCGACTTTAGAAAAGTGGATTGGACCGGAAGAACAGAACAAATCCAGCCACCATAGCGTCACAATCCCTCTCCGCCGTCGCGACGGAGTCGCTGGACCTTTCAAAGCTGGGCATCGACGCTTCCAGTCACATGACGATTTGCATAAAAATTAAACAGGATTCTCAGAGTGTTGGTCGGTGTTGGAGGTCGGAAACGGAGTCGCTAAGGTTTTTTAGTAAGAGAGAAAGATGAACCATACGGCTAGGGGTTGGCATGAGCCCTGGTCATGCGAGGTCAAGTAGGGTTTTTAGCGAGCCCTAATCATTTAGGGCCTGTTCTCTAGGGATTGGGTCAATCCGACCCAATCTCACCCAACACAATCCAATCTCACCCAATCTCACTCAACACACCTCAATCTCATCCAATCTTATCCAATCTCACTCAACACAATCTAATTTAATCTAACCCCCACTCCATAATCTACTTTCCACTCACATATATCTAATATTTTTATAATATTATTTATAAACTAGGACCCACTCACCTAAACTACCCTCCACTCACATAATCTAAATATCTAACATTTTTATAATATTATTTTTAATGTAGGACCCACTCACTTAATCTACTCTCCACTCACCTAATCTAATACAATCTAATCCAATCTCACCCAATACACCCCCAATCTCACCCAACACACCCCAATCTCTTCCAACACACCCCAATCTCACCCAACACAATCTAATCTAATCTAATCTCCCAACATCCCAAATCCAATACCTATAGAACGGGCCCTTACACATTTGTGTCGGTAGAGGTGGTAAATGGATGAACAGATGGGTTAATGGATGGATGAAACGGTTAGCGGATTAAACGGATCCAATCCATTAAAACCATTAGTGTTAATGAATTAAATGCACGGATCACTAATGGTTGATGGATTAACGGATAAATCTATTTAATCCATTTAACCCCATTTAGTTCATTTTCCCATTCAACTATTTTATTTCTTAATTGATATTAAGAAATTTAAATTGAGTTATTTCTAAACATACAAATCACTCGCAAAAAGTAATTGTAAGACATTTAAAATGAATCACTTGATTCCCAAAAACATCTTCGACGAGTAAGTCCATAACTGCCGAATCTGAAAATAAATTAAAATAAAATAAGATTATTTTTTTAGTTAATAAAATACGTTACATCCAAACCTACAAATTTATAATATGCATCCAGCAATGTATTGTAACTCACCAAATCAACCAGTAAACCGAGTCTTATCCCGCCATCAAAATCACTTCCGCCTGCTCAATATTCTGCAATACAAAGCAATATGAAGACAATAAGAAGAAAAGAGTGACAATAAGACAAAATTAGGGAGCTGCTTCGGCGATTTGGAAGAGATGGACTGAAAGAGTGACAGTGAGACGAAATTAGATACTGAAAGAAGACAATAAGACGAAAAGAAGGAGATGGACGTAGAAAAGAATGCGAATTTAGGGATTTTTTATATAGAAAAAATAGATATTTCATTAATTACTGGATCATTAACGGATCATTAATGGATTAGTGGATCAAACCATGTCATCCGTTTACTAATGGATTGTTAATGGATATAGATTAATTCAATCCATTAACTAAATGGATGGATAACGGATGGATTTTCGCGGATGGTTACTGGACGGATAACGGTTGATGGATAATTTTGCCAGGTCTACGAGTCGGGTTGGGCTGGCCCCTGAGAGAATTCATCTTAAAATTGAGGGCTTTTCGGGCGAGGGTCGGGCTCGGACTAATTTTGATCCTAAATGAATAACTAATTAATCGACAAATAATTCTTTAAACGGAAATACTACTAGTTTGAACGTGTGAGATTAACGGATGTGAAAAAATACATTCTTTTTATATCAAGAACGTCCTTAAATCAATAAATATACAATTTTAAATCGGGTGCGTATTTCGGGCCAGGCCGAATAATCGAAGCCTTAGCCCGACCCTAAGCCCTTCGGGTCAGGCCATAATATGACTTATGTGGGGCTAAGGCCAGGCTCGGGCTACGGCCGGACTCGAGGCACCCTAAGGCTTATTTCGCCCCAGGGCTAAATGCCGACCCCTACATACGCTGACGAAAGGAGAGAGTGAAATGTCTATTTTACCCTTTAAGTGAAATTAATTTCAATCAGTTCTTAAAAGAACAAAATTTTAAATATAGAAAAGTAAGTGGGCAAGTGTCTAGCTCAAATTAAAAAATTAAGATGCAGAAAGGGCAAGATGATGCTTCAAAGTTTCGTCCCAAATACCCTGGCCTATATATATATATATAACTGAGTTTAGTAAAGAGCGGAATCGTGGATAGGGAACTATACTAGCAACCTACCTAATTTATTGTAGAAATTTTCAAGATCAATGATTGGACCATGCAAACTAGAACTACTCTTTCTTGGATAAATGAACAGATTACTCAATCCATTTATATATATATATAGAGGAGCGATCAAATGAGGCACCAAAATTAGAATGAGGCAAGTGAGGCACGATCTGAGCCACACATCTAACCCCCCGTGCTTTGTGGGCACGCCACGTGGCAAATAATAAACCCAATACCAATAGTAGTGTGAACACAAAAATGGCGGCTGTGAACATGGCTTCGCCACGTGTCACAATGAGTGGCCCAGATCGTGCCTCACGTGCCTCATTCTACCAATCCTGCCTCAACCGAGTGCTCCCATATATATATATATATATATATAGAGGAGCGTTCAAATGTTACACATCCAGCCAATCAGATCGCGCCACCTCTCCTACTCACACAACTCCTCCACTCACATTGTCCAATGGGCCCGTGTTTTGTGAGATGGCGCGTCCTCACTGGTTGGATGAAACTCATCCAACCAATCATATTCAAGTAACACATAACACCTTAAGAGCTTATAATATTTGAGCGCCCCCTATATATATAGGATTTGGTTCTGGTGCAAATAATGAACAGTAGAATGTGGTAGTGAGGCACGATCTCGGCTATCCATCTAACCTCCCGTGCATTGTGCGCGCGCCATGTGGCAAATAGTAAAACCCACTACTTCGTAGTGTGAACGCAAACGATGGCTGTGCCACGTGGCTTTGCCACGTGCGTCCGATCAACTCGATGGATGACTGAGATCGTGACTCACTGCCTCATTCTTATGTGCTATTTGTACCAGAACCGCCCCATATATATATAAGCGCTCAAATGAGGCACCCCTTCTACGAATGAGGTAGTGAGGCACGATCTGAGCCACACATTTAACCCCCCCTCGTGCTTTGTGGGTGTGCCACGTGTCCCACTACCAAAATTCTGCACTATTCAAAAAGCAAAAAGAAAAACACTATTCCGGTACTATTCCCTGCCATATCATCTAAATGAGTGGCCCAGATCGTGCCTCATTCTACCAACCTTGCCTCAATTGAGCGTTCTCCTATGTATATATAGGGGGCGCTCAAATATTATAAGCTCTTAGAGTGTTATGTGTTATCTTGAATCTGATTGGTTGAATGTGCAAGAATAGTGCCGGAATAGTGTTTGCTTTTTACTGTTTACTTTTTGAATAGTGTAAGATTTTGGTAGTGGGACACGTGGTGAGAGATTGATGGGGCAGTTCTACTCACTTTAATGCCATGAATCTCCTCATTCATTTGAACTTTTTCCATTCTCCGCGCCAGCCAGTCCATACATAATACGAATAAGTAAGGAGACATGGGGTCACCTTGTCTAATACCTCTTCCTGGAAAGAATGGATCTGAAATAATGTCGTTGACTCTAATTCTATAAGCCACTGAACTCACACAGCGCATGACCTTCTCAATCCAAGAATCTGGAAATCCCATCCTTCTCTGAATTTCCTCCAAGAACCTCCATTCCATCCTATCGTACGCTTTGCTCATGTCTACTTTGATACATCAGTAGCCAATACTCTCATCTTTCCTAGTTCTCATGTAATTCATAAGTTCATGAGCTATGAGAATATTGTCCAATATAAGACGACCTGGCACAAAAGTTCCTTGATTTGGTGATATGCAACTCTGTAGCACCTCTTTAAGTCTATTAGCAAGCGCTTTGGTGATCACTTTCATGGCGACATTGCACAAACTGATTGGTCTGAACTCGTTGAAAGTGATCGGACATCCTGTTTTAGGCACTAGTGTAATCAGCGTTTCATTCAACTCATTATTAACTAGCCCTCCTTCATTTAGAATCCTCAGGGACTGTGTCACTTCCTCCTTAATTAGCCTCCACTTCTCGTGATAGAATAACGCTGAATAACCATCAGGTCCTGGAGCCTTAGTCGCACCAATTTGAAAAATAGCATTTTGCACTTCAGACTGTGTGAATGGGGCTCTCAAAAACTCCGACTGCTCACTACTATTTGAAGAATCTATTATAGATAGGCTTTCCTCCCAATTCACTTCATTCCCTTGGTAACTAGTCGTGAAAATGTTGGAGAAGTAATTCACTGCTTCCTTGCACATTTCTATTTCATCCGTAATCCAACTGCCATTGCTATCTTTGATTTTGTTCACTGTATTTCTCTTCCTTCTTTGAGAAGCTCTAGAGTGAAAATATTTTGTATTGGAGTCACCTTCTTTAAGCCACTCTACCCGAGATCTTTGTCTCCACGTCAATTCTTCTCTAGCTAGCCATTCATCCAACTCTCCTCGTAATTGTGCCTCATCCTTGATAACTTCCTCTGTTATGAATTTTGATTGAAGATCCTCGAGCTCCTTTTTAATACTAGAAATCCTCTTGTGTACTTTGCCGAAAATATCACTGTTCCATTGCTTCAAGTCCTCCTTACAACTCTTCAATTTAGAAAAGAAGTCCAGCTGTGCATATTCCTATTTTTCCCCAAAATTTTTCCATAAAGCCTCTAAACTCCTTATGCCTTATCCACATCGGTTCAAATCGGAATAATTTCTTCTTCAGGCATTGGGTCTTACCCTGAAAATTAACTAGCAGCGGAAGGTGGTCTGATACAGAAGAAATAAGATGAGTGACAACATAACCGCTGAACAATCTCTTCCATTCCATATTTCCAAAAGCCCTATCCAATCTCGCCTTCATTTCCAAAAACCCAGCTCTCCTATTGGAAAAGGTGAAGGGGAGACCTTTATAGCCTAGATCATAAAGACCGCAATCATCCACAGTCTCCCTGAATTTCATCATCTGCCATTCTCCCCGGATTCTTTTACCCATTGTCTCCTAGCTAAATAAAACTTCGTTAAAGTCCCCCAAAACTAGACATGGCAACAAATTTTGGTCTCCCAATCTCCTCAACAGATTCCATGTCTCTATCCTCCGGTGAGTAATAGGGTTACCGTAAAACAAAGTTATCCTAACTATCTCCTCCAACTCAATTTCACAGTCGATATGAAACATAGAATACGATCTTACCGTTAATTGGATACCCTCTCTCCACCAGATAGCTAGACCACCCGATCTCCCACGACAGTCTACTTCTAAACCGTGATCGAAACCTAGTTTCCTCCTGATGGCTTTGATTCTTTCTCCCTCCATTTTAGTCTATATCAGTCCAACTATTTGGGGCTTGCTGATTCTCACCAACTCGGTGAGGCTCCGAACTGTTCGGGGCTGCCCCATACCCCGACAGTTCCAGTATAAAGTATTCATGGCTCCCGGTGGGGCTGTTCAACAGCCTCCGTCGATATATCCTCAATATGCTGGAAATCCACTTGAGCCACATCCCCCGATTCCAACTCCCTCAGCGTATCCATGACCAGTTTGCTTCTTCAGTCTTCTCTCGCCCTCCTCTTCAAATTGGCAATTCTCACCTTCAAACGCGTCTCACTTAACGCCACTTTCTCCTTACCACTTCCCACTCTTTTCAGCTGATTAAGTCCAAAACGACCAGCGGTTGTGTGCTTTGGGTAGTGTTGGATATTTTGGACATTTTGTGTCTCTTTACTAGGGAAGTTGAACTTGTCACATTCCAGCCCTTCCTGGCCCACATCCAGATTAGCTTCGGGCCAAAAATGACCTTTTTCCTTGTCGAGATGTGGTCCCTTGCTGCTTCTCTCCAAGCTCTGTTCTGATTCAGAAATCAGCTTTTCCTCACATTTGCCAACGCCTTCTGTAACAAACCCCAAGCCTCCTTCTGCCTCCTGTATTTTTCTGGCATCACTTTTCACCTTTTCGTGCTTCCTGTCACCTCTGGCGCCTTCCAGCTGGTTCTTTGCCCGAGGTCTGTCTTTGCTTTTGGTATTCTTTGGCATGGCTCCTCCTTCAGACGCGTCCCTTTCCTGCACCATCCTGTTCGGTACTTCGCTAGCTATAGCCCGACTCCTCCCTTTCCCCTAGCTGGTCCTCCCTTTCCCTACTGTTGCACTCCTCCTCCATATGCAAAATTTTGCCACACCTATTGCAGCGGCTTGGGAGCCTCTCATATTTCACCGATATCAAAAGGGGGTCTCTTTTCTGTCTTCTGAGATAAAACCTTCCACCACCGGTTTGTCAATATCCAGCTCCATCCTCACCCGAATATCTTTTTTTCGTCTCCTCTGTTTCAATCTGACTTACCTTTACAAATTTGCCTATATACTTCACCAGTTTCTCACTGATTTCTTTATCATTCAACGCCACACCTACCGGGAGATTGTGGAACTGTGCCCATACTCCAAGCTTGTTCATGATGAACTCTTCCGGGGCTAAATCTGGACACCAATCATGTATCAGGACCACTGTATCCATACAGTGCCACGGACCACCCTCCTTAATCCTCACCATGTCGCTTTTATGCTTGAAAATGGCAAAAACCATGTTGTTGGCGAGTTCTTTGAAGCATGCCTTGTCCTCTACATTCCATATTTTGCATAGAGCCTTTGACAAGCCATTGAGGTTGACCGCCACTCCATTTGCTAATTTAAGAACAAACGCCCATTTGTTATTGATGGACCAAAGTTATACGAGTCAGAAACATAGTAAAACCCCCTTAATTAGACTGTTTGTCTATCTAACTTCTACGTGTTAGTCCCGATATATTTCCACAGGGCATTTTAGAGACTGAAGTGAAAACACGCTAAGGAGAGGATTTTAAGCTGAAAAGATAACAAGAGTCAATCCAAGGTCAAGATCATATGCCGACTGAAGAAATATCAAGGATCCTGACGTTGAATTGACCAGAACAAATTAATCAGAGGAATCAGGAGTGGAGTCAAGACTGCCCGGGGAAGAAACACATTGACAGTTTTGTGAAAAGACTGCACAAAACTGTACAAAACTCACATTTGGGCAAGATGACCGACCACTTGAAGAAGTGGTGGCCAAAGGAGGAGCTCCTCCCCCTTCCACCACCGGCAACCGGCGGCTCCTCCACCCATGGTGACCGGCGGCTTTTTGCTCCTCCACATGGCACCTCCTCCTTCCTCCTCTTCTCCTCCCTTGGATCAAATGCACATGTCCACCATCTCCACCACCCATCTCCTCCCCTTTTGGCTATAAAAGGAGGAGCTCCTCCTCCTCATTTCACACACCTCAACTCAAATTCACTTCTCTCTCTAGAAGTTGTAATATTTGTAAAGTTGTAATTTTGCTTTGGAAATAAAGGAAAGCTCCCTTGGCGCTTCAACGGTTGTAAGTATCTCTTAGTATTTATTTATTTAACTATTGTCTTTAATTCCTTAGTATAATGTTTAGCGCGATGAATAGTAGCTAAACTTGTAGTTCGGTCTAAGGGGCGCACTTGTATTATAAAATGTTTTAAGACTATTAACTTAGTGTCTAGTCTAAGTATTCAAAACTTATTCTATGTGCCATATATTAAGTCAGAACGTCCAAGGTAGAGTGGATGCTTGGAATGGCAAAACTCTACAGCGGGGTTCGTAAACTTGTACGGATAAGTGGATGCTTGGAATGGCAAAGCTTATCTGAGAAGTTTGACTCATCCTAAACACCATTTGGTTGATCGGGAATGATTGATCAAATGGATGCACATAGGCTAATATAACCGGGAATGGAGTATTAGTCTAAATAGAATAGGTGTTCTACGTCCTTGGAATAGGCTAGACAGTGTACGCAAATCGAGTGCTTGGAATGGCCTTGATACACCATTTGAATACTTAGGAGAGTCACTAAAGGTCAATGATAAACAGGATATAATACAAGTCCCCTGAAACCGAACATTTCTCTTTAATTATAAACTGTAATTTACTTTCCAGTATTAAAATCAACCAACCAACCAATCAATCAATCAAAATAGCTGGTAGCTTTAAAACCAACCAACCGACCTTAAACACGCTCCCACGCTGCGTAATCCCCCCCGAAGAACAATTATTCCCCTAGTTCCCTTGGGTTCGACCCCTACTTACCAAGTACTACCCAGTAGTATAGTTGCGAGTAGCGGACTATTATAAATTTATTTGCACAATCGCTTTGACGACGAGCGGTTCTGTCAAATTGGCGCCGTTGCCGGGGAACTAGTCATCGGATAACTGTTCTTCCCTCCCCTTTCTTTTTCTTTCTTTTTCCTATGTCATTACCCGTTACGCATGCATGGACAACGCGATTTCTGCCCCTGTTCGGAGGAACGGAGGGAGAAGACCCTGTACAGCACTGCCAAAACTTCCACCAAGTCTGCCACAACATCAAACCTGAAAACGAAGTGTTAGAAGAGTTTAAGCTGAAATGCTTCAAATTCTCTCTAACCGACTTCGCCACGATATGGTACTACACATCCACCGCTTGCAGTGCAGAATGTTTCGTAGACCTCTGCGTTCCGTTCCTGAAAGAATTCTCCCCACCTTCCTTACGCCAAGAAACCCGCGAGAAGATCCTGAACCTTCAACAATCCCGGGATGAGACTTTGGACGAATACTACATAAAATTCGATGTCATCGTCTCAAGCTGCCCGCACCATGGATTTGCGAAGAAAATTCTTCTCCAAAAATTTCTTCGTGGGATGAGGTCCGAAGAGCTGGGAAGAGTCAACGAAGCTATGAGAAGGTTTGCCGCAAACCTCACCATTGCAGACATGTGGTACATGATAACTGGCCTAGCCGCTGCCACAAGACGAGTTCCCCACACTGACGAGGAAATGCAGACAGAAGAAGCTGACCCTGAGGCCGACAAAGAAGAAACCACCGAGCCGCCAGAAGAGACTCCCGAACCATCCGAGGAATCAGACATGGAAAGCACCGGAAGCAACGAAGTAGAAGTCCAGAATACCACCGACGAACTGCCTATTCCATACCCGACTATCATTACCCAGGCAGCTGAGACTATCTACGATCAGTTCTTCACGAACCAACATTACGAGGCAGAACCAAGCCTCATGAGGCCTTCCCGACTTTTCCCCTTAATTAAGGAGCAAGTCGCCGCGAACTATGCGATCCAAGAAGAAGCTCAAAGGAGAATGGGAAAAGGGCCTGAGCAGAATGACTCCTACATGGAGCACGCTTTCGCCATGACTGGACAAGGCAGCCCTAAACAGGAGAACACCCAGTTCAAAAAGCTGATAGTGAAAGGTCCCTCGCCTTCTCAGAGACGTTGGAAGGAGATACCATCAGAACTGGACCCAAACCCGTCATCTGCTAAAAAATCAGGAAGACTCACCGCAAGAATCAAAGTCGGTGGAATCAAGAAGTTTGACCTCAGCCACCCATGGGACCCAAACCAATGAACCACAAACGAGGTATCGTCGAGCCAACGACGTTAACCAAGTGCACTGGTCGGGAGGTAACCCGACACTATCTTACTTTTCCGCACTTTAATTTCTGTCATTTAAATTCAGTATTTAGTTTTAAGCTTGCATGACTTTTGAACTAAGGCACGCCTTCGTTCAAAAGTGTGGGGTGAGATCCACCTCTGTACATAAATAACATGCAGCTGTTTTTCTTTTTTAATAAGTACCTTTTTGAAAATATGAACTTAAGAATGTGAAAAAGATAAATCATAATTCATGCATTAACCTTGTGAAAATTCAACTGTTTAAAAACTTAGAATGTAACTTTCCATTTGTCCTTTGTGCTGAGATAACTAGGGATGTGGAGTTGATATAAACTGCCCTAGAGAGGCTTGGAAAGCAATCAAAGGATCAGATCAAACTATATGGTTTTCGAAGTCAGTGGAGGCTGCACTTCGGGTTTTCAGTGAATAATTGAAGTCAGCTCCGCCAAGAAGCATCTATGCAAAGGCGAGGACGGGAATCAGACCGTCCTCTCTCTAGTCAAAATAGCCGAGAAAATAGATGAGCGACCCTCATCTTGACCCGCGCAAAACGACAAAGACGAGAGGAGCGGGGAGGTATTTCCATAGGCTTGCGGGCGATGATTGGACCTCCCAAAAAGGCTCGAGAAAATGGACTTGCAGTCACAAAAAGGCGAAAAGCTCAATGAAGCAAATCAAAAGAGGCCAAAGGCCCAAAATTGTGAAGGTTTTAACCGAGCAAAAGTGAAGCACTCAAAAAAGTCAAATCAAAGGCCAAAGGCCGATTCACTACAACAAAAAAAGCAGTCCCTCGCCAAAGAAAAAAAACAAAAAGGCTCAACTCACTGAAACCCGAATCGAATCATGTGCTAGAGAAAGCTACCAGAAAACCATATAGTAAGAGACGATCCCGAGGTTGCAGTCCAGGAGCCTAAAAATGGCTATCTCCCGAGACATCCAATATAATTTGCATCTCAGCACGGAGGTACAAGTATTAAGTTTCTTCTATTTATTTACGCAGTTTAATTTGGTAATAAGTAAGCAATGCATGAATTAGGATAGATTGAGTACCACAGTCTAATTTTCATATTCCAAAGCCAAACTTAGAACTTACGCCCTTTAATAGCATTGTTCGGGACGAACAACTAAAAGTGGGGGGTAATCTGATGGACCAAAGTTATACGAGTCAGAAACACAGTAAAACCCCCTTAATTAGACTGTTTGTCTATCTAACTTCTACGTGTTAGTCCCGATATATTTCCACAGGGCATTTTAGAGACTGAAGTGAAAACACGCTAAGGAGAGGATTTTAAGCTGAAAAGATAACAAGAGTCAATCCAAGGTCAAGATCATATGCCGACTGAAGAAATATCAAGGATCCTGACGTTGAATTGACCAGAACAAATTAATCAGAGGAATCAGGAGTGGAGTCAAGACAGCCCGGGGAAGAAACACATTGACAGTTTTGTGAAAAGACTGCACAAAACTGTACAAAACTCACATTTGGGCAAGATGACCGACCACTTGAAGAAGTGGTGGCCAAAGGAGGAGCTCCTCCCCCTTCCACCACCGGCAACCGGCGGCTCCTCCACCCATGGTGACCGGCGGCTTTTTGCTCCTCCACATGGCACCTCCTCCTTCCTCCTCTTCTCCTCCCTTGGATCAAATGCACATGTCCACCATCTCCACCACCCATCTCCTCCCCTTTTGGCTATAAAAGGAGGAGCTCCTCCTCCTCATTTCACACACCTCAACTCAAATTCACTTCTCTCTCTAGAAGTTGTAATATTTGTAAAGTTGTAATTTTGCTTTGGAAATAAAGGAAAGCTCCCTTGGCGCTTCAACGGTTGTAAGTATCTCTTAGTATTTATTTATTTAACTGTTGTCTTTAATTCCTTAGTATAATGTTTAGCGCGATGAATAGTATCTAAACTTGTAGTTCGGTCTAAGGGGCGCACTTGTATTATAAAATGTTTTAAGACTATTAACTTAGTGTCTAGTCTAAGTATTCAAAACTTATTCTATGTGCCATATATTAAGTCAGAACGTCCAAGGTAGAGTGGATGCTTGGAATGGCAAAACTCTACAGCGGGGTTCGTAAACTTGTACGGATAAGTGGATGCTTGGAATGGCAAAGCTTATCTGAGAAGTTTGACTCATCCTAAACACCATTTGGTTGATCGGGAATGATTGATCAAATGGATGCACATAGGCTAATATAACCGGGAATGGAGTATTAGTCTAAATAGAATAAGTGTTCTACGTCCTTGGAATAGGCTAGACAGTGTACGCAAATCGAGTGCTTGGAATGGCCTTGATACACCATTTGAATACTTAGGAGAGTCACTAAAGGTCAATGATAAACAGGATATAATACAAGTCCCCTGAAACCGAACATTTCTCTTTAATTATAAACTGTAATTTACTTTCCAGTATTAAAATCAACCAACCAACCAATCAATCAATCAAAATAGGTTGTAGCTTTAAAACCAACCAACCGACCTTAAACACGCTCCCACGCTGCGTAATCCCCCCCGAAGAACAATTATTCCCCTAGTTCCCTTGGGTTCGACCCCTACTTACCAAGTACTACCCAGTAGTATAGTTGCGAGTAGCGGACTATTATAAATTTATTTGCACAATCACTTTGACGACGAGCGGTTCTGTCAGTTATCCACCGACATCTTCTCCCAATCCTCCTCTTCCAGTGACACCATCATCTTCCCATTGAAGCTTTCTGTGATGGCCTCCACTTGCTCTTCCCAAATCCTCTGCTCTTTGCCCCTGTCCACGAACTTACTTCCATCCCCGGTCGCCATATTTCTAAGATCGAACCCTCACTTCCCAAACCGCTGATTAGCTGTTCAGAAGAAAATTCAAAATGAAACAAAAACGCCTGAAGGAAAAACCTGTTGGAAAGCACTTCTAAGTGTCTGGCTTAGAAGAAAGCACTCTCTCCTATTTCAAACAAGAGAGAGAAATTCAAATGCAAAGCTTGCATTTAATGCGTTTTGTGTTAATTTTGTCCTGCAAATTTTGTCACATGTTTTGTTGCAAGTGAATAACATTCTCTCCCCAGACATCACAATCACTTATTCATCCATATTTCATACCCATAGGCCATATATGAGAGGGAATTTAGAAGTAGAGAATTCGGACCTATTTATATTCATTTAACGGGGAGCGCTCGGTTAAGAATTCCTAAAATTTCGAGAATCTGATACCTCAAATCTCACCATTGGATCAAGTTGCATCTTTGAATGTGGAGGTGACACGTGTCTCACTCACTTTTTTTCCTTCATTGTGTAGTTTCGAGCATTATTTTTGCCTAGATGCATTTTCAAGTTTCGGAAAGTGCACTTAGGCAAAAATGAAAATTTATAAAGAAGGTTCTCAAAGTTCTCGAAAAAGAGGGATTCTCATTTGAGCGCTCCTCTTCATTTAAGAACTCATTTAAATTTTCTGTGCAATCTCATCAAACCCATTTATATTCAACCCTCTCCTCCATCATAGAACAACTCATATGGTAAACATTCATTCAAAACATATTAATCATCCGATCATGATTAAAATCTCTCATTCATAGAGTATTTGCAAAATAGACAGTTATTGTGACAAAACCTGAAAATAGTTAGTTGTCTTTTACAAAATGCATCATGCAGGCAACCACAAGAAGGTTATCGGAAAATGCATAAAGAGATAGAAAAACAAGTAATTAGAGTTTACAAAATGCATCATATTGAAAAAAGACATGTCATAAATCAGAATGCATTTCACAAGATGCATCATGTTGTAAAATGAGATGTCATAAAATGAAAATGCAGTTTATAAGATGCATCATGTTGTAAAACAAAATGAAAATGCACGAACAAGTCATAAAATAAGTAATTGCAGTTTACAAGATGCATCTTTTTGAAAAATGAGATATCATAAAATGAAAATGCATTTTACAAGATGCATCGTGTTGTAAAAAAAAATGAAAATGCACGAACAAGTCATAAAATGAAATGTATTACGAAGACACCATTTTGATTATGCATGAAATGTATTACGAAGACACCATTTCGATTATGCATCCAGGGATGATAACTATGAAGAAATATGTTTACAGAGCTTGGAAACAGAAACTTCTAAGCTTATACATCTCTAAAAAGCTCACTTGCTTAAAGTCTTCAACCTCCGCACCATTATTAGCATGTACAAATTCTATAATGTCCCCAATATAGTGCAGCACATAATAACCACATAAATGGCCGGGTGGTTGTTTTGGACCTTGCACGATCAAGAATCTCAGTTGACATACTTTATAAATGAAAAAATATTTAATAAAAATGTCTAGTTTGTGAATATCGTAACTATCTTCCACTCTACTTTACGTGTACTCCTCGGTACACATCCTTGGTAGTATCGATTTAATCCCCTAAAATAAACACCATAATGTAATTAGTGACTTTTAATACAAGTTATAAGATAAAAGTAATTTCTAAACTTATGTCTCCACCAAGTCTTTTGCATCAGGGTTTATATCCTTCTTTTCTGTCGATGAATCAAGCCAATGGACTTTATGTTGTCTCGGAAAGATGACGCATAACATCCAATGCCACCTAAAAAACTCACTAACTTAAAAACAAATTTGTTCAGAATAGAAGTTAACAACTTATAAGTAAGTGATAAACTCACAATAAGTGATCAACATAAGGGAGGAAGTAGCAAAAAACTTGGTCTTTGTCTGGCATATTCAATCTTCCCAGAAACGTCGCCAATCTCTCGTTTTTCTCCATGGTTGGGGTCATTAAAGACGGATTAAAAAAACCAAACTTAATATCCGAACAAAGCATCTGATCGTGTAAATAACTACAAAGTAAAAACTTGTATTAGTTAGACTAATTGCAAAAAATGATTAAAAATATAAATATTACCATATATATAACTCAGATGCTGAGTTCCCCAACGGTTTTAACTTAAATAGATCTGTGACTTCCTCTTCACCCACTATGATATCGTAGTCGTCACCGAACACCTCAGCGTTGACGTGTACTACAATCGTATCTCTACTCAGGTTCTTCCACACCTCATGTAGAAGTCGACAGTCCACGGACATTTCATCTACATAATCTTTGCCAGTAAGTGGAAAAGACTCGTATAAGTGTATGGCATATGCCTGCATGTTAAATTTTCGTTAAGATTAAATATCTTATTTTATGTCTAAGATAACACAATGAAAAAAATGAAGTTATAATCTTCGATTATCTCACCCTTTTATTGACAACGACCAAGTCTTTTGGCCATGCCACGTGATGGTGAACTGCATCTAGAACATTCGAGTGCTTTGTATGGGGTGTTGGCAACGCTGCACCTCGACCTTGAAAAAGTACTATATCGACCTTCACTTTCACCAACAAACATTATGTAAATCCACTACATGAAATATGTACATATTATTGTTAGAATAAGATTATATCAAATATGATATAATTACCATTCTCATATTGCATAACTCAAAAACTCATAAGAACTCAAATGAAAAAATGTAGCTTAGTTACATACTACTTATTTACACCAACAAACAATTACATTTGAGTGAATTACAATCACACCAACAATTAAAAGGTATTAAATGAGTTACATAGTGCGGTTTACCTTACAGTTGAAGCTCTCGCGAAAAACAATCAAAGGGTGGATGCAGCGTCGGATCTAAAGTTATACACAACAAAAACAATTAGTAAATTAAGAAAGAAACTCAAATATCCAATATGAATGGAAACATAAGTAGTGAATTAGTTTAATCGTGCGGTTTACCTTGGAATAGAAGCTCGCAAAGAAGAAACTTAATGGTGGATGTGCAACAAGTACGGACTAGAGCTATAAACAACAAAAAGAAATTACTAAACAAGGAAAAATTAATTCAAACTCCATGTTAATAGGAAAATAAGAAAGAATGATAACCATCAAATACCATGAATTGAAGAAGCGAAGAGTAACCAAAGGGAAGAGGATGTAATGTGTTCGGAGGATAAAGTTGGAGAGGAGAAGCTTTCACTTGCAAATCGACTAACAATGACTACAAGAAGTAAACGAACACAAGTTAAAAATTAAGAACAAATGGTTTCAACAACATGTTACTATAAATGCGTATTACAAATTATTAACCATATAAGCAAAGAAACATGCTTCAACATAAAAAAAAAGCAGCCACGAACGAGCTCTTAGTCTCTGATATGACTAAAACAATTCCCAACATAACAATGGCACAGTTCACTGCCATTCGCTTCTTTCTCATTTCATCTTCAATCACCAAAATATGAAACAATGATGGCAATAAAAATCCTAAACTCATACCTAAACACAGTGACTCGCGTCGAGCGAATTACGAAATCGAGTGGAGTCGAGCGAAGTACGAAATCGAGTGGAGTCAAGCGGTGATGTCGAGCAGCGTCGTCGGAATACAAATTCAGAGCAAAATTGAGCGGAGTTGTCGAAGTTCAGGTGCGAATTTGAGGGAAGTGAGACGGAGGAGTAAGCAGCTCAGTCGGAATATGCAATCGAATAGAGGGAAACCTAATTTTTAATTGATCTTTTGCATCGGTTCAACAAAAACCGATGCTTAAAGCTTTACATTACGCATCGGTTCCTTACGAACCGATGCATATTGTATACCTTATGCAACAGTTCTAACCAAACCGATGCATAAATAAACCATTAGGCATCGTTTTATCTGAACCGTTGCATATTGTGGACTTTATGCATCGGTTCGCCCAAAACTGTTGCATATTGTGAACTTTATGCATCGATTTCCTGTAAAACCGATGCATATTACAGACCCGATGCATAATTCTATTTTTGAACCGATGCATAATGACTCGTTTATAGTAGTGTAATCATCCATTCATAATTACGCATCTCTCATTCAAAGTATAGTATATGCAAAATGAGTTAGGATCATATGAGAAATGACAATTCTCATGAGAAATGAGAAATAATAATAGCCATTGGATCTTTCATCTAAAGTCCCTTAATTTTTGTTATTATCAGGCCATTTTTATACATTAAATTCGTATTTTAGGGTAAAATCGTCATTTAAGAATTGTCATTTATGAATTGTAATTGATTCTTCAACCCAATTTCTTCTGCGATACTCCATTTTTTCTCCGGAGATTTAGGGTTTTTGATTTTCAAATTGTGTAATTGGTTTCGTCGGATTCCGATTTATTTTTACTTCGATTTCATTCGGGCGTCTCCCCAGATCTCAGTTTTTGACAAATTGAGATCCGAAGTTGGGAGCTTTATGGCGATGTCGGAAGTTCGCATTTTTTGTCTTTTAAGGTGACGAGCGCAGCGCTCGGTTGAAGATGGAGAAGGCGGTGGTGGAGATGTGGCCGAAGATGAAGGAGTTGTGGAGCGGGAGCAGGAGCGGCGAGGCGCCTGAGGGTGTGATTTTGGTGGAGGAGTTGGAGGTGGAAGAATATGAGACACTTCATTGTTGAGACTGATCTAACTCCATACTCTTTTGGTGTTACCAGTTATTGATGAAGGCTGGTGGCTCTGTAGGTTCTAATGGAAGGTTGCAAGGCCGGCTTGAAGTTTTTAGGGCATTTGGTGATCGCAACTTTAAGAAGGTGGGCGTTGTTGCTATTCCCGATATTCATTCCTTTGAAGTCTTTGTTAGAGATCAATTTATTATTTTCGGTTGTGACGGCTTGTGGGGGGTTTTTGGACCGATCGATGCTGTAAATTTTGTGCAGAAATTGTTGAAGGTGAGCAGATCTTATTGTGTTTTTTGTTTTTGTTTCCGTTAACATTGTTTTGTGAAAGCAAAACTAACATTGATAAATTTAAAAGCAAGCAGCTCAAATAATAACTGTTCCTGCTTCTGTTCTCAACTTCTCATTTAGTTGAAAGCTCCCTGCATTATCAAATTTAATATTTAACCTTAAACTTAAAAGACAATCAGTATTTTGGAATTTTATCGCTCTCAGTCAAGTCTTTTGACTTATTCCCACTTGTGACATGGTGCTGCGAGTTTTTCCTTCAGTTACTAGGTTTTCATCCCTTTGACTGCAAAACTGATGCTAATGTTAGTCTGCTTGCCAACACCTTTCTCAAAATGGATTCCTCCACTCACCAAAATCTGTTTGTTATAAATTTATGGCAGGAGGGATTGCCCACTGCAGTAATAAGTCTTCGTCTTGTAAGAGAAGCTGTTCGTGAGCGGCGATGCAAAGACAATTGCACTGCATTTGTTATAGTCTTCAAACACAAATGATGAGAGGGCTGCACTCTACTACAGCACACAGCCTTTGTTTTTTTATAGTAACATGATGATGTAACATCCTCAGTGCTATAAACTAATAAACTTGAAAAGTGTTACGCATTTTGCACATACAATTCAGTCATGTTTTGGTCTTTCACTTTGAAAGTGTTACGCATTTTGAATATAAAGATACGCATTATAAAGTTACTCATTTTGAATAAAAAGATACGCATTATAAAGTTACGCATTTTGAATAGAAAGATTCGCATTTGAAACACCCAATGAACAACACCTGCCTGTTTTGTCTCTACAAAATCAAATTCAATTATTTACAATTTCTTCAAATGGAACACAATTTGTCGTAAGATACAAAACAAACTCTGTTTACAGCAAAATGAGCAACATTAATAAAAGTATCAGTTTTACATAATGATATGATATCTATTTGGCATGAGGTTCATCATCTAAAGTGCACTCCAAAGTATCTTTGATTTTCATCCAGTCACGTGCGCGCTGTAAAACAGTGGCCCTCCTAGAATTCAGATGTGACCTTATGATAACCTTCAAGTATGTGTCGCGCAACGCAACTAGTTGTTTGTCTTGCTGCAATGTAAATGCAAGAACAATATGTCAGTAAGTTGAGTTAATATAAGTGCTATAACAAACATCATATATGTCTGAAATGTTACGCATTTAATTGCATGTTACACATTTAACTGCATGTTGCATTTTATAGTTACATTTGTCACTGTCCAAAAAAGTGTGTAAATAAGATGTCCTAACATCTTATGTTTTATGCATAAGAAAGAGAAGCAGCAAGTGTATAATGGGATACTATGCAAGTGATAGCCGAAGGATACGCATTAATATGAGTTACTACGCAGTGTACAGTTATATTTATCATACTCAGATGCAACATTTGTAACCCGCACGCCGGGGGAAAAGCAGGAAAATCGTGTAGCATTTCATTAACTTACAGATGATTAGAAAGTAGAAATTTCTAGTTGTGGATGTTAATCGATATGAAATGCGTAACATTTAGCCAAATGTTACACAGTTACCTATGTGGTACTACGCAGTTTACAGTTTTATTTATAAATGCATAACATTTATTTATGTGGTACTATGCAGTTTACAGTTTATATATAAATGTGTAACATTTATTTATGTGGTACTACGCAGTTTACAGTTAATAAAACACACAACACTTCACATTTACTAAAGACATGCAAAAAGTAGATGCAGAGAATCATGGTGCTGATGAATTTATAATGAAAGACAAAAGGTAGCATTTACATGACGCGTATACCGCAGGATCAGCCTTGCACGGCACAAACAATCTTTTGGATTTGGGCTTGAGATTGAGCTTTGACCCTCCTACAAAACTCCATCCATTGCAACTTTCGTCCTCTGATTTAGAAATCTGTGAGAAAGCTTGAGTTTTCAGTCCCCAGAAAGCAAAATTGGACATGTGAAACTGGATACTCTTTCCAATAACGCATCGTGAGTGAAGCTGCCAGAAAAGGGGAACAACCCCAACTATGAGAGAATCACATACATGGGGGCAAAATCTCAATAACTAATCCTAGGAAAACATGTTCCTCTTATAAAGGTTAAAGCTATATCTAAAAACACAAACACATTACAAAACTATAAACAAAATTAGTTGTGAAGTCTGAAACACATTAGGGTGATAATTTAATTCTTAACTAACTGACCAGAGCAAATTCACCCTGGCCCCATCATAATCGAATCCGTGACTTGAGCTGTTTGTAATTTTGACCATTACTTTTCCCACAAGGACACGACTCTAATGGGCGGTGCGCCATCCTTTCAAGCTAACTGAAATGAAACACACATATGTAGCTGGGTATGTATGCCACAAGCAGAAACCCAAAATGCACTTCCAGCAATCTCAATTCAAAAAATCAGATAATGGGATACTATGCAAGTGATAGCCGAAGGATACGCATTAATATGAGTTACTACACAGTGTACAGTTTTATTTATCAAACTCAGATGCAACATTTGTAACCCTTACGCCAGGGGAAAAGCAGGAAAATAGTGTAGCATTTCATTAACTTACGGATGATTAGAAAGTAGAAATTTCTAGTTGTGGATGTTAATCGATATGAAATGCGTAACATTTAGTCAAATGTTACGCAGTTACCTATGTCGTACTACGCAGTTTACAGTTTTATTTATAAATACGTAACATTTATTTTTGTGGTACTACACAGTTTACAGTTTATTTATAAATGTGTAACATTTATTTATGTGGTACTACGCAGTTTACAGTTAATAAAACATTAGCAGACACGCACATAAACCCCGAAATTCCGTAAGACCTATTATTCGTAAACTAAGCTGCAACATGTAACCTAAACGGTAATCGAAAATTCATATCCCGTAAACCCTAAAATGCGTCTAGCCTCCAGATCTAGTGCGGGTTGTCTTTAAACCCTAACATTGACAGTAAAACCGCAACAATCGTACACAACGTGAATTGTAACTTCACTTCACCTTTAACCCTAGAATGAGTTCAATTTTCGTACCGTCAAAATAGTACCGTAAACTTGTTTTTATTTTTTCGGCTGCTGCCCTTCGTTCGCCATTAATCTTCGCCGGCGTTCAATCCACAGTCGCCTCTGTTAGTCGATTCCTCGCCTCGTCGCCTCTGTTCGTCGATTCCTCGCCCCGGCGTTCAATCCACAGTCGCCTCGTCGATTGTTTTTTTGTCTCTGTGCGCCGTTTCTCTTTCTTTCAATTTCAAATCGCTTCAATCGTTGTTGAGTGATATGCGGGAGAAAAAAACGGGATTACAGTTTCGAGTATAATTTTTTCCTAATTTGCCCTTTAAATCTATCAATTAATTAAACAAATACGAATTTTAATTATAATCAAGTATAATCTCAACCGTTTATTAAACTAATCTGAAGACTATTATAATTTTTTATTTCTCACCATATATGTATTTCTCACCTGAACCGCACTCTATGCAAAATATGTAGTTATTGTGAAAGGAATACATTGAAAATGAATGATAAAGTCTAAAAATAAGTGCAATTTACAAGATGCAACATATGAAAAATTAGATGTCATAAAATGAAAATGCATTTTATAAGATGCATCATATTGTATAAAGGGATGTTGAAGAAACATTAGTGAAGGAATACATTCCTAAATGGATGATAAAGTCTTAAAATAATTAGTTGCATTTTACAAGATGCATCATGCAGATTGCAGACAACCAGAAGAAGGGTTGCAGAAAATGCATAAAGCGATTGTGAAACAACTATATGCAGTTTACAAGATGCATCATTGTGTAAAAATGTTGATGAACGAACAAGTCATAAAATGAGATGTATGACGAAGACACCATAGATGGTGTTTCAATTATGGAGCATAAATTCATTGAGAAGTACACTATCAGAAACAACATGGAGACATGAAAGACATGATTATGTGAAAATTTGGAAGATTTTGTAATCTCCTCTAACAGAGGAGGAAAAAGTCAAGAATACCAATAAGAGATTTCAATCAGTTCCTTGGCCTCTTTCTCCACATGATGCTCCTTAATTTGTAACTCAACTTGAAGCTCTGAGAACGCTGCCTCATAGTTTGATACAACCAAGTACCTAACAATAGAAAATATAATATGACATCACGAATACTATAACCACCTAAAATATATATGATTCTAGCAAGACATTTGGTAGAAGTACATCATTCATCCTACTAGTGTAATCAATGCAAATTTGGAAATCATATTGGATTCACAGATGAAAAACAAAAACCAGCTTACTGTTTCAAACAAAAACAAACAAAAAGCAGCTAAAAAAAAAAAGCAAGTAGTTGCAGTTTAAAAGATGCATCGTATTGAAAAATGAGATGTCATGAAATATTCAGTAATCACCATGATCTAATAGTGAGATTTGAGTTCTCAAGTGCTCAAATTTTGACTTTTCATTTTCGACATGTGTCACATGCAGATTCAAAGATGTATCATGATATATACGTGAGATTTGAGTTCTCAAGTTCTCAAAATTTTAAGGGTTCTCAACCGAGCGCTCCCCTAATATGAGGAGCGCTCAAATGAGAACCCCTTTAAATTTCACGAACTTGAGACCCCAATCTTCACCTTCCAAAATGCAATAAACATTTTCTAAGATGCATTTTGGTGGTGACAAGTGTCCCATGTGCATTTTCCAAGGTACACTTAATGCAAAGTCAAAACCACCTTTTTGACTCTGCTTTTTAAACATGTGTCACATGCAGATTCAAAGATGCATCATGATATAATGGTGAGATTTGAGTTCTCAAGTTCTCAAATTTTTAAGGGTTCTCAACCGAGAGCGCTCAAATGAGAACCCCTCTTTTTTCCGAGAACCTTGAGAACCTTCTTTATGCATTTTCGTTTTTGCCTAAGTGCACTTTCCGAAACTTGAAAATGCATATAGGTAAAAATAATGCTCAAAACTGCACAATGAAAGAAAAAAAGTAAGTGAGACACGTGTCACCTCCACATTCAAAGATGCAACTTCATCCAATGGTGAGATTTGTTGTCTCAAGTTCTCAAATTTTTAGGGGTTCTCAACCGAGCGCTCCCCCTCTATATATATATAGGGGAGCGCTCGGTTGAGAATCCTTAAAAATTCGAGAACTTGAGAACTCATATCTCACAATTAGATCATGATGCATATTTGAATCCGCATGTGACACATGTCCAAAAAGCAAAGTAAAAAAGGTGGCTTAGACTTTGCATTAAATACATCTTGAAAAATGCAAATGAGACACTTGTCACCACCAAAATGCATCTTGCATTTTGGATGGTGAAGATTGGATCTCAAGTTTTCAAAATTTAAAGGGTTCTCATTTGAGCGCTACTCCGAGTGCCTTAGAGCATCCGCACTCATTTGCTCTCGGAGAATGTTCTCTAGGAGCAATTTCTATTACTATTCATCAAATAGTAACAACAATTCTGCATAGTTTACGCACCCATTGAATTCTTTGAGAGAAATTGCTGTTACTATTCATGTATATTTATTTTTAAAATGTTAGAAAAAACACTATTCCCTTCAATTATTCATCCAGATTTCATTAGATATTTCGTCAATCATTAAAATTTTCATCTAAATTTTGATAAGATTTTTATCCATTCAACGAGATTGCGATAAGATATTCGACAAATCATAGCAAACCACGTGTAACAGAGGATAAACTACAAATCTCTATAAAATGAAGTTCACAAATATTGTAAAACCACATCAAAAATCTTCTTGCTTACTTCAATTTTCTTCATACCTACAAAATGGATCCATACAATTTCGATGAGAGTTTTCAGTTGTTCCAACAAAGTATGAATGAAATGAATGACATGAGTAATTCATTTGTTATGGATGCGGTAACATAGCGACAATGAGTGTTCAAGAAGAAGAGGCGAGACCCCGTCGACAACGAAATCGGGAAAGGCAACGAGGGCCAAGGGGGCAGAACCTACTAGATGACTACTTCATTGAGAGACCAATTTTCCCCGAAGGAGATTTCAGGCGGAGGTATCGTATGAGTAGCAATCTTTTTAATCAAATAAAGACTACACTTTGTAATAATGATGTCTATTGGCATCAAAGATGTGATGCTGCTGGAGTTCTTGGCCTTCTTCCTGAGCAGAAGATGACCGCTGCCATACGAATGTTAGCATATGGTTCATGTGCTGATCAATGCGCTGAGATCTCACGAATGGCCGAATCAACAACTCTTGAATGTTTTAAGAAATGGTGTCGTCAAGTGGTTGAACAATATGGAAGTCGCTATCTACGCTCTCCAAATGAGGCTGACTTAGCACGCCTGTTAAGAAGGGCTGAACGTCGAGGATTTCCAGGTATGATAGGAAGTATTGATTGTATGCATTGGGAGTGGAAGAATTGCCCAACAGCGTGGCAAGGATCCTATTCAGGTCGCAAGGGTCGGCCAACAATTATTTTGGAGGCTGTAGCATCCTACGATACTTGGATATGGCATAGTTATATTGGTGTGCCAGGCTCACAAAATGATATCAATGTGCTACACCAATCAGATGTGTTTGATTCTTATCTTGAAGAAATCACCCCTAAAGTGACATTTAAGGTAAATGGAAGCACGTATGACAACACATATTATTTGATGGAATATATCCAAGATACTCCGCATTTGTGAAAACAATTCGCAATTCTGAAAGTGAAGCTGAAAAATTATTTGCCAAAAAACAAGAGTCATACCGAAAGGACGTGGAGAGATGTTTTGGGATTTTACAATCTCGATGGGCAATTTTACGTCATGCAGGTATGTGTCATAAGAAAAGTGTTTTGAAAACAATAATGCTAGCTTGTATTGTGATGCATAATATGATTGTTGAGGACGAATTTGTTGAGGAAGAATTTATTGAAGTTGAAGAAGAAGATCCGTACAACCCACGCAATGCATTTACCGTTTATGATGGGCCAAGTGATCAAGATGGTAATCGGCTTCGTCATGATCCGATTGGAAGAGCTCATCAATCTCCAACATTTGGTGAACGTCTTACCAATCTTCATTCAGCTTATCTGCACACCGAGCTTCAAAATGATTTGGTGAAACATAACTGGTATATAGAAACTGGTGAACAATTATGAATCTTCATGTACTTCTAGCATTTCGTTTCTGGCAATCGTCTTGTATTAGATTTGAATAAAAGGAAATATTGGACAATATTAACATTTCATTTGACAATAATAGTTAACAGAAATATTTGATAGTCTAGCTACGAGGATGATAATAATTTGTAAAGTATTCATCGTGAATCCCTCCTTCCTCATTAGCTTCCTCTTCCTCTTCCTCTTCCTCGTATTCTCGTAAAATTGCGGCCTTCCTCTTTGAAAAGTATTTCTTGGACTTGGGGGTCATTATATCCGTATTCAATTGCATTATTTTAGTCTCCTCCGCCATTTTTCTCACCTTTGCGTCGCGTTCTTGCATTTTGTGGGTATGCTCCATATGCTTTTGAGCAAGCTCAATTTGCTTTTGTTGAATGTCTATTGCTTTTTTTTGATTGTCCGCAATTGTTTGTAAAGCATCATTGTGGTGCGTACTTGGACTTGCAATCTTTTACCCTTTCTTCTTGCTTCTTTAGCCGCTTTTACTCCCGGTGGTCTAACCGGACTAGATGAACTTCTAGGGTTACTTTCCGGTGTTGAAAACAATGGATCATCACACCTAAGATCCGTAGGCGTTTCACTTGCATGGAATTCTTCAATGACGGGGCTACCTTCGTATCCATAATTTGGTGGAGGAATGGGTTGTGTAGGTGCAAAAGTTTGATGCATCTTAACTTCTTCCCAACATTCAAAGTGTATGAATGTCTTCTTTTTTGCCGCAACATACATTGTTTGTGCTTTCCGTATCTATATAAAAATACAAATAATATTAAAATTGATATATACTCTAAAATAATACAAATACATTAAATCAAACTACATATTTACCTCGTCTTGCACATTACCACCGGATTCTGGATTCCTTCTTGCGTAGGAAATACATGAACTCCATTTAATCAAGTTTGGCTTCAACTTGTTCCACTGAGAAATAAGTGACGATTGAGTTCTTGGCTCTAAGGACATAATCACTTCATCTTCGCGCACCGCCCAATTTGCTATAAAATCGCTGTAAATTTTATCTCATAATTTGTCAACCCTTTGCATGTTGCCAGAAATTGGATCGGTGGATTGGCGACAATAAGAGATGCATAATTGCACATCTTCGGACATACACCAATGAGTTGCCATTTCTCTAAATAAAATTGATACAATTTGAGTAGAATATGAGAGAGAAAGAAAATAATATTGTAAAGATAATTTGGAGTGCAATGAGAGTCATATGAGTTGTCATATTTATATGAAATAAATTCATCTTCCCAAAAAACATTTTTCTGTTTTTTACGATTTTTTTTCGAATTTTAAAATTTATTCCCGTTGCAAATTATTGTAGACCATTAGATGAGATCTTAAAATTGATCCAATGGACCAAATAATATTCCCGTTAAAATAATGCCGTTTGAAACAATTAGCCCAGTGGGCCTGATTCTCTTCACGCGTTTCTCTTCCTCCGTTTGCTTCACGCGTCTTCTTCCTCTCCAGATCTGACGCGCCTGGGTCGTCCTTCAGCAATTGCTCGGGAAGCACTTCTCCTCGATCGTTCGTCCTCACCAAGCAATTTATCATCGTCGAGCAATTGCCGCTGCACACAAATTGGAGCAATTTCTCGTTGGTTGCTCGTGGAGAACTCTACCGCTGCGGATGCTCTTATAGTAAACAAATAGTAATGAGATATTCGAATTTAGAATCTTAAGATACATGGTTTGTAGAAAAGTAATTACCACAAGAGGATCAAATTTGATGGAATCAAAAAGGGTCTAATCTATATAGTTTATACCTCTACTTTATTTTCTTTTCTTCTTCAGAATTTTTTTTCATGATATTAATTTTATAAAATTGCTTGTAAAATATCCTATTTCAACAACTTTAGAAAGTATAGAAAGTAAGTGGAATTTCATATTGTAGTCAAAGAAAATATCAGTCGATCCTAAACACACCATTGAAAATCAAACAAATGGTAATGCTTTAAAATTTTAAACAAAGCATTAGAAACGAAATAGATAAATCAGCAAAATTTGGAAATAATAAACCTTACAGGAGAGGGTTTAGGTTTTTGACATCTAATATTTCTTTTTATTTTTTTCTTCAAAAAAAATACTTCTTTTTATTTTTTGTAAATAATTATTTAAATTTAAATCAAAACATAAAAAAGAATACAAACAAATGCGGCCGCGTAACCCACAAAAAAAAATCCAGTCTTTTTTCGTCGCCGTTGTGGTTCGTCAGCAAGCTCTCTGCGAGAAAGATTTTGATCAGTGTCGTTCCAATCTCTGCGTATCCTACTTCCCACGATCGTCGCTTCGTTTATTGCTAAATAAAATTGAAAAAACATTATCCAATTAATCGTATATTAAGGGGTTTTTTTAAGTGATTTTTTTTCCGTTTATTTCTGATTGTCTCTGGTGACTTCGGAAGTGCAATTTTTTGGCGATGATGAGCGCGGTAGGGTATTGTTTCGATTGTAGTGGTTAGAGGGTGTGATTTGGAATTTTTGAGAGTGTGTTGGGTGGTTTTTGCTTTAGGGGTGGTGTGGCTGAATTTTTGGTCTATGATTTCAGTCGGTAATGTGCATGGGAGGGGGTTAGGGTTTGGTAAGGAAAAGATGGTGGATGACACTGAGCTTGAGGAAGGTGAAGCTGGCACATTCAGGGAGGAAATTGATCAAGATATTGATCCTGATGTTGATTTTAACTACATTGTAAGAATCCGATTACCTTTACACTGAATTTTTCCGCTTCCTTGAATTTTGTGTCTGCGTAATTGGGGATATGGTTTTATAAATTATCAACTTTTACTGCATTGAATGTGCGTTGGTATGAAATTAGTTGCAATGTGGGGGAAAGTGGCTGAGTTGATTGCTCATATCTGGAGAAGGGAGAAAGTATCCTTCAGAACAGTCTCTCTTTGGGTGGTGATACATTTAGCGGTCCAATAAGTAGGATATGGAGATTGAATGTGAACGCTGTTATGATGGTTTTTTCCTGTAAGTACAGTAGTATATGGAAAGTGGGTATGTTGATTATTTAACCTGGTAGACAAAACAAATTTATTGGAGAAGAGGTATATTGAACAGGACGTGGAAAAATGTTAGCAACACTAGCAAAAATAAGATGTGTTAGGAGGGTAGTTGCTAATCTTATTTGGTAAGTAGGACGGGT
Organism: Rhodiola kirilowii; assembly: GCA_033675215.1. Lineage (NCBI taxonomy): Eukaryota > Viridiplantae > Streptophyta > Magnoliopsida > Saxifragales > Crassulaceae > Rhodiola > Rhodiola kirilowii. The sequence goes on from CM066198.1 coordinate 19,510,095, forward strand.
GATTTGATAATCCACATAGGTTCGCTGGACTGTTTGCCTTTGTTTTTTTTTAACGGCTTCAACTATAACTGGTTACTGCGTCTTCTTGTCGTTGAATGTGTCCTATTCTGCTGGATCTTTCAGTATGTGTTCTGAGATTACTCACAGACGAGTAGTACAGTTTTCTGATGCTCATTATTTTTTTTTTGGGTTCTCGCCTTTTTGCTAATCTAATACAAGTTCATTTACAAATCCTTTTGGTAATTCAGGGAGAAAAATTACATGATTTATTGGGGCATCATCTGAGAGAATTCGAAGGTTGTTTTACTGCTGAGAATCTTGGTAAGTCACCAACAAAAACTGTTTCTCACTTTTTGGATTTGAAGACCTCACTTGTTTGTTTCAAGCCGGGACATTGATATTGGATTTGTGCAGGTCCAAAATTTGGTGCGTATGGTTCATTTCTTCCAACTGTTCAACGAGCACCTTCTTCATTGCATCCAACAACTCCACGGGTTCAAGTTCAAAATAACTTGCCAAAAACCATCATCGGTTCACTGGTACAGTTACTCCATCAGATACCTTATTACTATTCAAATAATTATTTTTAGCTTATCACCAACCATAAGAAAGCTCATTGATGCCTCTTTGATGTGTAGTATGGTTGTATTGCAATACCATCAACTGCTTCTCAAAAACAGCAACACGAGCTTGGTTCTGCCACTGTTTCCAAGTTGCCATCAGTGTTGCCGACTGTAAAAGATTCAGTTAGCAAGGCTGCAAGTTTCAAGCCTACTCAGGTTTCAGAAATAAATACCAAACCCAAAGATGCAAAGCAGTTGCACACAGTGATACCAAATAATGTAAATGAATCAGTTGAAGAGGATGCAAGCATGAATGCTACTCATACGGAAGGTATAAATGCTGAGTCTGAAAATTCAAAGCAGTCCATCAAACTTGCTGGCCGGAAGCCAATCAGAGTTCGAATTACTATGAACTCTAAGAAGCTGTTACCACAGAACAATGCAGCAAGCATTAGTGGTCCTGGTCCCAATGCCGGTCTTTTAGAAAGTAACACAGCAAAAGGAAAACGGGTAGCTCTTGAATCTCAAGATAATTTGCCAAAATCTCCTAATGATATTATTAGGGTATGTGCTCTTTCCAGATCTCTGTATATTCTTTTTATTTTAAATTTTCCTCCAACTTGACATAATTATTGTCTCTTGCTTAGATTATGACAGACAGCCCTGTCCCTAGAAGCTCAGTTTTGTCTCCCTTACCTGACTACGTGACATATTTAATGAGAAATGAAAAGAAACAGAAAGACTGCAGTTTCAATGGCGACCACCCGTTGAAGGAAGATTCGCCTGATTCTAGAAGCAATGAGAAAAACGTAAAGCACAAGAAAAAGAAACCACATCCAACAGCTAGTGAATCTGCAGAAGAATTAGATAGGGTCCTTCAAACGTCCATGGCAACAAATCGAAGGGTTGGGAATGGAAATATGGATTTGTATGGATGTGAAGGTGAGCAGCCTGGTTTTGTACCCAGTCAACTGGTTGGAACTTTCAATAAAAAGCAGAATGGAACTGATATAAAATGTGATGAGAAGAGTTATAGAATTTCTGTTTGCGATGAAGCTCAAGGGCCTTCAAAAGATGATATGCACTTCTCAGGTCTTAAAGTTAATGAGGCAGTATCGCATGAACGAGATGCACTAAAAACCTCCTCCGTAGTTCTAGAGGGAGGAAAGAGAAGTGAAGAGTGTAGCATTCAACGCATTGCATTTCCCTATCTTTCTAAAGGAAATCAGATTGTTCGCATACCATTGAAGCCCGGAAATATGCACCGCATATCTGGCTTGAACAATAACTTAAAATCAGAAAACATGAATCTGCAGAGGGGTTTGGAGAAGACAAAAGATACATATAAAGATATATTTGGGGATCTTTCTACAGATGATGAGGAAAATGAATCGGTGTACCTTGAAGCCTCTTCTGAATGCGTGAATAAAAAAACAAAGGTAGTTTATAACAAGAAGACTCCTGCCCCTATTCATAAACCAAAAGTGAAGGAAAGTCGTAAAAAACGTAATGAATCTGTATCAAAAGATGGATGTACAGCACTGGGCTCTAGTGCCTTTGTGCCCTTGGACAACCATGATGCAGATATTTCTGTGGCAGCTGCTCCTATACCTATTCAAGAAAATTGGGTGTTCTGTGACAGATGCAACAAATGGAGACTTCTGCCACTTAATGTCGATACCAATAGCCTTCCTGATAAGTGGACGTGCAGAATGATAAATTGGCTGTAAGTGATATATTGCTTTTGTGTTGTACAGGTTATGGTAGGAATTGGGATGCCTTGTGAAGGATTTTGATAGCTAATATTCGAATATGAGAACTTGTTATTTGGTATGTGTGTACAAATGTTATCTTAGTTGCTTTTCAGTCTGAGTTTTTAATTGGTCACACTGGAAGTTGTGCATGATGTTGCTTAGTTGCATTTGTAGTTGCCCTCATCTACAGAAGGTGCATGTTGATGCCAATTAACTGGTTATCTTTGCTTTTGAAATTTCAAGACCCTATCAACGAAATCTTGTTTTGTCTGACTGCTTTCTCTTTAAACCTCTAGTAGGCCAGGAATGAATCATTGTAAGGTCAGTGAAGAGGATACAACAAAAGCAGTTCATGCACTATATGAGTCCAGTGTGCCTGAAAATCATGTGGAAGCTGATGTTGTCCTTCATGGAATCACATCCGGGGTTTGTGCAAGCAATACAGAGCTCCCTGAGCAAACTCTCAGTTCCCTTTCTGGGCCTGTCGCTATGAAGAAGAAACATGGATCAGCCAAAATGTCAGAATCAATCGATCTCCAGTGTACTGCGAAATCGGTAAGCTCCATCTTAGCAATTGTATATGAATTGAAGCATAACTGAGGTTAACACGTTCGACGTTGTTCCCTATCACAAGCAGATGATCAGTGTCATTATAATGCATTTCTGTTTTCAGCAGCAAAGTAAACCCAGTGAATTCGGTACAGAAAGAAATAGGGTAAAAATGCCAAAGAAGTTCTTGCCTTATGAAGGTATATGCTGGTTTGAAGGATATAGTATATTTTGGTATTAGGATTACTAGACTACTCTCAGATATAACTTGTTTTTCCCCAGGTGTAACCAATGAAAACCAGAGAACTGAAAACACAAGACAGATCTATCATGGCAGACCTCGTGCGAGTGATGTTTTGCATACTGAAAATATGGTCGATCAAGTTAATTTGCCTTGTGAAAATTCAAAGACGAAAAATAATTTGCTTCAACTGTCTGCCAAGCGAACAGATGCAAAACTACGAGTTTCATCTGATGATTCCTCTCTTGAAATGCAAATAGTTGATGGTCAACGTTTGCCCAATAACAAGCGAAAGGCAAGGGAACATTCAGAATCAAGCCTGATAGCCCAGGTCAACCAGGTATCTCATGGGGCCTTTAGTCAAGATGACCACAGGAGGAAGAAGAGGATGAGACTGAAGCAATCCAGGTTGAACGGTTTTATATCAAGTGAATGTAATGATAGACATGTGGAAAAGGTTCACACTGAGAATGTCTCCAAATCTGCAAAAGGGCTAGGAACTAATGTCTCTAAAATGAACATATATGAAGTACATCCAGGGAAGAACAAATTCGGATCGTTGAAAAATATTGCTCCAGAATCCTCAAGTTCTAAAATTTCAAGTTCCCAAAAGTCTAAAATGGAAATCGAAGGTGTGAAAGCCTCTCCGGTTGGATCAGTCTCTTCTTCGCCTTTGTGTCTTCCAAAAAATGACAAACGAATGCTAAGAAAGAGGAATTCGTTTAGACAGGATGGTATGGTGGATATGTTTCTCTTTGAGAAGATAGAGGATGGGTCGTTGCAGTCAGTTGATAAGAGTAATAGTTCTTGTACTATCAGTGGATCCAAAGAGGATGTATGTTCAGGTGAAAAACGAAGAGATAAAAATATCAAAGTATTGGTCAACAATGCAGTTAGGTCTTGTAAGGGGGATACTGATGCCTTAATATCATCTGAGAGCAGTAAATGGACAGATCATCATAAACCAGTTGGGAATGAAGTTCAAGCTGATTTGTTATCATCTGAACAAGCATTATCCAAACAAACGGTTAGTGGGGGATCTCAAAGTAAGTTAGTTGCAGAAAATAATCAACTGGACATAGCTTCTGGAATAGACAAGTTACTTTCGGGGAAAGTATTTGATGGTCATGAACATGATGATAATACAATATGTTCTTCTCAAGATGCTCCAATATCCCAGCACATTAATGATTTCCGCAGCACAACAGTTCCTGCCACGAATGATAATTATGTGAAGGGGGCATGTCTGATGATGAAGTCTGGTGATCAGAGAGTAAATCAACTAGCTAGTACCGATTTTGGTGAAGAAAATCTGAGCACAATCAGGAAGGGTCTACCAAATGAAGCCATTTTTATTGAGAAAGAAGCCAGGAGCTTGAAATATATGGCTGATCGGTTTGGGGTATTGCTTCTAACAGTTGATGCCAGATTATTAGTACTATGATTACACTATGCTGACATAAAATGTTGTTGGTTATGCATTGTAGGAATCTGTATCAGCCTGTGAGAAGGTGGGAATATATTTTCAGTCCGCCCTCAAGTTTCTAAATGCAGCATCTCTATATGAATCAAGTTGTTGCGAGAGTGCAAAACTTGATGTCAGGAACCGCACCATGCAGATCTATCGTAGTACTACAAAGCTCTTCGAGTAAGTGTATTATTGATGTTTTCACTTGATACATCATTTCTTCACAAATAAATACTATGTTAATAACTTGTCAATCTTTCAAGCCGATAGCTTAATTGATGCTGATTCTACGTTATTCTCTGTCACCTTCCTTCTGCAAGAGATTGTTGCATCCATGGACGACAAAACAACTACCATTTCTTCCCTCTCTTAATTATGCCATCTTTTTTTGTACAGGTTTTGTGCTGCAGAATTTGAAAAAGCCAATAATATGTGTGCTGTGGCTCTTGCGTACAAATGTATGGAGGTGGCTTGCTTGCGGGTTGTCTATTATTCACATAGTAGTGCCTCCAAAGATCTGCATGAATTACATGCTATGGTTCCTCCTGGTAACCCTTTATTTTGGGATGTTTACTGTTGTGTATAATTTGAACGAGACTACACTGGTCTTAGTAGGCTTGATATTGCAAAAACGTAATAATATATAAGAGTGCCGTACACCATGCAACAGCATAAGTTATTCAGCATATATATATTATATAGGTCATTATTACGCTTATCAGCTTTTCATCAGGGTGGTCTTCCAGGCTGATAAGCTTGTGTTGCTATACAAATGATTCCACAGTTTGACCGTTTGCCTTTATTTTTACTATTGTTAGGTGAATCACCTTCTCCCTGTTTCTCTGGTGTCGATAATTTAAACAATGTGGCAACAGTGGACCAAGATTCTTTGACTAAAGGTGTTGGGTCTCCTTTAGTTACCGAGGGTCTTATCATTCCTGCCCATAGTCGACCCAACCTAATCCAACTTTTTACCTTTGTAAGTGACTTGGATAAGATCAAGATCTTTGGTTGGGTTCATGGTTGCATCTTGTTTGGCCAGTCTAAGTTTTTTTTTTGGGGTTTATTTTCAGACAGAGGACGTTGATACTGTGATGGATTCATCGCAGAAGTCATGGACGGCTTTCATGGCAGCCAATGCAAATCCTGTGAATGCTCAAGGCATCTCTTTAGTTAAAAAAGCGTTAGACTTCAGTTTTCAAGATGTAGATGAATTTCTACGTCTAGTACGGTTTGCCATGGATGGCATTAACAGGTAAGCTTGCATGAAAATTATTGTACTATTCCTCAGCTCAAGCCTCAAAGTCAAAGGATAATATTGTTCCAAACCTCATAATGATCAAACTTTGGGAGATCAATGTTTGGAACCCACTGCCCAACAAGGCCCATCGTCATTGAGCTGCCTTATTTATCCACTTGTCTACCTCGGTAAACTGATTGTATAAACTGAGCCCTAGTTTTTCTTCCACTGCAGCTGACGTAAATTCCTTCAAAGGAGGCAAGAACCACCAAGTGCGTAGACCAATATGTTGTACATGTCCATACAGCTATCTCCACGTATATATGTATGTAGATAACTGTCTTGCGATTGATTCTCCTTTGGGATACGGATACAGCTTCTACGTTATCGGACTCAAAGCTTGGCAGTGAAGATGCCCAGCTGATATTATGCCACCATTAAATACTTATGCAATAACTTGTACATCTGAGAAACTTAGGGAAGCTGAGCAATCTGACTACCAAAATCAAGCGAAGCTGCAACAATTCAGACGCAAGGCGTTCCAACATTTTTGCCTACTTTCTAGCCACATTTCAACCCATTTTTGACGGCATTCTGTTGTTTACTATCAGAGAGACTGATGTGCATTGCCATTTTCAATGCAAGTATACCCTAAAAATACATAGGATTTTGTGAAAAAATTTCTAGTATATTTATCAGAACATTTGTCCTGTGATTTTCATTTCAAATTTCTTAATTACATAGCAACATTAAAAATAGAGCTATTAATTAGCGCAGCTGATTGTAAGTTGTAACCTGTTAGGACCTCGCACGAAGACCTCGCCAAGGCTCCAAACTACTCAGGAATGACCCTGGAGCATCCTGGCAGCATTTGGGAAAGATTGGTCGAAGGACTCTGGGAAGGCCTCGAGCGAGCTGTTTGGCACCAAAACCAGAACCCTCGACCAGACAGACGAATTGGCTCATTCTGGATTGACCATTAGTCTTAGAATACCCGTAAATGGTTATGCCAGCTCATACATGGCCAAGGTCTTCAGTCATCCAACCATTAATGAAGATACATGCATTGACCGAAGGGGAATGAACCGCATTAATGGGGAGTGGACCAAAGACCACGATCAAGAAGGGAGAACCTGCCAAGTCAACCCCAAAGAGAGGCCAAGAAGGATGAATCTGTGTGCAAGGAGTGTTGATCCACAAGAAGGGATGAATCCAAGTCAAAGCATGAACCAAGCATTAATGACGGTACATCCAACCAAGCCTAGCATTAAAGGCACATGCCTAAGGCTTTCTCTAGCCCTATATAAACACATTTGTATTTCCTTTCAAATTATTCATTGAGAATCAATCAAAGTTATCTTTCTTTTTATCGTAGTTATCTAGTAGTAATTCAGGCAATTGCCTTGGGGCTGACCTTGATCCTTGATACGGGATCTTGGAGGGCATTAACCTCTTGTATCAACTATCCTCATCCCACCATTCTCACCATTTCCCACACACTTCCGCCCATTTCCACCATATCTACATCATCCATCACCCAAACCACCACACTTCCGCAACCGATAGGCCACGCTTGGTATTTTACTAACTGGGTCCTATCATCTTGGTATCAGAGCCAGTCGGTCAAACGACCACACAAAAAAGAAAGAGAAAAAGCATCAAAACAAAGGAGGAGAAGGATGTTTCACACCAATTCGGAGGTAAACTATTCTGGTGTTTATTCAAACATTTCTGAATATTTATCACCTGTTGGAGGGGAGTATTCATCATGGGAGAGAAGGAGCACAAACGTAGGAGGCTACCCGAGTGAGTATTACTCGGATAGAAGGGATCAAGGGAGATATCGTGAAATTCCGCCAAGTTCTTTTCACCAGCAAGAAGGAGCAAGAAACTCATACTACGACCATTACCAAGGCCATGGTAGTACAAGGAGGGAAGAACAAAGAGTTAGAGGCCATTACCATCGAGACTATGTGGGATATAAGGACGAACGGGCGAACTATCGAGACGAGGCAAGTTAGCGCTATTCTAATCGATACTATACGCATGATGGTTATGTGTACTTATAGCAGGAATATGATAATGGCGCTATGGGATACGATGATGGGCGAAGAGGAGGATACCCGAGCCAGCAATACTACACGGAGGACCACAAAAATGCATGGCGATACACTCCAATTTATGAAGGCAAGAAGGAGAACATGGGTAAAGCCACCTATGAAGTCACACCAAGTGCCCCCCTGCCAAAAAAGAGCCTTCAAACGAGGAGAAAACTCACGCACTCCTCAAGGAGATGTTAGACATGATGCGGGAGTTTCGGGAAGGAGCAAAGACAAGCGTCGAAGAGGTAAAAGCTTGCGATCTACCGAAGTCCGTAAGCCATGAAAAAGATGTGCTGGTTGAAGAAGCAAAGATAGTTGAGTTCCTAGAAATTAATTTAATAACCAAAAAGATGAATGTGTCTAAGGTAGTTAACCCGATTAAGTGAAATTGATACTAAAGCATGGTAGCTACGCTGGTATTACATAAATGATTAGGAGAATCGATGTATATCTTCTGAATAACCTAGGCTTAATAAATCGAAATCGTTGATAATCTGTGGATGGTGGCGTTTAACAGTCTATGTTAATTTAGACAATGATCTGTGGATGGGCGGCTTTTCTGATGTTATTTAGGTTTATTTCCATCCTCGATAGCATGTTTGACTCGTATGAAATTATCCCATGAATTGTAGGGAGAGCGCGGGTGAAGTTTGATCTTGAAATCTTTCTCAGATCAGAACAAACCTCTCAGATTTAGTTTAATTAGGAATTTAGATCCACTAAAACACCAAAAAATTCATCGAAGTACATGAATACATCACTTGTTAACTGGTATACACACATGACTTTTCCTAGGAGCGACCATTGGCTTACCATGGTTATAAGTTATGTTTGACTGTAATTAAACCCCTAAAACTAAAATTGATAACTATAAAGGGTTAAAAATGCACTTGTCAGTATGCAACTTGTCTAATGCGCTCCAACACGCGGTAATGTCTAAGGTATTTGTTGGCAAGTCTGGTGAGCGACGACGAATTACATATTGCTGGTGGTACGGTTGGAGGCGGACATTAACCATATAAACCACTTGTAATTCCGACTCAATTATGTGTTGATCAGCTTTCGTTTTCATCCTCTGTTGAGCCTTTTCCAAGTTGTTGCACAAGTGGTCAATCTGCTTTGTTCTTTTGGTCAGGAGATCTTCTACTTCTGCGCCTGGGATATAGTTAACTATCTTAGGCAACGTCTGACAATAAACTGCTTTGAATGGTGTCATGCAGGTTGATAGATTCCATGAGGTGTTGTAGTGAAGTTCTGCCCATGGTAGGAACTCCGTCCAAGTAGTCTGATTCCCAAAAAAAGCATCTGATGTAATCTTCTAAATACTGGTTCACCACCCCCATTTGACCAACGGTTTAAAGGTGGTAGACATTACTCATGGCTAAGGTCGTATCTTAGATCTTGAAAAGGTCAGGCAAAAAATGACTCATAAAAGTAGGTGACGTGTAGTATTTTGAGTGTCAAAATAATTTATAAAATCGGTAAGTATTGAGTCGTCCAAGGGAGCAATTGTAAACTTGCGCACTATGTAAGGTTATGCTTCTATTTATCCTAGTCCTAAGCGAATGTTTTGTTTGATTTTGTAATCTAAAATAAACAAGTAAAAAAAAGTTTTAACGAATTTCGAGAAGTATTTCGGGGAACTACTTCACTTACCCAACATTTGAATCGAGTTTATTAACTAGCATGTAAGGATTTGTTTATATTGATTGGAAAATAGCTGCACAAATCAAGTAAGAACCTCACCCTTTCGGCGCTATTGGTTCGAATTGGAGTTGTACCTTAAACTACGAACCTCACCCTTTCGGCGCTATTGGTTCAAATTTGAATTGTACCTTAAGCTACAATCAAGTAACTCGTTGATGTTTACCAACTCTCGTTGCGTAAACATGGGGAGTCCTTGTTGTAATCCTAGCCTTTCCTGTCACAATCTCGGGTGACTCTCGTAGTCACCGAGTTCATAACGTGTAGTTTACTTAATAGTCGGACGTTAACCTCACCCTTTCGGTGCTATTGGCTTAACGTCTCTAAGCTATGCACTTAGGCATTTTCTCAAACACCTAGTATGCATCGCTAGGTTTGGGTGCTAAGTAAAACACAAATCATGTAAAACAATCCAAATCATGCAAAGGTTAATATATTAAACGATTCATAGTCGAGTAAGTTCGTAGGACCCCAAAATATGGGTCACTATTCACTATTCGTCGTCATGGAAATACAAGTCATGTTTTATTCGAAACAAAAATTACAAAGAGACAAAGGAATTACTACACCCTTTGAATTGGTATCGATAATCTCTTCAAGCTCAATCTTCAATCCGATCAAAATCCTCGCGTTTTTGTGTCCCCTTCTCTCTTTTCCGTTGTCTCTAAGTGTGTGGAATGAATATGTGCGTATGGATGTTGATAATGGAATGTCCAGAATATGTTGGCGGCTGCTCATTTTTCTTCTTTTTTTTCCTTTTTACAATTTTTCCAAAAACCCTAGCCCAAATTGCATAATTGGCCCATTCAGTACGTGTCACTAAATAGGCAACACATATGACATGGCAAATTCCAGCGAGCTAAATTTCTTGAGTTTTGCCTGGATTGTGTCACTTGTGTCAACTAATTTGGGTAACACGAGCGCAGAGTGAGATGACCTCTTGAGCTCAAGTTCTGACCCTTCTAACGGCTGAATCAGCTCTTGGTCCAAACTACAAAGTTGTAGTCCTTCATTTTAGCTTTCCAACAAACTATAGAGCAATGGATTTGAACACCATATGAGCTTGGAGCATGCGCGACACGTAGGGATGTCAATCCACCTAGTTTTGTCATGTTTTTGCCCAAATTTCCATAAAACACTTTGTTTTGCCTTGGAATCATTTTTCACCTGAAAGCATTAAAACATGAAGTGAGAGCTCATATTAATAGGGAAGATGATCGGAAATTGACTAAATATGGAGCATAAATATAGTACATATTTATGCTCATCAGTAGGGCCTATATATATATTTCTTTAAAAAAACTCTATGCAATCGATTCCGCAGCAAACCCCCTGGTAAGCCAATGAGTTGGTATATTTCATTAATCTATCAACTACAGCCACCAATAGTTCTAGGGCCATGAGACATGGTAATTAGGTGATGAAATCCATGGAAATTTCTGCCCAAATTTGCTCTAGGATAGGTAAAGGTTGTAAGGTGCCTCGTGAGGAGGCACATAGAAACTTGGTGTGGTGGCATGCTAGACATTCTTTGACATAAATGTGCACATCCTTGCTCATTCTATGCAAAGTGAAGTTTGCTGCTACTCGAGTGAGTGACCTCTTCTCCCTTGCATGCATGAGCCCTTACGGTGAATCATGAAACTTGTGAAGTACATGTTCTTGAATGTATGAGTTTGTGATTGTACAAAATGAGTCCATCATGTACTTTATAAGTCGGGTAATCCCCCTGTCTGGAAAGAGTGGGTTTGTTAAATTGTTTGGATGGTGTATGATGTTCAAACAGATTGCGTAACAAGCGGAGAACGCCCATCATGCGGCCAGCTGGCTCCCAACAATGACCCGAAGTGCACATCTTGGCGCCTCGATAGGTCATCTATCATGCCCTTTTCTCTTCCAAGTTTGTACACAACATCGAGTTTGAAATTCGTTAGTTTGCGAATAAGTATCTATTGTTCTTGTGTATGTAGTGCTTGTTTAAGGATAGTGATGGACCAAAGTTATACTAGTCAGAAACACAGTTAAACCCACCAAATTAGACTGTTTGTCTATCTAACTTCTACGTGTTAGTCCCGATATATTTCCACAGGGCATTTGAGAGACTGAAGTGAAAACACGCTAAGGAGAGGATTTTATGCTGAAAAGATAACAAGAGTCAATCCAAGGTAAAGATCATATGCCGACTGAAGAAATATCAAGGATCCTGACGTTGAATTGACCAGAACAAATTAATCAGAGGAATCAGGAGTGGAGTCAAGACAGCCCGGAGAAGAAACACATTGACAGTTTTGTGAAAAGACTGCACAAAACTGTACAAACTCACACATTGGGCAAGGATGACCGGCCACCATTCAAGGAGGTGGGCAAGGGAGGCGGCTTTGGGTGGTGGTGACCGGCGGCTTTTGGAGCTCCTCCACATGTCACCACCACCTTCCTCCTCCTCCACCACTCCTCTTCCTCCATGTGTGGCCATCTCCTCCATCCATTTTCTCCTCCAATCAAAATGCAACACTTACCACCCATCTCCACCACCCATCTCCTCCCCTTTGGGATATAAAAGGAGGAGCTCCTCCTCCTCATTTCACACACCAAAATCCAATTTCACTTCTCTCTCTAGAAGTTGTAATATTTGTAATGTTGTAATTTTGCTTTGGAAATAAAGGATAGCTCCCTTGGCGCTTCAACGGTTGTAAGTATTACTTTTAGTATTTATTTAACTGTTGTCTTTAATTCCTTAGTATAATGTTTAGCGCGATGAATAGTAGCTAAACTTGTAGTTCGGTCTAACGGGCGCACTTGTATTATAAAATGTTTTAAGACTATTAACTTAGTGTATAGTCTTAGTATTCAAAACTTGTTCTATGTGCCATATATAGTCAGAGTTTCCAAGGTTGAGTGGATGCTGTAACAAGCAAAGCTCTTCTGTGGGAATTCGTGATCATACTCAGGTAGTGGAAGCTGTAACAAGCAAAGCTATCTGAGGAGTTCGACTCATCCTAAATCCCATCTGGTCGAGCGTAACTGTGAGATCAGGTGGATGCACCCAGGCTAGCATACCTTAGGGTATTGGCGCTAGACTGAAATAGAACAGGAGTTGCTTTAAACCGGTGTTGCAAGTCTTGAGCTATAACTAGCCTCGATTCACCGTTTGAATACTTAGATGATTCACTAATGGTCAATGATAAACAGGATATAATACAAGTCCCCTGAAACCGAACATTTCTCTTAATCATTAAAATAGTAATTTACTTTCCAGTATTAAAATCAACCAACCAACCAATCAATCAATCAAAATAGCTGGTAGCTTTAAAACCAACCAACCGACCTTAAACACGTTCCCACGCTGCGTAATTCCCCCCGAAGAACAATTATTCCCCTAGTTCCCTTGGGTTCGACCCCTACTTACCAAGTACTACTGACAGAGGGCCACCGCACTGTCGTTAAGGTGCAGTGTCCTCTGTACAAATAAATTTATAATATCCGCTACTTGTGACTACACTACTGGGTAGTAAGTGGTAAGTAGGGGTCGAACCCAAGGGAATTAGGGGAATAGGCTATTCTTTTAGGGTGATTGAACTGGGGGGAGCGTGTTTTATGGTTGATTGAGATTTTAGCGCTCTAATTAACTACGTGATTTTTTGGGGGTTTTTGGTTTTGATTGCGGAAAAGTAAATACAGAAATTAAATGCTGTAAATACAAAGAAGACTTACAGTGGGTGATGCGTGATTGTAATTCCTCCGGTAGATCAGCAGTTGGTGATTGCGGTTTAACAGTAAAGAAAAGCATTCGGTTTCAGGTACTCTTGTATTATAACATGTATATAATAAACTGTTAGTAACTTTTCTAAGTATTCAAAGATGAATCGAGGCCCTTTCGTAGCGCAAGACTTGCAACATCGTTTAAAGCAACCCTTGTTCTATTTCAGACTAATTCCTCCTTTCGAAGTATCTTAGCCTTTTGTGCATCCACTTGATCTCACAGTTACGATTGACCAAGTGGTGTTTTAGATGAGTCGAACTTCTCAGATAAGCTTTGCCCTTTCGTAGCATCCACTTACCCGAGTATGTTCACGAATCCCCACGGAAGACTTTTGCCCTTTCGTAGCATCCACTCAACCTTGGAAATTCTGACTATAAATGGCACATAGAACAAGTTTTGAATACAAAGAAATGAAACTAAAAGATATTACAACATTATATAATACAAGAAAATACCTTCCACCGAATAAAGAGTTTAGCTACGAATATCCATAGAGATGGATACCATAGCTAAATACTCGGGGGTTTTTGAAAACAGTAAGAGGGAAAGGGGTGGAATACTCAAGAACCAACAGGAGTATTCCTAATTCCTACTGAATACTCAAGAACCAACAGGAGTATTCTCTACAATATTATAATACTCGAGAACCGACAAGAGTATTATAATTTCCAGTATAATACTCAAGAACAAACAGGAGTATTATTTCAAAACCGAACCAAACTTACAAGTAACAAAATGTAGAGAGAGAAGTGATTAAAATTTTTGGGATGATTTATGAGGAGGAGGAGCACCTCCTTTTATAGGAAAAATGGGTGGAGATGGGTGGTGGTGATTGGTTTGATCCAAGGGAGGAGGAGGAGGCAAGGAGGAGCCAAGGAGGAGCCACCAAGTGGCGGAGGAGGAGTGGTGGAGCTCAGCCGCCGGTAGCCGGTTGTGGTGGAGGAGCAATGGGTTGTTTCCTCCACCTCCAAGGCAAGTAGCCGGTCACCAAGGAGGAGGAGGGGTGGCGCCGCCGGTAGTGGGTGGTGGAATGGGGAGGTTTTCCTCCTTTGGTCACCTCTTCATCAAGTCACCAAGTCATCTTGCCATATGTGAATTTTGTACAGTTTTGTGTAGTCTTTTCACAAAACTGTCAGTGTGTTCCTTCCCCGGACTGTCTTGACTTCACTCCTGATTCTTCTGATTAATTTATTCTGGTCAATTCAACATCAGGATCCTTGATATTTCTTCAGTCGGCATATGATCTTGACCTTGGATTGACTCTTGTTATCTTTTCAGCATAAAATCCTCTCCTTAGCGTGTTTTCACTTCAGTCTCTAAAATGCCCTGTGGAAATATATCGGGACTAACAGATGGATGTTAGATAGACAAACAGTCTAACTTGGGGGGTTTTACTGTGTTTTTGATTCGTATAATTGTGGTCCATCAACTACCCAGTAGTATAGTTGCGAGTAGCGGACTATTATAAATTTATTTGCACAATCGCTTTGACGACGAGCGGTTCTGTCAGATAGCCCGATCTGTGAGTAGCGTGAATTTGGAACACAAAAGTACTGGTGCCATTTCTGGATGGCTATCACTTCTGCACAAAGTTCACTGTGATAAGTAGGAGTTGCTTATAATGTCTTGGTAAGTTGTTCGCTAAAGAATACCAAAGGCTTTTCCCTGTGACGATAAAATTGCTCCTATGCCTATGTTGGAGTCATTAGCTTTCACTTGAAATATGATGGTGAAGTCTGGTAAGGCAAGTGTAGGTGTGGTAGGCAGTGTCTCCTTTAATTTGTTAAACACTGCTTGAGTAGATGGCGACCAAATGAAATTATTTTTGCGCAATAATCTGGTAAGTGGCTTAGTACTTAAGGCATAATGTTGCAAGAATTTACAGTAATCACAGGTGAGTTCTAAAAAGACTATTTCACGTCACTAGGAGGTTTCCAATCCAAAATAGCTCAAATCTTATCCGGATCAACAACCACTCAATGGAAGGAGATCACATGGTCGCGATAGGCATGCTTTTTTTTTGACAAAATCACATTTTGACATTTTATAAAAAATGGAAAACAGTCTAGTCACTACTAAATTTGGCTGACTTATACGGCTACAACTTGTTATCGCATAAACCTGCAACAACGCTACGCCAGTGATACTAAATTTGTGCGACAACAATTAGCACGATAATTGCCTTATTAGCGCATAACTGTCATACAAATCTGTACGAGAACACGGGTTTTCGTAAAACTATCGCAAAGTCAGATGGATTGAAGTTTCTTCGCGCATACAAGATCTCATCTCTATGATGGAACTCGTCCAATCCAAGTTTGAATCAAGGAGACCATTGAAGTTGGTCGACACGCCGATCGGATTTTGTTGGATCAAGCATCGGTTCTCGGTTTGATGGAAAATGGGTTTAACTGCCTTTTTGACCAAACCGACATAGAGAAGGAATGTCATCAACCTTGGATCCTTTCTCATATCCTCCTTGTGCATTATAACAGTCAAGATGCGATGAATACGCATTATGAAGGTGGGTGCTACACTTGGAGAGTGAAGGGTCGAAGGCCATCAAGGCTCACCTTCAAGAGGGCATTTAATGCGTCGGTTACAAGTGGACTTCATGAGACTATATAAGGAGGATGTGGACAGAAGCTATGGACATCAAGAATCATATGAGAGAGTGTCTTCTTGGTCACTTAGGGTAGATTAGACGGGCTAAGCTTTGGGGCCTAGAATATTCCTTCGATACAAGGGATATTCCGGCATTATCTCACTAATGTATGAAGCTCTTCGGAGCCATCTATCCTTTTACCATTTCTTTCAAAAATACAAAGCTTGCACAGCAATTTCAATTATCGACTCTTTATTATTTTGGTATTAGAGCAGTTTGATTCAGGAGATAAATTCTTAGCGACAATCCGATGTGTGGATATCGGGAAACTTTGTCAGGTAATTTTTACTAGCAAGAACGATGGAGCAACTCGTAATATGACCACTACCACGGTCATGAGAGTACAAGGTGGGAAGATCGAAGAGGCTGAGATCGCTACCATCTAGGTTATGGGGCATATAACGACGATTGGACAAAATACCGAGAAGAT
The DNA here is from genome assembly GCA_033675215.1 of Rhodiola kirilowii. NCBI lineage: Eukaryota > Viridiplantae > Streptophyta > Magnoliopsida > Saxifragales > Crassulaceae > Rhodiola > Rhodiola kirilowii. The sequence goes on from CM066198.1 coordinate 19,526,571, forward strand.
ATAAGTAAGTACTATTATGACCGGTACTTTTTGTATGATGAATGTGTTTCTTTAAGGTCGAGAGGTGCTGATTTCTGAGAAGGAGACTATTCAAGTTGACCATACTCAAAAAGGAAGAACACTGAGTGGAGAACTCTAGAAGCCATGGAGAAGACGACCACATTGAGGGTGTTCAAACAAACATGGAGACATTGCACACTAACACAAGCTGACCATACTAAAGTGAAGGCCATGTTGCAAAAAATTGAGGAGTCACTAAAGCCGATGCAAAAAGAGCACACTGAAGTACTCATAGATAGCGACGACGAGGTAAAAGCTTTAGATTTCTCTAATTCTAAAGTTCTTAACCATGTTCACTCAATCAAAAATAAATAAAATAAAGTTCTTAACCATGACAAGTAGACCATAGGCGAGTGTGAGCAACACTTTGAGGTCTCTTTGGGCAACATCTAAGAGCCAGAAGAAGGGATGCCGCGCTGCTCAGATCAGCCAAGAGCACAGAAAAAGCAGAATTGGTCACAAAGCAAATTATGCTTGGAAAACCAACACACTGACTTCGGAGCAAAACACCCTCTTGTACCAGAATAGAGTGAAAGTCCGTCACTAATTATAAGCATGGAAAATAAGCCCAGCTGCACAGAATAGGATTGGACAGTCAAAATCCGGGTCCGAATCTTGCGCAACAAACTGATCCGGAAAGAAGACTTCATTGAAACGATGAGCAAGATCAGTCCACCAGGCAAGTGGAAAGAGCCAACAATGCCCAGATCAGGACATTAGAGATGCCCTTCCTTGAGGGTAAGGAGGAGCATGAGTGGATTCATCGCACCAGTCGATAATTGGTGGACGAACTAGGTGAGTTCAAGGAAATGAGTGCTGCCATCATAAGTAGGGATGAGAGGACCTTTGTGGGAGTCAGTTGGTGTGACTAGCAGTAGCTTTTAGTGACAAAAATGCAAGCGGGAGATGTTGGGGATGCAATGAAGGCCTTAGCCCAAATCAGCTCGGGAGGATTTGTTTTGGGCCAAATCTCTCCGCAAGGTCAGGACCTAGGCCAATTCCTGCAGCGAGGAAATCTTGTCTCCATGTTGTACCCACAAGGTCAGTTGGTGATGCCAAAGAAGAAACAAGTCAAGGAGGGGCAGCAAGTTCAATCATGCCTGTTTGTTTCACACAAGCAGAATTTTCAACACGACTTTTTCTACGTAATCTGCCCACGAAATTGCTTAAAACTCATCCCATTTGATCCCGAGAAGGATGAAGACTCCCACATTGGCCAAGGAGGGCAGGTTCCAAACCAGGAGCAACAACAAAGTAAGATTTTATCACGGGGCGAGAATGACCGAAATTTGGCACAAAGCCATTTTTGCCAACAATATTATTTTGCTCTTCTCACATTCAACCCGGGCATCCAAGAGAAGCTTTTCTTGAGCCATGGAGGGAAGATTCACCCACTATTCACAAAAGGCAAGAAGCTTAGTGCCTTGATAATGTGCAAAGAAGGCAAAGTTCAGAGAGTACCTAAGTCGCCCACTACCTAATCACTCGTGTGTGAGGTATACAATCCTTGCTTACAAATGTTTCAATCTTTTGATCTTATCCTTGTCGACATCTATTTTTTGAAGAAGCCTCTAAGTTTGCAAGTAATATTGGGTGGCGAGAATGAGGCATATTTGAAGGATCTCACTCCGTAGAGTGACAAGCATAGTAGCAGACAAAAGCAAAAATCCAAGGGCCCTTCACACGTGGAGCACGGACATCGCCAAACAAATACTCAGTGGGAAGAATGTGGATATGCGCTCTACCGTGTCTCAACATTTCAACATGACTTTGGTTCACAAGTTCCATCCGCGGGGCTGCCACTCAAGCTTTATATCGAGTAAATGACCAAGCACACCAAGGCAACCCGAGGAAGCATTCTCAAGTGCACCAAGAAAAGCCTTGAGTCCCTAGCTAGCAAAGGAACTAGTGCCCATAAGTCTTAAGAAGGGCCAAACCAAGAAGATATCATAACCGCACAAGTCTAAGCGCATAATGCACCCCCAAGGAAGACACTCATTGACCTTGAGGAAAAGGTCACTCTCGAAGGGGCGAGAAATGATGGAACTCGTCCAATCCAAGTTCGAATCAAGGAGACAATTGAAATTGGTCTACACGCCCACCGGATTGGGTTGGATCAAGCGGCGGTTCTCGGTTTGATGGAAAATGGATTTAACGGCCTTTTGGACCAAACCGACATAAAGAAGGAATCTCATCAACCTTTGGATCCTTTCTCGAATCCTCCCTGCACATTATGGCAGTCAAGATGCGATGAATACACATTATCAAGGTGGCTGCTTCACTTGGAGAGTCAAGGGTGTAAGGCCATCAAGGCTCACCTTCAAGAGGGCATTAGATGCATACGTTTCTATTGGACTTCATAGGACTATGTAAGGAGGACATGGGAAGCAGCTATTGACACCAAGAATCAAATAAACAATAAAAGACGACATTTCGGTGTCCAAACACCATAGACTTAGTTTTCCTCTTTCTACGCAGCAGTTTCGACTTCGACTCTTGATTCGACCATCCAAATGACCTCGGCTGCTTTTCGTGTGAACTTGAGAGATGTAGAAAATTGAGTCATCTACGCATCGACATATAGCTCATATTTTTTGATCCCTCATCAATTCCCAGTACTCCGTCAAAATGCCAAAGGTCTGATTTGCCAATGTGGTGTTTTTGGCACGAAACACCGTCTTTTATTGTGCATTCTCTTCTAGAGCTTCCGAAACACCTGAAATGCAAAACCATACTAAAAAGTAAATGTTCGCATATAAAAGTGTCAAAATAAATGGGATTAGTTAGTTTGGCAAGTCGTATAAATATGACTCATCAAACCGCCCCACACTTAAACATGTTCATCCCGAACAAGAACAAGTCATAGAAGGAAAACAAATATAACACCACAATTTCTACGACGTCTTGGATAAATGCTACATGAATACAAGATGCTATCCTAAACTACGTTTTCCATGCATAACTCAATTTCTACTCACATGAATATGCTCAACAAAGAATTAACTCGATACTTGTTACCTCCGAGCTGAAATTCAAATTACTTCGGATGAATGGGAGATGGTCCTCTTTAGACCCATGATGTGTATTTGCTGTCTAGTTATATTGTTACACTTCATCACTTTCTCTGGCACGTGGTTCATTTGAATTTTGATGGCTTTGAGTTTTTCTTTCTTCTTTTGTTGGACAGCTTTTTGATGTAGTGAACTTTCTTTGGCCTTTGGCTCTAGTGTATGAATGAGGCGCTTTACTTTTTTTGTATAAAATTTCACAACTTTGCTGATTTTTCTTGAACTTTTCTCCTTGATAGTGAATTGCTAGTTGCTTTTCTTTTCTTTTCTTCTGAGGGAGGTCTAATCATCACCCGCAAGCATGTGGAAATACCTCCCCGCTCTTTCTTATCATTGCCCTTTTTGACGCGACTCAAGATGGGGGTTACCACCCTTTCCTTGTTACTTAAGACTAGAGATTGGACGGTCTATTTTCCTATCCCGCCTACTTACATAAACGCTGTAGTGGCGGAGTAAACTATAAACCACAGAACTCGAAATGCCAGCCTCCACTAAATCCATATAACCATATAATTAGAAATCCGGTCTTTTGAATGCTCGTCAAGTCTCTCTTGGACATCTCTATCAACTCCACATCCCTATTTATTTCATCTCAAAAGTCACGTAAAGGATTAAATTCTCATGTAATTGCATAAATTAGTTTTCACAAGAAAAATACATGTAATCAGCGTCATAAATTTTGCATACTCATAATTCAATACTGTAATATCCAAAAACCAATGAGAAATCCACTAACTTCATTCATTTTTTGTTTTTGTTTCCAAAAGAAACATGTAAACACAGTACAAATGCATAAAAATAAATATGCTGGCACAACTGACAGACTAATTCTCCCACGCCACACTTTTGAACCAAGTCGTGTCCTCACGTAACGACTTTAGTTCAGAGACAAACAAATGCAGACATGATAAAAAGGGAAAAAAAGGGGAATAGGTACTCCGATGTTCCTCATCGACGGATGATGGGTGTGCGAGACTTTCAAAATAGGTATATGCTTATCCATCATCTCCATCTTGGTTTCCATCCAAATGTGTCATGTCTCGGCAGCTCGAATGGAACTATTGTAGAGACATGCTTGCAAGACATATCGTGTTTCTTTTCCTTATAAATTTTCCAGCTCATGCATGTGTTTCTGACTGACTTTCTATAACTGGAAATCCAATTTCAAGTCTTGCATAATGGGATATTAGCAGCTACATTGTAAAGTAAAACAAACGCCTTTTCTTGTAATTTTTTTAGGTTCACCATCCTGCAAGTACAACATAATAGGCATATTAGTCATATTAGTCTTACCTCAGAATTTTCAGTAATCAAGTCTGTGCAAAGGTAAGGAGTGGAGTTTTCTTCGCTGGAAGTGATTTCCTCCTCGTATGTGATACGCACTATATTAGGATGAATTTATTCTCATCTTCTTCTTCTCCTACTTCTTCTTATGGCTCTTTATAATCATCTTGGATGATGTTATCCAGCACAAGAAGTGGAAGAGGTGCATCAAAAATTTGTATAATTTGAGCTGGTTTAGAGATTACCGCAGGCATGATTATTTCTTCCTCCGCGTGCAACTCTTTGGTAGTGGTAGAATTATCCTCTTCATCTAAAGCTTGAGTCTCTTTTGCGGGTAATGTTGTAATGGATCTGATGCATGTGATTTCAGGAACGATCTGCACTGAATCAGCTTATACTGTGTGTGACTTATCAACCGTTTTGTGCATCTGACCCTGTCTCGGTCTTTGTACCCTATCTTCTATCATATCCCAGACTTCATAAATGTCGAAATTAATTACTGAACCTCTTACTGCAACATTAAGCATACAACGCTCTAATGGAACCAGCCCATTAAGAAAGCTCTCAATAAGAAATAAATCAGTAAATCCATGGTGCGGACAACTGTCTACAAGGTCCTCAAAGAGCATCAAATATTCATATAATGTTTTGCCTTGGAATTGCTGAATTGAAGCAATCTTCTCGCGGGTTTCAAAACGAAAGGATGGTGGAGAAACTTTTTTTAGAAATTTGCCTCGCAGATCCGTCCAAGTACATTCACTGCATGCAGGTTATGAAAAATACCAAGATCTAGCGGAGTCAGTTAAAGAAAAGAAAAAGATTTTTAGCTTAAACCTCTCTAATGATTTTTCTTTAGGCTTTATGCGGCAACCGACGTAGTGAAACGTTTTTGCATGTGTCACAAGGTTTTCTCCAACGACACCTCCAAATTTGGGGAGACGCCAAAGCATCTAACACTTAACCTCACTTCCATCATCTTTCTCATCGTCTTTGTCGTCATAAGCTGCTCCACTATAACAGGAAGACATAGTGAATCACAAAAAAAACTAAAAAAAAGTAAAAGAAACTAAAAAGAAACAACTTCACCGTAGTGCAGCTCCTCGGTAACGGCGCCAAAATTTGATGCGCGTCGTCTGACGCATCAAACTTAAATTTATTTTCTCTTGCAAACAACTAGTTAGTGGCAAGCATGGCCGAACCCTAGAGAGCTGGTTTTTGAAGTTTTATCTGTAGACAAATAAAGAAACATTGGGTTTTTAGCAATTACGAGTGCAAAAGAGCGAAAAACGAATAAAGATTTCAATCAGAGAAGACATTCAGTTAGGGTTTCTATTATGACACGTTTATCATTGACTTCTAATAATCATAATTCAAGTTTTTAAGCGTGATTATTCCGGTAAAGATAATACCCTAAAGTATCCCGGCAAAGGTAATACACCACAATCTAATCCAGCAAAGATATTAGACTTCTAGTTCTGTTAAGCACGACATCACGACAAAGGTAATATGAAACCTAGGTGTTACAATCTATCTTTACAGTAAAGTTTCCAGTAGATATTAACGATAATAATTGGTTATCAAATTAAGCTTTACGGCAAAGTTTTCACTTAACCTAACTATTCAATTCATGCGATGAAGAACAAGAACTAGTAAAACATGAATTAAGCATTAAGAACAAGAGTCTCAGAACATATTGTCACAAGGAAAACACCCTAAACTGAAATAGAGGTTTAGCCACACATAGCCATAACAGAAAAACACAAGTATTTTTTAGAATGGAAGTAGTAGAAAATTCTTCTCTTCGTCAAAAGCTTCGTGTTCTCCTCTAGAGCCGTCGTGTTGATTTTTGGGACTGATCAATTATTAATGAAAATCAGAATACAATATATAAATGCTGCTAGGGTTCCAAATCTATTTGGGCCCAAAATTCTAATTTTCGGTACAGCTGATGTCATCATTATTCGTCTCCGATGACAGCTATCGTGCCTAGCATAGACATTATCGTCGCGCCCAGCATTGACATTAGTAATGCACTAATGTCTTCACTGGGCACGGTCCCCACTGACTTTGTTTTACTCTTTCTACGTAGAAGTTATAATGTCGACTCTTAATTCGACCATCCAAATGACCTCGACTGCTCTCGGTGTGAACTACAGAGTTGTAGAGAATTGAGTCAGCTACGCATTGACATATAGCTCATATTTTTCTGGTCACCGACGTGTAGTATTTTGAGCGTAAGAAATAATTTATAAAATTGGTAAGTACCGAGTCGTCCAAGGGAGAAATTGTAAACTTGTGCACTATGTAAGGTTATGCTTCTATTTATTCTAGTCTAAAACGAGTGTTTAATTTGATTGTATAATCTAAAATAAACAAGTATGTAAGAAAAAGTTTTAACTAATTTCGAGAAGTATTTCAGAGAACTACTTCACTTACCCAATATTAGAATTGAGTTTATTAACTAGCATGCAAGGATTTGCCTATATTGATTGGAAAATAGCAGCACAATCCAAGTAAGAACCTCACCCTTTCGGCGCTATTGGTCCAAATTAGAATTGTACCTTAAACTACGAACCTCACCCTTTCGGCGCTATTGGTTCGAATCAAGTATCTCGTTGATATTTACCAACTCTAATTGCATAAACATGAGGAGTCCTTGTCGTAATCCTAGCATTTCCCATTACAATCTTGGGCCACTCTGATAGTCACCGAGTTTGTCACGTATATTTTAGTTAATAGTCGGACGTTTAGCCTCACCGTTTCAGCTCTATTGGTTTAACGTCTCAAAGCTATGCACTTAGGCATTTTCTCAAACACATAGTATGCATCGCTGGGTCTAGGCGCTAAATAAAATACAAATCATGTAAAGTAATCCAAATAATGCAAAAATTAATTTATTAAACGATTCATAATTAGGTAAGATTAGTAGGACCCCAAAATATGGGTCACTACTCACTATCCATCGTCATGGAAATACAAATCATGTTTTGTTTGGAACAAAAATTACAATGAGAAAAAGGATTTACTACACCCTTCGAATTGATGTGGATGATCCCTTTCAAGCTTAATCTTTGATCCGTACAAAATCCCTAAGTTTTTGTGCCTCCTTCTCTCTTTTTCCTCGTCTCCAAGTGTGTAGGTGTGTATATGTGCGTATGAATGTCGAGAATAGGTTGGCGGCTGCTATCTCTTTTGTTTTTGTTGAATTTTGCCTTTTTGCCATTTTTCCAAAAACCAAGCAAAAATTGCACATTTGGCCCATTTAACCAGTGTCACCTGATAAGTGACACAAGTGACACTGTTTAGACCAGAGGCTTGCATTTTTCTCCTTGTGTCGACAAATCTTGACACTGGTGTACTGGTGCATAGTGGGATGGCCTCTTGCGCTCAAGTTCTGACACCCCTAACGACTGAATCTGCTTAAGATGCAAACTATAAAGTTGTAGCCCTTTATCTAAGCATTCCAACAAGCCATATATAAATTGATTCGGAGATCGTATAAGCTCTAGGCATGTGTGACAAGTAGGGAGGTCAATCCACCTATTTTTGCATTGTTTTTGCCCAAATTCCCACAAAACACTTTATTCTGCCTTGGATTCGTTTTTCACCAAAAAACATCAAAACAAAAAGTGTGAGCTCATATACATAAGGCGGATGATCAAAATCGACTAAATGTGGAGCATAAATATAGTACGAGTTTATGCTCATCAAAACACTCCACACTTAGAGTTTGTTCGTCCCGAACAAATATGATCTAAATCCTAATCCACTTTCGTAGGGAGCACGAGTGCATTTAGCATATGCACCTAGCCTTTACACCTCTAGGCTACCCTCTGAGTTGCAGTCTCGTGAGAGTTTTCAGAAAAGGGAATACTCACAAATCCCATATGCAACTAACTATATGCATGAACAAGATTGTTCCTCATTTGTTAGGCAATACGCAACGAATACCGCATGCACATCTACTAAAATAGCAATCCAAGACTAACTCTTTTTCAAAAGAATTTCTAACCACCAATGACCTTACAAAAATGCACTTTCAAAGACTGTCAATATTAGAGTTATCAAATGTCTAACCTAACAATTCATTCAACCTTTTCACAAGATACTCAAAACTTGACCTTAGATACACAAAAAGCGTGCCAATCGCACGCCTACGCTATCAAGAAGAATAGTCCATGGGCTATTGATACAACACTCATTTGCAAATCTTAGGAGCTAACTCCAATAATCCGTAAGGAAAAAGGAGCTTGGCACTACATTTTCAAAATTATCTCAAACAAAATCATGCTCACGTACTAGTACAAGTGTCATCCCTCTACTCAAATCACAATGCATACACACTAAAAGAAATGATAGAAAGTACATTGACAAACTTGAGTGTCGGGCTCATTTTTTTCTTTTTCTTGGCTTTTTGCCCATGATATGCTTCACGAACGTTTTTTATTTTGATAGCTTGTCTTATTTGGCTTGTATTTGCAAAAACTTTTTGCTTTTCTCTTTTTTTCGTAGCTTGCCTTATTTTGGCTTGTGCTTGCATATACAAGAAAATATTTATTTGCTGGGGTCAATTTTTCACCCATATTGACTACATACTCAAGATTTGGCAATATACTAAGGATATAAATGATGTGTGCAAACAATGTGAAAGAATAGAGATCACCTAAGAGCAATGACTAAGTTCTCGAAGAGAAGAAAATTATTTTCATGCTTGTTAATTCTATACTCAAGTGATGTAAAAAGGTTTCCTAAATCATTAGATAGACACAAGATAACAAAAAAATTGACGCCCAGGAATTATGCAAGTCATAAAAGTCATGGTGATCCTAGATTTGAAATCAAGCCATTAGGAACGAAACTAGATAGTTGATTAATGGGGTTATGCGAATGCCCTGTCAATTCGAGTAATTCAATGTAAAGCTAGCGCATAAAAAAATGCAATGCATATACATCGATGATTTCAATAGATTGCACTACACACCCACTACACACTTAAGAGAAAGCTTAGTCCCTAAGCGAAAAATATAAAGAATTAAAAAGTGTAGTGCAAAGGGCTTCCCTGAAATTGTAGCTCAAAGAGTGTGATTTGTGGTTTTCTCTCCTTTCCCGCGTATGACATTCAAATCTGTAAAACAAAAAAGTGACCACTACATAGAAATTATCAAAATATGTCACAAGTATAATGTAGAATCAAGTAGGGAACTCCACATTTAAATCAAAAGCGTCTAGCGAGTAAATGATGTGAGTGCAAGATAAATTTGATAAGGCATCTTACAAATGGGTTTACTTCCCTCGAAGACTTAGTTTAACGTCTTGGCGAGACTAGCAAAGCGCCCCATGGATTCGCTTGGGAGAAGTCCTTTGCTCGAATAACTTCTCGCGGAGCCATTGGTGTTTAAGGCGTCAAGCCACCTTCAAATCCCATTTGAATTTTGTTCCATCAAGTCTACAATGGACTTCTCGATGGAAGTTCAACCCCTTCAAAAGTTTTGTTCCCTTCGGGATGGAGGGATTATTGATGAGTCGAGTTTTTGACTCATTAATGGCCATTTTTCACTATAGCTTTGGTTCATTTTCGACGATATTTTGATTTCATTTGACCTCTTACAGTACGTTTCAAGTAGAAAACAAGTTCCACTCAAAGTCAAAGCCGAAATATGAAAAATCAGGGAAAACCAAAGATATAGATCAAAAGTGGGTAGAAAATTACTCCTAACCGACCGGCTAGAAATCTCCCCTGTACCAATCGGTTGACTTGATGGAAGAGCAGACTTGAAGAACTACTTGCCAAATCCAGTCGGTCGACTGGACCTATCTGCTGACCGGCTAGAAAAGAGTTATCAAGAGGACTGCCCAAGCAAGTTTACAACCGGTCAGGTTGACCCACCAATCGACCGACTGGGAAAGGACCTCAGAAAGGCTCACATCTGCTCACCCATCGAGTCGATCGGTTGGACTCACCAGCCGACCGACTGGAATAAGGTTTCAAGAGCTGTCCCGACTTTTTGCCACCAATCGACCGGCTGGAATCAAGCTTCAGGACCACCCGACCGGCTAGAACTGCTACAGTGCAGTTTTTTTTGTCGGGTTTATAAATAGAAAGTGAGGTTTTTGACCTAGGTGTGGAGGTTTTTGGGAGAAGAAGACCAGAAAAGGAGGTCAAACCAAGGTCATCAATCATCAAAGATCCAACAAAGGAGAAGAAGAGAAGATCATAAGGGAGTTCAAGGATTAACCATCCTCCTTCCTTTACACCTTTCCATTCCCTTTGTTGTGTGCTATAAACCCTACTCACACCATGTTGTGTTACATGATGTGTGAGTAGTGACCTTGTGTTTTGAGGGTGTTGTAACCCTCCTTGGTACTCTATGATCATGTATATACATTTGATTCAATAATCTATGGTGTTAAATTCATGTTCACTATGCTCTTCATATATGACATGCTACAGAGTGTTTGATGAAATGCCTAAGTGACATGTTGATCTTAAAGCTTCACATAAGTATCGAATGACCTTAGGAATGGTTTAGATGTAGTGATATGATCTTTTCTATGGATTTGAAGTGAACTAGTCCTCTAAGCCTATATCATTTATTACCTTGGGAGATATTCCAAGGATAATAGTGCTATAGAGTGAACCAATTTCTTGATAAAGTGAGGTTCTAATTAAGAGAGCTTGACTAAGAATAGATTCACATGAAAGTTGATCTACCTTAGCCTAAGCTAGGTTCTAAACTATTTGACACCTTTATTTGCATAACTCTTATATACATGATCAATGGAATTTGGCAAGGAGGGGAGTAACCCCTCGAAACACCTCTTATCTATCTTTTATCCTTAATTACTCACCACATAGGATTTAGAATACACGCCTTTATACATTTTTGGTTTAGAATAACCGAACGGAAACACAATCTTAAATAGTGCATGTGCTTGGCTTGCTCCCTTGGGTTCGACTCCGGTTTTACCGATCATTGTAAATGTTATGACCTACTACATTCGATCCTCTCTTAATTGATACTATTTAGAGATGAAAGAGAATAGTTAATCAATTGTAGGAGCTCCTTGCTAATGGTCTCGACAAGTATGGTAAGAAGCTCCAAAACTTGTCTCGAGACGGCGTGATGAAGAAAGGGTCTTGAAAACTCATCTCGAGCTTGATGGGCACAACCTGCTTGAGTTTCTCAATGACTTCCTTGGGTGCCCAATTCTCAAACTCCCTCATTAGACTTCTGTCCTCTTGCGTGCGAGGTTTGTTTTTAGTCGCGTCCATATAAACCTCAACAAAGTCTTCGTACACTTCAAATCCTCGTGGTTGTTCATCCTCTATCTTCTCTTCAACAACACATTCAACCTCATATTCAAGCTCACTTGTAGCGGGAAGGGGGAGGTCTTCTTCATGCGAAAAACATATTTCTTCTATGCAAGAGACATCATCATTGAAGAATTCCTCGTTGGAGATATAAGGCGTTGATGGAATAGTGAGTTCTTGTATGTTCTGATTCGAATGATCTTCAAACGTGCTTGTAGAGAAGGGTGGTGTGCTTTCATGTTCCAAATTATCCTTGGTGCAAGATTCACCATCTCACGTCTCGTTATAAGATTGGGTAGCAACTCTCAAGAACTCATTCTCCATTGCTTGATCCCATACTTGCTTCGAGGCATTATATTCGCGGATTTCTTCTTCGGGGATTCTTCATCATCATCCAAGTTCCTATTTTAAATTTCTTGTTGTGCCAATTGGGTCTCTAATATCTTGTTTTAAGTGGCCAGCTCATCCAATCTTTGAAAGATGTTGTCTTGATGAGCCGCAATAATGGCTATCATTTCCATGTTGGAGAGTCCACCATTAGGTTGAGGAATTGGAGGATATTTGGTGGTGGGAGTCTTCTTCGAATTAACATTGGCTATCATTCCAAATTGGAGAGTAGGAATGTGTTGGATATTCGTTATCTCCCCAATAAGCATTTGGTTGCTCTTCCTCTTGCTCATATTCTTCATTGTACGAGACTTGTTGATTGTGTGAATACATCCTCACAAAACAAAAAGAACAAAATTTAGTAAGGAATATGAGTAGATAATGTACAAAAAAAGAAGAAAATATTTACAACACTAGTCGAGATATCAAAATTTAGTAAGGTTAGGCTTCTATTTATCCTAGTCTAAAACGAGTGTTTGTTTTGATTTTATAATCTAAAATAAACAAATAAGTAAGAAAAGGTTTTAATGGATTTTGAGAACTATTTCGGGGAACTACTTCACTTACCCAACATAAGAATCGAGTTTATTAACTAGGATGCAAGGATTTGCCTATATTGATTGGAAAATAGCCGCACAATCCAAGTAAGAAACTCACCCTTTCGGCGCTATTGGTCCAAATAAGAATTGTACCTTAAACTACAAACCTCACCCTTTCGGCGCTGTTGGTTCGAATCAAGTAACTCGCTGATGTTTACCAACTCTCATTGCATAAACATGGAGAGTCCTTTTTCGTAATCCTAGCCTTTATCGTTACAATCATGGGCCACTCTCGTAGTCACCGGGTTTGTAACGTATATTTTACTTAATAGTCAGGCGTTTAGTCTCACCCTTTCAGCGCTATTGGCTTAACGTCTCAAAGCTATGCACTTAGGCATTTTCTCAAACACCTAGTATGCATTGCTGGGTTTAGGCGCTAAGTAAAATTCAAATCATGTAAAGCGATCCAAATCATGCAAAAATTAATTTATTAAACGATTCATAGTTAGATAAGATTTGTAGGACCCCAAATTATGGGTCACTACTCACTATCCATCGTCATGGAAATTCAAATCATGTTTTCTTCGGAACAAAAATTACAAAGAGAAAAACGATTTACTACACCCTTTGAATTGATGTTGATGATCCCTTTCAAGCTTAATCTTTGATCCGATCAAAATCCTAAAGTTTTCGTGCCTCCTTCTCATTTTCCTCGTCTCCAAGTGTGTAGGTGTGTATATGTGCGAATGAATGTCGAGAATAGGTTGGCGGCTGCTATCTCTTTTGTTTTTGTTGAAATTTGCCTTTTTGCCATTTTTCCAAAAACCTTGCAAAAATTATCACCTGATAAGTGACACATGTGACACTGTTTGGACCAGAGGCTTGCATTTTTTTCCTTGTCTCGACAAATCTTGACACAGGTGCATAGTGACATGGCCTCTTGCGGTCAAGTTCTGAGACCCCTAACAGCTGAATCTGCTCAAGATGCAAACTACAAAGTTATAGCCCTTTATCTAAGCTTTCCAGCAAGCCGTATATAGATGGATTCGGACACCGTATGAGCTCTGGGAATGTGTGACAAGTAGGGAGGTCAATCTGCCTATTTTTGCACTATTTTTGCCCAAATTAGGGTTTTTGAACCCAGATCAGACCAGCCGCACCCAGTCCATCTGACCGCCGCCCACACTCCCGCCGCTTCCCAGCTTCCGACTTGCTTCGACGACCACCGCCACTCCTTCCCCCGGCTTTGATTTCCCCTCAACACTCTCTGTTTTCACTGGTTCTCATCCCAATCGACCTGGCCCAAACACCACCACCTCCACGCCTGCACTATGTCTCGCCTGCAAAATCCACGCCGCGCCACTTGTTCCGTGGCCCCAGCTGCACCTCCTCCTATCCCCGAACCAGCTCCAACGCTTCCAGCAATCTGGGCATTTGATGATCGATGGTATCCAGTTTTTCCCGACCCAGCTAATTTGGCTGACTACAAGCAACTGTGCATCAAGAAAACAGCTAAGCCTACACTTGTCCCTTGCCTTACTACTCTAGGAAATTTTAAATTGCTAGACAAAGTCCATCCACTGTTTGATGATTCGAGGCTAGGCATATTGTTTTGACATCAGGCCATCATGTATATTACTGCTTTGTTTGAATTTGTGGCCTCATTTCGCCCTCATGGACCACCGGGACAGACCAACCATTGGTCATTTCGGCTGTAGGATATTGACTTTACATTGGATAGAGCCGACGTGTGCCATATTCTGAAATTTCCCTTCGAGGGACACGTGCCGCTGTACTCTGACAGGAACGCTTTTTGGAGGTATATTTCTGAGATTGATTCGGTTTATTTGACTACCTATCCGGCCACTTGTATTAAGTTACATGAATGGAAGATTGCACATCGATAGGTGGCTATGGCAGTTAATGTTTGAACGAAGGGAGGGACTGTTGCGAACGAGAAGGACATTGACATCCTGATTTCTATGAGTCGTGGCCTTAAGGTGGATTTCTTCGTGATACTCACCTCTCGATTTAAGGAATGGGCGGGATTCGGGAAGCAGACTAACCTCGCTATTAGTGGTGGTCTCTACATCACTCTACTGGCTGAGAGCCTTGGTTTCGACCTCAGTACCTGCTTCAATGTAGCCTCTTGGAAGCTCAACATTTCGAAGATGATGCAGTGCATGATACTTACCAGGGAGCATCAGTGGTACCACAGACCTATGATTCCAGATGCCGATGTGAAGGGACGATGCCTAGAAGGGAAGAAGAGGCGCATAGAGTGCGAGCAAGTTAGAGCCCCACCACAGAGCCCGACATCGATGCACCTAAGGTATGGGAGCCTCCAGCGCCCAAGCACATCCCCGCCTCGCAACCCCAGCCACCGCCTGTGAGCCAGCCTCCACTAAGCATGGAGAAGTGCCTAGCACGCGTCGAGCTGCACCAAATTCAGATCATGTCTCGTCAGGACGAGCTTGCTGCTTCTCAGGCCCAGTTCACCGCTGCTCAAGCAGAGATGTCTACTGATTTTTCTGACTAGCGATACCAGGCTAGTCAATCACAGCAATGGGTGCAGGATGCATGGACTTCATTTTTCCAGAGCCAGCACTTCGTAGCCTACCCCCCTCCACCTTCCTATCAGTCATCAGCACCTGACCCATTCGAGGCCGATTTCACTATGGTTGTCGACCTTGGCCCCACACATCATGCACCTCCTATCTACCATGACTACGAGGCCGGGCCCTCTCGCACAGTCAAATCTGTAGGTTCCACTGATACAGCTAACACCCCCTCCATTTCTTGCCTCATGTCTTTTTGTTTGCTTTGTCAGCTATTTTTCCTTTTGTGTCTGATGGATATTATTTGTATGTTGACTTTTTGCCATGACTTTTCATTCTACATGTTATTTGATGGTCGAGATGTGTTTTCGTGTTTTACCTTTCGCTCGCATCATTTATCCTATTCTCTATTTGGCACCACTAGCTCCTTTGCAATTATCGATGCTAATCTATCACTTGTGCAACTCTTTTTTTATCTATATATATCTACCAGCTCCTGAGTCGCATTTCACTCCACTGGCATCGCTTAATCTCTATTGATATCGAGCTATCACTCACAAGGGAAGTTCCTATGCACCTTTACATCTCTCCTATTTCTTCGCTTAGGGACTAAGATCATTTTTAAGTGTGGAGTGGGTAGCGCATAGTCACACACATTACACATCACACATTCACTCTTGCATATGCTCAACTGTCTATGTATTGTGATTGAAATCTTTGTTTTCTACGATACTCCTTAATTGTTTGTCATTCTTTTGGATTCGAAGTTTAGGACTTGAAATAGTTTTATTCGTGTGTGTATTCTCTAGTGTCAATATCATTGCTAGCCTTTGCCTATCACGTGTTTTACGTATTTCTTGAAGCATGTTTGAGACTTGATTTGAGTAGGCACCGGTACAAAATGTCAAAAACTTAAATTGCATCTCTTTTTCTAGGTGACCTTAGTACTAGTATGTGTTTCTCTATACTTGTTATGATTTGCATGGGCCCGCCTTTATTCATACACTATGTCAAGCTTTAAGTGTGGAGTTAGTAAAAAATATAGTTAAAAGAGGGGCAAAAAATAGGCTCCCAATCAGGAACAAAGTTCTGAATTTTCAAAAGAGGGTGAAAAATTGACCCCAAGCATAGTTGTTTTTGAAAAAAAACAATACCAAGGTCAAAGTGAGAAAAGTCACCCCGTGTGTATGAAAAAAAAGAGAAAATTCTGCCCCCTTTTGCTTGATGTAGTGTATTTCCACTTTTTCATTGCCTGCAATCATGACTTGTTTTAAGAATTCATGTACTAGAAACTAAGGGCTGATCCTCGTGCTTGCACTAAAATTTTGATGTGATTTTCGTACTATTTTCCAGAAAATTCTCAAGCCGGGCTCCTTTTCTCTTACGTGTCATTGCCTAGTCCTTGGCACTTGAGAACGAGCTTTGCGCCATAAGCCCATGGACTATCCCTAGATAGCATAGGTGAATGGGCAGCATGTTTTGTGTAACTATTCATGTTCTTATTATGTTGCTATAGAACTATTTAGAACATGTGATTAGTCGCTTGCTAGCTGTGTGTACTGACTGTTTGAATGCATGACTCGTTTAATCTATGATTGTCTGACAACTTTGATGAAGATGTTTAACTTGAAGTCAAGGTAACACGATGAATCCGAGGTATGACATGACTTTACTGTGAATCGTTGAGCATCATTTCAAGCATACACGTTAGTTAGTTGTACAAGGGATTTGTTGGTAGTCCCATTCTTGAAAACCTTCACGAGACTATACTCGTCCTACTAGGGCAACCTAGAGTGAAATCTTTCCTTGGTAGATGAGATGTTGTTCTGGTCGGGTGCAGAACAATATCTAGAACAACTTATGCGAAATATAATTGCGGAGCGGAAAATAAAAAACACACAAAGTTGTTACCCAGTTCGGCGTTAACGAGCCTACGTCTGGGGGGCAGTTCCTTGCCCGGTGGATATCAATTCACTATTGATGAGTATTGCGAGTACATGGTCTTACGTTTACAGAATCCCTCTTAAACAACCTGAGCCTCGGACACTCTAGCAATTGCAATCTAGGTCTCCCCCTAGATCTTTGCTCCCGCTCCGTATCCACCAGAATGATTCTCCGAGAGAATCAGCGCCTTCTCCCGAATGCGCAGGTTGAACAATTGTGCTTGAGCCTTCAGCTTGTTCCACGATCAATCTGCTGAGCACCAGTGCAGATTGAATCCGAGCGCCTTTGAGTAACCAGTGATGGTTAGCTCTCCAGCCGAGCGTCGTGAATAACCAGTTACGATTATGTCACCGCCTTAATCCTCCTCCTCCCTTCAATGAGTATGAGCGTGATTGTTTATCTCCGTAAGTGCTGCTAATAACCGAGTATTAGCACTCCTTATATAGAGCGGTCGAAACCCTAGGATGATTAGGGTTTCCGAGATTAAACCGCCTATATCTATTAGGAAATCTTTCCTAATCTTTTGCGCAAATCTTTGTAGATAATCTTCCAAAAAATATCTTCAATCTTGATTAGGCAATCTTCTATTATCTTCATATCTAAGATAGCTTTATGCGCAAGCAACCTCCTAACCGACTTTGTGATATCTTTGATATGCATATGCACCGACTTGCCAAATCTGATCTCGGAAATATCCTCAGGCGAAGTTGTGCTACGTCGGCTGAGACAAGTTTCCAAATCTGAATTTTGGAAACTTCCATCTTCTGTCCACTGATGAGCAACCGCCTTGATCTTCCAACGGTCGGTTAGGTTTCCTAAACTGAATTAGGAAACACTTCTTCTGCTTCAACTTGTTCCAGGGAAAGTTGTCTAACCTAGTCTAGAACATCAGCTAGAACAACTATTCTAAGTTTTGCCAAACTACATGCCATAAAACTAACAATCTCCCCCTTGGCATTTTTGGCAAAACTATCTACTGTAAACTATCTGCACTACTATTACAGTTGAATCTTTGAGGAGATTTCAAACTCCCCGGCTGTGCTACTTACTAAGCTACCAAACGAATCTTTGAGGAGATTTCAAACTCCAAACAAAATTAAGCGCACAAAGAATCTTTTAAAAAGGTTTCAAACTCCGAACAGGTCAAAACAAAAACAGCACAACTGAATCTTTTAAGGAGCTTTCAAACTCCGAGTTTTACTCCCCCTTTTTTGCCATAAAGTGACAAGGGGGTACACACTACCAACAGTTTAACCAAAACAGGGTTCAACAAAATATAAAAGAAGTTTGAAAGATAAGCAGAGGGACATCACCAGGAGCTAGTAATCAGATTCATCACTGACTTCATCATCATTCGAGCCTCCATCATCATCCTCTTCAGGATAGCGCAGACCCACCAGGAGCTTTGTGATCTTTTTCTTTTTGGCCATGAGCACTACCATCCTCTCATTCGCCTCAGCAAGCGCCTCTTCAAGATGTGTGATCATCCTTTTCCGAGTGATAGCAGGAACATGAGCACTTGATGCATCCAGAGATAGCCCAGACAACTTCTTCTTAGGCTTGATGGGGGCATCCAAGTCCAGATCCACAATATGTGACCCAGAAAAATGCTTGTGATCTGCAAGAAAAGCCTTTGGATCTCCAGTCAACTTGTCCTGAATTGTTAAGATATCTGGATGTTGTCCTACCACAAGTTGGTGAATCAGCGAGGGGAATCCAATCGGATGATTGACTTTGACAGAAGTTGCATGGCTAGCAATTTGATCGAAAATAAGACGACCAAGGTCAATCTTCTTCCCAGCTCCAAGAGTCTTCAGAATAGCACCCATTGTATGGCCAAGAGTAGTATGGTGATTATTCGGCAGCCAGTTATGAACTGCAATGCTATGGAGCAAGGAGTGCTTTGAAGAAAGGTCCTTCACTAGGAAAGTCATGGTGAACCACCTTGAACGAACACCGCCAGTAAGTGCAGCTGCATTCTTGTGCCAATTGGGGTTGTCTCCCATATTCAACGCTCCAGCCTCAATTCCAAAAAAATCATTAATACCATCAGGAGTGATGACCACCTGCTTGCCTCTTACACTTACCATTCCAAAAGAAAAACTCTCAATGTTCGCAAAACCTTCTGGTATATTCACAATTACCTCCCTCACGAGGTTAGCAGAGAAAGGTTTAGCCATCGACACAGACGGCCACAGGTCAAGATCTTTAATCAGACTCACAATTTCCTTGGCTGCATACTTATCAGCCTCTAACACCCTTTCAGCGACGATCTTCCTCTTTTGAACAAACTCCCACTTCTTAGCATGATCGTCTGACACAAACCATACACCATTCACCACAACTCCAGATTCAAACTGGACTTTCTTTGCCTTCACTTTCAATTTCCCAGTGGGAGAACTTGCCTTAGCTTTCTTTGCTGTAGGAGCATCAACCTTCTCTTGGACATAGGCATCACCCACAACTCGTGTTTCTCCTGAGGTAGGGGTAGACGCCTTTCTTTTCTTTGACAATTTCTTCTCAGCAGCAGTAGAGACTGCTTTAATAGGAGCACCCTTTCCTGGTTGATCAACCCGACTTGTCTCGGGAGCTTGTTCCTTCCGTGCTGGAACATCTTTCTGAATTTCTTTGACCAACTCAGACAGCTTGACAGATTCATCTGCTGAATCTTCACTTACAACCTCCATCTCTTCATTACCTACTTCAGACACAACCTCTTCTCCAACATATCCCTCAACCGCCTCAAGCAACTCTTCCAGAGACTCATTCACTTCATCTGATTCATGCTGCGAACGTGCTTCATCCTCAGCGATGGGTTCCTTAGCAGCCTCTTTTGCAGACTCGGTGGAGCACTTCTCAGAAGACTTAGACTGTGCTCTGTATTCGAACCTTCACCATCCTCGACAGAAGTTTCATCAGAAGTTTCACTTAACTTCTCTTGACTAACCCCTTTGTCTTCAGAACCAGATTTTTCATCATCTACGGACTTCACCCCACTATTAACTTCAGTATCTTTATGTTCAAATACTTCCTCATTGGACTCAGAAACGATAACCTTTCGTTTCACTAACTTAAACTTTTCTTTTTCTGAGGTTTTCTTTGTTGCAACAGCCTTTCTCCTAACACCCATCACCTTTTCTATAACTACCTTTGACCCCTCTATGGCCACACCAGTCATACTAGGACTGCTCGTATTAAGAGATTTTGAGACTTTAGTAATTACCTCTTGCGTCGATTTCTTTGCTGGTTCTTTATCCGAAACAGGCTTCAAACTGGTCGACTTCTCAGAAATAGACACAGGAACAGATTTGGAAATTTGCTTCTCTTTTGTCAGGGCGACAGACTCAGTCTCCTTCTCCGGTAGTTTAGACAAATTCTTGTCAGGAATAGACACCTTCTTTGCCACCGTTGCTTTAGCCTTCTTCGGAGCAGTTTCTTTCTTTGCGGCGTCCGGAATTGATTTCGCTGTTGTAGGCTTAACACTTGCCGGTTTAGGGTTTTCCTTGATCGCCTTTGGATCGTCAATAGGCTTTGAAGATCCTTCAACCGTCGATGCTTTCGTAGCATTGTTTTTCCTTGTGGCCACCATTGTAGAGCTTTGGCAGAAAACTGATTTCGACTAGGGTTTTTTCCGTTGGGAGAGACAAGAGAAGACGAACAGTTGCTTTGAGCGAATTTTTTATTTTTAGAAACTCTATCTTAGTTTGGCAAGCCATAAACTTTTTCACGAAACTCCCCATGCTGCCACGTGTCACTTCCCACCGTTTAAAATAGCATTTGAATATTTTTTGAATGTCTTTGGTAGACCAAACGATTCTTCTTGCATCACGCACTGCCTTCCACATCAGCCCTAAAAACAGATCTCCTTGTGGCTCTAGCTGACGGACTTGTGCTGGAACAACTTAGTTGTTGGTGACACACAGATCCGGTGGGGATCTAGGTGTCCTGATGTAGGAATCTGCTTGCTTTGTCATCATCTCTTGCTCCAGTCCATGTTGTTTCAGAATTGACTTCAGCCACAACATCTTTGTGTAACACCTCTCAATATCAGCTTCTTTCAGCATTGACGTTTTCCACAGTATTTTTGTGTAGCAACTCTCAAGCTCCAATTTTGAAGTTTTGCTGGAGCTCCCTTTCGTGCTAACTCTCCCTCAAACAGAGCCTTGATTGAGACAATCAACCCATGCTGTGGGCGTCCTTACGCGATGAACAAAGTGCTGGAATCTTTCACCATTCCTCTTCACAGTGGATGGGAGGCATGTAGAGTGCATCTGAACGCTTCGGGTATTTCTCAGCATGCATGTTTGTGTAGCAGTGGGTCGACTAAGGTCCAACAAATAGCAGTTGTTTGAGGCTCTTCTTCCAGTGAGGACAACTTCATTCAGGTTGTTAAAGACAACACACTTGTCCCGAGAGAACTGAACAAGATTCTTTCCATCACACAATCAAAATACCATCGTAGCTTGTCCAAGTGACTCGTGGAGCTGACCGCGACATGGCATGCTTCCCCTTTTTGTTTGGCTTTCCAGACTTGCTTCTTGGAGGTTTTGGACATTCCTTGACTTTGACTCATCATTCTGTGGAGATCAGGGCACCGTGACTTGAGATGCCCCACTTGATTGCAGTGGAAGCACCTTCGTTCATCCATCTTCTTTGTGGTGAATTGAGCAGATTTTCTTCGAGCGATATGATCTTCTGGAACAACTTGCATGCTTGGTTCACCTCTCTCCAATGTTGTCTGCATGTCTCCCCTAGTTCCCGGACAGACTTCTACACATGAATTGAGCATCTTGACATATTTCTTTAGATAGTTCAGTTCTTCCAGAGTCTTGACATGAGTATCCTTGTCCATCTCAATCTCAATTTTCAATGCATCAATAGTATTAAGAAGGATTACCTCTTGACATTTTGACAGCACTGCCTTGTCGCGAGGCAATGTGTACAAAATAAATTTATAAGTTCGCTACTCGTGACTTTACTATTGGGTAGTAAAGCGGTAAGTAGGGGTCGAACCCAAGGGAATTAGTGGATAGTTGTTCTTTCAAAAATGGAAAGTAAGATAGTTGGGGGTTGGTTGTGATTTTAGTACTGAAAGTAACGTGGGTTGGTTGTGATTTTAGTACTGAAAAGTAAATGACTGAAAGTAAAGAAAGTAAATACAGGACTGAAAGTAAATACTGAAAAGTAAAGTGCTGGAAAGTAAAGTGCTTAAAGGACAAGGCTTGCTGAAAGTAAGTGCGTAAAGTAAAGTGCTTGAAGGACAAGGCTTGCTGAAAGTAAGTGCGTAAAAGTAAGTGCTTGAAGGACAAGACTTGCTGAAAGTAAGTGCGTAAAGTAAAGTGCTTGAAGGACAAGACTTGCTGAAAGTAAGTGCGTAAAAGTAAAGTGCTTGAAGGACAAGACTTGCGGAAAGTAAATGCGTAAAAGTAAAGTGCTTGAAGGACAAGACTTGCTGAAAGTAAGCAGTTGATATGGGACTGAAAGTAAAGTGACAGGTGATGTTTTAATTAAAGGAAAGGCCTCGGTTTTAGGGGCCTTGTATCATAAATCTGTTTATAATCGACCTCTAATGATCATACTAAGTGTTCAAAGATGTATCAAGGCTATTTCTAGCACATGACTTGCCACATCGTTTAGAACACTTGTTCTATTTGGGCTAATTCCTCCTTTCGAAGTATCTTAGCTTATGTGCATCCATTTGATCTTCAGTTACGATCAACCAAATGGTGTTTTAAAGAGGTTGAATTCCACAGATAAGCTGTGCTCTTTCGAGCCTCCACTTATCCACGGAAGTTCACGAACCCATGGAAGAGCTTTGCTCTTTCGAGCCTCCACTCAACCAATAGCGTTCTGACCTAATATAAGGCACATAGAACAAGTTTTGAACATAAAGAGGCACTAAGAGAAGGGTCTAAAACATTGTATGATACAAGCACACCCCTTCAACCGAATGAAGGGTTTAGCTACGAGTATCCATGGAAGTGGATATCATAGCTAAGTGCTGAGTAAAGTAAAGGTTTTGAAAGATAGGAAAGTAAAGGTTTTTGGAAATCAAGACAATGAAAGTAAAGTTTTGAAAGTAAAAACTCAAGAACACAAAGAAAAACTCAAGAACAACTTGGAGCTCTCCATATCAAAGTGAAGTGTTTACAAGGATTGGGTGATGGATTCTAGGGAGATTTTCTACCAAAGCTACAAGTGATCAAAGGACTAGAACTTGGGACTACTGACGGATGCACAGTCGTCGTGTGCAAAAGTCAAGAATACATTTATAAGTCCTCTACTCGCGAATTCACTACTGGGTAGCAAGTGGTAAGTAGGGGTCGAACCCAAGGGAATTAGGGGGATAGTTGCTCTTTGAGGAGTGTACTGAAAGGGAGCGTGATTTTTGGTGGATTGAGGTTTTAGCGATGAAAGGTGAGTGGTTGGTTATTGATTTTAGTCTTAGTACAGAAAAGTAAGTGGGTTGGTTGGGATTTTTGTGCGGAAAAGTAAATGACAGAAAAGTAAAGTACAGAAAGTAATTGATTAAAGGAAAGACTTACAGTGAGTGGTTGCGTGAAGGACAAGTCTTGCGGATAGTAAGCGGTTGATATTGCAGTTGACATTGAGGAAGTAAGTGCAGGTAAAATTCTAAGTTAAGGAAAGTATTCGGCTTCAGGGGCCTTGTATCATAGTCTGTTTATCATTGACCTTTAATGATCCTACTAAGTATTCAAAAGTGTATCAAGGCCATTCCAAGCACTCGATTTACCACACTGTCTAGTCCATTCCAAGACATAGAGCACTTGTTCTATTTAGACTAATACCCCATTCCAAGGTATATTAGCCTGTGTGCATCCATTTGATCAATCATTCCCGATCAACCAAATGGTGTTTAAAAGAGGTCAAACTTCTCAGATAAGCTTTGCCATTCCAAGCATCCACTTATCCAAGTATGTTTACGAACCCCACGGAAGAGTTTTGCCATTCCAAGCATCCACTCAACCTTGGAAGTTCTAACCTAATATATGGCACATAGAACAAGTTTTGAACACAAGAGGCACTAAGAATATGGTCTAAAACATTTTATGATACAGGTACACCCCTTCAACCGAATGAAGAGTTTAGCTACGAATATCCATAGAGGTGGATACCATAGGGCTAAGTACTTGAAGGTTTTTGAAAGACAGTAAGTAAAGGAGAATACTCAAGAACCAACAGGAGTAAACTCAAGAACTACTAGAATACTCAAGAACCGACAGGAGTATTATAGATTTAAAACAAGTGTTTACAAGAGTAGTGCCCAAATCTAGAGAGATAAGTGTTTTTGATTTTTTGGGATGATGTTTTGAAATGAGGATGGCATCTCTATTTATAGGCCAAGAGATGAGTAAAATGTGGAGGAGAGCTAGCCACTTGTCACAAAATGGAAGGAGCCATTGGATGAGGTCATCATCCCTTCTAGCCGCCGGCCACTTGTCCATGGAGGAGAGGAGGAGAAGCTTGTGGAAGAGAGGAGAAGAGGGGAGAAAGCCGCCGGCCATGTGGCAAGAGGGGAGAGGGTGTGAGTTTTGTGATCTCATCCACAAAAGTCATCGGTCCATTTTAGCTCCGGACTGACTCTGGTTGATCTTCGGTTGGATTTGTTTTGAGTGATTTCACGTCAGGATCATGAAAGTTGTACAGTCGAAATCTGGTTGTGTCCTGGAGTGACTTGCAATCCTTTTTTAGCTTAAAAACTCCTCCTTAGCCTGTATTCTCTCTAGACTTCAAAATACCATGTAGATAAATATCGGAACTAACAAGCAAAAGTTAAATAGACAAAGAGTCTAATTTGGTGGGTTTAACTGTGTTTATGATTCATACAATTATGGTCCATCAACTACCAAAGGACATTGAACAAAGGAGGAGGAGATGTTCTATTTATAGGCAAAGGGGAGTAGGAGGGAAGGAGGAGATGTGGAGGAGAGGCCATCCACATGTCAAGAGATGGGAGGAGGACCAAAAGCCGCCGGCCATGTCATCTCCCCATGGAAGCCGCCGGTGGTGAGGTGGAGGAGAAGAGGAAGTGAGTGGAATGAGATCTTTTGCCTCCAAAAGCCATCGGTTCCCATGCAACTCCGGTTACACTTTGGTTGCCCTTTGGTTGCTTCTTAGTTGATATCAAAAGACAAGGCACTTAGACTTGACATTTCACTTGTGTTCTTGATCTCTGTTGGAATAAGTCATTGGGACTTAGTTGTGGCTTTGATCGGAGTACTGCCGGAGTATGGCCACATCTGACTTGTGATTCACTTTCAGCGTTAAGAACTCCTTTTTAGCTCGTTTCATTTCTACTCCTTGAAATAGCCTGTAGAACAAAAGTGAAACTAACAAGTAAAAGTTGTCAAGATAAAGCGTCTAATTTGGTGGGTTTAACTGTCTTAATGATTCATCTAAATATGGTCCATCACGTTTCAAAGCAGTATTCTTCTTCTTTAGATTCGTCATGTCTTCTACATGATTACCTGGACTCCAATCGGTCTATTGCTTCAGAGAAGAGATAACTGCCAGTAGTTCAGATTTCTGAGCAAAAAGATTTGATTGCTCGTCTTTTGCTTCTTTCAGCTGAATTTGGAGGTCAGTGACAGTCTGTTAAAGTTCCACCTTCTGAGTGACAAGAATAGTGGCTTCTTCCCATAGTTTTTCTTTTTCCCCCGTTAGGTCAATCAGATCACTCCGAAGGGCCTTGTTCTGCTCAACCTCATTAAGCCATTCCTTGAACAATTCTTCGTATTTCCTGGCATAGTCTTCCTCCGGGACTTCTTCATTATTACTGCAGCTTGAGTACTGAGTTTGGTTCTCTGAGGACGACTTCGACTCGGCTTCTTGACTCGTTTCTTCTTCCTGGCCGATAATGGACGTAAGGGTGACAAAGTTATTTGTTTCTCCCTCCCGATCAGATTCACTATCGCTCCAGCTAACAGCGTATGCATTCTTTTTCTTCAGATTGGGACATTCTGCCCGAATGTGACCAAAACCTTCACATTCTCTACATTGTATACCTTTGCCGTTGCTGTCCTTATTATGGTCTCCAGATTGATTTCCCTTTTTAAATTTCCCATCCTTCTGGAATCTTGAATAAGAGGACTGACCAGAATCAGCTCCTTTGTCATACTATTTTCTCATAAACCTGCCAAAGTTTTTCGCAAACAGTGCAACTTGTTGTTCTGACAAATCTCCCATCTTGTCTGGAACAACTGAGACTTCAGCTTTCAGTCCGATACTTTTATCCTTTGTCAGCAGATCTTCTTCATTCAAATCAGACTCATGTGTTTGAAGGGACCCCATAAGTTCGTCCAACCTCATGGTCTTAACATCATTGGCTTCCTTAACAGCAAGCGCTTTAATGCCAAACCGCTTTGTTAAAGATCTCAGCACCTTTCTTACCAGTTTTTCTTCGGATATGGGTTCTCCAAGGGCGAATGCTTTGTTAGCGATGTCGAGAACCCGTGTATTGAAGTCGACAATAGTCTCATCCTCCTGTATTCTTAGATTTTCAAATTTTGATGTGACCATCTCCATTCGAGAGATTTTAACTTTGGTTGTACCTTCATGAGCAGTTTGGAGAATGTCCCATGCCTTCTTAGCATCTTCGCATGTGGATATCATCTTGAAGTTTTTCTCATCAACTCCGGAGAAGATGGCATTCATTGCTTTGGAGTTCGCCGCTTCCGTTTTTTTCTGTGCCTCAGTCCACTTGTCCTTGGCGAGAAGGCAAACTTTACCCTCTTCGTTGAGGGCCACTGGGTCCATCCATCCTTGTTCAACAGCTTCCCAGACTGATTCATCTTGAGACTTAAGAAACGCCTTCATTCGCACTCTCCAGTAGCCATATTTGTTTACTTCAAGCAAGGGAGGTCGCGTGATATTCTGCCCTTCTCTTAAATCCATCTCACCCACCT
The DNA here is from genome assembly GCA_033675215.1 of Rhodiola kirilowii. Classification (NCBI taxonomy): domain Eukaryota; kingdom Viridiplantae; phylum Streptophyta; class Magnoliopsida; order Saxifragales; family Crassulaceae; genus Rhodiola; species Rhodiola kirilowii. Next base: position 19,553,649 of record CM066198.1, read on the forward strand.
TCGGATCTTACTCTTTATGTTGAGTATTTGCTCTGATACCAATTGAAATCTTTCCCTGGTAGATGAGATGTTGTTCTGGTCGGGTGCAGAACAATATCTAGAACAATGCGAAATATAATTGCAGAGCGGAAAATAAAACACGCAAAGTTGTTACCCAGTTCAGCGTTAACGAGCCTACGTCTGGTGGGCAGTTCCTTGCCTGGTGGATAGCAATTCACTATTGATGAGTATTGCGAGTACAGGGTCTTACGTTTACAGAATCCCTCTTAAACAACATGAGCCTCGAACACTCTAGCAATTGCAATCTAGGTCTCCCCCTAGATCTTTGCTCCCGCTCCGTATCCACCAGAATGATTCTCCGAGAGAATCAGCGCCTTCTCCCGAATGCGCAGGTTGAACAATTGTGCTTGACCCTTCAGCTTGTTCCACGATCAATCTGCTGAGAACCAGTGCAGATTGAATCCGAGCACCTTTGAGTAACCAGTGACGGTTAGCTCTCCAGCCGAGCGTCATGAATAACCAGTTACGATTATGTCACCACCTTAATCCTCCTCCTCCCTTCAATGAGTATGAGCGTGATTGTTTATCTCTGTAAGTGCTGTTAATAACTGAGTATTAGCACTCCTTATATAGAGCGGTCGAAACCCTAGGATGATTAGGGTTTCCGAGATTAAACTGCCTATATCTATTAGGAAATCTTTCCTAATCTTTTGCGCAAATCTTTATAGATAATCTTCCAAAAAATATCTTCAATCTTGATTAGGCAATCTTCGATTATCTTCATATCTAAGATAGCTTTATGCGCAAGCAACCTCCTAACCGACTTTGTGATATCTTTGATATGCATATGCACCGACTTGCCAAATCTGATCTCGGAAATATCCCCAGGCGAAGTTGTGCTTTGTCGGCTGAGACAAGTTTCCAAATCTGAATTTTGGAAACTTCCATCTTATGTCCACCGATGAGCAACCGCCTTGATCTTCCAACGGTAGCCTAGGTTTCCTAAACTGAATTAGGAAACACTTTTTTTGCTTCAACTTGTTCCAGGGACAGTTGTCTTGCCTAGTCTAGAACATCAGCTAGAACAACTATTCTAAGTTTTGCCAAACTACATGCCATAAAACTAACATAGAGGTTTAAAGGCTTGATGCATATGCTAAATGCATTCGTGTCCTCTACGAAAAGTGAGTTATGATTTACATATTGGTTTAATTAGAATTGATCACATGAAACATGAGTGGGTAGTTCTTTGCCGTTTACTGACTTGTGCTTTATATTGCTCGGGACGAACAAATCCTAAGTGTGGAGTGTTTTGATCGGTTGAGTTATTGCCAATTAATCGTGCCATTCGATGATGGATTAGCTCGATTCTCCCCGGCGTTTTAGTGTCTTGTAACAGTTTTCCCTAGTGTTTCAGGTCTGTTTCTCTCCTAGAGCTGATGGAAGGCGAATGGACGAAAAGTTGAAGAACTAAGTAAAAATCACCCTTTTTCTAACCAAGATCCCGTGACACAACACAATCACCACGGGCGTCACGGGTCAATCCTGAGTAGATAAGATATCGAGCAGATTGAAGACCCCATGACGACCCGTGGCGTCTCTTTTGGGATGGGCATTACGGGACTTCCGAGAGTTAAGTTAGATGTCTGTTTTTTGTATACCCTGTGACGACTTCTTGGGCACGTGCGTAGACCCCGTGACGGTTTCTTATGTCACAGGTGTCACGAGACTTCCAAATTCTGACTTGGGTTAATTAGGCAATTCGGGCTTTATAACTGGCATTCAATTTTTGGAGAAGATCAGACTTAATTCTGGAGAAGAAGACATACCAGAATATTGAGAGAGATCAACGACTCAACGAGCTACATCTTCAATACGGTTTCCTCGTCTTTGATTTCTACATCTATACTATTTTTGGTTAACTTACCATGAGTAGTGAGTATTCTTCTTTATTCTTGAATCCTACGGATCCCGTGCCATGTACCCAACTCTTCGTGTGATCAATTGAACATTTTTCACTAATGCAATTCGAATATTCTATTTCATTGTGCTTAATTTTATCGTTCTTGCAAGTTTTACATTGAATGGGATGTTTGCATGCTAGAACGTATTTAGGTTAATTACCAAAAGATGAATGAGTCCTAGGTATTAACCAGATCATATGAAATTGATATTAGGTCATGGTAGCTACAATGGTAGTACATGAATTAATAGGAAAGTTGACTTTTGTCTGAAAAACCCTAAGCTTAACTAATCGAAATCGTTGATAATTTGTGAATGGGCGACGTTCAACGATTGAGATTAATCTAGCCAATGATCCGTGGATGGGCGGCCTGTCTAGTGTTATTTTGGTTTATTTCCATATTCGATAGTATGATGAATTTACGTGATATTGTTGCATGATTTGTGGGTTGGCACGGGTGAAGTTTGATCCTTGGATTCTTTTTCTGATCAAGCCAAACCTTTTATATTTTCTACATTTAATTTCTGCGATTTGTGTCACACCGAAATTTCTCATTATTTGGAATAGCTGAATAGGTCACTTGTTAGCTAGTAATCATGCTCGTTGTTCCTTGGATCGACCATTGTCTTACCAAGGTTTATAAATTGTTTTTGACTACATTTTGACCCCTAAAACTAATAACTTGACAACTATAAAGCATTAAAAATACGCTTGTCAGGCAACTCTTGAATGGCCTTGATTTTGTCTGGGTCGACATCTACATCCTCGTGGCTTATGACATGCCCTATGTAAGTGAGTGACTCCCTGGCAATGTCACATTTAGAGGGTTTAGCAAAAATGAATGGGACCTTAATGTGGAGAGTACCGAATGTAGATGATGTAGGTGGTTGGCCAGGGTTGCACTGTAGATCAAAATGTCGTCAAAAAACAGTAACACGCAACAATGGCTTAAAGATAGATTTCATTTCCGCTTGGAAGCTGGCATTGGCAATGATGAGACCAAAAGGTGAAGTTCCCTTAAAGTGGCATGTATTTGGCAAAACGTAGTTAGACAGTTCGAGCAGGTGTTCAGGGGGAGTTCGAACAATATCCTGGTACTCCTGTACAGCGTGATCAAGACGCGAGGATATTTTCCGGAAGATATTGGCAACAAAGATTTCGACAAGTGGAAGTCGACCTGCGACTTATTCGAGCATTAGATATTCGAATGAATATCTACATTGAAGATGGCGCGACTTACTTGGAAAGAACACTTCATATATACTTCCGATCGATTTGAGAAAGATATACATCAAATATTCAGGAATCAATTCCGAAATATTTGATGGGATTATCTAGTGCGAATTAGGGTTTCGCTCGAGCATATAAATACAATGCAAGGGCAACCCTAATTCTCATCGCTTTCAAAGATCAAATACACACGAGCATATCCTGCTGATTGGCGAAGAAGAAAGCGACGACCGGTTGTGTTTTCTCATTGGAAATACATCGGTGCAAGTGCAGTCTGTTCAAGTGCAACACAGACTGCCTGAAGCGTGTTAACTGCCGCACACAACAAAGGTGATCAAAGCTTTCGAGAGAAAGCATCCGAGCTTCTGGAGAAGGTCGAGAACATTCGAACTGCAGGTTCTGGACGAAGGGGATCGAGGGGAATTGCGGTGAACCTCGGTTGCAAATCTGAGAGATGGAGTATTGAGGTTAGGCTATTACAAGGTGTAAGTGTAAGTCCCTGTGGAAACCCTATACTCGTAATAAAGATTTGCTGTCCCTTTTTTGGGTGTGGGAAACCCCCCAGAGTAGGCGGAGCCGAACTGGGTTATCAGTCTATGAGTTCTACTGCTTTTGTCTATTTACTGAACTATTGTGACAAGAGTTCAAGGTCTGTCGCAACTGAACCTTGAACTGTTGTGCAAAAAGTTCAAGGACTGTTGCAATAGTACCCTGGACACCAGCTTGAACAGGGGATATAATTTCAATTGGTGTCAGAGCTGAACACTCGACACACTAAGTGGGATCCTGAACTGTTCAAGATGACTCTGAAGGAAGGACAAAGCATAACCAGACCCCCGCTACTTGAAGGCTCGAACTATGCCACATGGAAGCCCGTGATGAGATCCTTTCTGAAATCTCTAGACGAAAAGGCATGGAAGGCTGTTCTGAAAGGGTGGATGGAACCCATGATGAACAATCTCACTGGAGAACCGATCGCCAAACCAGAAGCTCTGTGGACAGAAGAGGAGGACAAAGCCTCCATGGGAAACTCAAAGGCTATGAACGCAATTTTCTCGGCCGTAGATGAAAACGTCATGAAGCTAATCATCAACTGTGAAGTGGCCAAGGAAGCATGGGATATCCTCCAAACAGCCTTTGAAGGTACAGACAAAGTTCGCAACTCTCGCATGCAGGTTGTCACAACCAGGTTCGAAGAGATGAAGATGAAGGAGAGTGAAACCATCACTGAAATGCACGACATTGATGAAGGTCATGCTCTCGGAAAACCCATTGATGAAGAAAGATTGGCCAGTAAAGTCCTAAGATCACTCCCTCTTAGGTTTGCCATGAAGGTCATGGCCATAGAGGAAATGCACGACATTGCCAAACTGAAACTGGATGAGCTGATGGGTTCTCTCAGAACCTATGAGATAAACCATGATTTTCAACCTAGGGAAGTGAAGGGAATCGCCCTCAAAGCAGACATGTCTGAAGACAAACAGGATGGTGGCTGCACTACTGAACAACTGGCCATGATGGCTCAGAACTTTGGCAGAATGGTTCGGAAAATCAACAGACGTGGAGCAGAACAGGGTCAGCCTTCATCAAATAGCTTCCGAAACTGGAAACCTGACAGGTCAAGATCCAGAGACATGAGACAAGACTCGTCTGGCAAAGGAAAGGAAGAAATTCAGTGTCATGAATGCAAGGGGTTTGGACATATTGCCTCCCAATGTGCGGATACACTCATGAAGAAGAAGGCAATGGTCGCTAGCTTCAGCGACAGTGAGTCAGACGAAGAAAAAGGTGAGACCACTAATTTTGTGGCCTTTGTCACTACTCTGGGAGAGTGCAGCAACACCAGTGAAACAGTTCCATCGCAGTTGGAACTCCCAAATGAAGACCTCTCAGACAGTGACAATGAAGACCTCACGCAGGATTCTCTGGCTCAGACATATAAAGATCTATATGAGAAGTGGCTGCTTCTGATCAAAATCAACAAGAAGCTAAATGACACAGTTACCAGCGTCACTATGGAAAAAGACAAGGTGAGGCAGGAGGTTGAGATACTGCTTACAATGAAGGTAGAACTGGAAGGTACAATTGTCTCTCTGAATTCTCAACTGGCTGAGATGAAACAGGAAAGATTGGGTCTTCTTGCTCAGAGAACAGAACTCTTGGGGACTGTCTCCTCACTGAAAGTCGAAATAGAGAAGGACCGAGACACTCATCCTGCAGGCATGACGGGACTAAGGAAAACCATCACAGATCTGAAGCGTAAAGAGGTGTTTCAACTAAGGAGAGTAGAACAGCTGGAACTCCAGCTAGAATCTGAAAAGATGGATCACTCAGACACTAAGAAGGAGCTCAATCACCTCAAATAGTCGGTAAGGATGCTAAACTCTGGCACTAATGACTTAAATGATATTCTCAGATCTCAGAGGTTGGAATCTGGACATCGAGGCCTAGGATTCACAAAAGAAGGTACCTCCAAAGGCAGCTCGTGTGTTAAAACAAGATCAGTGTCTGAACACCTGCCAGGACAGAAGGTGAGACAGCGCCTCAGACAGAAAATAGACTTGTCCCAAGATCAGTCTAAAGGAAAGAACCGAGCTGATCACAAGGAGACACATGGATCACTCGGTGGTGGAAAGACCTGCAGATCACCCATCCAAAACCATGACTATTCACCAGTGACTCAAAGGATAGATCGCGCACTTGCTGGTACTGCAACCAGATGGGACACATCAAGGTGGAGTGTCGCCTGTTTCTTGCGGAACGACGTGCTTTCCAACAACGGACCACACCACGACAAAAATAAGTCTGGGTTCAAAAGGCAGACCAAACCGTTTGCATGGTGGCCTACTACTCCTCAAGCTACACAACGCAAGACAGTTGGCTCTTCGACAGCGGATGTTCCGCCCACATGACAGGTAACTCTCAATATCTTACCCATATTAGACCTGTTGAGCAGATGTGGGTTGTCACCTTCGGGGATGGTTAAAAGGGTCAGGTGATCGGCTGTGGGACATTGATGGTTCCGGATCTCCCTGCACTCAAGAACACCCTCCTTGTCAAAGGACTGACCAGGAATCTTATCAGCATCAGCCAACTGTGTGACGATGGATACTATGTGTCATTCTCCAGCTACTCATGTCTTGTACTAGACCAGAGTTGTGATACACTGATGAAAGGAAACAGGGGTGCCAACAACTACTACACTATTCGGATGGGTCTGACGGTTTCAATGAACAACGAGAACCATGGCCAGCAACCGGTTGCTCTTACATGTGCAAACACTCAACATAGTTTTCTGCGAGGGGGAGTGGATACGACCTTGCACACAAGATCTGATTGGAGATGCGCACAAATCAATGTTGCCGGGTGTCCCAGGAAACTGTTGAATCAGAAGGTGGCACAGTTACGGAAGGAGTTCGTACACTTCCCACAGAAATGTGCCTGGATCCGTACAAGAAAATATGAATGCTCACAGAAGATGGTAACTCTTAGGCAGCATACTTTTGTCAACCCCTATGGCAAGTCACGGAGTGGAACACCCAGATCCCTAGTGGGTCCATGTGGTGTCAACCACTGAAAGCATCCAACGGTGGTCAGTCATAATCGAATCTCCAGCTGAACAGTTGGACTGACCGCCTAATAAAAAGAGCTGGAACAGAAGTCTCGACAACTTGGAAAATATCTTTTAAATATCCTTGAAGATTTTATTTCGGATTATGCGGGAATAGACAGTTTTGGAAAGCTGAAGAGTTATACAGAAAAATTTGATTTTTGAAAAATCAAATTCATTCCCTGAGTATTGTCTTCTCACTCTCGTCCCCAAAACCCTAGAACGGAACTCTCCCTCTCAACTGCTCTTTCCTCAACCGACAATGGTGAACACCAGGAAGTCAGCAAAATCCAGTGCTAAATCTGCGGAGAAAAGCAAAGAAAGCATGCAGACCTCAAAGGCGTTGGCGGCAAAATCAAAGATTCTGAAATCAAAAGGTGCGAAGATGAAAAAGGCGTCGCCTTTACACTCAGTCACCGAATCTTTGGCCAAAGAGAAGTCTGCTGAAGGAGTTACCGCTAAAATTTCTCGACCGGCCACAGTGGATTCAACTCCACAAGTTTAGGTTAATCCCACTATTCCTTCTGACTCTGCGAATATCTCCGTTGTTGAAAAATCTGTGTTGAATGAAGAAGTAAGAGTGGAGGTTGAGAAGGTTGTTGAGTCGATTGACGGTGATGAAGCCAGAAGGGCTGTAACTGGCGATAATGGTGGTAAGGTTGTTAGTGGTGTTAAAGCTGATGGTGTTGAAACCAGTAGGGCGATACTTGGTGGTGATGTTGATAGAAATCTTGAGAGTGGCAGGGCTGTGGCGGTGGACAAAGCCAGCAGTGCGGTTATTGAAAAGGAGTCTGTCAAGATTGTGGAAGAAAAGGAACCCAGCAAGATGGCTGGAGGTTCAGGAACATGGAGGGAAAAGATCTTTGCCTCAGGATACATTCCTCCAAAGGCAGATCGCAGAAAAAAGGTTAAGCGAGCTAGTGACTCTCCCAAAAAGTACCTAGCCCAGATATATGCCACTCGAGGAAGGAAGATTGCAATGTCCGATGAAGATACAGAAAAGTTTATTAAGACCTCGGGGAAGAGGAACTTAGTGATCAATGAGGCTGATCCGCCTGAAAATCAAGGAGGAATCACTGAAGAAGGTTCCGGTTTGCATGATGAGGCTATGGCAGAGGAGATTAATCCAACAGAAAAGGATGAGGAGTTGGAGAAGTTATACAAAGACATTGATGATGTCATAAAAGACCTGGAAAAGGAGAAGGATCAGGAAGTGGCAAGTCCGGAAGAAGCTCAGTATGATCAGGCTGTTGGGGCAAAAGAATCTGATGCAGACAAAGCTCCAAGTGTTCCAACTAAGGAACCGAGTGTTCAATCTGGTGATGTGACTGGAACAGCTACTGAGAAAGCTACAAGCGGTTCATCTGTGGAACCTTCTGTTCAGCCCGAAGCTCAAACAGCACCAGCTCCAGAGGAAGGTCTGCGTAACTAGGCTGTTGAAGCAGAAGAGTCTGTTACTGAAAAAGTCACAAGTGTTCCAACCGTGAAACAAAATGTTCAGACTGAAGATGAGACTGGAGTTGTTCCGGAGTCAGTAATGTGTGAAGAGACAGTGGCAGTTCAAGATGATCGTCATAGGGATCATGTGGAGGAAGATGGCTCACTTATTAGTAAGGATGGTTCTATGTCCTCAGCAAAAGGCGCTATCCTTTCAGAAGATGACCAAGACAGTGTTCCCCTTGTCAATCTCAAAAGGACAACGAAGGGGAAGGAAAAGAAAAAGCTAATCTTTGCTAAGACTACAAAGGAACCAGTCTAGAAAGTTGCTGAAGTAAGCTGTGGTGCAGGGGGAGCTGAATCTTCCAAGAAAATGAAATGTGCTGCTGCAGTTCCCATCTCTGAAGATGCTGGGAGATGTGAAGTCCCAGCCCCTGAGTCTGAGACTGTCCCAGTGGGTAAGGTCAAGAAAGGAGTGTGGTTCGTGACTAAAGAAGCAGCGTTGAAATGGGATTGTGTGCTGAAAAGGAAAATTATACCTGAGAGGCTGCTGGATGCGTCCAGTTACAAAGGGAAGGAAGTGGTTGAGGTGCTTAAAGAGTCGGATCTGTTCTGGACGTTGGACAGATGCAAGCCGTTCAACGAACAGCTGGTGCGTGAGGCCATGGCAAACTTGCCTCCAAAGTTTGGTGTCATTGGAGAGGCAGAGTATGGGGTCTTCTATGTAAGAGGAAGAAGGATCAAGATTGATCCAGAGCTGATCAATGTATATTTCTCCATGGACGACCCGACTATTGATGAAGAATAATCCATCCTTGAGAAGATAGTGAGCACCATCACTGCAGGCTGTGTTCAGTGGAGGCCTGAGTCAGTTGTGCATACAGCGGATCTGTTTACATTCTATTCAATGCTGTTCTTCATAGCAGTGTTCAACTGGAGGCCGTCTACTCATCGCTCTACTATCAACAAGGACATGGCCCAACTGATTTATCAGATAGGGAACAAGCAAAAGTTCAACCTGGGCAGAATAATGTTCAAACAGATTGCTGAACATGCCACATCAATGAGAACTCTGCACCAGATCTGCTTTCCATCTCTGATTTATGAGCTGATTATTCATCAAGCCCCTGATTTGAAAGCCTCGTCTGATCTCCTTACTAAAGCTCCCAGCAAATTCACAGTGGACCACAAGCTATACAAAGGACGGCATGTGAATGATTTGAAAGGAGGAAGCAAGAAAGGGAAAGAACTTGGGGAATCCAGTCGAGGGGGAGCCAGAATGGGCGTGGATGAGAGGAGCAAACTACTGAAGGATCTCCAGGTTATCATTGCTGCAGACAAGGAACAGCGCCGCCGAATCAACAGGCTTGCTCGAGCACTCAGCTACCCCAGTGATGATGAATCAGAAGCTACTGTCTCTGAAGAAGACTCCATTGAAGAAGCTTCCGATTAAAGGTCCATTGAGAAACTAAACCCTCTGAACTTTTTCAAACATTCTGCTCATATGTGCTTGTTCTGGCACAATTTATTTTGCTTGGTTGTTTAAACTTGTTGGACCCCTTGCCAGTTTATGGCAAAAAGGGGGAGTAATTTTGAGAGGACAAATTGTGTGTTCCCTCAAGATGCCTAAGTCTAGATAGTTAGCTAGTTTTAGTTATCTAGATGATTTGGTTTTGCCAAAATGCCAAGGGAGAGATTGAAGTTCCCTTGAAGTGGCATGTATTTGGCAAAACGTAGTTAGACAGTTCGAGCAGGTGTTCAGGGGGAGTTCGAACAATATCCTGGTACTCCTGTACAGCGTGATCAAGACGCGAGGATATTTCCCGGAAGATATTGGCAACGAAGATTTCGACAAGTGGAAGTCGGCCTGCGACTTATTCGAGCATTAGATATTCGAGTGAATATCTACATTGAAGATGGCGCGACTTACTTGGAAAGAAGACTTCATATATACTTCCGATCGATTTGAGAAAGATATACATCAAATATTCAGGAATCAATTCCGAAATATTTGATGGGATTATCTAGTGCGAATTAGGGTTTCGCTCGAGCATATAAATACAATGCAAGGGCAACCCTAATTCTCATCGCTTTCAAAGATCAAATACACACGAGCATATCCTGCTGATTGGCGAAGAAGAAAGCGACGACCGGTTGTGTTTTCTCATTGGAAATACATCGGTGCAAGTGCAGTCTGTTCAAGTGCAACACAGACTGCCTGAAGCGTGTTAACTGCCGCACACAACAAAGGTGATCAAAGCTTTCGAGAGAAAGCATCCGAGCTTCTGGAGAAGGTCGAGAACGTTCGGACTGCAGGTTCTGGACGAAGGGGATCGAGGGGAATTGCGGTGAACCTCGGTTGCAAATCTGAGAGACGGAGTATTGAGGTTAGGCTATTACAAGGTGTAAGTGTAAGTCCCTGTGGAAACCCTATACTCGTAATAAAGATTTGCTGTCCCTTTTTCGGGTGTGGGAAACCCCCCAGAGTAGGCGGAGCCGAACTGGGTTATCAGTCTGTGAGTTCTACTGCTTTTGTCTGTTTGCTGAACTGTTGTGACAAGAGTTCAAGGTCTGTCGCAACTGAACCTTGAACTGTTGTGCAAAGAGTTCAAGGACTGTTGCAACAGTACCCTGGACACAAGCTTGAACAGGGGATATAATTTCAAAAGGTAGTACAAGAAACTCGTAATGGCCTGCGTGCGTGCAGAAAGCCATTTTGTAGATGTCGGAATCATGCATTCTAAGTTTATGGTATCCCGCCCTTCGGTCCATCTTAGTAAACAATTTCGCACCATGTAATTCGTCAAGGAGTTCGTCCATCGTCGGAATGTAAAACTTGTCCTTAATAGTGATGGTGTTTAAGGCCCTATAATCTCCTCGTCAAGCATGGTTTTGATCATGGCTTTCATCTCGGTTTTTTGATAGTAAGGGTAGAAGTATGGTCTAACATTGAAGGGATTAGAGTTGGGTTTGAGTGGTATAGTGTGGTTTGTGGACCGCGAGGGAGGGCATGAGGAACAGGGAAGATAGAGGTGTGTTTTTGGAGTAGGCGTGTGAGCTCTGGGCAAAAGGCAGGGTCTAGGTTAGGCGGTTTAGATAAATAAGTGAGTTGGGATTGTGTATGAGATGGCTCAGTGATTTGCGTCCAGGTGGTGAACATCTGAAAAAAACACAGCGCGCCCTACTGGTGGGCCATCTTATGGAACTAGGCCGAGGAGGTTTTAGAGATATTGATGGTGGGCTTGAGACCAAATAACTGGACTTGTTCGCCTTCTTATAGTGGAAGTTAGATGGGCCTACTTCAGCAAGCCATTCGGCCCCAGAACAAGATCTGCTCCAAAAACCAGAAGAAGATGGAACTCCATCGACTAGGTTGTTGGACCCTTGTGTTTTGATGATAACAAACACTTAACTAATAATGCACTTGAGTATGCAGAAATCACTGTCTGACAGGTAAGCTCACTGGACATCTCTGAGAGAGAGCGAAGCCGCGAGAGAGGTGTGTTCCATGTGAGAGACAAACCGACTTATGACCAGATCGGATCTGGGAAAAGATACACGGAGTTATGCACTGAAGATACAAGAATATATGCATTAATTCAAATATATACATGAGGAGATTTAAGTATATACGACAGGAATATCGACGCCAACTTTGGCAAGTATATATGTGATATCACAGCTGTGAGATATCAATCAGATCTGCGATGAAGATCTGTGTAGCCGACTTGAAGACATTATAAAAGAAGGAAGAGCATTCAAGTGAAGGTGCGGCTTTTGGAGATAGCATTCGGAGACTGCAGAGTTTTAAACTTCCGTGAGCTGACAAGGTACTGCTGTGTGCAGACGAGTAGATCGTATTAGTTGCCCTTTCGAATTGAGTAGTTCTGTTAGTTGTCACTGTGTGAGACAAGTGTAACGAACTACAAGTATATTCCTTTGTCAATAATACGGATCTTGAAGCCCTTCTGGAGCTGTCCAGAAGGCAAGTGGTTTTCAGCCTGCTGCAAAGGTTGCAGTAAGGTTTCCACTATAAATCGTGAGTATTTACTTTTGGTTTCATATTTCCTGTACGAGAGTTAATTTCCGCTGCCATCTGTCTGAGGGATATCACTCTGGGATCTCCCTCATATAGTTGGCTAACCTAACGATCCATCAATTGGTATCAGAGCCGGGAAGCTCTAGATTGTGTGTTAGCCTTGCAGGAAATCATGTCTAACGGAAGCGATTCGTTCTGGAAGCCGCCGGTGCTCAGTCCGGGAGAGTATGACTGGTGGAAGGACCAGTTTGAAGCCCATGTCTGTTCCCTGGATGGGAAGCTGTGGCGAGTGTTTGAAAAGGGTAACTTCCCTATTCTGGATGTGACAGATCCTAATAAACCAAAAGAGAAAGAGAAAGACGAGTACACTGATGATGACTACAAAGCTCTCCAGCAGAATGCCAGGGCCAAAAAGGTTCTTAACATGGCCCTCTCCCCAGGAGACCAAGTAAAGATGGCTGTGTACAAGACTGCAAAGGAGCAGTGGGATGGACTTGCTCGACTGTACGAGGGAAACGAGGACATCAAAAGGAACAGAATCCTAGCTGCTACAAAGGATTACGAATCTGTCGAACAGCGCAAGGACGAATCTCTGGATGACTTCTACACCAGATTTCAAGTCATCGTCGCGCAGCTGAACTCCCTGGATGAGGTACTCCCTCAGTGGAAAGTAACTCATCAGTTCATGCAAGCTCTCTGCTCCAGATGGGACACAGTGACTACTGCTCTCCAAGCTCAGAAGGGGATCAAAGATGTCACTCTGGAAGAGCTCGTGGCGAATCTGCAAAGCCAAGCTGGAATAGCCGAGAGGAAAATGGCCCGGAGACAAGCTGGAAAATCTCAGGCTATAGCGCTTAAAGTTGAGAAGGCCTTAGACATAGCTCAAGTAAGCCTGCCATCTAAAGGAGAGGACGAGGAGATAGCTCTTCTCTCTAGGGCTTTCAAAATGGCAAACACAGGCAGAACGCAGAACAGAGGCAACTCTGGCGGAGGACGAAACAGTCAAAGGTGGAACAAGGGATCCTCCTCAGAGGAAGGCAAGACAAAGGCTGGAGCAAAGGAAGAAAGAATCTGCTATCACTGCCAGAAAAAGGGACATCTCGCTAAAGACTGCTACAGCAAGAAAAAGGGGGAACCACCTGCCCCAAAGGAAGCCCATGCCATGTTTGCAGCATGGAGTGACTCTGATGAGGAACAAAGTGATAGAAAGCTCGTCAAGGAGCCTTGTCTGATGGCGAATTCCGCAAACGATGAGGTAAATGAATCTGACTCTTTCATAGATCAAGTATTCAGTGAATCTGACTTTGCAGAAACTATCGCCGAATTGTTAAAGAAGATCACTAGCCTCAAGGAACAGATTGAGGTCATGAAAGAGGAACATGACGATGACATGGAGAACAATCGTCTCTGGTCAACCAAAGCTATGAAACTCGAGAGACAAATGGAGGAGCACATCTGCAAATGCCCCACCTGTGACAAAAGGGACACACAGATCAGTAATCTAAGTGACAGACTGAGTAGCTTAAGAATTGACGATACCAGGAAGGTACGGTCAATTGCAGAATCCGACAGATTCCAGTTGGACAACGAGGAGCTCCGTCAGGCGGTTGCAGATCTCAGACAAAAGGAATCGGAGAGAAAGAAGGTCTGGCTTAGAGAACTAGAAGCCAAAAAGGTCGAGGAGGTAAAACAAGATTACAACAGAAGGTTTGCCAGACCCGGACTTGGGTATATGGAAGAAACCAATAAGGAGGGAGAAAACAGAAGGAGTACCAAAGGAAAGGAACCAATGACTGAAGTCGGAGAGGGATCCCATCAGCAGAGAAAGATGGAACCCACAAGACAGTCGGGAAGAGCAGCCTCATCTCCTCAGGACAGTTATCTCCACGACAGAGACTCTGATCCTTTCCAAGCTGGGAAGGCATTTGAAATATGGAAAAAGATGAGCTCCAATCGTCAATCCTTCTCCATCGACCCTCAGGCACAGAGAAGGATACCAGCACACGTAAAGAAACATAAGAAAACTGGTACACTCTACTACCGTGTCTGCTGGCACTGCGGACACTCCGGTCATTACAGAGCCAGCTGTGAGAAATGGAAAGAAGTAAACGAAAAGAATCACAGCCATCAGAGACAGGCCGGCACCGCCCCTACTCCTAGGAGAAAGGCTTCTCTTAAAAAGGGGGACAACAGACCGGAATGGGTTCGTTCTCACCATGACACAGCCATCCACGGACGACCCAGAAGAACCCCCAGGATGAAAATCAACCTCATGGATGACAATGATTCTCGTCCCTCGAAGCTCCCTTCTGCTGCCAAAACTGTCCCAAAGCCCAGTAAGCCCAAGCTTGTCTGGGTTCGTAAAAACTGACCTCTCTTTTTGCAGGGTGGAGTGAGGAGCAAGCCATGGTATCTGGACAGTGGATGCTCCAAACACATGACGGGGGATCCAGGATGGTTCATCTCACTCCAAGCCTACTCCGGAGACAACATTATCTTCGGAAACAAGAGCTCAGGTAAGGTAGTAGCTACTGGAGAGGTAAGAATTTCAGAAACCATTAGAATTCGACAAGTAAGTCTGGTTGAAAATTTGAGATACAACTTATTGAGCATATCACAATTGTGTCAACATGGAAGAAACCAAGTGATATTTAATTCTAACGACTGTGTTGTGAAGTGCATTGAGACAGGAAAAATAATTCTTCGAGGTGTCCGGGAGAATCAGATTTATACAGTGGACCCAGAATTCGTCCCAGACGGGGAGCTGTGTCTGTCAAGCATCACTGATGATACATTGCTGTGGCACAAGAGATTTGGACATGCAAGCACGAGGCTGATTCATAAACTCCATCAAAATGAATTAGTGATTGGTCTACCAAAAGTGGAAAGCTCGTTTGATCAGATATGCAGCGCCTGTGCCACAGGTAAGCAGGTACGTACTTCGTTCAAGACAAAACAATCGGTGAGTACCTCAGCTCCTCTGGACATGATTCACATGGATCTATGCGGTCCAGTCAACATCGTTAGCCGTGGAGGCAACAGGTACATTTTAGTCATCGTGGATGACTATTCCAGATATACATGGACCATCTTTCTGAGCTCTAAAGATGAAACTTTCTCTGAGTTTGTGTCATGGCTGAAGCTAATTGAAAACAAGTTGAGTAAGAAATTAGTATCTATTCGAACTGACAACGGAACCGAGTTTCGAAACTCCCAGTTTATTTCCCTGTGCAGGACAGCTGGGATAGACCACAATTTCTCAGCACCACGGACGCCTCAGCAGAATGGTGTGGTAGAGAGAAAGAACAGGACATTGGAAGACATGTCAAGGACAATGCTGATTGCCAGTGGTGTTCCCAAGGGATTCTGGGCCGAGGCAGTACATGCCGCCAGCTACATACTGAACCGGGCATCATTACGCTTTCTGATAGGAAAAACACCTTACGAGCTGCTGCGAGGAAGAAAGCCTAACATCACTCATCTGAAAGTGTTTGGTTGCAGGTGCTACGTACACAACAACGGAAAGGAAAATCTGGGAAAGTTTGATCCAAGGAGCGATGAAGGCGTGTTCGTAGGATACCCAAGCCATAGCAGAGCATACAAGGTCTACAATCTGAGGTTGGAACGGGTGGAAGAAAGCATTCACGTAACCTTTGATGAGCGCGCTATGACTGGACACCTTGTGAAAGATCCCTCCTCACAGGATGATGGAGAACTTCAGCTTACTGACAGGTCTGATCCCGACTGGGTACCTGCCCAAAACGGGACTGAAGAACCAGCTCCAGAGGTCATTCAGACTGTTGCTCAAGAACCTGCTGAACCAGCCGAAGCTCCACCAACAGAAATATTAGCTGAAGAGCAGGGTCCAGAAGCACAAGTGATAGAGGTTAATGCAGAACCCCCCAATGAGGAAGTGATTGCGAATAACCCTCCTCAGGCAGGGACCGCAGAAGAACCCAGAACCACAAGGAGTGGGAGAGTTACTCAGCCCCCAACCTGGACAAGGGACTACCAATGTTACGCATCGCAGAACCAGGTAAGTTTAGACGAACTATGTCATTTCTGTGGATTCGCCTCTTTTGTCTCTCATGCAGAACCAAAGACAGTTGCTGATGCGCTGAAGGATCCAGAATGGGTCAATGCTATGCAAGAGGAACTGCATCAGTTCGAAAGAAACAAAGTGTGGCGACTGGTTCCCAGGCCTGAAGACAAGAATGTGATAGGAACAAAGTGGGTCTTCAGAAACAAGATGGACGACAAGGGAGTGGTTGTAAGAAACAAAGCCCGCCTTGTTGTCAAAGGATACAACCAACAAGAGGGGATAGACTACGATGAGACATTCGCCCCAGTCGCAAGGTTAGAAGCAATCAGACTACTAATTGCTTATTCGACTTACCATGGTTTTACTCTGCAGCAGATGGACGTAAAAACAGCCTTCCTGAACGGAGTTCTGAAGGAAGAAGTATATGTAAGCCAGACACCAGGGTTTGAGGATCTCACTCACCCTGATCATGTCCACATCCTTGACAAGGCACTATATGGGCTGAAGCAGGCACCTCGCGCCTGGTATGAGAGACTGTCACAGTTTCTGCTATCCCACAGTTACGTCAGAGGAGAGGTGGACAAAACCCTTTTCCTTCTGAAGGAAGGGAAAGACACTCTGGTTGTTCAGGTATATGTAGATGACATCATATTTGGTTCGACTAACCCTAAACTTGTCAAGAAGTTTACAGATCTTATGTCGAGTGAGTTCGAAATGAGCATGGTAGGGGAACTCAAGTACTTTCTAGGACTTCAAGTCGCTCAAGGAGAGGAAGGTACCAGAATCCATCAGCAAAAGTATGTCAAGGAGATTCTGAAGAAGTTTGGGATGGAATCTGCCAAGACGTGTGCCACACCAATGTCCCCGAACGATACCCTGGCAAAGGATGAGTCCTCACCTCGAGTGGATCCAACTCTGTACAGGGGAATGATCGGTTCACTGTTATATCTCACTGCTAGCAGACCCGATATCTTATTTAGTGTTTGTCTGTGTGCTAGGTTTCAGGCTGATCCTAGAGAAACCCACGTGAAAGCAGTGAAGAGGATATTCAGATATCTGAAGGGAACAGATGATCTATGCTTGCTCTACCCGAGGGGAGGAGATCTTCGCCTGGAGGCATACACCGATGCTGACTATGCTGGGTGCAAGATAGACAGGAAGTCCACATCAGGGATGGCTCAATATCTAGGACCATGCCTCATCTCTTGGGCTTCAAAGAAGCAGTCCTCGATTGCGCTGTCCACCGCTGAGGCGGAATACATCGCCGCTGCTGCATGCTGCGCGCAGCTGCTGTGGATCAGGCAACAGCTAAGTGACTATGGTGTCATTACAAATTGTGCTAAGATTTTGTGTGATAACACTAGTGCTATTAACATCTCTAAAAATCCAGTGCAGTTCTCTCGTACCAAACATATAGAAATTCGGTATCACTTTCTGCGTGACTGCGTAGAAAAGGGAACAATTGAGATGGAATATTGCAGAACTGAGGAACAGATTGCAGACATATTCACAAAAGCTTTGCACAGAGAACCCTACGAGAAGCTGAGGCTGGAACTAGGTATGGTTTCTCTCCCTTAATACTATGCTAAATTGTTACTCCCTCAGTGATTGGCTAGACTAGATGCATATAAGTCACGTCTGATGGAAAGTCTAACATGGATGTTCTGTGCTAGTGAAAAAGTAGGCTGTGTTCATAATGCACTCATGCATGCTTGCTATGAGATTGATGACTGCATTAGGGACCAAAAAGCATGAAATTATGATTCCTTTCTGCCCAAAAGAGACCTCCATGTTTGATCCCACAATATAAACCAAGGAGGTACTCTAGACCAACCTTAGCCTATCCTCGTGTGGAACGCTCCTATGAGCCCGTTGATGCACTACCTTTTCTGGAGTCACTCCACATGAGGTATGAAACCAATATGATTTGTTTGGATGATATTATTTTCTTCTTGATTGGGTGTGATGTTATTTGTACCATTTGGGTAAATCAGCACATCATACCAAAACCTTGTGTACCCATGAGACAGTAAGACTGAGGTATCACCGTGGATAGATCCCCACGACTGGGAAACAATCTCTGTGACAGGTGTGAAGCTGGGCAGTTAATCATCCTTTCGTAAAGATGTCTTGGCGTCGGGAAGACGTAAAGTTGAATTGAAAGGTGAACAGTTTTCTGCAGCAGGGTATTGTCGCGTCGGTTGCCTTTATGAGGAGACACATTTATTTTCAGATGACACGTGTCGTTCCCCTGTCTGTTGGAGCATGCCTGTTCAGTCGGATTTGTTTTTGGCAAGGAGTTATTGCTGAACCGTTTTTGGAAGGGAAGAAAAGGTGGAAATTGCAAAATTGAAGGCGGTTTACTTATTGAGAGGAGGCGACGCTTCGAACAAAGGACAGTGTCGTTTGAATGCTAGGGTTTGTTGCGGTATAAGAAGAGTAAGGAGAGCGCACTATTCCCACACCACTCTCAGGCTTTGTCTTCTCTCTCACGAAAGTTCTGAAGTTTCGAAACCCTAAATCCATGGCGTCTTCAAACCCTAAGTCGAATCTCTCTTCCGCTGAAGCTGCCGCCATGGCTGCTAAGTTGATTGCAAGTGGAGTTAACCCTCAAAACCTGGAAACCATTCTCCAGTCGGTCACGCCAACCGACTCTGGTCCGACTAACTCTACTGTGGCCAATGAAGTGGTCCGATTCGAGGAACGCCTGGAAACTCTGCGAGCGGACTCTTCCTCTCAGCGCCAGGGCAAAAAGGAAACCTCAGTGGCTACTAGATCAGCGGGTAAACGTCCGAGAACGCTCGCCACTCCATCTGCTCGAAAAAGCCAGAGAACTGCTACGTCCTCCGTCCCACCAGTTGAAGGTGAGGCTGAGTCGGATGGAAGCGCAGAACAGTCGGAGGAAGCCGGGAAGGGGTTCGTTCACGAGTTGGTGTTGAACAATGAATGGTTGCTGGAGAAGAGGTTGGGAGTGGTTGTTGATCTACTGGAGGCTCAAGGATGGGGCGCGTTGTTTAGAAATTCTGTTATTGTGGATGAAAAATTGATGAGGGAGTTCTATTCCAAACTACAAGTTGTGGAGAAAGGAAAAGGAAACTGGGAGTTGTTGGCTGTCATCGGTGGTGAGTCGTACTCAGTCAGCACGAGGGAGCTGGCCACTGTCCTAGGGGTACCGAAAGGCGGGTATGCCACCTACTCCAAAGGAACGTGGCCAGGAACTGTGGCCAAGGCAGAGGTGTTTGAACGACTGGGGCTAGATGTCACGGCAAAGGGCCAGAGGGAAAACACTCACATGGACGTACTCCCTCGGATTCTTCACAGGATCCTTGTATCAAATATCTCCCCGAGACGGGCCAAACATAATCTGGTCACCTTCCAGGATCTGCTGCTGGTCGACAAAATTTTGCAGAAGCAGCCAGTGAATTTGGCCTTTCAGGTGATGAAGCATATGGAAAATAACAGCAACAATCCGTCTAATGGATTACCCTTTCCAGGGTTTGTGAAGGAGATACTGGTGTACTGGGATGTTTATCAACCGGAGTCGGAGAGAGTGCTTTCGTATGCACTGTGTGATGATCACATTACCAAGCTGGGGTTGGAATACTCTGAGGGAGTTGGGTGGACAGTTCCTGCTGTGGAGGAGGAAGTTGTGGCAGAGGAAGATGAGGATGAGGAGGTCAAGGATGTGACTCCTATAAACGCTGCTGCTCCTGTCAGCGGTGCTGAGGCAACCCCCTCTGAGGGTTTAAGTGAGGTGCTGGCTCTGCTGACAGTGCTTCGTGCAGAGCTAAAGGAGGTCAAATCTGAGCTGGTCGAGGTGAAGTCTGAATTGCAGCTCGTAAAGCAGAGGGTGATTGAACTGGAGCTAGCAATAACTGTTGACTCAGGGGCAATGTCCGTGGCCGTCCAGGATTTCTCAGGGCAGATGAAGGACCTTGCCACAGAGATTGTGAACCAGATGAAGGACTCATTCACGATTGTGCCCTAGTCTGCACTGTCTCATGGATCTCCCCTTCCTTGCTATCCCCACCCACATTAGCCCCTTTTTGTTGAAACTTTTTTTTTAATTTCATGTTTAAACTCTCTGTGTTTTTTGAATTCCTTGCAGCATGTGTGGTGTCTGTATGACACACTTACCTCTTGCCTGCATGAATGAAATGTTTTTCTTTCCATCACTCTGTGTTCTTATTTGCATATCTTTTTGATGATGCCAAAAGGGGGAAGAACTATATGTGCATACACTAAGGGGGAAAAAATCAGTACTAAAATTTCAGCGGATGTCTATCTGAGGGGGAACTGTACTAGCTAGACTCTCTAGTGAATATAAACTCTGAGGTTGCTAGCTGTCCAAAGGAAATGTAGATGTGGTTCCGGTATCATTGCTGTATGTGATTTCTTATATGTGAAGAAGTGTTTGTCATCATCAAAAAGGGGGAATTTGTTGGACCCTTGTGTTTTGATGATAACAAACACTTAACTAATAATGCACTTGAGTATGCAGAAATCACTGTCTGACAGGTAAGCTCACTGGACATCTCTGAGAGAGAGCGAAGCCGCGAGAGAGGTGTGTTCCATGTGAGAGACAAACCGACTTATGACCAGATCGGATCTGGGAAAAGATACACGGAGTTATGCACTGAAGATACAAGAATATATGCATTAATTCAAATATATACATGAGGAGATTTAAGTATATACGACAGGAATATCGACGCCAACTTTGGCAAGTATATATGTGATATCACAGCTGTGAGATATCAATCAGATCTGCGATGAAGATCTGTGTAGCCGACTTGAAGACATTATAAAAGAAGGAAGAGCATTCAAGTGAAGGTGCGGCTTTTGGAGATAGCATTCGGAGACTGCAGAGTTTTAAACTTCCGTGAGCTGACAAGGTACTGCTGTGTGCAGACGAGTAGATCGTATTAGTTGACCTTTCGAATTGAGTAGTTCTGTTAGTTGTCACTGTGTGAGACAAGTGTAACGAACTACAAGTATATTCCTTTGTCAATAATACGGATCTTGAAGCCCTTCTGGAGCTGTCCAGAAGGCAAGTGGTTTTCAGCCTGCTGCAAAGGTTGCAGTAAGGTTTCCACTATAAATCGTGAGTATTTACTTTTGGTTTCATATTTCCTGTACGAGAGTTAATTTCCGCTGCCATCTGTCTGAGGGATATCACTCTGGGATCTCCCTCATATAGTTGGCTAACCTAACGATCCATCATAGGTCGAGTTTCCTATCCGCACTGGCACATCTCGACACAGTCCTTTACCTTTCATCTCGTCACCATTTCTAACCGTAACATTGAGATGATTTGCTGGTTTGGTGGTGAGTTGGATGAACCTTGTGGCTTGAGTTTGGATGAAATAATCTGGAGCCACTGTTGAACAATACAAGCACAGGATGACCGCGTATGGTGGCTTGAAACCGAAGCGTGCAAGGTGCCGCTCTATCCTGCGGGGCGTGGAATGTGATGCATGGCCCGGGTTCAGGCACTGGTTGAAGCTCGGATGGAATGTCATGCTCGGGTTGGTCAGCTTGTTCGTAGAGGAAAAGTTTGAAGCGATCTGGATTCATTGGTTCCTCCACGAGAAGGCATTGGAATCGTGGTCTGTAGTTGTGGCCCGTTTTCTTGTCACAGTTGAAATAGAACCCCTTTTCACGCATGGCGCCAATCTCTGCGGGTGATAGTTGGCGGATCAGTAAGGGGTTGTGTGGAGGGTGAGGTGTCTCTAATGGTGGGCGATATGAGGGTTTTGTGTATGGTGGTCGTGGTGTCACACGACTAATGTGTCGTATTTATACGACTCGTCGAACCAATTAATCCCATTTATTTCGACACTTTTATATGCGAACATTTACTTTTTAGTATAGTTTTGCATCTCAGGTGTTTCAGAAGCTCTAGGAGGAAACACACATAAAAGACGGCATTTCATGCCAAATACACCACAATGGCAGATCATAATTTTGGACGTTCGATGGAGTACTGAGAAATCACTGCTGAGCATAAAATACGAGCTACATGTCATTGCGTAGGTGACTCAATTCTCTACAACTCTCTAGTTCACACAGAGAGCATCCGAGGTCATTTGAAAGGTCTAATTGAGAGTCGAAGTCAGAACTACTGAGCAGAAAGAGGAAAACCAAGGTAGTGGGGACACGCCCAAGGAAGACATTAGCGCAGTGCTAACGTCAACGCTGGGCGTGGCAATACCGATAACGTCAATGCTGGGAGTGCCCATAACGTCTTCCTTGGGCGCGGCGATGACATCATCAACATACTTGATGACGTTAGCAGTTCCGAGAATTGGCAATTTCAGCCCAAAAACAGATTTAGAAACTCAAACACTTATAAATTAAGGTTTTGGAGAATGGTTTCCATCATTCTCCCTCACATTCTAGTTTTGGAGACGACTCTTGAGGAGAACGCAAAGTTTTTTGACAAGAGAAGAAATTTTTCTACTACTTTTCATTATGAATACTTTGTGTTTTCTTTCAATGATTATGTGTAGCTAAATTCTTATTTCAGTTTAGGGTTTCGTTTATTGTGACAACGTTTTGAGACTCTTTTCTTAATGCAACTTCAAGTTTATCCAGTTCTTGTTCTTCATCCCATGAGTTGAATTGTTAGATTAAGTGGAAACTTTCTCGTAAAGCTTAGTTTAACAACCAATTCTTACTGTTAATATCTACTGGATACTTTGTCGTAAAGGTAGATCGTAACACCTAAGCTTGATAATACCTTTGTCGGATTATTGTGTTTAGGAAAGAACTAGAAGTCTAACACCTTTATCGGGTTTGATGGTGGTGTATCACCTTTGTCGGGATATTAGGATTGTTACTTTTGTCGGAATAACCACACTTAGAAACTTGGAATTTAATTATTAGCTTTCTATGATAAACGTGTCACAATAAAAACCCTAAGCTGAATATCTTCTCTGATTAAAACCTTCTTTGTGTTTTTCTCTTTTGCACTCACATTGATAAAACCCCCCCTTTTCTTTAATTGTCTACAGATACAACTTCAACAAACCAGCTCTCTTGAGTTCGACCCTGCTTACTTGTACACTAGTTATTTGTATGAGAATATAAATTTAAGTTTGACACGTCAGACGACGCACGTTAAATTTCGGTGAAGTTGTTTTTAGTTTTTATTTTTAAATATTTTTGTGCTTTGTTGCTTGCTTCGCAATGTCTCACGCAGGTAGTGAGAATGCGAAGGTGATGATCAGATAGAACCATACGAGCCTACGATGATGGAGTTGTCTGCCTCTAATTTTCAGAATATACCCTGGTGCATCGATGAGGGCGCGGACACGCAAAACATCGAGATCAAGATTGCGGTAGTGCACTATCTACCGAAGGTTGTGGGTTGGCAAGGAGAATTAGCCACCAAGCATCTGCATGATTTTCATGGCATCTGCAAGACTCTCAGACCTTATGGAGTTACAGTGGAGAATTTCAAACTCAAAGCTTTCCACTTTTCTTTAACTGGCATGGCCAGATCTTGGTTTCTATCTCTTCCTTCAAGTAGCATCAGAACATGAGATCAGATGCAGAAGAAGTTTCTCGATAAATACTACCCAGTAGCTAAGGCAGGACAGGTTTGTAGACAGCTACAAGATATCAGGCAAGGGCCTAATAAGTCGATGTATGACAATCTGGAGAAGTTTAATGCTTTAGAGCTGAGCTGCTGCTACCTAGGAGTGCATGAAATGCTGGTGATTGAGTATTTGCTAGATGGGTCGAGAGCACTTGATAGGATGCTACTTGATGCATCAGCTGGAGGGTATGTCCTGAATTTATCTCCAGCTAGGGTATGGAATTTGATCGCTGAGGTGGCCGAGAATGCTAGCTTCAAGGAAGAAGCTATTCGGCAAGAGGAATTCAGTAGGACCAAATGCGTTGCAAAGGCTGACACCCCATCAAACCAGATGACTGAGGAGTTGAAACAAATGAGGGAGATGATGCATAAGCTCATGATGAATCAGGTGGTCCAGGTGAAGCCTTGTGAATTTTACGGTGCAACTAACCATAAAACGGATGCTTGCCCTACTTTGCAGGAAGAAACACAGGCCAATATCAATGAAGTGGGGGACTCCAAAACTATATTAATAGTGCACCCAACAACTTTAACAAACCAGCTCTCTTGGGTTTGACCCTGCTTACCGCTAGCTAGCAGTTGCAGGAGATTATAAATTTAAGTTTGACGCATCAGATGATGTACGTCAACGACGGAGGGACATAAGTATATCTTTGACCACGCGGGCCATCCCCACAGCCTTGTTGAGATTGACGGGACAGAGGAGTTCTCGTTCCTGGTGAATGTCCTCCTTTAAACCAATAATGAAACATGATAAGAGGTTTGGTCCAAACAATCGAGTAGCACAGGAAGAGAGTTTCTCTAACTCAGAGATGTAGGCTTGGACAGATGAGGTTTGCACCAAGCGGTTGATCACCACATTCGCATTGAAGTACTTGCTAGGGCTGAAATGGCGTTTGATGTCTTGCGACAGTCGGGACCACGTGCAAATTTGGGCGGTTGAATATTTCATCTGGTACGAACGGAGTGCGTTGTTAGCCATGAAGAGTGGCGCATACTCCAGCATGTGGTCTGGTGAGGTGTTGTTGATGGCAAAGTACCAGTTTAGTTGGAATAGCCAACCGTCTGTGCCTTCTCCGATGAAAATGTGGACCTTGATACGCACAACGTGCAGGGGTGGCTTATTGGATTCGCCGTAGTGCGGTGGTGGGTGTTCGTTGCGAGTCTCTTATGCGACCGCCGAGTTGTTGTAGGTAAACACTGGTGGTGTTTCAAGGAGGGGTGGGGCTGGATACTGGAAGGTCTGCTACTTGTTGGTTCTGTTATCAGAAGGGGTTCTATTTTTTAGCTCTATATCATCCACTGACGTGTGAGTCACTCAATACCTGTGAGGACTGGTTTCATATTGGCCGCTCGCTGTTCCTCCATGATGTTGATACAGGTTTCTATGGACTCCATGTCGGCATTAAGGGTGGCTATAGATTCAGCGTGGGTGGATATGGTGTAGTGAAAGCACCGAATGATGGAGGAATGATGTAGGAGAAGGGAGACAGACGAGAGAGATAGGAAGGGAGATTTTATTAATTATTTTCTTGCCACTTGTTCATTGCAGTGCGTTACATTATAGTGGTATCTATCTCGATTTTGAAACCCCATAACAGTATTGCAACTAATATTCGATAGCTGGAAACCTCTTAGAACCTTCCCTTTACGTCGTTCCTCTGCGAGGTGCTGCATGAACACTCGGTGCTCCCTTGTCAGTCACGTACTTCTCTCGCTCACGTCCTTGGCTTGCATGGCGCGCATGGATATCTTTTTCCCATCAACCTTTAGGTTGAGGCAAGACGTATGGAGTGGAGTTGTGCCATGACATTGATTTAGGCTACGCCAAGACTACTAGGCATCAATTTGCTTCGACTGGGGTGACGCCTAATCTATTAGGCATAACCTGAAATTAGAAGATTCGCAAGAACAAGCTTGACCATAAAATGAGATCAAGCTCAAACATTTCTCTAATCCTTTCATCCCATCAGGCACTCATTCATTCTCTCATTGAAGCACTATCTCCCTCGCATCAAGAATCATATACTTGAGCTATTTCAAGTATTCGATAATATCTTCAATATTGCTTTAGTTTCATGGAGCGACTTGGTATTGCCAAAGTTTGGACAATAAAGTTGTTGTATCATATAAGGCAATTGCCTAGAGAATCATAAGAGGGAGCGCTCGGTTGAGAATCCTAAAAAATTCAAGAACTTGAGAACCCAAATCTCACCATTAGATCATGATGCATCTTTGAATCTGCATGTGACACATGTCCAAAAAGCGAAGTCAAAAAAGGTAGCTTTGACTTTGCATTAAATGCATCTTGGAAAATGCACATAAGATACGTGTCATCACGAAAATGCAACTTGGAAAATGCATCTAGCATTTTGGAAGGTGAAGATTGGGGTGTCAAGTTCTCGAAATTTAAAGGGGTTTTCATTTGAGCGCTCCTCGAATCATAACATCGATGGAAGTGTAGTCACGCTGAAAGAAAATTGTCCAATAAGACTTGACTACAAGATTCAGGTTTTTCCTATCACTATATTTTATTAGTTACAATATCCACTAGTACAGAACGCTTAATAGACATCGCTTCGCACTATATTTTATTAGTTATAATTTCCACTAGTACAAAACGCTTAATAGACAGCGCTTCATAGAATCACTGTCTTTAAAAAATGTAACTTAAGACAACGCTTCTCAAATAAGCGTTGTCTAAAGTATACAATAGACAACGCTTTATAAACAAGTGTTGTCTAAGGTGAACATTAGACAACGCCTGACCAGAAGCGCTGTCTATTATGTACTTTAGCCAGCGCCGGTCCACAAAGCGTTGTCTTATGTCTAAGCTTTAGATAACGCCTGACCAGAAGCGCTATTTATTGTTCCTTTTGGACAACACTTGTCAAGAAAGCGCTGTCTTATGTCTAACCTTTAGACAATGCTTGTCTCAGAAGCGTTGTCTAAACCTAACCTAAAATTACAGATCTCGAATTACCTATCTCTTTTTCAATTAAAAATTCACTCTCTCAGCTTACACAGTTGAAAACTACTGGAACTTTGAATTCTTACCGTCGTCTTCGACCGCGCCACTGCTGAATTCGTTCTCTCCATTGTGTTCATCACCATAGTATTCATTCTCGTCGTCATATTCATCGCTGTCTTTAGGTATATCAATTCGTTCTCGTCGTGGTATCCAACCTCCTACGCAAATTCCATTTAGGGTTTTCAATAGCGATTTTTGTTTCAATTAGGGTTGTTTAACCAAACTAATTTATTGTTGTTTTCCGGCGAGTCCAGTTCTCGCTCACGCTTCACCTCTCGTTCCCGATCTAAGTCCATCTCATCATCCAAATAGAGCTTCCATAAAGAGGTATGTAGTAAAAAATGATTTAGGAGTAACTCACCTTCGTTTGTGTCTTATCACTGTTTCAGCTTGATTTATTTATTTTTCCTTGCTAAGTTCATCGCCATGACTTCATTTTTGTTGGTTAAGGTTTTTTTGTTTCGTGAACATAGCTCAAAAGAAGCTGCCAATCGGCAATGTTCAGCACTGTCTTTTAAGATATCTTCTCCTTGACCTAAGTAAGTTACTTGTGCCATTATTTAACGTTTGGATTTAAATGATCGAAAAGGTGTCATTGAATTTTTTATGTTTTTACTTGTGTATAATTTTTATATTATGTCATATAATGTTCTTGTTAATTTGGTGATATTGCGTAGTGGATGTCCATATGTTTTTGCTCGATATAGTTTGTGTTCCATCCTTGAAATTGATGTATTATGAATAAATTTAATGCAAATGGTATGTACAAGACTTGTTAAATATACTTGCATGAAAAATAAATATACATGCTAATTTTACTTTTACTTGTCTTTTGTCCAATATAAACATAGGTTGCAATGTATTCATATCCTTAATCAACACTATACATATAGTTTGATGACAATGGACCGAGCGTGGATGTCACCTAACCGTCTAACAAATGAATACGGGCAAGGAATTCATAGTTTTTATAATTTCGTGAGGTTATTTGCCGAACGAAATGAGTCCGAATATGTTCACTTTCCGTGCATGTGTTTTTGTAAAGTCGGTGAATTGGTAAACCACCTATTGTTAAGCAGTATCAATCCCAATTATAAAGTATGGCGCATGCACGGTGAGCCTGAACCACAAAACGATGCACCTCAAGTTGTTTCCCCCCCAAATGGATGATTTTAATATAGATTGGGAAGATGACGATTTGATTGATATGGTTAACAATGTTGCCGAAGACTCGAATGTCAGGCTGCATGTTTTAGAGACACTAAGAAATGACTCTGAACTACCATTGTACGAAGGTTATACAAAGTTCACCAAGCTGTCATCAGTGTTGAAATCGTTCAACTTGAAGGCAAAAAATGGTTGGAGTGATAAGAGCTTCACTGAACTACTGCAGCTAGTGAAAGAAATGCTTAACTTAACTACTGCATCCTATGGGCATCACCTACAAGAAGATACACGCTTGTCCCAATGACTGTATTTTGTACAAAAATGATTCTAGTGATTTGGTCGAATACCCGGTGTGTAAGACATCCCGTTATAAGCCTAACAAGGGACCGACAACAAATTCAAAAGGTTCTGTGGTATCTTCCAATAATGCCAATGATTCAAAGGCTATATTCTAATCTTGAAGATACAAAACATATGAGGTGGCATGCTGAGAAACTTATAGTTGACACAAAAATGCGACATCATGATGACTCACCGCAATGGGTCAATGTAGACCAAACATTCCCTGACTTGGATGTGAATCTAGAAATATACGTTTTTGATTTTGTACTGATGGGGTCCATCCACATGGGAATCTTAGCAGCCAACATAGCATGTGGCCTGTGATAATGGTTATCTACAACTTACCTCCTTGGTTGACCACGAAGAGAAGGTATATAATGCTTTCTTTATTAATTTCGAGGCCTCTTCAGTCAAGAAATGATATTGATGTGTATATGGTGTCGTTGATTGATGATTTGATGCTTCTTTGGAATGATGGTGTACACGCATCGATACAATAGTATTTTACCATGCGTGCCATGTGGCTGTGTACGATTAATGACTTTCCTACTTATGGTAACTTGTCGGGTTACTACAGTATTATGTGTTATAAAGCTTGTCCTGTTTGTGGTGAAGATACAGATTCTCGTCATTTAAGGAACTGTTGCAAGATTGTTTTCATGGGACATCGTCAATTTTTACCGATGTCGCATCCTTATACCCGACAAAAGGCTACCTTTAACGGAGAAATAGATCACAAAGTAACCCCGCAACCTGCCTTTGGCTTTGAAACATTTGAACGTATTCGTGATTTTCCAAATAATTTCAGGAAACCAAATCAGTGCAGCGAATATGGTCCATGGAAGAAACGTTCAATTTTTTGGGACCTCCTGTACTGGACGTCGTTTGATGTGAGACACTGTATTGATGTGATGCATGTGGAAAAGAATATTTGTGACAGTGTGATTGGTACATTATTGAATGTACATGGGAAGATGAAGGATGGAATCAAAGTTAGGTTGGATATGGTTGATATGAATATACGAACACAACTTGCTCCTGAAACGCAAGGACAACAAACATATTTGCTTCCAGCTTGTACCACTCTTTCTAGATCCGAGAAAGAGAGCTTTTGTGGTTGTTTGAAATGAGTTAAAAGTTCCTTATGGTTTCTCATCAAACATTTCTAGCCTGGTTTTGATGACGGATCTAAGACTAACTCGTGTAAAGTCGCACGACTGCCACACTTTGATGCATCAGCTCCTTCCTATTAAAATCAAAGGAATATGTCCTCCAAAAGTGAGGGCGACTTTTAAAAAATTGTGTGTGATATTCAGTTCATTGTATGCTAAGGTTATTGATCCTATGGAACTCGATACTCTTCTACACCAGATAGTGGTTACCTTGTGTCTGCTCGAGATGTACTTTCTAACATCATTCTTTGATATAATGGTATATCTTACCATTAGTCTGGTTCATGAGATTAAGATACTTGGACTGGTTCACATGAGATGTATATATCCTGTTGAGCGGTACGTACACGAAGATCATAAAAGGTTACGTGAGAAACAGAAATCGGCCCGAGGTTGCTATAGTCGAAGGCTATATTGCAGAAGAAGACATCAAATATTGCTCCAACGTTTTGGAAAATACTAGCCCCGTTGGGATACCCAAGTCATGTCATTTTGATCGTTTTCAAGGGAAAGGCACAATAGGTCATAGACTCATGACCATGCCGTTTAAAGAGTTAAATAAGGGCCATTTGTATGTGCTGCAACATATACCAGAGATCACTCAATTCATAGAGCGTCATTTGCCTATGCTACAGAGAAGATACAGAGGTGGACCCGAGCAGTGGTGATGAGTCATATTTATACGACTCGTCGAGTTAGTTATTCCCATTTATTTTAACACTTTCTTATGCGAATAGTTACCTTTTAGTGTTGTTTTACGTTTCAGGTGCTTCCGAAGCCTTGGAAGGAAAACGTTCTTAAAGATGGCGTTTCGGTGCCAAATGCTTCACATGGAGTTCATGGAAGATCAATGGAAGAGCCAAAGTCGAGATTCGAGCGAGCGAAAGAATTACAAGTCCGAGAGTCCCACGCCCAAGGAACACTTTATGGGTTGGGCGCGGCGAGCTAAAATACACTATGGGCACACCGGTTAAAATGCACGTTGGGAGCGGCAAACACGACGAGGTATTGACGTCAGCAGGTCGAGATTTTGAAATTCAACCAAGAAAAAGAATTGCAAACCCAGTTTTTTGCTATAAATAATAGGTTTGGGTTAGTGTTTCCATCAATCAAGAATCAAACTATCATTCTAGACGACTCTGGAGGAGAAGACGAAGCTTTCGATGAGAGAAGAGATCTTTACTACTTTCATCATGCATATTTTTATTTTTATTTCAATGATGTGTAGCTAAACTCTCAATTCAGTTTAGGCTTTCGTTTACTGTGACACATGTTTCGAGACTCTTTTCTTAATGCGATTTTATGTTTTACTAGTTCTTGTGCTTCATCCTTTGAGTTGAATTGTTAGGTTAAGCGGAAACATTGCCGTAAAGCTTAACTTGACAACCAATTCTTATTGTTAATATCTACTGGAAACTTTGTCGTAAAGGTTGGTCACACCTAGATTTAACAATACCTTTGCCTGATTATTTAATTTAGGAAAGAACTAGAAGTCTAACACCTTTGCCGGGTTAGATTGTGGTGTATCACCTTTGCCGAGATACTTTAAGATATTACCTTTGCCGGAATTCCACACTTAGAAACTTGAGATTTGGTATTTCGTAGTCGATGATAAACATGTCACAATAGAAACCCTAAGCTGAATGTTCTCTCTGATTGAATTCTTATTGCTATTTTTTCTTTTGCACTCAAAATCACTCACAACCCCCTTCTTTTTAATTGTTTTAAGTGACAGCTTCAACAACACCATCTCCCTTGGGTTCGATCCTACTTGCCGCTACAATAGGTTTTAGTAGAAGATTTATAATATTAAATTTTACGCGTCAGACGATGCACATCAAATTTTGGCACCATTGCCAGGGAGCTGCGCTTCGGTGAAGTTGTTTCTTTTTTTATAGTTTTTTTGTGATTCACTATGTCTTCTTATAGTGAAACTGCTTGTGATGACGAAGATGATGAGGAAGATGATGGCAGCGAGGTCAAATGTTGGATGATTCGGCGTCTCCCCAAATTTGGAGGTGCCGTTGGAGAAGACCCTATGACACATGTAAAAATGTTTCACTATGTCTGTTGCCGCATAAAGCCTAAATAAGAATCATTGGAGTGGTTTAAGCTAAACATCTTTTTCTTTTGTTTAACTAACTTCACAAGATCATGGTATTACTCATCATCTATAGATTGTAAAATAATTATATGGATCTACGAGGCCGATTTCTTAAAAAGTTTTCTTCACTGTCCTTTCAATTTGAAACCCGGGAGAAGATTTCTTATATTCAGCAATTTCAAGGCAAAACATTATATGAATATCCGACGCGCTTCGAGGACCTTGCAGACAGTTGTCCGCATCATGGATTGACTGATTTCTTTCTTATTGAGAGCTTTCTTGATGGGATGGCTCCATTAGAGCGTCGTATGATTGATGTTTCAGCAAGAGGTTCAGTAATTGATTTTGATATTTATGAAGTCTGGGACCTGGTAGAAGATATGGCACAGAGATCGAGACATGTTAGATGCATAAAATGACTGATAAGTCACAGACAATAGAAACTGATTCAGTGCAGATCGTGCCCGACATCACATGCAGCAACTGTATCACAACCTTACCCGTAAAAGAGAATCAAACTTTAGATGAAGAGGATAATTCCACCACTACCAGAGAGTTGCACTCGGAGGAAGAAATAATCATGTCTGCGGTAATCTCCGAACCAGCTCAAATTTTACAAATTTTTGATGCATCTCTTCCACTTTTTGTGCAAGCTAACATCATCCTCGATGACCATAAAGAGCTAGATGAATATGACAAATTGGATTCATTAGTGCCAACCACATACGAGGAGGAAATCGGCTCTAGCGAAGAAAACCCTACTCCTTGACTTTGCACAGACTTAATTATTAAAAATTCTGAGGTAAGCGCTGAATTTAATATGGAGTTACATATGACTGAAATGCCTCTTATGTTGTACTTGCAGGACGGTGAACCTAAAAAATTACAAGAAAAGGCATTCGTTTCACTTTACAATGTAGCTGCTAATATCCCATTATGCAAGACTAGAAACTGGATTGCTAGCTATAATAAACAGTTAGTCAGAAACATATGCATGAGCTGGAAAAATCATAAGGAGAAGAAACACCATATGTCTTGCAAGTATGTCTTTACAGTAGTTCCATTCAAGCTACCGAGACAGGACACATTTGGATGGACACCGGGATGGAGAACATGAATAAGCACATGGCTATTTTGAAAGTTTCGCACCACCATCATCCGCTGATGAGGAATAGGGGAGTACATGTTCACTTTTTTTCTTTCCCTTTTTATTGTGTCTTACATTGATGGTGTCTTTGAACTTAAGTCGTACCGTGAAGATACAACTTGGTTCAAAAGTGTGGGGTGGGAGAGTCAGTCAGTCTGTTGTGTCTGCACTTTTATTTTTCTTGCATATTATACTGTGTCAGCATGTTTCCTTTTGAATTTTTTTTTGGAAATATGAAATTTCTCTTATGTTCTTGAATATGCAGTATTAAATGTTGATGTGAAATAGATGAGCCGACTATACTGTATTTCTCTCGTAAAATCTGAATTGTGCTTTTACATGTGAATTTAACCCATTACTTGTCTTTTGAGTTGAGATAAATAGGGTTGTGGAGTTGATAGAAATGTTTTATAGAGACTTGACGAAGCATTCAAAGAACCAAATTTTGAGTTATATGGTTATGTGGATTTCGTGGAGGCTAGCACTTCGAGACGATATGGTTCAGAGTGTGCTCCGCCACCGCATTGTGTATGTGAGTAGGCGGGACGGGAAAACAAACTGTCCTTTCTCAAGTCCGTAGACGGGAAGAGGTGAGTGACCCTCATCTTGACTCGCGTCAAAAAGGGCGAGGATGAGAAAGAGTGGGGAGGTATTTCCATATGCTTGCAGGCAATGATTGGACCTCCTTCAAAAGAAAGGAAGAAAAGGACAAGACAAGAGCAAAGCTCAAGAAAAATCAGCCAAAATGTGAAGGTTTATACAAAGAAAAAAGTGAAGTACATCATTCTTACATCAAGAGCTAAAGGCCAAAGAAAGTTCACTACATCAAACCCTGTCCAACAAATGAAGAAGAACAACTCAAAAATCTTGAAGCTCGAATGAATCACATGTAAGATTACCATATAGCTAGAGTTTGGAACAGCGAATGCAGATCATGGGTCTAAAAGGGACTATCTCATTCATCCGAATTGGTTTGGATTTCAGTGCAAAGGTAACACGTATCAAGTTAATTCTATGTTAAGCATGATGATTTGAGTAATGATTGAGTTATGCGTAGAAAAGCAATTCTAGACTAGCGACTCATATTCATGTGCATTTATTCAAGATGTCGAAGAACGAGTGTGATGTCTTTTTGTTCCTTCTGTGACTTAGTTCTTTTTCGGGACGAACAAGTCTAAGTGTGGGGTGGTTTGATGAGTTATATTTATACGACTCGTCGAGTCAGTTATTCCCATTTATTTTGACACTTTCTTATGCGAACAGTTACTTTTTAGTGTTGTTTTGCGTTTCAGGTGCTTCCGAAGCCTTGGAAGGAATACGTGCTTAAAGACAGCGTTTCGGTGCCAAATACATCACATGGAGTTCATGGAAGATCAATGGAAGAGCTAAAGTCGAGATTCGAGCAAGCGGAAGAATTCCAAGTCCAAGAGTCCCACGCCAAAGGAACACTTTATGGGTTGGGCGCGGCGAGCTAAAATACACTACAGGCGCCGGTTAAAATGCACGTTGGGCGCGACAAAACCGACGAAGTGATGACATCAACAACGCATGTGATGATGTCAGTAGGCTAGGATTAGGAAATTCAGCCCAAAAAAAGACTTGGAAAACCAGTTTTTTGCTATAAATTAAACGTTTGCGTTAGGGTTTCCATCAATCAAGAATCAGACTCTCATTCTAGACGACTCTGGAGGAGCAGGCGAAGCTTTCGACGAGAGAAGAGATTTCTACTACTTTTATCATGCATATTTGTGTTTTTTATTTCAATGATGTGTAGCTAAACTCTAAATTCAGCTTAGGGTTTCGTTTATTGTGACACATGTTTTGAGACTCTTTTCTTAATGCAATTTTATGTTTTACAAGTTCTTGTGCTTCATCCTATGAGTTGAATTGTTAGGTTAAGTGGAAACTTTGTCGTATAGCTTAATTTGACAACCAATTCTTATTGTTAATATCTACTGGAAACTTTGTCGTAAAGGTAGATCATAATAACTAGATTTAATAATACCTTTGCCGGTTTATTTAATTTAGGAAAGAACTAGAAGTCTAACACCTTTGCCGGGTTAGATTGTGGTGTATCACGTTTGCCGGGATAGTTTAGGATATTACCTTTGCCGGAATTCCTCACTTAGAAACTTGAGATTTGGTATTTAGCAGTCGATGATAAACATGTCACAATAGAAACCCTAAGCTGAATGTTCTCTCTGATTGAATTCTTCTTGCTATTTTCTCTTTTGCACTCAAAATCACTCACAACCCCCTTCTTTTTAATTGTTTTAGTGACAGCTTCAACAACACCAGCTCCCTTGGGTTCGACCCGGCTTGCCACTACACTAGCTTTTAGCAGGAGATTATAAATATTAAATTTGACGCGTCAGACGATGCGCGTCAAGTGGGTACAGAAAAAAGAACATCAAAAATTGTTTGTTTCTTAGTTGAAGACAAATGGAGTCGCAGATGGTGGCATTGACCTGAACAGTGACAACAACGAGTTGATTAGGTGGCTAAGTGTTGTACCTCGCCCTAACGTTCATTGACATCAATGGTTTTTATTTCTATACCAAAAGTCAGGATGATCGTAGCGTTGTCCAGAATAGTGGTGTTACATTATTAGCTGAAACTACGCATGTATCTAGCGCTAAAGACAAAAAGTCCACGATGCCATGCAATGAAAGAATGAAACACTAGAAAAATTTAACTTTGGCTTCTGGAGTTTCTCAGTGGAAACATCGATGAATGGAATGTTACCCACCACTTCCTCCAGGCCCTAAGCCCTAAGTGGGATGCTGTGACTTTAACCCTACAAGCTCAGAAAGACATCACGGAAGAAAGCCTTGAGGAACTTGTGGCAAGACTCCAAAGAAATGATGGAATACAACAAAAGAAACGCTGCCAGACAAATCCCAAACAAAGAACACTCCATAGCAATAATGTAGAAACAACGTTTGAGCTGGCCCAAACTGATGACACGGATGAATGTGAGGATGAGGCGACTCATCTTATGATGAGAACTCTCATAATGGCCAAGCTGGATGGATGGGCTCCTTCAAAGGGATATGATCTGCTACTACTAGCAGAAGAAGGGACACATGTCAAAGGACTATTGCAGCAAGAAGGCAGAACAACCTCCAGCCCAAAAGGACACAAAAACCATGGTAGCCGCCTAAGGGGAATCTGAAGGAGAAAGCAAGAGAGAGGATCCTAGCGGCACCATATAAATAATGGCAAACGATGAGGTAATCAATTTAGATACCATATCAAATCCATCTAATGTCTCTAATAAATAGGTATTGGCACTGTTGAAGACAGTAAATGAAAAAATGAAGAACTTAATGCAAGCCTAGACGAAGAGGTCAAACATATTGTAGGACTGGATGACAACGAAAACTAATGGTCAGCGAAGGCAATGAGAATTGAAGAAGAGCTATGCAAAACAGAAGCCAAGAAAAAGAAAAAGATCTGCTCCCTGGAAGGGCAACATTCCTAGCTAAGGATAGATAGTGACAGAGCCTTAGCTCAAGTCCAGAGAATCAAAAACCAAGAGGACAAGGTATCTGAACTAGTATCTGCAAATGGCAAGCTGATGTGTGAATTAGAGGTTGCTAAAACTACGAAGAAAAATGACAAGGAGGCCTTGATGAAAGAGATTGCAGATTCTAAACTCAGAGAAATGAAGGAAGATTTGTCAAAACGGTTTGTATCCAAACCAGGGATATGGTACGAACAAGGAAGCACTACTCAGACTTTAGATGAAGGGGAACTCACGAAGCATGTCAGTAAGCCATCTAAATGTAAGTGTCAGACCGTGAATAAATCTGCTTAGATGAATGAATGTACTATTCTCTTTAATGGAAAGAAGGCATACACAATATGGCTCAAGCAGGCTAACAACACGAAGCCCACCCACGTAGACTTCGCCTCCAGAATAGCAAAGACATCCATCCCACCTGGACATAGCAGATATATGTGGATCTCTAGCATTACAGGGTGTGCTGACACTGTTGCCAGGTAGGTCATCTCCACAGGGACTGCGTACGTCGCAAGCATGAGGATAAGAAGATTTAGGCCAGTATGACACATCAACACTGATATGCTGGGCCTGTAAATAGGAAGGTAATTCCAGGAAGTATTGTTCCTTCCGAAGAAGCCATATGACAAATCCCCAAAAAGAAACACACTAATCAATAGCCAATGCTGGAAGGAAACTCGAGACAAAAGGAGCTCAAAAGCTAAGCTCCAATAGACTAGAATTGGAACATAAACCAAGTAAGCCTACCCTTTTTGGGTGCGTAAGAACTAACTCTATTTGATTGCAGGATAGAGGGAAGAGCAGCTCCCAGTACATAGATAGCGCATGCTCCGTACACATGACGGGAAATGCAAAGTGGTACACCTCCCTTCGACAACACTCTGGATGACCTATTATCTTGGGAAACAAAAGTAGAGGTGAGATCATTGGGATAGGTAACATTAAACTTACTAATAAAATTTGCGTCAATAATGTGAGTCTAGTAGAAGGTATCAGTTATGGCCTTCTCAGTGTTTTAAAATTATGTCAAAACAGAAATAATCGGGTACTCTTTACCGTTGATCAATGCTATGTTAAGTGCATAAGTATAGGAAATACTTTACTGAAAAGAAGGTGAGCAGGGAAGATCTACATAGTAGATCCGTCTTTATCCCCGAGATGAAACTGTGTCTCGCAACTAAATCGGAGAAAACTGGACTATGGCACAAAAGGTTCCGGCATGTCAAGCGTACATCTCCTCTAAAAGTTACAACGGCTGGAGTTAGTGAGAGGACTCTCACATGTGAAAAGTGAACTTGACAGCATGCATGATGCTTGCATTAAAGGTAAGCAGGTAAGGTCCTCCTTCAAATCCAAGAATTAGGTAAGCACTACTCGCCCCCTAGAATTGATTCAAATGGATTTGTGTGGCCCTATGCAAACTAGGAGTCTCGGAGGTAACAAATATGTGTTCGTTATCATTGATGATTATTCGAGATTCACATGGACTATATTTCTAACCTCCAAGGATGAAGTATTTGCAGAATTTGAAATTTGGATGAAGGCTGTGCAAAGAAAGCTAGACAAATCTCTGTCAAGTATTCGTACTAATCACAGAATGGAGTTTGATAACTCACTGTTTCTCAACTTGTGTAGGACCAAGGGTGTAAACCATAACTTCTCCGCCCCTAGAACACCTCAGCAGAATGGGGTGGTAGAAAGGAAGAATAGAAGCCTGGAGGACTTGACAAGGACCCTACTACTAGAAAGTGGACTCCTAAGAAACTTTAGGGGAGAAGTTCTCAATGCTTCATGCCATTTAATGAACAAGGCCTACCTCAGACTTATCTTAAACAAAACTCCATATAAACTATCGAGGAGAAGAATGCCTTGCGTATTTCAAGTCAGAGTGTTCAGATGCAAGTGCTATATCCACAACAACGACAAGATTATCAAGAACAGCACAGCACCAGGAACCATACCATGCCCACATGGCATCAAGATTATGAGTGCTACAAGTCGGTTGTTTCTTAATGAGAGGATAAGGTCATCTCCACTCAGTCTTTGTTAATTAATAGTCATGCATCTACTGCTTTTATCTATCTTACTGAACCCAGGAATGTGGAAGAAGCCCAGAAGGACCCATAATGGGTGAAAGCCATACGTGAAGAGCTTCACCAATTCGAAAGTAACAAGGTGTGGAGATTAGTTCCCCATCCAGCGGACAGAACCATCATTGGGACTAAGTGGGTGTTCAAGAACAAGCTGGATGAAAATGGACATGTGGTAAGGAACAAAGCACAACAAGTAGTCAAGGGACACAACTAGCAAGAGGGAATCGACTACGATGAGACATTCGCTCCCGTAGCAAGGTTAGAGGCTATCAGGTTGTTAATTGCTTACTCTACTCACCATGGATTTAAATTGCAGCAGTTGGACGTTAAGACAGCATTCCTGAATTCTGTACTTAAAGAGGAGGTATATGTAGTTTAGACACCAGGAATCTAGGATACTACACATCCCGACCACGTATAGTCATATACATCCTTGAAAAGGCACTGTATGGTCTGAAATAGGCTCCCCGAGCTTGGTACGACAGACTATCTCAGTTCTTTCTGTCACATGGATACATACGAGGACATGTGTGAAATACTGTTGACTGTGCTAGCAACTCTTCGAGGTAGTGTTCAGACAAGGCTTGAACACTTTAGCAAACTGTGCAGCAAATAGAATAGAGACAGAAGCACACCCAGAATGATACCCAGTTCCACTTCGCCTACTCTAGGGGGTTTCCCACACCCTAAAAAGGGACACAAATCTTTATTACGAGTGTAGAGCAATACTGTGGACTTACACTTACACAACACCTTGTTTGTAATTGCCCAGCCTCTAATACTCCGTCTCTCAGATTTGTAATCTCGGTTCACCGCAGTTCCCCTTGACCCCTTTTGTCCGAACGTGCAGTCTGAACATGCTCGACCTTCTTCAGAAGCTCGGTTGCTTTCTCTCGAAAGCCGGTTGGTCTTTGATGTGTGCAGTGGTAGGATCACTTCCAGGCAGTCTCAACAGCACACTGATCAGACTATACCTGCACCGATGAATTTCCAGTGGGGAAAGACAAACGGCCGTCCCTTTCTTCTTCTCCAATCGATAGTATGCACTCGTGTGTATTTTTATTTTCTAAAAGCGATGCGGATTTAGATGCCCTAGCATTCTATTTATATGCATGGGCGATATCCAAATCTATTTCAGATATCCTCATCAAATATTTAGGAAATATTCCGAAATATTCGATGTATATCTTATTCCAATCTTTGGGAAGATTCTTGATATTTCTTCCACGCCAAGTCAGCCATCTTTCTTCAAACGGATGGGAGGATATTCGTTTGAATATCTGAAGCTCGAAATCTTCACTGGCCGACTTCAGTTCGAAAAGATCTTCGATCTTTAGAACCTTCCAGAAAACATCCTTGCGTCTGCTTCACGCTGAACACGAGTACTAGGATGTGTTCGAACTCCCCCTGAATTCCTGCTCGAACTGTTGAAAGACGTTTCGCCAAATACATGCCACTTAAGGGAACATCAATCTCCCCCTTGGCATTTTGGCAAAACCAAATCAACTAGATACCTAGATCTATCTAACTATCTAGACTTTAGACATACTTGAGGGAACAAAAAAAATTGGTCTCCTCAAAATACTCCCCCTTTTTGCCACAAACTGGCAAGGGGTCCAATCTAGTTCAAACAGCAAATCAAAATGTGCCAGAATAAGCACAAGCAATACGAAAGTTTAATTGAAACAGAGTTCAGAGAGTTTGAAATCAAGGACCTTCATGCAGACAACTCATCATCGGAGGCATCATCAGTATCTGTGGCCTCAGTTTCACCTTCGCTCGGGTAGCTGAGGGCACGAGCAAGCTTGTTGATACGCCTGCGCTGTTCCTTATCAGCTGCAATAATGGCATTCAGATCCTTGAGAAGCTTACTTCTCTCATCACGGCCCATCCTGGCTCCCCCTTGCTTTGAAGACTCTGGGACATCCTTCCCTTCCTGACTTGTCTTCTTAAGATCGTTCACATGACGGCCTTTGAACAGTTTGTGATCAACGATGAACTTCTGAGGAGTCTTGGTGAGGCGATCACTCGAGGTCTTTAGATTAGGAGCTTGATGGGTGATCAATTCATATATCAGGGAAGGGAAGCAAATCTGGTGGAGAGATCGTTTTGAGGTAGCGTGTTCGGCAATCTGTTTGAACATGACCTTTCCCAGATTGAACTTCAACTTGTTCCCAATCTGATATATCAATTGGGCCATATCTCGGTTGACTGTGGACCGGTGAGATGAGGGTCTCCAGTTGAACACGGTGATGAAGTACAACATTGAATAGAACGTTGAAAGGTCAGCTGTTTGAACTACGGTGTCAGGCCGCCAACGAACTGAACCTGCAGTGATGGTGTCCACAATCTTTTCAAAGTCAGATTCCTCTTCATCTACGACCGGGTCATCCATGGAGAAATACACATTGATGATATCGGGGTCAATCTTGATCTTCCTTCCTCGAACGAAGAATACCCCACATTCCGAGTCTCCAAAAACACCAAACTGAGGGGAAGGTTTGCAATGGCCTCTCGAACAAGCTGTTTATTGAATGGTTTACCTCTGTCCAGCGTCCAGAATAAGTCAGTTTGCTTCATCACTTCTACGACTTCCTTCCCATTGTAGCGAGACACTTCATGGACCCTTTCTGGGATAATTTTCCTTTTCAGTACGCATGCCCATTTTCTTGCAGCATCTCGATTCATAAACCAAATTCCCTTCTTGACCAAGCCAACTGGAATAGTATCAGAATCAAGAGATGGGACTTCACGTCTTCTAGCATCTTCTGAAACAGGAATCGGGACTTCATGCTTCCTCTTTTTGGATGAATCGACTCCCCCTGCAATGATGGTTTCCTCTGCATCATCCCGAGCCGACCCCTTAGCAGGTTTTTCAAAAATAACCTTCTTCTTTCCTTTGTCCTTCTTAGCCTTCTTGAGGTCAGCAAGAGGGACGAAGTCTTGATCACCATCAGACAGAGTTCCTTCCTTTGACTGGGCAGCATTCTCTATCATTGTATCACGATCGTTAGAGAAACCTACCTCCACTTTTTCACCACGATTATCACCTTGTATAGCGTTTGGGACGTCAGCTGTCTCCTTCACTAAGACTTCCTCTGAGCCAACGACTGTCTCAACTCTCTGCTGATCACCTGGTTCATCTGCTGGAACACTTGCCTCCTTCACAGCATCTGGATTGAGGGTAGGTGCAGAGTCTTCAACCCCTACAGTCTGGGCTTGAGACGAATGCTCTGAACTTGTCACAGCGAACACAGGAACCTTCTCCTTTTGCAAGTCTTTAACGACATCATCAATGTCCTTGTAGATTCTGTCCAGATCTTCAACCTTTTCAGCCTGATCAGATTCTTCTGCTATTACCTCATTCAACCCATCATCCTTCTCTGATGGATTAACCTCCTCGGACACAGTTTCAACTTGCTTTCTGAGATGTTCACCACCTGAACCTCCAAGCTTTTCAACAGAACCATCGTCAGATACTTCATTCATCACCAATTTCCTCTTCCTCGAGGACTTAAGAAACTGTTCTGTCTCCTCATCCGACATTGCAATGAGACGACCTCTAACAGCACAAATCTGAGCAAGATATTTCCTTGGAGATCCACATGCACGTTTACCACGCCTTCTACAAGCGCCGGATGGACGCACATATCCAGAAGCATGGATCTTCTCCCTCCATGCTCTCGAGCCACCAGCAACCTTGGTCACAGCCGTGCTGGGTTTCACCTCTTTCACGATTTTGACCGCTTCGTCACCAATCACAGCCCTACTGGCTTCACCACCCTTCTCAGACACCACATTCACTTCTTCCATCACAATATTTTCAACAACAACAGCGACTTTGGCAGAAACAGAAGAAACAGTCTGAGTTTTAGGGTTTGGGATTACCTCAGAATGGGGAATAGCTGGTGGAGGAACTAGACTTGGTGATGTTGAACTAGCATCGATTGGATTAGACGTATCCTCCGCGACAAGCGAGGGTACCGTCTTCTTCTTTGCAGCAGGTTTTTGTTCTTGCTTCTCCGCCGTTCCAGAACAAGGGATTTCTGTGGCTGTTCCTCTGACAGTCTTCTTCGCTTCAGCCATTGTTGCAGTAACGGCATGTAAAGGCGATGCTTTTTTCACCTTCAGCACCTTCGATTTTGGAATTCTGGGTTTTGCTGCCAGAGCCTTGGAAGACTGCATGCTCTCCTTCTTCTCAGCGGACTTGACACTAGATTTGGAGGATTTTCTGGTGTTCACCATCGTCGTCAAACAGATGAAAGATTGAGAGAGTTTGCAAGACTGTCGTTCTAAGGTTTGGACGAGAGTGAGAAGAGTCGACTAAACTAATTTGAATTTTAAATCTAAGTCGGCCTTTTCAACTTCCCAAATCAGTCTTCTCCCGTTTCTCATAACGGCATGAAAAAATCTCCGAAAATATTTGAAAGATATTCATCCTCAAAACTATGCCATCTGTTCCAGCTCTCTTCCTTAGGTGGTCAGTCCAACTATTTTGCGGGAGTTTTGACTCTGACCGACCACCGTTGGGCATAATTAGTGTTTGACGACACATACACCCAAGGGAGGTCTGAGTGTCTCAACCTGTGCAGCATCCAGTGTTTTGGTGAAAATGTCAGGCAATTGCTTGTCTGTTGTTGCATGCTTCAAAATTACTACCTTCTGTACCTCCAGGAGTTCAAGCAGGTAGTTAATCTTACCAATCAAGCACAGTACGAACTCCTTCTGCATCTGTACCACAAAATCGTCAACATGGATTTGTGTGATGCAAAATTCTGACCTTGTGCGTTTAACTAACGGGGTCTTATTCACTCCCACTTGCACACATCCATGGTCGACGAGAAACACAGTGGGATGCTTGAGATCGTGCATCTGGAGTAGTCGAGTCCAGGAAGATCTGGGAAAATTGGCCACACAAGCTAGACTGCAAATCTGCCTCCCATAGCTCTCAACGGTGTTTACGACACCTTTCGTATAGGGCGTCCCTCGTGTAGGTCTATCTGGTGAGAGCTTCATCAAGGTCTTACGATTCAACTGTCCCGGGTTCCCGTGCCACAGCGTCGTTTCCATCGCTTGTTTTTTGAACTCGGCTGGTGTAGCAACTGTTTCAGCAGACTCAAGGAGATACCCATTATTGGTTGTCCGGTAGCCTCTCATCAGGGTGCTCCTTCCTTATCCCACACGTGACAAGAGTCGCGAGTGAAACTGACCCGATGTCCATCACAACATAGCTGACTAATACTGATAAGATTCATTGTCAATCCTTCAACAATAAGAGTATCCTTGAGATCAGGGAGATCCGGAACCTTCAATGTCCCACAGCCGATCACCTGACCCTTTCC
This sequence comes from Rhodiola kirilowii, assembly GCA_033675215.1. Lineage (NCBI taxonomy): Eukaryota > Viridiplantae > Streptophyta > Magnoliopsida > Saxifragales > Crassulaceae > Rhodiola > Rhodiola kirilowii. The sequence continues at coordinate 19,597,497 of CM066198.1, forward strand.
TCCATCTCCGAAAGTGACAAACTGTCTGTTTGTAAAAGGTCGAATGTGCGTAAGAAGTTTAGGATTACCTGTCATATGGGCGGAGCATCCACTGTCGAAGTACCAGTGATCTTTCTCTATGTGGCATGATACGCTGAACGCAGCCATACATATGGTCTTACTTGTCTTTGGAACCCAGACTTGTTGCATTCGAGGTTTATTCTTGTGTCCCACAGCTCTTTGTTCAGCAAGAAACAACCGGCACCTCGGTCTGATGTGTCTAATCTGGTAGCAGTACCAGCATGTGCGGGAATCTTTCCTCTGCTTTGAAGACGTACTGAAGTGATCTTTCCGAGTCCTGCTTTCACCACCTTTGGTTTTTCCTTAGGACAGATCCACGTTTTGTCGAGGGTGCTGTCTCACCTTCTATTCTGGGTTCTGTTCAGCCACTGGTTTTGCTTTAACAAATGTTGTACCTCTTGAGCTACCTTCTCCTGTGAACCCCACACCTCGATGTCCGGACTCCATCCTCTGAGCATTGAGAATCTCATTCAAACTTTTAGAGCCAGAGTTTAACATCCTTACCGACTGTTTGAACTGATTGAGTTCCTTCTCAGCTGTTGAGCGGTCCATCTTTTCAGATTCCAGCTGAAGTTCCAGTGACTCCACTTTCTTCAGAAGGAACACCTCCTTGCGTTTCAGATCAGTAATCGTTTTCCTTAGACCTGCCATGCCTATAGGATGAGTTTCACGATCTTTCTCCATGTCAACTTTCAGGGAAGAGACTGTACCAAGGAGTTCCATTTTCTGGGCAAGAAGATATGACCTTTCCTGTTTCATTTCATCCATTTGAGTATTTAGTAAATCTACCTTACCTTCGAGCTCCACCTTCTGTGTAAGCAGTATCTCGACCTCCTGCCATACTTTGTCCTTTTCTATAGTTACACTTGCAACTGTGTCATTCATCTTCTTGTTGACCTTGAGCAACAGCAGCCACTTCTCATATAGGTCTTTATATGTTTCTGCCAGAGTCTCCTATGTGAGTTCTTCATCATCCCTGTCTAAGGAGTCGTTGGCTGAGAGTTCCAACTGAGGTGGCACACTTTCACTGGTGTTGCTGCATTCTCCTGGAGTTGCAACGAAGGCCACAAAGTTGGTGGTTCACTCGCTCCATTTTCCTCGTCTGACTCACTGTCACTGAAGCTAGCTACCATTGCTTTCTTTTTCATGAGGGTATTTGCGCATTGTACTTGGATGTGACCGAAACCCCTGCATTCATGGCACTGAATCTCATTCCCCTTTTCAGAAGAGTCTTGCTTCATATCGCCGGTCCTTGACATGCCGTTTTTCCAATTCCAAAAATTATTTGATGATGATTGACCTTGTTATGGACCACGTCTATTGATCTTTCGAACCATCCTGTCGAAGTTCTGAGCCATCATAGCCAGTTGCTCAGTGGTGCAGCCAGATTCTAGTATGTCTTCGGACACTTCTGTTTTAAGGGCAATTCCCTTCACGACTTTGGGTTGGACATTGTGATTCATCTCATAAGTTCGGAGGGAACCCATCAGCACATCCAGTTTCAGCTTGATAATATCATGCATTTCCTCAATTGTAATGACCTTCATGGCAAATCTTGGAGGGAGCGCTCCTAAGACTTTACTTGCCATTCTTTCTTCATCAATAGGTTTTCTAAGAGCAGCAGCCTCAAACGACAGATCCAGAACTCTAGCGTTGAACTCAGAGATGGTTTCACTATCCTTCATCTTCATTTCCACAAACTTGGTTGTCAAAATCTGCATTCTTGAATTGCGAACCTTGTCCGTGCCTTCATAGGCCATTTGGAGAATATCCCAAGCCTCCTTCGCCACTTCATAGTTAATGATCAGCTTCATCACGTTTTCATCTACCCCAGAGAAGATTGCATTCATAGCCTTTGAGTTTCCCATAGATGCTTTGTCATCTGCCTCAGTCCACAAAGCTTCTGGTTTGGGAACAATTTCTCCAGTGAGGTTTTCCATCATGGGTTCTGTCCATCCATTTAAGACTGCCTTCCAAGCCCTTTCATCGAGAGATTTTAGAAAAGATTTCATCTTGGGCTTCCAGGAGGCATAGTTTGATCCTTCGAGCAGCGGTGGTCTGGTGGTGCTTTGTCCTTCCTTCAGAGTCATCTTGAACAGTTCAGGAACCCACTCAGTGTGTCAAATGTTTGCTCTGATACCAAATGAAATACTGTTGACTGTGCTAGCAACTCTTCGAGGTAGTGTTCAGACAAGGCTTGAACACTTTAGCGAACTGTGCAGCAAATAGAACAGAGACAGAAGCACACCCAGAATGATACCCAGTTCGGCTTCGCCTACTCTGGGGGTTTCCCACACCCTAAAAAGGGACACAAATTTTTATTACGAGTGTAGAGCAATACTGTGGACTTACACTTACACAACACCTTGTTTGTAATTGCCTAGCCTCTAATACTCCGTCTCTCAGATTTGTAATCTCGGTTCACCGTAGCTCCCTTTAATCCCCTTTGTCCGAACGTGCAGTCCGAACTTCCTCGACCTTCTTCAGAAGCTCGGTTGCTTTCTCTCGAAAGCCGGTTGGTCTTTGATGTGTGCAGCGGTAGGATCACTTCCAGGCAGTCTAAACAGCACACTGATCAGACTATACCTGCGCCGATGAATTTCCAGTGGGGAAAGACAAACGGCCGTCGCTTTCTTCTTCTCCAATCGGTAGTATGCACTCGTGTGTATTTTGATTTTTTGAAAGCGATGCGGATTTGGATGCCCTAGCATTCTATTTATATGCATGGGTGATATCCAAATCTGTTTCAGATATCCTCATCAAATATTTAGGAAATATTCCTAAATATTCGATGTATATCTTATTCCAATCTTTGAGAAGATTCTTGATATTTCTTCCACGCCAAGTCAGCCATCTTTCTTCAAACGGATGTGATGATATTCGTTTGAATATCTGAAGCTTGAAATCTTTGTTGGCCGACTTCAGTTCGAAAAGATCTTCGATCTTTAGAACCTTCCGGAAAATATCCTTGCGTCTGCTTCACGCTGAACACGAGTACTAGGATGTGTTCGAACTCCCCCTGAACTCCTGCTCGAACTGTCTAAAGACGTTTTGCCAAATACATGCCACTTAAGGGAACATCAAGGTGGACAAGATGTTGTTTCTTCTAAGAGATGGGAATGATACACTTGTGGTACATGTACATGTAGATGATATCGTCTTTGGTTTCACTAATGACTCTCTAGTCAGGAGATTTACCAAGCTCATGGAGAGTGAGTTTGAGATGAGTATGGTTGGAGAGGTCAAGTTCTTCTTAGGACTCCAAGTCGCTCAAGAGGAGGATGGTACCAGAATCCATCAACAGAAGTACCTCCGAGAGATGTTATCCAAGTTCGGCATGAAGGACTCTATGTATGCTTGTGTGCTCGCTTTCAGGCATATCCAAGGGAGACACAGCTCAGATGCAGTGAAGCAAATTCTACGGTACCTCAAGGGTACTGATACCCTGTGCCAATGGTACCCCAGACATGGAGACCTCAGATTAATAGGATACACTGATGGTGACTTTGCAAGAAATAGAGTGGATTCACATCAGCGATGGCATAGTTCATGGGATCGTGTCTAGTGTCATGGACTTCCAAGAAGCAAAACTCAGTGACACTCTGATGAGTCGTATTTGTACTACTCGTCGAACTAACTAATCCAATTTATTTCAAAGCTTTTATATGCGAGCATTAACTTTTTTGTATGGTTGTGCATTTTAGGTGTTTCGGAAGCTCTAGGAGGAAACGCGCATAAAAGATGGCATTTCATGCCAAAAACACCACAGTGGTAGATTAGACCTTCGGAGGTTCAACGGAGTACTAGGAATTGAACACTAATCAGAAAAATACGAGCTACATGTCAATTCATAGCTGACTCAATTCTCTACAACTCTCTAGTTCACACCGAGAGCAGCCAAGGTCGTTTGGATGGTCAAATCAAGAGTCGAAGTCGGTAGTGGTGCGTAGAAAGGAGAGGCCGAAACAGCGCGGATCGCGTCCAAGGAAGACATTAGCGTTATTGGTAATGTCAACTCTGGGTGCGGCACTAACGGCAATTCTGGGCACGACTGATGACGTCAGCAAGTCTAGGATTTGGCAATTTGGGCTTAAAACAGATTTAGAAACCCAGTTTCTTATAAATCAAGGTCTAGAGAAAGCAATCGATGAATCATTCTACGAAGATCAGAAGACGGCTCTGGAGAAGACGAAGAACGTGAAGCTTTCGGCGATACAGAGAATTCCTTCTTTCTTTTCATCAAAAATATTTGTGTTTATTTTTTTGACGATGAGTGGCTAATTTTCATATTTCAGTTTAGGGTTTCATACATTGTGACTACGTTTTGAGATTTTTGTTCTTAATGCAATTTTATGTTTTACTAGTTCTCACTTTCATCGCATGAATTAATTTGTTAGGTTAAGTGGAAGGTTTGTCGCAAAGCTTCGTCAAACAATTTATTCTTTTGCACTTTAATACAGTTTTATTAAGTTCAGTAAAGTTAAATTAAGTTCAATACAGTTTAATTAAGTTTAGTACAGTTAAATTAAGTTCAATATAGTTTAATTAAGTTCAGTATAGTTAAATTAAGTTTAATATAGTTTAATTAAGTTCAGTACAGTTAAACTAAATTCATTACAGTTAAATTAAGTTCATTACAGTGAAATATACTTAAATTAAGTTAAAAAAATTTAATATAATTTTTGCAAGTCAATCCAGTTTTTATAGATTCTAACCCTATTATTCAAAACTTTTAATTTATAAAATAATTTTTTGAAAACCGTAAGACATATATGATCTAACGGTTTTTCAAGTTTGTGTCGACACCTCTTCGGAAACTATTGCATCCGTTTTAAAATGGAAGTAAACTTTGTTGCACTCTATATGAATTTAAAGAACATGTGGAGATAAACATATGAATACAATATATATTTTACATAGAAACGTACAATGACATTCAAGTGTAGTACAAATGGTAACATTTACATATCATCATCTTCATCCATGTTCATTTCCACTACATTATCTGGACAATCCTCAATAATTTGAAACGCTATCATGTCGCGTACTTGATTATCTGCTCTTTTCGTTGTTTATCAAATAAACTTGATCCATCCACGAATTTTTTAAGATGCCAAAAGCTCTTTCAATGGTGGTTCGTGAATGTCGATAATTGAATTTTTCATATCTTCCGGTAGGTTGATCACCGCCACGAAACATTGGCATATGATATTGAACTCTTTATTCTTATAAGATGCTAGATAACCAGTTTTATTTGGATATCCAGAGTCAACCAAATAATACTTTCTTGTAAAATAATAAATAATATTAACAAAATTAATTTCAATTAGTGGTTAAAAATAAAATACTAATGTCAAATTTTACCTCGCATCGCGCTATACCTGTGGCCGACGGATTGGGTGAGGGTAGAGTCAGAGAGCCTCCTGCGAACACGTGCGTTGAGCGACGATTTCTTCTGTTCTCCTAGATTGCCTTGTCGCGAAAGTTGTAAGCCCGTAAAATTGGGTCTACAAGATGGCTGGATCTAAGGCTGGCGTGCAATACTTTTAATTACATAATATTATATTTTATACTTTCTAAAATATAATCATAAATATACTTAAATTTTAAAAAGTGTATAATTTTTAAGCAAGTTAAATTAATAAGTTGTATACATTTGAAAAAATGAAAAAAATACATATATATATAATGTGTATACTTTTATTTTAAAAACACATATATTCTAAAAAGTGTATACTTTTCAGTTTCAGTAAATTAACTTCAGTAAAGTTAAGTTAAGTTAAATTAAATTTGATACAGTTAAATTAAGTTCAGTACAGTTAAATTAAACTCGATACAGTTAAATTAAATTCAGTACAGTCAAATTGAGTTCAGTAAATTAAAATTAAGTAAGCTCAACAGAACGGCCTCTTATTCTTACCGTTAACATCTACTGGATACTTTGTCATAAAGGTAGATAGTAACATGGACTCGATAATACCGTCGCCGGATTATTGAGTTTAGGAAAGAACTAGAAGTCTAATACCTTTCTCGGGTTCGATTGTGGTGTATCACCATTGTCGGGATACTTAGGGTTGTTACCTTTGTCGGGACAATCACACTTAGAAACATAAGATTTGATCATTAGATATCTATGACAAAACATGTCACAATAGAACCCTAAGCTGAATTTTCTCACTGATTGAAAACCTAAATTCTTGTCTCTTCCTCTTGTGCCTTCACAAACAATTACTCACAAACCCCCCCCCCCCCCTTTTAATTATTCACAGTTACAACTTCAACAAACCAGCTCTCTTGGGTTCGACCTTGCTTGCCGCTTTACTAGCTTTCTTGCAGGAGAAATAAATTTAAGTTAGACGCGTTAGCGACACACGTCAAATTTTGGCGCCGTTGCAGGGGAGCTGCGCTTCAGTGAAGTTGTTTCTTTTTTGTTATTTTTTTACTTATTAAATTTATTTGTACTTTTCTACTTGCCTCGCGATGTCTCGTGTAGGTAGTGAGATTGGCGATAACAACAACAATGAGATCGCCTCGATTGTTAACGAGGATGTATCTGCTTTCTACGATGAGCCTGAACAAGTTTTGCACGCTCGCAATCGAGCTAATCGGGCCAGGCAGGCACAACAGAATCCGAGGGCACCTGTTGCACAGAATAATGGGAATGGTGCTAATGCGAGGCAGTCGCCTCCACCGCTACCACCTTAGCCACAAATTAACAGGGAGCCGGAAGAAGAGGAAGAATATTATTAAGAGCCTACAATGAAGGAGCTGTCTGCCCCTAACTTTCAGAATCAACCTTGGTGTATCCATTAGGGGCCAGACATGCAAGAGATCGAGATCAAGACTGCGGTAGTGCACCATCTGCCAAACTTTTTAGGTCGGCAAGGAGAATCAGTCACCAGGCATCTCCAAGATTTTCATGGCATCTGCCAGACTTCGACCCTACAGAGTCACAGTGGAGAATTTCAAACTTAAGGCTTTTCATTTTACTTTAACTGATATGCCTCGATCTTGGTTTCTGACTCTCCCTTCAGGTAGCATCAGGACAAGGGACCAGATGCAGAAAAAGTTTCTTGCGTAGTACTACCCAGTAGATAAGGCAGGACGTGTTCGCAACCAGCTGCAAGATATCAGGCAAGGGCCTAATGAGTCGATGTTTGATTATCTGGAAAAGTTTAATGCTTTGGAGCAGAACTGCTACAACCTAGGAGTGCCTGAGAAATTAGTAATCGAGTATTTGTTGGATGGATTGAGGCCATTGGACAGGATGCTCCTTGATGCCTCAATTGGAGGCACGATCATAAATTTATCCCTAGCTAGAGTGAGGAACTTTATCGCTGAAGTGGCTGACAATGCAAGGTTCAGAGAGGAAGTCGATCGCCAAGAAGAATTTGGCAGAACCAAAAACATTTTGAAGGTCGAAACTCCAGCGGATGAGAGACATGATGAAGAAGCTCACAATGAATCAGGTAGTCCATGTGAAGCCTTGTGAGTTCTGTGGTGCGAATGACCACAAGACAGGTGCTTGTCCCATAGTGGTGGAAGAAGAACATGTAGATGTTAATGCGCTAGACTCCAGAATTACAACAACCGTGCACCTCAGAGGCAGTACGGACCGGCAGCTAATGGATCGAGCTGGAGGAATGATAATAACACATCCAAAGAGCTGGCTCAACAGGCTGCTCCTCAGCAAACTCAACAGTACAATTACTACTATCCACCATACCGTCAGTAGCAGGGAGGCTACAATAATCAGGATCACTATTAATAGCGAGGGCAGAACTACAATCAATCAGGCCCTAGTAATCAGAATTCCAGCAAGTCTCTGGAAGATGTGGTGAAGGAGCTGGCAACTAGCCACTACTGTGCATCAAAACCAGGCGAGATCTGGTGGAGCCTTCACAGAGCTGTCTAAATAGATATCCCAAATAGCCAGCACAATTTTTGAGCTAAAGAGTGATCTGGGAAAACTACCATCGCAGACCATTCCCAACTCGAATGGAAACGTCAATGCAATTACTCTTAAGAGCGGCAAAGAGTTAAACAAATAGCGAAAAGGAGTCTGAGTCAGTGCCGATCGCGCTCACATAGGAGATCAGCTCGATGCTAATGTCTGAAGTGGATGCACCGATAATGTCAACATTGGACGCGCCCGTAACGTCTGAAGCTGATGCGATCCGCACTGCCGAGAATTTCAAAACTGACTTTCTGTTTCCAGTACAGGTCAAGGCTCCAAGGAAACATATGATCGATAAGGATGTGTGGGATCTATTTAGCAAGGTGGAGATCAATATTCCACTCCTCGAGGCAATTAAGCACACTCCTCGCTATGCAAAATTTCTTAAGGGTCTGTGCACAAACAGGAGGCATTCCACTCGTGACGACCAGGTATTGCTCAGTAAGAATGTCTCGGCTGTCATTCAGCGAAAGGTACCTCCTAAATGTGGTGATTGTGGTACCTATACTATCCCTTGCACTATTGGTCACATTCGTATTGAGAATCGCATGTTTGACCTTGGTGCTTCGATTAATGTCTTGCCATATTCCATATATAGTTGTCTTCGTATTGGTCCACTAGAACCTGCAGGACTCACCATACAGTTGGTAGACAGTTGTGTAAGCAACCGCAGGCCAAAATTGAGGATGTACTGGTGCATGTGAGGGAACTGATGTTCCCTGCCGATTTCTACGTGTTGAAGATGGACAGAGTGATCCGACAAATCATGCACCTATTCTACTAGGACGCCCGTTCTTAAAGACTTTGAAGATGAAGATCGACTGCAACAGTGGCACTCTTTCTATGGAGGTAGAGGGTGAAGTAATTTGTTTTGATATTTTTCAGGCTATGAATCACCCACCATAATTTGCGACGGTGCATGCTCTAGACACACTGGATGATCTAGTACAGGAGGTAAAACCAGAGAGAGGAGCAAACCCACTTGAACTCGCACTAGAGAGGGCAGTGTTCTCGCATGGGGACTCGTATGAGTTTGCTGAGGTCATTTTTGATGTAATAGCTCAGTTGGAAATAGCAAGGCCACTAACACCCAGGTATGAAGTTAATGAGGTTCGATTATTTAAATCTAATGTGTTTCTGCCTTTTAATATAAAGGCACCTCAATTGGAGCTGAAACCTCTACCCGAGCACCTGAAGTATGCATTTTTGGGGGAGAATAGCACATTGCCAGTCATCATCAAAAACATGCTATAAATAGAACAGGAAAGGCGATTGATTGAGGCACTGAGTAGCAATAAGCTGGCTATCGGGTGGACACTTGCAGATACTAGAGGAATCAGCCTAGCTGTGTGCATGCACTACATTTTGCTGGAGGATGGAGCTAAGCCTTGTAGAGAACCTTAGAGGAGACTAAACCCGATTATGATGGAGGTAGTGCAGAAGAAAATTCAGAAGCTGCTGGATACTGATGTGATTTACCCGATTTCAGACAGTCAATGGGTGAGTCTGGTTCATGTAGTTCTAAAGAAGACAGGGATTACAGTTGAGAGGAATGCTGCGGGTGAGATGGTGACTACTAGAGTAAAAAACGGATGGTGCATGTTCATCGATTACAGGAAGCAGAATGTCGTGACGTGTATGCTCTCACAGGTAAAGTACCATGGTATGGTTCCATTGTGAACTACATCATCGGAGGTAAGTTTCCACCCTCTTAATCGAAAGCTCAGTGTCTGGAACTTAAGCATGATTCGAAATACTATGTATGGGATGACTCGTATTTGTGGAAGATTGGTGTAGACCAAATACTTAGGCGGTGTATTCCTGATGATGAGATTGCTTCTGTGCTTACTTTCTGTCAAGAGCATGCATGTGGTGGTCACTTTGGCCCCAAGAGGACTAGGTGGAAAACTTTGGATAGTGGTTTTTATTGGCCAAATGTGTTTAGAGATGCCTATGATCATTGCAAGAGATGTGATAAATGTCAGAGGGTAGGCAATATTTCTGTTAGGAATGATATGCCCCAAGTACCTATTTTAGTTGATGATGTCTTTGACGTATGGGGGATTGATTTTATGGGTCATTTTCCTGCATCGTTTGGCTATTTATATATTTTTGTTCATTGGATTATGTGTCAAAGTGGGTAGAGGCTAAGGCTACTAGATGTGATGATGCTAAAACTGTTGTGAATTTTCTTCGCACTAACATATTTTGCAGATACAGAGTGCCTGAAGCCATAATCAGTGATCAGGGGACACATTTTTGCAACAGACTGAATACAGCTGCTATGAAATAGTACCATGTTCATCACCGTACTTCTACAGCTTATCACCCCCAGACAAATCGGTAAGCTGAGATCTCTAATCGATAAATTAAGGGGATTCTAGAAAAGATGGTGAAGACGACTAGGAAGGATTGGAGTCAGAGGCTACATGACACATTGTGGACTTACAAGACACTGATAGGCACCTCGCCTTTTCGGTTGGTGTATGGGAAGCCATGTCACCTCCCAGTCGAGCGAGAGCACAAGGCCTTTTGGGCCCAAAAGGCATGCAATTTTGACCATAAGAAAGCAGGATTAGAGAGTAAATTACAGCTCTGTGAGCTTATGGAGCTACACCTAGAGGCTTATGAAACCAATCCGACTACAAGGCGCGGACCAAGCTGTACCATGACAAGTTCATTCTACGACGCATATTCGAGATTGGCCAGCAGTAACTTTTATTTTCACCACGCTTGCGACTAATGAATGGCAATTGCATTCTAGATGGACATGTCCTTACACGGAGCACTTGAGCTGGAGACCCCGAGGAATGGAGATCATTTCAAGGTCAATGGACTACGGGTGAAGCACTACCATAGCGAAATGGAACTACCTGTTCAAGAGTTTGAACTCGCCGAACCTCCCACTGAAACATAAATGAGGTACCATCGAGCCAACGATGGAAAATAAAGGCGCTTGCAGGGAGGCAGACTGGCAAAATTTTTGTTTTCTTCGTTTTCTCGTTTTTTCGTGTCGTTTGTGTCCGTTTGAGTCTTGTTTGTTGTTTTGTAATCTCACCAATCTATCTTGACTTGGTTTTTGTGAGAAAGAAGTTATTTTACAGGTTGAAAACAGGTCCAATCCAGTGCGGTTTGCGCCGAGCCTCTATATTATCATCCTGCCCCCTCTTGACATAAAGTCGTTGATCGCACCTCTAATGTATACACTGGGCACGGTAGTGGGTTGACCAGAGTAAAACCCCAATTTCGTGCTTCTCTCTTTCATTCCACAAACACAACACCAAAACTCTTGAGCACCCTAAAATCGCCAAGCCTCTCTGTCAAATTTGTTAAAGAGATTTCGGATCAAGATTCTACAAAATCATCATCACATCATCGCTAGGCTTGAATTCTAGTCCGAAGCACTTCGAGGCACCGTGAGGCGTTGAATTGAGGTAACCTTATATTTGATTTTCTACAAGATTTAGTTGTTGGAGTCGGGATATTGCGCGTTGGATTGTTCAAGGGAGTAGTAGAGTGGCTATTGTACGTGGATTTGTGGAGTATTGGATTTGAAAATCGAAGTTTGGGGTTGAGAATCGAAACTCTCCGGAGAAGACAAGTTGCAGGCGTCGCGGACCCAGCGTTGACATTAGCTGGTCGTGCCCTGCTCAGACATTAGCCAACGTCAAGGCTAGACGCGACACATTAAAGTGTGCACTGGGCACGACGTGAGCTGGCCAGAGTTGACCGACTTATTTCCAGTGTGTTTTCTTTGGTTTTGAGCTGTGATTTGATATGGCACCACACGAGGTTTCGTTTGAGGAGTTATACACGGCGCTTAGGACCCGACCACACAAGCCAAGTAGATTTGTCGAGGCCAAATTTTTTAGTAAAAGTGGATTTGAGGATCGAGTCTGAGGCATATTACGGGTGAGTGGATGTGCATGCCTCCTCACTCTCAGCTGTGAGACAGACGTCGAGGACACATGCGAGTTCCTGGCATCCTTCAACTACATAGGGAGACAGGATCACGAGGGTATTTGCTATAGATACAGAGGTGACTTTCACCACGTTCTCCCTGCCCATGTGAAGGAAGTATTCGGTTGGCCAGCACGTGGGGTTTTTGTTCGTGATGAAGTACGACTGTTAGATGCCTTGAAAAGTTTCAAGGTAAAAGGTGCCGATATATTTGAGACATCTGACTCCAAGGCGATTTGTCTTCGGAACCTTGCCGTGTATTATCTGTAGAAGGTGTTGGGAGGCACACTGTTTGCCAGAGATAATGGGGGTGAAAAAGTAACATTTCCCTATATGATCTGCTTCAATGCCTTAGATAGAGGGCAGCCGATCGATTTCTACCACCTGGCATGCTACTTCTTGGAGCATCGACCCTCGACATGCCCAGTTGCATGTGGAGGGAAGATTACTTACCTACTGTGATGTCTGCACGGGTAGCCATCTTTCGCTTCTCACGAGCGCATTCCTCCAGCCTACTATGACGTAGACTTCTTCTCCCATGCACATGCTATTCAGAAGCGTCCACGCAGAAGAGCAGTACGCGTGATTTTACCATGATGACCCGCAGTACCACACCCCTATGCCCACAAACAGGCACCGCCACACTACGACTGAGTATGGCGCTGAGTCTTCTTCAACAACTACTCACTGAAGCCATACTTGGGAGAGAGGCGAGTCCTCCATAGCACAGCGGATCCGTGCCAGAGCACCAGAGCCACATGCAGCTGTACTTTCTAGGTAGCAGGTAGACATGGCTTTTCACATGGCTACGACATTACATTACCTTAACCACCAGAGACCCAGCCAGTGTCAGCGCCACCAGGATGGAAATTCAGAAATCCTATTCTCCCGAAGTTCACCATTGAACATCCAGCATCGTCATCGGACTCTGACTAGGGGAGTACTTGTTCACTTTTATTTTCCTTCTTTCCCTTTCTTTTTGTCTAGTCTGCATTGTTTGTCTGTCTTTGAACTAAAGTCATGCCGTGAGGACACGACTTGGTTCAAAAGTGTTGGGTGGGAGAGTCAGGCAGTCAGTTGTGTCTACACGTTTTCTTATGGTTTCCTTGTTAAATTTTTTTTTGAATGGAAGTATGAATCTCTCTGTTTCTTGAATATGCAGTATTGGATATTGATGATGTGAAATAGATGATGCTGATTATGTTGTATTTCTGTCATGAAATCTGAAATGTGCTTTTACATATGAATTTAACCCACTACGTGTACTTTTGAGTTGAGATAAACAGGGATGTGGAGTTGATAGAAATGTCCTAGAGAAACTTGACGAAGCATTTGAAAGGATCGAATTTCTAACTATGTGGTTATATAAATTTAAGTGTAGGCTAGCACTTTGAGATTTATGGTTCAAAGTTTGCTCCGCCACTGCAGCGTTTGTGTAAGTAGGTGGAACAGGAAAACAGCCCGTCCTATCTCTAGTCCAAAGTAACCGGGAAAAGGTGAGTGACCCTCATCTTGACTCGCGTCAAAAAGGGCGAGGATGAGAAAGAGCGAGGAGGTATTTCTATATGCTTGCAGTCGATGATTGGACCTGCTTCAGAAGAAAAAGGATAAGCTATTCACAATAAAGGAGCAAAGCTCAAGAAAAATCAGCCAAATTGTAAAGTTTATACATAGAAAAGTGAAGTATGCTATTCAAACACAAGAGCCAAAGGTCAAAGAAAGTTCACTACATCAAAAGCTGTCCAACAAAGGAAGAAGGAAAAACTCAAAAACCTTGAAGCCCGAATGAATCACGTGCTAGAAAAAGCAATGAAGTATAACCATGTACCTAGAGTTTGGGACAACGAATGCAGATCATGGGTCTAAAGAGGACTGCCTCTCATTCATCCGAAGTAGTTTGAATTCAGCACAAAGGTAACCTATATAAGTTTGATTCTGTGTTAAGCATGATGATGTGAGTAACGATTGAGTTATGCATAGAAAAGCAAAATCTAGACTAGCAACTCATATTCATGTGCATCAGTTCAGGACGTCGTAGAAATTCTGGTGTTATATTTATTTTTCTTCTATGACTTGTTCTTGTTTGGAACAAACAAGTTTAAGTGTGGGGTGGTTTGAAGAGTCGTATTTATACGATTCGTCAAACTAACTAATCCATTTATTTTGACGCTTTTATATGCAAACATTTACTTTTTAGTATGGTTGTGCATTTCAGGTGTTTCGGAAGCTCTAGGAGGAAACACGCATAAAAGACGGCATTTCGTGCCAAAAACACTACAGTGGCAGATCAGACCTTCAGAGGTTCGACGAGTGCTGGGAATTGACCACTAATCATAAAAATATATGCTACATGTCAATGCGTAGCTGACTCAATTTTCTATAACTATCTAGTTCACACCAAGAGCAGCCGAGGTCGTTTGGATGGTCAAATCAAGAGTCGAAGTCGGAACTAGCGCGCAGAAAGGATAGGCCAAAACAGCCCAGATCGCGCACAAGGAAGACATTAGCGTTATTGCTAATGTCAACTCTGGGTGCGGCACTAACGTCAATGCTGGGCGCGGCTGATGACGTCAGCAAGTCTAGGATTTGGTAATTTGGCCTTAAAATAGATTTAGAAACCCAGTTTCTTATAAATCAAGGTCTAGAGAAAGCAATCGATGATCCATCATTCTACGAATATCAGAAGACGGCTCTGGAGAAGACGAAGAACGTGAAGCTTTTCCCGATACAAAGAATTTCTACTTTCTTTTCTTCAAAAATATTTGTGTTTATTTTTATGATGATGAGTGGCTAATTTTCTTATTTCAGTTTAGGGTTTCATACATTGTGACTATGTTTTGAGATTTTTGTTCTTATTGCAATTTTATTTTTTACTAGTTCTCGCTTTCATCGCATGAATTAATTTGTTAGGTTAAGTGAAAGCTTTGTCGCAAAGCTTAGTTAAACAATTAATTCTTACCGTTAACATCTACTGGATACTTTGTCGTAAAGGTAGATAGTAACACCTGGACTAGATAATACCTTCTTTGGATTATTGAGTTTAGGAAAGAACTAGAAGTCTAATACCTTTGTCGGGTTAGCTTGTTGTGTATCACCTTTGTCGGGATACTTAGGGTTATTACCTTTGTCGGGACAACCACACTTAGAAACATAAGATTTGATCATTAGATATCTATTATAAACGTGTCACAATAAAAGCCCTAAGCTGAATATTCTCGCTGATTGAAAACTCTAATTCTTGTATCTTTCTCTTGCGCCTTCACAAACAATTACTCACATAACCCCCCTTTTAATTGTTCACGGTTACAGGTTCAACAAACCAACTCTCTTGGGTTCGACCCAGGTTACCGCTACATTAGCTTTCTTGCAGGAGAAATAAATTTATGTTTGATGCGTCAGACGACGCGCGTCACACTCTCAACGGCGGAGGCAAAGTACATTTGCTCTCAACTACTATGGCTCAAATAATAGCTAATTAATTATGTGGTATCTCGTTTGATTCTGTACCGATTATATGTTACAATACCAGTGCTATAAATATCTCTAAGAACCCTATGCTGCACTCTAAGACTAATCACTTAAAAATCAAACATCACTTACTACGTGATTTTGTGGAAAAGGGTATGGTGAGCATGGAATTTTGTATAACAGAGGATCAAATCGCTGACATATTCACCGAGACACTTAACCCTTCAAGAAGTTACGCATGGAGCTAGGGATGGCATCCCTCAACTGACATTGCTCCCTCTTTAGGCCCCCAATGGTTTGTGAGAAATACATGAATTGTGTTTTAGTGCATGTTCCATTCAGTCCCACCTTGGAATATAGCTTGTGAACATTCATTGCGTGAGTGGATTGACTGTGTGACTTATGAGACACTAACAAAAGGATGAGAAAGCTTTTCTCTTTTTCCCAAAAGAACCTTTATGATGTCTTGATCCCTCACTATTAGCCCAAAATATGGAAGGTATCTATAGCTGTCCCTAGCCTACTCATGGTGAAACAATCCTATGAGCCCAATGAATACATTCCATGAGGTAACATGTCATCTCTCATATATTTAAATGTTTATTTTTATGTGTGATACTACCGCATCATGCCAAACCCCTGATGAGCGGTGGGAAATGTTGATGCGAAATTTACTCGGCGGTAATGGCTTGAGGATAGTGGGTTTGGAAAGTGTGATGTAATGATGACGAGATAGGGATGACATTATTCATCACAGGTACAGAGTGCTCTGGTGGCTGAAATACTCGAGAGAAAATATAGAGATATATACAGTGTATATGTCAAAGCCCGATGAATCTACAACAAATATCTCAACAGTCGGCATTTGGAAATTCAAAATTTGGAAGGTGCATGTAGGCCACCTATAAAAGAAAGGCAGCCGAGCCCCCTTGTGAATCATCTTTCTCAAGAAAACCCTAAAGATTCTTCAATCTCTCTTGATCGATTCCCCCATGGCCTCCTCTACAAACACCCTAGTTGTGACTGCTGTCTCTGATTCGGACTCGATCATGGACGAGCCCAGGGTCGCATCCCCATTACCCGCAGATCCTAAGTTTGCCTGATCCCTTACGATGGTGAAAACACCCTAGAACCCAATGCTAACCTAGTGGAAGTAAGCTCCATAGATGCCACCACTCCTATCAAGAAAGAGGCTAGCATCGCCTCCTGAGTACGGAACCGTGCTCGAATCTCTAAGGATTCGCCAACTCCTTCATTTGACTCACTCCTCCAATAGCAAAGAAGGCAAAAGCTTCTTCCTCCCGAGCCAAGAAAAGTACTCGACGACCTTCGAAAGGAAGAATGATCCTCGCAAGACATGTGGTGAAGGAGCTGATCATAGATCTGCCGTTATTGGAGGAGAAAGGACTGACAGAGGTGAGGGATGCTATCATAACACAAGGTTGGGAAGTTGTATTCAACACTGACGAAGGGGTGAGTGACCGTCTGCTCAAAGAATTCTTCAAATCCTTGCGAGTTGAAGATAAGCAATATGCATTTATTACCCACTACAAGCTCATCGAGGAGCACTACCAGCTCGCTACATAGATTTCAGCAACATCCTAGGAGTCCTAGATGATGGGTTTGATGGATACTATAAGGAGAATTGGCCCCAGGATGTTACTCTGGTTGAGCTGGTGAAGAAGATCAGTGAAAACCCAAACACTCCTCCCAAAAATGTCACCAATGAGGCAATGTGATTTATCAACAAATTGCTATATGCATATGTGATAAGTAACAGTACCCCTTGGATCCAGAAGCAGTCAATACTCCTCATCCAGAACTGTGTACTATTGGATAAACTTCTAAAGAAGGAGAGGATCAATCTGCCAATAATGGTTATGGGGCATCTTGAGCACGTCTGCAACAATGACAACCACTCCCTTCCCTACCCTAGACTACTCAACAAGATTCTGACATTTCAGAAGGTGTACAGGAAGGTCGATAATGAGGTGCCCTACTTTAGAAAGCTGGATGTGGGTAATCTGAAGCGAATGCACTTTAGACGTGAAGTAGATGGTGGCTTGGTTAAGATCCCTATGGCGGATACGATGGTTGATGAGAGTGAATGTAATTCGGAGGACTCAGGGGAGGTTGTGCCTAAGACTAGACCAACATTGGAGGTCCTTCAGAAGGAGCTGGTGATTCTGGAGGGTATGGTTTGCACTGAGGATATGCAAAAGGAGGTAGCACTTCGGAAGGATATGGTCAGCACCATGATGTCGCAACTGGTCCAATTGAAGTCTGTTGTTGAGACCCTGGGCATGCCTGCTTCTCAGCCTCCCGTTAGTACTTATCCGTCCACTGCTCCTGCTGGCTCTACCCCTCCTTGAAACCCCTAGCTCATAGAGCATGTTCTTTTTGTTTTCTTGTTTCGTATTCTCTCCTTATGTTTGGTGTTACTTTTGGCATGCTAACTTTCATTAATGCAATATTTTATTTTCTTGCAATACTCTGATGGTCTAATGAATGAACTGCACTTATGGTTTTATCGTATTTGGGTACTAATCCTGCTTGTTGAGAACTTTGATGATGTCAAAAGGGGGAAGATAAGAGGGTGCATACTCTAAGGGGGAATGATTCCTACAGCTATGACACTGCCTATCTAAGGGGGAACAGTAAGGTGCTGAAGGAATTGTCGGTGTAACGTGACACTATTATGCATAGGGTAGGATACATGACGTGAGGGGGAACATGTTTTCTTTTTCTTGAACATGATAATGTGTGAAGCTAGTATAGAGGTCGATAAGTGGGTGGATTTCCATGTTATTATATCTCCTGTGATTATGATGTTTGTCATCATCAAAAGGGGGGGAATTGGTTGAGTACAAATCCCCTGGAGTAAGCATACTCTTGGAGTATGTGTACCCTAATTTGTTTGATCATGCTGATATGTTACTTGAGTGTGCAGGTTTATGTACTGGTACTCTGGAAGTAACGGTTACTTGAGTGTGCAGGTCGGTGCACTGAGACTCTAAAGGTAATGCTACCTCGGCAAACTGCTTAAGGGTGAGAATATCTGGAGAGATATTCTCGAAGGATCTTCTAGCTCCAAAGATCTGTGATCCAGCGAGAATATGTGCTGGATGATGCCCAAGATCAGTTCAAATATTGTCGTTACAAGATTAAGAAGTGATCAAAGATTTGGGAAGATTGCGTGAGATATTTTAGAAAACTAAGTGTCTAGTGCATATCCATTTCGATCGGTATGAGACGATCAAATTGGCAGACTGATGAAGCCAGTATGGGATGGATGAATCAGCTAGGAGATCTTGCACTAACTTGGTGATACGAGAGATTTTCGAGCAAGAAAATCTTGGGCTACTCGGCAGGGAACCCACTTTATAAAGGATGTTAAGGCTGTCTTTCAAGGTGTGGTTTTGCGATTGCGAATCCTTGGCTGCGTGCTCACGGAAGTAGCATCAATCGGAGATCATATTCGAGGAAGCTTTGGATCCGGCATTCAACAGCGCACCTCGCAGGGAGCATTACTGTGATGTGAGCCAGAAGGGGAGAGTTACTTGTAGTGCGGTGACAAGCGAGTTAGATCACAAACTAAGTGCGTCTGAAAGAATGGAGATACACCACTGAGTGTGGTTGGGTGAGTGATTTAAGTTATTGTAACCGAGAACACATCAATACAAGTAACTGTTCCAAAATCCTTCTAGTCCTACTAAAGGTACTGGTTTTTCTTAGGTATTGTTACCAGTATCTGAGTTTTCCACTATATATTGCTGTGTCTTGCGTGATTTTACTTGCTGCATTAATTTCCGCTGCGTGAATACTTATCGAGGAACGGTACCAGTTAAGTATCGTTAACTAATGATCCTAACAAAAATTATTTGATTCCATATTCGTAACAATGACCTCTTGGCTTTCGAACAATTTTCAAAACAATTCGATCATTTGGGTAACGTAATTACAACATGCTAAATTGAATGTCACACTGAAACAAAAAGTACACAACAATGTAATGAAAGCAGCTCATCAAATGCAATTTTATCGAATGAATTAATGACATAGTAACACGTGCCACTCCTATTATAAGATTACTGGTTGGCTACTTGACAGTCCGTATGTCCGAGAGAAGAGACATGAGAAACAGAACACCTAAACAAGCTTAGTAACGTGAGTCAAAAACCATTTACAATTTTACACCTTGATGGAGAGCCTAGTGAGTCCCAGAATCATCCGCCTTAGTCAAATAAAAGACGTCGCCTGACAGACTTCGAGATGCTGCAACTCGACTTGCTCCTTTGCCTTGATGTACCATAAGCGTCATTAATACTTGACTTTGAGTTCACATCAGGCGCTGGTTTTGCAACCTTTGTTGTTTGAAAATATTCTTTTATGCTGAGCTGAACAACTTTTGTGTCTGGTGTTTTCAGTTTCGTTTGGTTGGCATCTAATTTCCTTTTCCGCTTCGATTGTCTGAGATCCTGCAAAATCAAAATGCAATTTCCATTTATTTCGCCATACAACAGAATTAAAAGGTTACTTGAGTGGTGCATGGTCCGTGCTGTAATGTAAAACTAGGCCCTTGCAATCCCATCATTTAATCCTCAAAGCAGGACAATAATAACTAATTTACTGAAAATGACATTTTTTAACTCCTGATGATTCCAATAGATAGCACAGCACGATAACCACAATACTTGTGAGGAGATATTGTACCTCTTCTCTGTTGAATCTTTCAACTTTATCTGGAAAAACTGCCTGAACTAGCTCCATATTTTCATCAGTCATAAAAGATATGCAACCATCGTTCACTAGAAAAATAGGAGCACTTGAATCACTCAATAGATCGATAGACTCATCAACATCCGTTTCGGCCAGGACATCTTCTCGTATTTTAGCAGGGATATCTTCTTGTACTTCAGCGGAAACATCTTGTAGTTCTTCAGCGGGTATATCTTCTTGTCCTTCAGAAAGCTTGGCCATGGAGTTTGTATAATTGAGGTTGCTTAAATGTCCATGTTTCTTCCAGTTGACAACATAAAATTTTTGTCCTAGTTTCACTTTTACCCCTTGGATAGAATCAAATTTATACTGCTCACACAGCAAAGTGTTGATTGGGTTTGAGACTCTTTCTCGCAAGAACATGGTTGAAAACATTGGCAGCATCCTTTGGCGGGTATAAGAAGGCTCCCAAAGCTGGTGATAAGATAAATATTCAGTCAGCATTTCTGTATTTGGACAATTCCAGGATAAACACGGGCCTTCATTCGCTGCATGTACAGTAAATATCTGGGAACAATAAGCATTGTGGAGAAACAGAAGTTCTAAGCACTGTCACTTGAGGAATTATAAGATAATACAGGAAGTTAAGAAGATGATTTGGCATGGTATAATTTTTGAAAAACGATGGAAGCAAAACTACAACTACTGACGAAGTTCAATAAATTACACGTATTTATTTTAGTACTCTTGTCTTTTACTACCTTATCATAGTAGTGCACCCTTAAAATTTTATTTGATTGGGTACGGAGCAAGAAAGATTTGACTTTTTGTGACCGGAGACATTATGTTACATGCGGATCAAGAAAGTCCGTCCGGATAAAAAATCATAAACATATCACATGTTAACATATTAACATTCAGTCTACATTATTTGGAGAGTGAACCATTCTTAACCCCCAAACAAAAAACATACCAGCAAAAAAACCATTGTTGTTGCTCATGTACATCTCAATGATGTCATCATTTGGAAAGTTCTCCTTCACAGCAATCTTTCTGCAGATTCTCAGTTTCCAGTTTCCAGTTTTCCTCGCTTCTTGCCTTTTCTTATTCTAGGAACATGGCATGTGGTTTCAGAGTTAGATCTTTATAGAAAACATGTGATCGTATGATTTTAGCATTCAAAAAAAAACTCAGCTATCATAAACTATACCAGATCGCAAGCTGCACAGACACATGCGAAACCTGCTGGCTTTTCCAAGCAACCATTGCCCTTACTATCAATACAATATTCACATCCAACATTCAGGTGGCTTTTTTTTCTGCCTGGATGACCACAGAAAGAGCAATGCATGGCCTTTGTTGTACTTTGAGTCATAAGGGAACTTCGAACAGAATCTTCTGCATCGGATGTATTCTGAATATCATCAGAACTCAGTTTGCGTAACCTACAAGTCCATTTCATCATTTTAACATGATTGCTTCACATTTCAGAGACAGGTAGTGGATACTTGAGAAGCAAACCTATCAAAGACGTCTTCGTCATCCATGGCTTGAACAAAAGGAACAGCTGTATCAAGCCCAATTCCCTGCACTCCAGCCAAATCATGATCACTTCCAACCAAAAGAGAGATTGCTATCAAGTGCTTTCTATGTAGACCGAGCCCCAATTGGATAGTCGGCATATGGTAACACTCAAAAGGTTCCTGCATATTATGAAAAAATAGCGCATTCGTAAGAGGGACATATACCTACGTATTATCAACGAGCTTGCTTGGACAATCTATTCTGAGTTATACATGCCACAAGACGCAAGAAGTTGCTGGAAGCAGGGGTTGATCAAAATGCGGTCAAAGGTTTAGCCCCAGTTCAGAACTCTACTGATAAAGAAATAGATGCAAAAGAGCGAGAAAGAAGAAGATTACAAAGAGAGGAGGCAGAGGAAACTCAGAATAGATTGTACTACCTGGCATGGCAAAAAGAAATTTGTAAAATGTCAAATTTTGTAAAATTTTAAAACTATAAAGAAATTTGTTTCTGTTCAAAAGTTAAGCTGCCCGAGCTCCGTCCAAGCGGCCAAAAAATGAGGTGGCCAATCAATCACGTGATTTGCACAAAGTCGGATCAAATTTGAGAACTGCGACGCCTAGGTGGGCTAGGCAGTCAACTTCTTGAACAGTCGTTACGGTTATGCCTCTTACCAGTGCACCCATGGTCTCATGCATAAGAACAATCAGTGTTCATTAATTTTATTCATACTATCTAACAAGATGAGAATATCATGACGTTATTCATTATATTGCGGTACAGATAAAAAAAATGATCTTCGTGTATAAATCCACTTACTTTGAGATTAGGCTTAATGCTTTTAATCACACAGCTGGCCCCATACAGGAATGCGTCACTGTCAGATGTGATGCAAGCATCTACATGACCTTCTCTGTTTAACTGCGCACAAAGTGCTTCAGCTTCACCTGTGGCATTTAGTACAGGCATTCCGAGAAGTTCAACGAGCTCCTGTACAACACATATGCATGAAAGTTATATCCAGAATCAGTCATTTAATGTCTTTTGACATAAAAAGTATCCATAACTCATCTTACCACACACTCCCTTACACATTTCTCGAAGACATGATTCCTTTGGGCTGAAACACCTTCCTTCGCCACTGAGGAACTCAAAATATTAGTCCCCTGTGTCTGAGAAAACCTCATCATCCTAGCATGAGACTTCAGCGGTGAGGGTGTTCCATCAACCACAAATACAGGATACGCTCCATACTACACATTCACCAAACCCATCCTTCAATTAAGCCAAACTAACAAACACAAACCCAATAAACATCCCAAAAAATGATTGAGCAGGTTCAAGACACAACTAATGAAAAAAAAAAGTTTCAATTTTTAATCCAACTAAGACATCCAATCACTTAACCCTACCACAAGATATGATTCATTTTTCAACGAGTAAGGTTACCTTAGAAAACAAATTGATGGTGCGGAAGAAAGTGAGTCTGAGATGAGGATTCCTAACATAGCCTTTAATAGCCGTCTCATGCTGAACAATCCACAAAGAAAGATCAACAGCAACTCGCTTATCCCTTAGATAATCCGGCCCTTCGTGTACCGCGTAGGGTTTTAGCAGCTCCCAAAAATTCCCTCCCACACCCATTCTTTTGTTTCCTCGATAATCAATTTCCAAATATCACGTCAACAATCGCTTCTTTTAGATGCTTCGATATCGTCTCTTCTCTTCTCTTCTCTCCGATTCCGATCGATTTGAAACTCGTCTGCAAAATCACTCTTGTAAAGATTTTTGTGCCGTTGGTGTCCGACTTATCATTCTCTTTCTTCCAACAATTATATACACACCCGTATACCATTGGACGACGCCGTAAAAAACGTTTTAGTAAACAGCGGTGTCGTTTCATGAATGGTCACAGTGGGCCATGCCCCAAATGTCGGCCCACGCATACGCATCTTCTTTGCATCGACGGAATCTTGACGAGATTTCGGAATCTTGACTAGTCTTTATGTAGTATATTAGAGCATCCACAGTGGTGGACAGTTGAAGTTTTGGGGCGTGTGTAAGTGTCATGACCAAGTTAAATGTGATGTTCTCACCGTTGGAAGGAGACACAATAAAGTGGACATGCCCACTATGGTGTCCACCGGCCACTTCCCATTTTATACTTATTTAATCATTGTTTATATTATTTTATTAGTTAGTGTATATGAAATTTCATACTTTTGTAAGAGTATTTCTAGATAATGGGTCCTACACAATGTGTCAAATGGGCTTGACCATTGGAGGAGCTTGCCCATTTTTTATAGTGGACACTTGATGCTTATATGGTATGAAGTGGACCAAAAGAAATGTCAAATGTCCACAACCATTGTGGATGCTCTTAGAGTCTGTACTACAAAGGCTTTCAAGCGAATAACGCTCTGGTGCCACATCAAAATTAGTCGCACATTCAGATTTAGGTGGGACGTTAATTTACAAAAGTATAAAAATGTTGACCATGATTAGGTTGGCCAGAATACGGTCACACTAAAGGCAAACGGTACAACAGTAATATACTTACGCAATTGGAATGTTCAAATTCAGTCCCACATGAGAATAGCAATAAAAGAAACACATAGAGAACTCCACCAACCTTTCTTCCTCTCCTGCTGCTCCTCTTCTCTCCCTCATGGCTGGACTTGGAACTCCATCAGCTTCGACGCCAGAAACACGCCAAGGTAAGACGTACGTTAGCTATTTTGAATTCATAGTTACATACCATATTACGTCTAGTTACTTGAAAAAATTGAGTTTAGTTTGTACCCATTTGTTGCTCTCTTATATGTTACCAATGCATCCGAATTTGGTGTCCGGATATGGCTATATAGCTATTTAGTGTGTACCCATTTGTTGCTCTCTTATATGTTACCAATGCATCCGAATTTGGTGTCCGGATATGGCTATATAGCTCTTCATATTTCTCTCAAATAGTTCAGGTGTGTGTATATATTTGTATTTCCTTAGTTATTTATCATCACATCATAATGGTTGAAATATTGTAGATTCATTTGTGCTATGATTACAAAGGTAAAGTTGGAAATGGCTAAACGATTGGAAAGGAGTGATACTTGTTACATTCAATGGCTTGTTGATTTCATTGAATTTGCGAAGCAAAGTAGAGAAGATACTCATGTATGTCCTTGTAGAAAGTGTTTGTTGTGCAGAGGGAGGATTACATGGAACGAAATATTTGTCCATTTAATTCAGTAATGGATATATGTGATTAAATTTTATTTCACAAAGAAACTTGGTAGCCCCAAGACTCCAACCAAGGCTTTAGGATCCAACCATCTCAGGGTAGACTCCTTAACCAACAAATCATTTGATTATGTACGGTATGATGGACGGTTACTATACATGAACATCACACGATGAAATGAGTAATGAACCTTCAGCATACATGTTGAGACAACAATGGCTTACGCAGAA
This sequence comes from Rhodiola kirilowii, assembly GCA_033675215.1. Lineage (NCBI taxonomy): Eukaryota > Viridiplantae > Streptophyta > Magnoliopsida > Saxifragales > Crassulaceae > Rhodiola > Rhodiola kirilowii. The sequence goes on from CM066198.1 coordinate 19,622,653, forward strand.
GCATGGAGAAACAAACGGTAGCACGATGCATCATCCATCGAACCCCACTATAGGGATTCTTTAGGACCTACCTTTTCGACATATGCATCATGGGGAAGTAGACAAGGAGATGAATATTAATACAAAGAATGATCATTGGGAGCATGATGGCTGTGACAAAACCGTTCTCCAAATTATTTTTGAGGGCAGTGCAGGTCTAAGTTAAGAGTCAAATGTCAGACAAAAGTTACAATAAGTTTCTACAAATCACTAAAGATATTATTCCTCTTGATAACAAGTGCATGGATTCTTATAAAGATGTGAAAAGAGTTTTGAAGAACATGGGTTTCGGTTGTAACTCAATGCTTGCGAGCATGGATGCATATTGTCGTCGCAGTAGCACAATTTGTAAAAAATGGATGCATATTTTCCTACATAGAGCACAATAGTCTTCTTAGTTGCTCAGTGTGCTATGACGCAAGATAAGCACATAGTGGAAGTAAAAGCAAGACTGCAAAGAAGACGGTAAGGTACTTTCCCTTGACTCTAAGATTACAACGCCTCTATATGTCACCACATATTGCAAGCCAAATGCGGTGGCGCGCTGAAAGAACGATTACTGATGTGGATTGCATTAGACTTCCCGCGGTTGGTGAAACATGGCAAGATTTTGACAATGAACTTCCAGAGTTTGCTAATAAGATCAGAAATGTCCGGCTTAGCTTAGCAACCGACGAATTCAATCTATTTGGAGCATCGGGCCTCTCTCATAGCATGTGGCCTATTGTTGTTATGCCTTACAATTTTCCACCGCGCATGTGCATGAAAAGAGAGTTCAATATACTATGGATGTTGATATCAGAACCCAAGTCTTTTGGTAAATACTTTAATGTTTTCATGAGACCGCTTACTGATAAGTTGAAGACATTATGGGACGAGGGAGTGTGTATTTATGACCGTCTTAATGGTTTATCTTTTATTATGAAAGCAACGGTCATGTAAACTATCAGTGACTTTCCAGGTCTAGGAATGTTAGGAGGGCTTAACTAAAGGGTGTAAAGCTTATCCCTTATGTTTAGACGAAATTGATGCTATATATCTAACGGGGAGAATGTCATATCAAGGGAACCGAAGATGGCTGCCAAAAGATCACCAATGGACGGTTGCAGCCCATATATTTAATGGGAAAATTGAGTCTAGGGACCCTCTAACATCTTTTTCGGGTCCTAAAATTTTGTTTCAAATACCCTGTCATGATTATTTGACTCTCAGCTTGCATCCATAGTTTATGCATAAAGAAAGCACAAAGAGACTTTGTTGGACACACATGACTACTTTTTATGGGTTGTCTTACTGGCAAACATTTGATTAGCCCTATTCACTTGATGTGATGCATATTGAGAAAAATATATTCGAAAACATAACTGACACCGTACTTGGACTTGAAGGTACAACTAAAGACAATGTCAATGCTCGAAAAGGGTTAGAAAAACAAGGGGTACGCAGTTATGATTCAAACTCACAAGGTCAACATCAAGGAAAGATAAGGTGACTAAAGCACATTAGATCGTGCTACTGTATCTGGTGGAGATACTTGAGCTGATGAATGATGCTAAGTATCCACATGGATATGCAAAAGGCGTGAAGAAAAAGAAAAACCTGGAGGACAAAAGCTTATAGGGTTAATGACACATGACTGTCACGTTATGTTACAACGTCTACCGTCGGTACTCATTCGACCTTATTTGCAATTACATATAGTTAAACCTCTTATGGATGTTGGGCGAGGGAAATTCAAATTGAAGGGGAAAACTTAATTTTGTACATCACAAATGTTTTATCTAACGTAATTGGTACAAACGATAAGCTATGTACGGTGAAATTTAATGGGACGCGTACACCACGATGCCGCCCAAAAAGAAGACTTTGTCAGAGATTATTGAAGCTATCAACAAGCGTGGGATGAAGTTGCGCTCTCGAACTAGTTGAAAGTCAGCGAAGGTCCACACTCTAAAGCCTGCCATTGAGAAGCTGATGGATGCACAGTCGTTGTGTGCAAACGTCAAGAATAAATTTATAAATCCGCTACTCGCGACTTCACTACTGGGTAGCAAGTGGTAAGTAGGGGTCGAACCCAAGGGAATTAGGGGGATAAGTTGTTCTTTGAGGGATCGTACAGGGAGGGAGCGTGTTTTAGGTTGATTGAGGTTTTAGTGCGGAAAAGTAAGTGTTTTTTTGTTGGTTTTGGTTTTTGATGCGGAAAGGTAAATGACAGAAAAGTAAATACTGAAAATAAAAGAGAAGACTTACAGCGAGTGATGCGTGATCAGCAAGTCTTCCGGAACGTCAGCAGTTGATAATATATGGCACATAGAACAAGTTTTGAATACAAAGAAGAGGCACTAAAATATGGCCTAAAACATTTTATGATACAAGTACACCCCTTCAACCGCATGAAGAGTTTAGCTACGAATATCCATAGAGGTGGATACCATAGCTAAGTACTCGAGGGTTTTTGAAAGACAGTAAGTAAAGGAGAATACTCAAGAACCAACAGGAGTATTCTCAAAAACTACTAGAATACTCAAGAACCAACAGGAGTATTCTCTAAAACTACTATAATACTCAAGAACCGACAGGAGTATTATAGATTTTATAACAAAACTTACAAAAGTGCCAACTTTCTAGAGAGATAAGTGAAGTGTGGATTGTGGGATGGGATACAAGTGAAGAGAGGAGATGTATTTATAGGCTAAGGGGATGGGAAAGTGTGGCTAGGATGAGAGCACTTGGCATCATCTCCATGGAGCTCAAAAGCCGCCGGTTGGAGGTTGCAAGGGGAGGAAGCCGCCGGTTGGAGGTGGCAAGGTGGCTTGGCCTCCAAAAGCCGCCGGTCACATGTGTGTGTGAGGAGGTTTTGTGAGTTTTGTGAAGTTTTCACAAAACTATCGATTCAATTTCAGCTCCGGACTGACTTTGGTTGCTCTTCGGTTGGATTTGTTTTGAGTGATTCCATGTCAGGATCTTGAGATTTCTTCAGTCGGCATCTGGTCGTGACCTTGGAATGACTCGTAATATATTTTCAGCTTAAAAACTCCTCCTTGGCCTGTATTCTCTCTAGACTCCAAAATACCCTGTAAATAAATATCGGAACTAACAAGCAAAATTAAATAGACAAACAGTCTAATTTAGTGGGTTTAACTGTGTTTATGATTCGTATAATTATGGTTCATCAGATCACCCCACACTTTTAGTTGTTCGTCCCGAACAATGCTATTAAAGGGCGGCACACTAAGTAAGCTTTTTAAAATATGAAAGTGAGACTGTGAGACTGGATTTATCCTAATTCATGCATTACTACTTATTACCAAATTAAACCATGTAAATAAATAGAAGAAACTTGATACTTGTACCTCCGTGCTGAGATGCAAATTATTTTGGATGTTTCAGGAGATAGCCCTTTTTAGGCTCCTGGACTGCATTCTCGGGACCGTCTCGTACTATATGGTTTCCTTATAGCTTTCTCTAGCACGTGATTTGGTTCGGGTTTCAATGGTTTGAGCCTTTTTGATTTCTTTTTCGCGAGGGACAGCTTTTTGTAGTGAATCGGCCTTTGGCCTTTGATTTGACTCTTTGAGTACTTCACTTTTTGTTCGGTTAAAACCTTCACAATTTTGGGCCTTTGGCCTCTTGATTTGCTTCTTTGAGCTTTTGCCTTTTTGTGGCTTGCTAGTACATTTTCTCAAGCCTTTTTGGGAGGTCCAATCGTCGCCCGCGAGCATATGGAAATACCTCCTCGCTCCTCTCATCCTTGCCATTTCGCGCGGGTCAAGATGAGGGTCTCTCATCTATTTTCTCGACTACTTTGACTTAGAGATAGGACGGTCTGATTCCCGTCCTCGCCTTTTTTTCTTTTTGCATAAACACTGCATGGCGGAGATGACTTCAATCTTCACTGAAACCCGAAGTGCTGCCTCCACTGACTTCGAAAACCATATAGTTTGATTCAATCCTTCGATTGCTTGCCAAGCCTCTCTAGGGCATTTTCTATCAACTCCACATCCCTTGTTTATCTCAGCACAAATTGACAAATGAGAAGTTACATTCTAAGTTTTTAAACAGTTGAATTATCACAAGGTTAATGCATGAATTATGATCTATCTTTTTCACATTCTTAAGTTCATATTTTCAAAAAGATAATATTAACGGAAAAGGAAAAGAAAAGCATGTTATGTACACAAGCGGTCCTCACCCCACACTTTTGAACGAAGGCGTGCCTTTCAGCAAGACTTAGTTCAAAAGCCATGCAAGCAGACAATTATGAGAAGGAAATGACATTAAGGAAAAGGGAAGAACAGAACTCCCTTTAAGGTGTCGAGCGAATGACATGGCATGAGGCTGGATAATCGAGGGAGTTTGGCTGGGGCCTTGAACTTTTTGGCATAGGCATGGCTGGCTTGATGTTGCACCCATAACCGATTCCTGAATAGTCATTTCATTCTATGCACCAAGTGGGTGAGAGCGACTTATTGGTAAAAACTAAATGACAGAAAATAAAAGTACTGAAAGTAAGATAGGTGTCGGGTTACCTCCCGACCAGTGCCTTTGTTTAACGTCGTTGGCTCGACAGTACCTCATTCCTGGATCACTGGTTTGGATCCCATGGGTGGCTCAGGTCGTATTTTGCCACTGTTCCTATGTTGATTTTTGCTTTGCCTTTCCCCGATTTCTTGTGAGATGATGTGCTTGGGTCCAGTTCCCATGGTTCTGGTGGTTTCTCCTTCCAACGTCTTTGAGAAGGCGAGGGACCCTTCACTACTAGTCTCTTGAACTGGGTTTTCTGGTGTTTAGGGCTGCCTTGTCCAGTTATGGCGAAAACATGCTCCATAGAGGAGTCGTTCTGCTCAGGCCCTTTTCCCATCCTCTTTTTAGCCTCATCATGGATCACATAGTTTTCAGTGGTGTATTGGACTTCTTCCCTTGTTGGCACCTCCTCGAGTTCCAATGAGGGTTTTTTCTCGTTGCTTCCGATGCTTTCTATGTCTGATTCTTCAGATGGCTCGGGAGTATCTTCTTCATATGTCTCTGGACCAGCTTCTTCTATCTGCATTCCTCTGTCAGCTTGGGGTATTTGTTTCGTGGCTGCGGCCAGGTCATTTATGAGGTTCCACATGTCTGCCATAGTTAAGTTCCTGGCTGATCTTCTCATTGCTTCGTTAATCCTTGTCAGCTCATTGGCCCTCATCCCACGAAGAAATTTTTGAAGAAGAACTTTCTTCGTGAATCCATGGTGCGGGCAGCTTGAGACGATGGTGTCATAGTTCGTGTAGTATTCGTCCAAAGTCTCATCCCGGGATTGTTGAAGGCACATGATCTTCTCACGGGTTTTTTGGCGTAAGGATGGCGGGGAGAATTCCCTCAGGAATGGAACGCAAAGATCCACAAAATGTTCTGCACGACTAGCGGTTGATGTGTAATACCAAATCGTTGCAAAATCAGTTAAAGAAAATTTGAAGCATTTAAGCTTAAATTCCTCTAACATTTCATTTTCAGGTTTTATGTGGCTGCAAATGTGGAGAAAGTTTCGGCAGTGTTGTACTGGGTCTTCTCCATCCGTACCTCCGAACAGAGGAAGATATCTTGTTGTCCATTGATGGACCAAAATTATACGAATCATAAACACAGTATAACCCCCTTAATTAGACATTTTGTCTATTTAACTTTTGCTTGTTAGTTCAGATATATTTTTACAGGGTATTTCAGAGCTTAGAGAGAATACATGCTAAAGAGGAGCTTTTAAAGCAGAAAAGATGTTACGAGTCAATCCAAGGTCAAGATCATATGCCGACTGAAGAAATATCAAGGATCCTGACGTTGAATCACTCATAACAAATTAATCAGAAGAATCAGGAGAGGAATCAAGACAGCCCGGGGAAGAAACATACTGACAATTTTGTGAAAAGACTGCACAAAACTGTACAAAATTCACATTTGGGCAAGATGACCGGCCACTTGGGCAAGAGGTGGCCAAAGCCACCCCTCCTCCTCCCTCCACCACCGGAAACCGGTGGCTCCTCCACATGGTGACCGGCGGCTTTTGCTCCTCCATAGGTGGCGGCTCCTCCTTGCTCCTCCTTGCTCCTCCTCTCCTTCCTCCATGTGGTGGCCATCTCCTCCCTCCATTTTCTCCCCCAATCACCATGGGACACTTGTGGCCATCTCCTCCTCCTCCTCCCATGGCTATATAAGGAGGAGCTCCTCCTCCTCATTTAGAACACACCTCAAAATCCAAATTCACTTATCTCTCTAAAGTTTTGTAAGTTGTAATATTTGTTTGGCTTTGGAAATAAAGGATAGCTCCCTTGGCGCTTCAACGGTTGTAAGTAATTCTTAGTATTTATTCAACTGTTTTTATTTCCTTAGTTATAATGTTTAGCGCGATAAATAGTAGCTAAACTAGTAGTTCGGTCTAAGGGGCGCACTTGTATTATAAAATGTTTTAGACTATTAACTTAGTGTCTCGCCTTAGTATTCAAAACTTATTCTATGTGCCATATATTAAGTCAGAACGTCCAAGGTTGAGTGGAAGCTTGGAATGGCAAAACTCTTCCGTGGGGGTTCGTAAACTTGTACGGATAAGTGGATGCTTGGAATGGCAAAGCTTATCTGAGAAGTTTGACTTCCCTTAAACACCATTTGGTTGATCGGGAATGATTGATCAAATGGATGCACGTAGGCTAATATAACCGGGAAAGGAGTATTAGTCTAAGTAGAATAAGTGCTCTACGTCCTTGGAATAGGCTAGACAGTGTACGCAAATCGAGTGCTTGGAATGGCCTTGATACACCGTTTGAATACTTAGCAGATTCACTAAGAGTCAATGATAAACAGGATATAATACAAGGCCCCTGAAACCGAACATTTCTCCTCAATTATAAACTGCAATTTACTTTCCAGTACTAAAACCAACCAATCAATCAATCAATCACTTAGCTGGTAGCTTTAAAACCAACCAACCAACCTAAAACACGCTCTCTCGCTGGATAAACCCCCTCAAAGAACGACTATCCCACTGATTCCCTTGGGTTCGACCCCTACTTACCAAGTACTACCCAGTAGTATAGTTGCGAGTAGCAGACTATTATAAATTTATTTGTACATTTGCTCTGACGACAAGCATCTATCAAATTGGCGCCGTTGCCGGGGAATCAGTCGTCGGATAGTTGTTCTTTCTCTCACCTTTCTTTTTTTTCTTTCTTTTCCCTATGTCATTACCCATTACGCATGCATGGACAACGCGATTTCTGCCCCTGTTCGGAGGAACGGAGGGAGAAGACCCAGTACAGCACTGCCAAAACTTCCACCACGTCTGCCACCACATCAAACCTGAGAACGAAGTATTAGAGGAATTTAAGCTGAAATGCTTCAAATTCTCTCTAACCGACTTCGCCATGATATGGTATTACACATCCACCGCTAGCAGTGCAGAACGTTACGTAGATCTCTGCGTTCCATTCCTGAAGGAATTCTCCCCACCATCTTTACGCCAAGAAACCCGTGAGAAGATCATGTGCCTTCATCAATCCCGGGATGAGACTTTGGACGAATACTACATGAACTACGATGCCATCGTCTCAAGCTGCCCGCACCATGGATTTACGAAGAAAGTTCTTCTCCAAAAATTTCTTCGTGGGATGAGGCCCGAAGAACTGGGAAGAGTTAACGAAGCTATGAGAAGGTCTGCAACAAACTTCACCATTGCAGACATGTGGTACCTTATAATCGGCCTGGCCGCTGCCACAAGACGAGTACCCCAAACTGACGAGGAAATGCAGACAGAAGAAGCTGACCCTGAGGCTGACAAAGAAGAAACCACCGAGCCGTCAGAAGAGACTCCTGAACCGTCTGAAGAATCAGACATGGAAAGCACCGGAAGCAACGAAGTAGGAGTCCAGAACACCACTGACGAACTGCCCAATCCATACCCGACTATCATTACCCAGGCAGCTGAAACTATCTACGATCAGTTCCTCACGAACCAACATAACGAGGCAGAACCAAGCCTCATGAGGCCTTCCCGACTTTTCCGAACTGTGCGATCAATGAAGAAGCTCAAAGGAGGATGGGAAAAGGACCTCTGCAGAATGACCCCTCGATGGAGCATTGCTATGCCGCAACTGGACTAGGCAGTCCCAAATACAAAAACTTCAAAAGGCTAGTAGTGAAAGGTCCATCACCCCCTCCGGGGTATTGGAAGGAAAAAATCCCAAAACAAAGGAGTCCTGACCCGAATACAACATCCGGCAAGAAGTCAAGACGAGTCAAAGCAAGAAACAACATAGGAACGGTGGTGAAGTTCGACTTGAGCCTCCCATGGGACCCAAACCAGTAATCCACAATGAGGTACTGTCGAGCCAACGACGTTAAACAAGTGCACTGGTCGGGAGGTAACCCGACACTATCTTACTTTCCGCACTTTTAATTTCTGTCATTTAAATTCAGTATTTAGTTTTAAGCTTGCATGACTTTTGAACTAAGGCACGCCTTCGTTCAAAAGTGGGGGGGTGAGAACCACCTGTGTACATAAATAACATGCTTGCTATTTTCTTTTTCTCTTTTAGTAGTAGTATCTTTTTGAAAATATGAACTTAAGAATGTGAAAAAGATAGATCATTATTCATGCATTAACCTTGTGAAAATTCAAACTGTTTAAAAACTTAGAATGTAACTTTTCAATTGTCCTTTGTGCTGAGATAACCAGGGATGTGGAGTTGACATAAACTGCCCTAGAGAGGCTTGGCAAGCAATCAAAGGATCAGATCAAACTATATGGTTTTCGAAGTCAGTGGAGGCTGCACTTCGGGTTTCAGTGAAGAATTGAAGTCATCTCCGCCATGCAGTGTTTATGCAAAAAGAAAAGAAAAGGCGAGGACGGGAATCAGACCGTCCTCTCTCTAGTCAAAGTAGCCGAGAAAATAGATGAGCGACCCTCTTCTTGACCCGCGTGAAACGACAACGATGAGAGGAGCGGGGAGGTATTTCCATAGGCTTGCGGGCGATGATTGGACCTCCCAAAAGAAAGGCTTGAGAAAATGGACTTGCAAGCCACAAAAAGGCAAAAAGCTCGAAGAAGCAAATCAAGAGGCCAAAGGCCCAAAATTGTGAAGGTTTTAACCAAACAAAAAGTGAAGTACTCAAAGAGTCAAATCAAAGGCCAAAGGCCAATTCACTACAAAAGCAGTCCCTCGCCAAAAAAGAAAGAAATCAAAAAGGCTCAACTCAGTGAAACCCGAACCGAATCACGTGCTAGAGAAAGCTACCAAAAAACCATATAGTGCGAGACGATCCCGAGATTGCAGTCCAGGAGCCTAAAAAGGGCTATCTCCCGAGACATCCAATATAATTTGCATCTCAGCACGGAGGTACAAGTATTAAGTTTCTTCTATTTATTTACGCAGTTTAATTTAGTAATAAGTAGTAATGCATGAATTAGGATAGATCGAGTACCACAGTCTAATTTTCATATTCCAAAGCCAACTTAACATACCGCCCTTGAATAGCATTGTTCGGGACGAACAACTAAAAGTGTGGGGTGATCTGATGGACCAAAATTATACGAATCATAAACACGGTATAACCCCCTTAATTAGACATTTTGTCTATTTAACTTTTGCTTGTTAGTTCAGATATATTTTTACAGGGTATTTCAGAGCTTAGAGAGAATACATGCTAAAGAGGAGCTTTTAAAGCAGAAAAGATGTTACGAGTCAATCCAAGGTCAAGATCATATGCCGACTGAAGAAATATCAAGGATCCTGACGTTGAATCACTCATAACAAATTAATCAAAAGAATCAGGAGAGGAATCAAGACAGCCCGGGGAAGAAACATACTGACAATTTTGTGAAAAGACTGCACAAAACTGTACAAAATTCACATTTGGGCAAGATGACCGGCCACTTGGGCAAGAGGTGGCCAAAGCCACCCCTCCTCCTCCCTCCACCACCGGCAACCGGCGGCTCCTCCACATGGTGACCGGCGGCTTTTGCTCCTCCATAGGTGGCGGCTCCTCCTTGCTCCTCCTCTCCTTCCTCCATGTGGTGGCCATCTCCTCCCTCCATTTTCTCCCCCAATCACCATGGGACACTTGTGGCCATCTCCTCCTCCTCCCATGGCTATATAAGGAGGAGCTCCTCCTCCTCATTTAGAACACACCTCAAAATCCAAATTCACTTATCTCTCTAAAGTTTTGTAAGTTGTAATATTTGTTTGGCTTTGGAAATAAAGGATAGCTCCCTTGGCGCTTCAACGGTTGTAAGTAATTCTTAGTATTTATTCAACTGTTTTTATTTCCTTAGTTATAATGTTTAGCGCGATAAATAGTAGCTAAACTAGTAGTTCGGTCTAAGGGGCGCACTTGTATTATAAAATGTTTTAGACTAAACTTAGTGTCTCGCCTTAGTATTCAAAACTTATTCTATGTGCCATATATTAAGTCAGAACGTCCAAGGTTGAGTGGAAGCTTGGAATGGCAAAACTCTTCCGTGGGGGTTCGTAAACTTGTACGGATAAGTGGATGCTTGGAATGGCAAAGCTTATCTGAGAAGTTTGACTTCCCTTAAACACCATTTGGTTGATCGGGAATGATTGATCAAATGGATGCGGGTATGCTAATATAACCGGGAATGGAGTATTAGTCTAAGTAGAATAAGTGCTCTACGTCCTTGGAATAGGCTAGACAGTGTACGCAAATCGAGTGCTTGGAATGGCCTTGATACACCGTTTGAATACTTAGCAGATTCACTAAGAGTCAATGATAAACATGATATAATACAAGGCCCCTGAAACCGAACATTTCTCCTCAATTATAAACTGCAATTTACTTTCCAGTACTAAAACCAACCAACCAATCAATCAATCAATCACTTAGCTGGTAGCTTTAAAACCAACCAACCAACCTAAAACACGCTCTCTCGCTGGATAAACCCCCCTCAAAGAACGACTATCCCACTGATTCCCTTGGGTTCGACCCCTACTTACCAAGTACTACCCAGTAGTATAGTTGCGAGTAGCGGACTATTATAAATTTATTTGTACATTTGCTCTGACGACAAGCATCTGTCATCCATGCATACGTAGTGGGTAGCGTCACGAGGAAATGAGAAGGGGAGGGAAAGAAAAGAACAACTAATCCGACTGCTAATTCCCCGGCAGCGGCGCCAATTTTTATGGATGCACAGTCGTTGTGTGCAAACGTCAAGAATAAATTTATAAATCCGCTATTCGCGACTTCACTACTGGGTAGCAAGTGGTAAGTAGGGGTCGAACCCAAGGGAATTAGAGGGATAAGTTGTTCTTTGAGGGATTGTACAGGGAGGGAGCGTGTTTTAGGTTGATTGAGGTTTTAGTGCGGAAAAGTAAGTGTTTTTTTGTTGGTTTTGGTTTTTAATGCGGAAAGGTAAATGACAGAAAAGTAAATACTAAAAATAAAAGAGAAGACTTACAGCGAGTGATGCGTGATCAGCAAGTCTTCCGGAACGTCAGCAGTTGATAAAGCAGTTTATACTAAGAACGTAAATGCAGGTGGTGTTTGAATTTAAGGAAAGCATTCGGTTTCGGGGGCCTTGTATCATAGCCTATTTATCATTGACCTTTAGTGATCCTTCTAAGTATTCAAAAGTGTATCAAGGCCATTCCAAGCACTCGATTTGCCACACTGTCTAGCCCATTCCAAGGTCGTAGAGCACTTATTCTATTTAGACTAATACCCCATTCCAAGGTATATTAGCCTGTGTGCATCCATTTGGTCAGTCATTCCCGAGCAACCAAATGGTTTTTCAGAGAGGTCAAACTCCTCAGATAAGCTTTGCCATTCCAAGCATCCACTTATCCGAGTATGTTTACGAACTCCCACGGAAGAGCTTTGCCATTCCAAGCATCCACTCAACCTTGGAAGTTCTAACCTAATATATGGCACATAGAACAAGTTTTGAATACAAAGAAGAGGCACTAAAATATGGCCTAAAACATTTTATGATACAAGTACACCCCTTCAACCGAATGAAGAGTTTAGCTATGAATATCCATAGAGGTGGATACCATAGCTAAGTACTCGAGGGTTTTTCAAAGACAGTAAGTAAAGGAGAATACTCAAGAACCAACAGGAGTATTCTCAAAAACTACTAGAATACTCAAGAACCAACATGAGTATTCTCTAAAACTACTATAATACTCAAGAACCGACAGGAGTATTATAGATTTTATAACAAAACTTACAAAAGTGCCAACTTTCAAGAGAGATAAGTGAAGTGTGGATTGTGGGATGGGAAACAAGTGAAGAGAGGAGATGTATTTATAGGCTAAGGGGATGGGAAAGTGTGGCTAGGATGATCACTTGGCATCATCTCCATGGAGCTCAAAAGCCGCCGGTTGGAGGTTGCAAGGGGAGAAAGCCGCCTGTTAGAGGTGGCAAGGTGGCAAGGTGGCAAGGTGGCTTGGCCTCCAAAAGCCGCCGGTCACATGTGTGTGTGTGAGGAGGTTTTGTGAGTTTTGTGAAGTTTTCACAAAACTATCGGTTCAGTTTCAGCTCCGGACTAACTTTGGTTGCTCTTCGGTTGGATTTGTTTTGAGTGATTCCATGTCAGGATCTTGAGATTTCTTCAGTCGGCATCTGGTCGTGACCTTGGAATGACTCGTAATATATTTTCAGCTTAAAAACTCCTCCTTAGCCTGTATTCTCTCTAGACTCCAAAATACCCTGTAGATAAATATCGGAACTAACAAGCAAAAGTTAAATAGACAAACAGCCTAATTTAGTGGGTTTAACTGTGTTTATGATTCGTATAATTATGGTCCATCAGAAGCAGTCGGCGGTTAATGCTCTGACACCCCTAGCTCAATAAATCATCTCACCCAGACAAACCTCAATCCACTACACTTCTCCTCTTCCTTAGTGCCATCTAAGGAAGCAACAACCGTTCTAACCACTTCACCACATTGAAAAAATGTACTGGCCACCACAAAGTCCATCCAGCTACAACTTTGCTGAAGCCTTAGATTCTCCTACAAGTTGCATGTCCACAAACTCCAATCCATTGCAGCACTTGTTGATCTTGGGATAAAGTATTATGATCAGTACCAATGCCTGTAGTTCCCACCTCGAAATACCTACTCGCACTGTTTCTTCCTCCTATCATACAACCTCCCAACCTACAACCTCCCGATACCCCTCCCTATCATTATCACTGGATGGGTCTGTTAACCAATGAATGAAGACACCACTGCTATCCCACAAGCTGACGAAGTACCGTACCAATTGATACCAACCCCGCTATATCAGAATGTCAAGAAGCACAAGAAGTTGAGGAAGACACCAAGAACAACCTCGGGGCGCAATAAGTTTCAGATGAGAATTTTGACCCGATTATCCCAGCAGGGAAGGAGGAAACACTCAGTATCCGTTGCAAGAGGTCACCATCTCACAGTAATTTTTGTTACATCTTTGTTTCACTATTATTTTGTCAGCATTATTTGTCCAAATGTGTTTTCCCCTTACACACACTACGCCGATTTACATCTTAGACGACAGAGTTTGTGTCAGTCATATAAGTACCAGTCACATAAGGGTCTTTAAATGACAGAGAATAGACGGTCAGTCGTATAAGTGCACTTATGTGACTGGTACTTATATGACTGACCAAAGTTAGTCACCCAAGTTTCCTTATGTGACACGGACTTACATCACTGACATAACTCAGTGATATAAGTACACTTATGTGACTGGTACTTATATGACTATCTTAAGTTTGTGACTTAAGTGTTCTTATGTGACTGGTCATATTTGCGCAGTCAAGGTGAGTCACATAGGTAAATAGTAAAAATTCCACGTCAGACCTGACATTCGAAAATGTTGACTTTTTTTGCTGTTCACCAACTTGTATTTAATTTGAATTTGGTAGGTGTACTTATACGACTGCGATACGTAAAGTTAGTCGCGATAGAATGCAGCATTAAATAAAAAAAACTAAACACTCCACCACACTTACAGATTTCGTTCTTCAGTTTCTTCTTCCGTGCATTTCCAAAAATCGATCTCCGGCGCCCTGGTAATTGTCACGACCCAAAATCTAGGCCGAGACCGGCACTTGACCCTTTGCCAAGCAAGCCTCTCACTTACTTCAAAATTGAATACTTACTCTCGAATAGGTGTATTTTAAATAAAATAACAGAAATGAAATAAATAACTGGAAGTATATTGTGACAAGTCTCACTACTAACATCCTACCTAAAGTACAACGGAGCGACATGTCTAACAGAAAACGTAATAACTAGATGAAATATAAATAACTCCAACAGGATGACTGATTGTGTGGCACCATACGCGAAAAGAAAAGCTTCCTCGAAAATATGATAGATAGCTCCCGACTCACTTATCTGAAAAAGATGGGGAAGAGGGGGGTGAGTCTGGGGAGACTCAGTGAACAATTAATACACTTAATTACAATCATACACATCCACAATCACATACTCCAAGTTTCACATCACAATCATAACATATGCAATAAGGCGTGAATGCATGAATGCACAGAGTAAGTGGGCAGTCGTCACTGCCGGTCCGCCGGACCCTGTCACGAGCGAGCTGAGCCACAGCAGAAAAACCACAACTGCGCTGAGCCTCGCCAGAATAAACCACGAGCGTGCTGAGCCACGTCAGAATAACCACAAACGGGCCGAGCTACGCCAAGAGAACCACGAGCGGGCTGGACCACGCCAGAATAACCACAAACGAGCCGAGCCACGCCAGAATCTCATTTCATGTCAATATGATATGATGCACATACACATATCAAAGTACTCCACATAAATCACGTAATCATATCAATCAATCACACGTCAATAGACACCACTTATATTTAACGTCTTCGCAAGACGAGAGGCTTCATTTTCATCACTTTCGTAATCACACAAACAATTCAAAATCACATGTCATATAAATAACGTATCATAATCAAGCATATTAACCACTCACCTTTACTTTCCGAAAGTAGCGTTCTTTTCTCGAGTCTTAACAATCAACAGGTCTTGTCCGTACGAGGAAACCCTAAATGTATATAAACACGTAACACCAGCTTAGACGTTGCAGACACACAAATCTCTTTACCAAACTCACTGCACCAATTATATTTGTAGACAACTACTTCCTGCTTATAATCAACTCCCATATCAGCGAGTAGTCAAAATCCATCTCTAGCAGTCTAGCCTACTGCAAGCTTTAAAAATAACACCAATGTGACTTGTCCCACGTATTACCCTCATCCTACATATTTTTATTAAAGTATTCCTCATCTAGTTGAGATGATAATTCAGAAACAAATAGACCAAGAATTTCCTTTTATCCTCTTATTCAATTACAGTGCTATCTGACAGAAAAATGAAATCATTGAGTTTTGATTTCGATTGGTGGCATGATATACTGTACCCAGTAAGAGTCTACCTCACTGTCACCGATCTATCGAATTCAGCTTCCAATTTCGTCCTTATCTTCCCTTTTCGTCCAAATTGAAAACCCACAGTACTACCTCCCGCTCTGAGCTCCTCTTCCTGCTGCGTTATCTTTTTTTTTCTCATAATAAACCCTAACTCATGTATTTATAGTAATTAAATCTGTATTTATCTTTTTATTTTATTTTTCCAGTCGTATTTATCTATAGCAACTAACCGTGCAATTTTCTTTGACCCAAAACTTCGGTCAAATAAACCCAAATCATCTACTTGAATAAATCTTTTGTTTATACTTTAAACTTAAATATATTAGCACTATTTAAATTCAGGGATATTACATTCTACCCCCTTAAAAAAATTCGTCCTCGAATTTTAAAGTGTGTTACCTGAAGTTCATGTGTTAGGGATATGAACATCTTGTTCTCTCACTTGATCTCCTTCTTCTTGTCTTTGAATTCGGTTGCCCTCTGCCTGCCTTGGGATTTGTCTAAACTCTCCTAATCCAGTTTGTGCTACCGGAGCAACCATCACATGCTGACCTCCAATACCACGTGACAAATCATATGAGTCCATAACTGAGGCGTGTGAGTACACTGGATGAGCTGCCAAATACTGTATACTAGCCTCACGGGTCGGACATTGACTCATGTAGTGTCCCTTCTCGCCACAACGAAAACAAGTTCTGATCTCCTTATAACAAACTCCTCTATGAGTACGTCGACAAGTTTTACAAGGAATTCGTGACTGACTAGATGAAGTAGAATTAATTCCTTGAGAACCATGTGCAAGTCGTCCAACATCCTGCGAGACCGTCTTATCATCTGAATATGATACCTGGGATTGATGACTTCCTTTCTGTCCATTCTGATGTCTACCTTCTCGAAACTCAACCGACCGATCATAACGACTATCTAAATCGTACTCCTCACGAGGTCTCTTCCTCTGATCACGTGCACCTCTAGTCTCAAGCTCTCTATCCTCAATGGCCCGAGCTTTATCTACTGCCTTAGAGAAATCTGAAAAATCTGTACTACTAACTGCCCGGAAGATGAGGTTACGCAGCCTTGTGATAAACCGCTTGATTCGCATCTCCTCTGAAGACACCAAATGTGGTGCATAAGCCAACAAAGCCTCAAACTTATTCGCATAATCTGTAACTGTCATATCTCCCTGCTTCAAAGTCTCAAATTCTTGGGCTCTAGCATCCGTCATGCTAACAGGCAAAAATCTATCAAGAAATAAGATCTTAAATTCTTCCCAGTCCATCTGTGGCTGTTGTGCACTCCTCTCTCTCTTTTTGATGGCAAACCATGAGCGAGCCACACCTCGTAATCTGAAAGAAACTAACTCCACTGATCTCCAGCTAGGGCAATGGAGGGCATCACAAAGATTCTCGGTCTCATCGATAAACTCCTGAGGGTCTTCGTTCGCGTCTGTCCCACAGAAAGTCGATGGTTGATGCTTAAGAAACTCATCGAGCTTAACTCCTCCATCATTAGTAGTCTGCTGAACAACTTGAGCTGGAGCAGGCTGCGTGGACGGTTGTCCCGTGGTAACATTCTGTGGAACCAATCCGTGAATCGCTTGCATCATTCCTTGCATCATGCTCATCATCTCAGACATCGTCTCTTGTGGCGCGTTCTGTTGTACATGAGGTGCAGGCGCTGGTGCGTTACGTGCTCCTCTCCTCGTCCGAGTACCACGAGGTACAACTGCTGGAATATGTCCCTCACTATCATGCGTATTATCACCTCTGCCAACATTACCATCACTACCATTTTGGGAAGCGCCCCTACTACGAACACGAGATGACCTACGGGAATTCGGTGCCATCACAACCTATATGAAGGAATTTAGAACAATAAGAATTGAGAATTCAAGCTGAAGACATAACCGAATCAAAAAGGAATTTCCTAAAGGTCCTAACAGAATGTTGTTTATGGCGGTGGCGCGCTTCACTACCATAATCAAAATTCTACCAAGTCCTAGCTCCATGTACTATAGGGACCAACCTAAGCTCCTGATACCAACTTTGTCACGACCCAAAATCTAGGCCGGGACCGGCACTTGACCATTTGCCAAGCAAGCCTCTCACTTACTTCAAAATTGAATACTTACTCTCGAATAGGTGTATTTAAAATAAAATAACAGAAATGAAATAAATAACTGGAAGTATATTGTGACAAGTCTCACTACTAACATCCTACCTAAAGTACAACGGAGCGACATGTCTAACAGAAAACGTAATAACTAGATGAAATATAAATAACTCCAACAGGATGACTGATTGTGTCGCACCATACGCGAAAAGAAAAGCTTCCTCGAAAATATGATAGATAGCTCCCGACTCACTTATCTGAAAAAGATGGGGAAGAGGGGGGTGAGTCTGGGGAGACTCAGTGAACAATTAATACACTTAATTACAATCATACACATCCACAATCACATACTCCAAGTTTCACATCACAATCATAACATATGCAATAAGGCGTGAATGCATGAATGCACAGAGTAAGTGGGCAGTCGTCACTGCCGGTCCGCCGGACCCTGTCACGAGCGAGCTGAGCCACAGCAGAAAAACCACAACTGCGCTGAGCCTCGCCAGAATAAACTACGAGCGTGCTGAGCCACGTCAGAATAACCACAAACGGGTCGAGCTACGCCAGGAGAACCACGAGCGGGCTGGACCACGCCAGAATAACCACAAACGGGCCGAGCCACGCCAGAATCTCATTTCATGTCAATATGATATGATGCACATACACATATCAAAGTACTCCACATAAATCACGTAATCATATCAATCAATCACACGTCAATAGACACCACTTATATTTAACGTCTTCGCAAGACGAGGGGCTTCATTTTCATCACTTTCGTAATCACACAAACAATTCAAAATCACATGTCATATAAATAACGTATCATAATCAAGCATATTAACCACTCACCTTTACTTTTCGAAAGTAGCGTTCTTTTCTCGAGTCTTAACAATCAACAGGTCTTGTCCGTACGAGGAAACCCTAAATGTATATAAACACGTAACACCAGCTTAGACGTTGCAGACACACAAATCTCTTTACCAAACTCACTGCACCAATTATATTTGTAGACAACTACTTCCTGCTTATAATCAACTCCCATATCAGCGAGTAGTCAAAATCCATCTCTAGCAGTCTAGCCTACTGCAAGCTTTAAAAATAACACCAATGTGACTTGTCCCACGTATTACCCTCATCGTACATATTTTTATTAAAGTATTCCTCATCTAGTTGAGATGATAATTCAGAAACAAATAGACCAAGAATTTCCTTTTATCCTCTTATTCAATTACAGTGCTATCTGACAGAAAAATGAAATCATTGAGTTTTGATTTCGATTGGTGGCATGATATACTGTACCCAGTAAGAGTCTACCTCACTGTCACCGATCTATCGAATTCTGCTTCCAATTTCGTCCTTATCTTCCCTTTTCGTCCAAATTGAAAACCCACAGTACTACCTCCCGCTCTGAGCTCCTCTTCCTGCTGCGTTATCTTTTTTTTTCTCATAATAAACCCTAACTCATGTATTTATAGTAATTAAATCTGTATTTATCTTTTTATTTTATTTTTCCAGTCGTATTTATCTATAGCAACTAACCGTGCAATTTTCGTTGACCCAAAACTTCGGTCAAATAAACCCAAATCATCTACTTGAATAAATCTTTTGTTTATACTTTAAACTTAAATATATTAGCACTATTTAAATTCAGGGATATTACAATAATTCTCTCCTCCGTCTAACACACTCCAAGGTATATATCTAGTTCAATTCGTAGGTGTATATGTTGCTTTTAGCTAGCTAGTGATGTTAATTTGTTGCTTGTCATTTTGTTAATTTGTGTCCGTTTGTTACATGATGATGATGAAGTCGTCAAAGATTATTCAGAAAGTGGAAGATTGACAATGGATAAAACTTGGATGGAGTTGGAAAGGAGTGACACACGGTACATTCAAGGCATTGTTCAGTTTGTTGATTTCGCAAAGCAAAATGGAGGAACTTCACATATATGTCCTTGTAGAAAGTGTTTGATGATTAGAAGAAAAATTACAACAAGGGAAATGTTTATCCATTTGATCCACAATGGTATGATGAATGGGTACCACACATGGACATCCCACGGTGAAGAAAGTGCTGAACCTTCCCCATACATGTTGAGACAACAATGGCTTGCGGAGAGTAGGGTGGTTTTTGAAAGGTATACAAGTCTCGTGGGTGAAGCTCAGGCACCTCTATATACTGGTTGTAACAGAACCGTTCTTGAAACTATTCCGAGGGCAATGCAAGTGAAAGTAGAGAGCGGATTGTCGGATAAGGGCTTCAATAAAATTCTACATATCACAAAAGATATTCTGCCTCTTGATAACAACTACCCTAGTTGTTATCAAGATGTGAAAAAGGTTTTAAAGAATTTGGGGATGGGTTATGAGACCACACATGCTTGTGAGCATGGTTGTAAACTGTACTACAAGGAGCACAAAGATCGTGTTACTTGCCCAGTGTGCGGTGAGGGAAGGTACAGAGAAAATGACAGGAAAAGCAAGGTTCCAAAAAAGACACTTAAGTACTTCCCTTTGATTCCAAGATTGCAGCGTCTCTTTGTGTCACCTGATATTGCAGGCCAAATGAGGTGGAAAGTACAAGAAGTTTGTGAGAAACACAAGGTACCCTGAAGGTTGCATTGCCGAGGATTTTATTGCACACGAGTGTGTGATGCACTGTAAGTTGTACATGGGTGAGATTGAAGGTAAATCTCAGATTGATGATGAAGATGAGGAAGATCACTTTGACATATCAGTGGTATCTAATGTCATAAAGCCGACGGGCTGCTGGGATAGGAGGTTTCGGCTCAACAATAATGACATAGACGTGATACATTGGTTTGTCATGGAAAATTGCAAAGAGGCAATGGAGTATATTCAGGAACATGCAGAGGACTTTTACACTGACAATCCCTACGGTGACAATGATTCTCGTATTGAACATTTTCATCCTTATTTACTTAATAAGGTAACACTTTATTTAACACACATATAGTCATTTGTAGTATATATAAACTTTGTGTCATTGATTTAATTTAGTGTACATTGTGATGTGTTAGATGATACAGTTACAAGACGAAGGATCTGATGCGTACTCTATCAAGCTTCACATTTTGGCATGTAAACCACAGTTTCACTCTTGTTACACTCACTGTGTTGTAAATGGGTTGAAATTTGTTGTATGGGATAAGGACCAACATTTGACGACACAAAATAGTGGTGTCATGGTACACGCTGGTTAGTTCTAATTTTTCATTTTCATCATTTTGACATCCAACTTTGTGCATCATTTTCATTTGAAGTGTAGTGAGCAAATCTGCATCATTTTCATTAGTATATTCCACATCATTTGTTTCATCGCAGTAGACTTGTTATATATATGTTTCTTCATCTTCTTATTTCACTGTTATATGATTTCCAGGAGAAATAAAGTATTATGGTGTTCTACAAAATGTTATTGAACTCAAGTATGCCGAGGGAATGCCGGTAGTCATATGCAAGTGGTTCAATACTGATGAATCTGAGGGTGGAAACATAAAAACGGAGCATGGAATTTTTTCGATTGACACGTCTAACACGTGGTATGAAGATGCTCCTTATTGTCTTGCAAAACATGCACAACAAGTGTTTTACTTGGAAGATCCTAAGTTTGGAGATAATTGGAAAGTTGTTAATGTCGTCGCTCAAAGAGGCACTTATAGTCACTCATGTGTTGGTACATCAGAGGAAGATGTTGATCAAGAAGACAGCACAATAAATATTCCCCCTTATTTTAAGTGCAATGGAATTGATGAAGATGTCCCCCTCTCATATAATGATTTTTTCGAAGTAGATGAAGAAAATGAAAATGACGAAGGGGAAGCTGATTTTGATGAAACAGATGATGAAGAGGAAGATGTTGATGAACTCCATTATTATTACAGTGATCATGAAGTAAGTGAGGAAGATCAAGAAGATGAGGAAGGGTATGATGATATTGATGACGAGGAGGAGTGAAGATTATCATGTGTTTGAACATCATGTGT
The DNA here is from genome assembly GCA_033675215.1 of Rhodiola kirilowii. Classification (NCBI taxonomy): domain Eukaryota; kingdom Viridiplantae; phylum Streptophyta; class Magnoliopsida; order Saxifragales; family Crassulaceae; genus Rhodiola; species Rhodiola kirilowii. Next base: position 19,644,240 of record CM066198.1, read on the forward strand.
GTTTTGTTCATCATATTGGAATGTTGTGAAATGGTTAGTCCATTTTGGATGTTGTGAAATATTTTGTCCATTTTGGAATATGCAGATTATGTGAACTTAGTAAAATGTAAGTTTCATATTCAGGTTGACGTTCACTTATGTGACTGCACATATGTTGACTAGTTACGTAAGTGCTGTTTATTGAAGGTGGGAAATTCCAAAACCATTGGCGGGAAGCCAAATTCTGAATGGGAAATCATAAGTTTTTGAGTGGGATTCTGTAATACACTTATGCGACTGAGGTTAATATGTATGTCATTTAAGAGATAACGCGATCGGTAACCAACACGTGTCCAAAAAACGTGATCGGTGCCGAACACGTGTCCGAAAAACCAACACTTGTATGTTTTGAACCAAAACATACATCCACTTCATCACTTCACTTCTTCTTCTCTTCTTCTTCACTTCCGCTCAAAGGTTAGGGTTTTCCGATTCGTTCCATACGGCACTACGTTTGCTACCTTCCATCATGCCGGCAAAGAAGAAAACTTTGAGCGACGTTGTAGCCGCAACCAGCGACGGGCGTAACATACCTTCCATGAAGCTGCGCTCTCCAAGTACTCGGCGTTCGGCCAAAATACATACGCCGGAGCCTGCGGTGAAGAAGAAGGACCAACCAGCCAAACCTCCAAAGAAGGATCAACCGGCCAAACCTCCAACGAGGAAAGCAGCCATTGTTGAAGGTAATGTTACTGACTTCACTATCCCTAATATTGACGAGGTTGTTATTCCAGCTCCGGTTAGTTCTCCTAAGAAAAGGACTGTTTCAGTGCAAACACTATTGCGTAGAAGCCCTAGATGTTCTACAAAACTGACAGTAGTGAAACCCTCCAAAAAGACTACCAAAAAAGCCCTATTATACCCTGTTACTGAGTCTGAGACCGAAACTGATGTACCCATGCTAGTTGACCCCCCTGCTGCTTCTAAATACCCAACAAGATCTGTCTCATCCTCCCACAAAACCAACAATTATCGCTACCCCTCACTTACACCATCACCTGCAGTTTCTGAAAACCCTCCTGTTCAAACTCATACTAATCCCTCAAATGAAGAACAGCCTGCTAATCCTGCAGTTTCTGAAAACCCTCCAGTTTCTGAAAATCCTCCAGTTCAAACTCATACACCATCACCTGCAGTTTCTGAACAGCCTGCTAATCCCTCAAATGAAGATCTTCCAGCTAATCCCTCGCAAGTGCCAAATGATGCTGAGTATACTGATGACAACACCCAAGAGATGGAGGAACTGCCTCTGAGTATCCGCATGACTAAGAAGGATTATTCTTCCGGTATGATATTAATATTGTTTATTTACTAATTTTCTGTTATCAATACATCTTCTCATACAAATATAAATTGTTTGATACTTGATGGTAGATGACGAGGTTGCCCATGCAAGTGAAGCGGAAACCTCTAAGAAACGAAAGCGCCTGGGAGTTGTGTGTGGTAGCAAGATTGCGACTTTGGTGAACTCATTGGGGACTAAGATCAAGGTTGAATGTTCTGAAGAGGCAAATGGCCCAGTAATAAGGCAAATAAGGAGTATGATGTGCCACCAAATCGGGGCGTGTGTGAGACAGAAGGTGCCGATGTTAGCACCGACATACAGTGAGCTTGAACGTAAGCATTGGGATGTCGTGGTGAACTATCTCAGTGTAAGTTGTATATGTATTTAATTACAATGTTTATTTTAGTTTATCTCACTGCAACTTTTACACACTGATTTTATTATAATTGCAGCCTCATTTCTTTTTGCCAAAGAATGATGCTCTACTCTGGGAGTACATTACACGAATAGCAAATAACCGATACAAGAATTGGAAGTCGTCTTGCCACAAACATTATCTGAAGAATGGGAAGAAATTACCTTTGGAGTTTGTCCATCGCAAGGAGGAATGGGCATGGCTGGTTAATCACTTTCAAGAACCTGCATATGAGGTGAAGTGTGGTGAACAAACTCAACTGTCAGTTACATTTTTTTTATAAGTATTCATCTGTTTCATGGGCATTTATCTTTTTGAAGGCTAAATCAAAAAGGATGAAGGAGGCCCGAGAAAAGAAGAAGAATCACTGTGGAGGAAAGACTCCGATGGCCATCAGAGCAATAGACCACCTCGAAAAAAGGCACAAAGCAAACCGTGTTGCAACATATGCTGAGGTCTATTCCCGAGAACCTGAATGTGCTGAGATAGTGGTATTTCTTTACTCTGTTTCTTTTTTATAATGTCTTGCTAAATATATGGTCCAATAGTGTCAATCTATTGTTGAATATATGTCACTCATTTGTTTGAATGTGTAGATTAATTGTTGGAATGTGTATGGACAAGTATTGAAGTATGCGTATCAATTTGATCTGATGAATTTTTTGTGGACTTGTGCATGTTGGAATGTGTAAGAAAAATTATTGAAGTATGAATGTAGATTAAATGTTGGATTGTGAACAAGTATGACTGTTTATGAATGTGTGGATTAAATTTTGGATTTTCTGAATATGTGTAATCAATTTGATCTGATGAATTTCCTTTGTACTTGGGCAAAGGAACACATGAATGCCGAGGTGCAGAGACTTCTTGATGAGCATCAGTCCGATGACCCCAGTATCATTGCTGACCCTATCCCGACGAGCACTCAGTTGCAGATAATTGCTAAAGCTGTTGGGCAGAAGAAAGGAACTCAGATATCTGGAGTTGGGGGAAATATAAGGAGGCCTCCTCGCCCTAGAGGCGGGGCTTCAAACCATGCCCTGAAGGAAGAGATCATTAGGGCAAAGGAGGAGGCTACTATAAAGGAAGCTGAGTTCGAAGACAGGCTGAGGGCGATCGAAGAAATGCTGAGTTCGAAGACGGGTGGAGGTGGTGGCACGGGAAATGGTGGTAACGTCTCTGATGGGGCCAGTTTTGGTCTCGGTACTCTTTGAATTTTCTATCACTTCAAACTTTAGTTGGTGAACATGTTTTGCTACGTTGTGCTGGTGGAAACGTTTGTTGGAATTATTGTAATGCTGGAAACTTTTTGTATAAATCCTGAAATGTTCCAGGTACTTTTGTGTGGGTGATGAATTTCAAATTAAACAGGGGTGTTTGGTTGTACTCTTATGTGACACAAAAACAGATATTTAAATTATATATCCAACTTACGTGACTGGATTTTTAACTTACGTGACTGGATTTTTAACTTACGTGACTGGATTTCCAACTTACGTGACTGGATTTCCAACTAACGTGACTGGATTTCCAACATTACGTGACTGGATTTCCTTATCACCGGATCTTTTACGCACTCTTACGTGACTGATACTGGTACCACACATCGTCGTCTAATCTAACGTATGCGACTGTGTTTATGGCCGCTCATGCTTCTTAAGTGACAGAGAACTGCACCGTTGACTTTTTTCCTGATATCTCATTTTACACCTATACGACTGACCTATATTCTTATGTGACTAGTTTGTCCACTATCGCATAAGGGTTTATGTGACTGGTGTGTTTTAGATCAGTCACCCCAGACTTTATGCCACACAACTTACGTGACTAGTCCTTATGTGACTGAGTGTAGTCACATAAAGGTTTATGTGACAGAAAACGAACTTATGTGACTCATTTGGGTGAGTTACCTAAGATGTAAAATGGCGTAGTGACATGTATGTGTGACTCTTGGTATCGTGGTTACTTTGTTGTAGTACAAACTCTTTACGAAGTCGACAAGGAAAGAAAGTGATGTCATGTTATTGTTTGCACGAAATTGGTCAATTTTATCCGCACTTGGGAGACGATGATCAAAGTGGAGTGTTGCGTTGATGCCAATAGTTCTGTAGGTGACAATATCATAAATATGTTAACCCATCAAATCAGGATTTTTGTAGAGAGAAGGTGCTAATGTTAGCCCCCACCTACATCGACTTGGACGCGAAGCACTGAAACATAGTTGTTAACTATCTAAGCGTAAGTCATAATTCTTGAATTACAAGCATTTCAATATATTTATTCAGTGTTATATGTTGTTCGATCGTGACTTACATGTAATTATTGTTTGCGCAGCCTCATTTCTTCCTACCTCGAGATGACTCATTGTTGTGGGAATTTATTTTCAGAATTGCAAATAGCCGCTTCAACAACCAAAACTCAGACTGCCGTTCGCACTACTTGACCCATAGAGAAAGACCTCACAAGGAATTGCTCCCCTGTAAAGTTCAATGGACCTGGCTAATAGAGAGCACTTTAAGGGCCCAGCACGTGACGTTTTATAAGCATAGTCTAACTTTATTGATTTTTAGTATTTTGTGTCATTGCTAATCTTTTTATATGAAGGTCAAATGCGTAAGAATGAAAAAAGTTCGCCCGAGTACCAGCCAGAATCACCATTTTGGGAAGGTCTCTTTTAGCAACCGAGCAGTGATGCGCCTGGAAAAAAGACATAAAGCCTCATTGGTGGCTGCGTTTGAAGAAGTCTGTTCAGCCGAGGTCGTAAGTGAGTCTTTTGTGGTAATGTTCTAAATTTGACTTTGCTTTTCTGTTATGTCTAAATGAATAATTGGTAGATTATGATTATGTTAATGATATTATCGAATATGACAGTCAAAATTTTCAATTTTGATTGAGATTATGTGTAAATATTGTTTTCTGTTAAGTGTTACTTTTAGTTTATTTTTGGATATAGATTTATTTGATTTTGGCCGACGGTGGATTATAATTGTGGATCTTGACTTTGGAAATAAATAGTAATTTGTATTCAGATCATTGTGTAAATGAATATGAATTTTGTGCATTTTGGCCATATGGTTGTTGATGTAGTTCTCCCATGTTTGGTTATTCATGTTGTTAAGATGAAAGAGTATAGTTTATATTTATGAGTTTATTTGGACTTGTATGTAGGAGAAAATGAATGGAGATGCGCAACAGCTAATGGATGAGCTCCATTCCGAGGACCCGATCATGATTGCTGACCCACCCAACCGATGCCTAGCTTGATATAATAACTACAATTGTGATGCAACGGACACTACACCATTTTGACACTTATGCAATAAGAGATGACACGCCGTTGCAAACCACACGTTGCAAAAAGTATATAGCAACACCCGACTTCTATTGCTTATGTGTTCCGTTGCGTAAGATACCTAATGCCACGCATCAAAAACCTCCGTCGTCTCCCTCGTTGCGTAAGATACCATAGGCAACATTTAGTTACGCAACATATGAATTTACGTTGTTTAAGAGTATTACGCAACAACCTCCAAAGCAGCATATGAACAGCCATTGCATAAGTAACTTAATGCAACATGATCTATAGTGACATATCCTGTTTCATTGCGTAAAATACCCTATGCGATGAATTTTAAAACAACACGAACACTTGAGTTGCGTTTGATATCCTATGCAACAACCGTGGTTTGGGTAGTATGTTTTTATTGCTTAAGTGTCTCATTTATTTTGAAAGGACAGAAAATATGTACCACGTACAAAATTGAATGTAGTTTGTTGAACTACTTTTTTACTTACGCAATAAAATTTGTACGGACATGTTGCGTAAAGTTTGAATGTCTGTATGCATATGTATCAAGGGGTTATTATTTTATCTATTGCAACGCACGTTTCTGATTTCGTTGCGTAAGACTTTTTTCAAAAGGGGATTGAATGAAAATTTCCAACCAAAATTTTCATTTTAGTTTTCCCGCCAGCTCTATTGCAACGCAACTACGTTGTGTCGTTGCGTAAGGCGAAAAATAATTTTTGGGAGGGTAACATTTCAAAAAGGAGGGAATTAAAATTTAGTTCCAAAATTTTTGTTTATTTTCTCGCCTTTATCTAATGCAACGATGTCATATATAATCATTGCGTAAAGTAAATATTCAATTTTGGTGGGAAATTTTGAAAGAATTGGGTATGAAAAGTAGATAAAACATGAAAATTTTGGTGGCAAAATTTTCAATTTGGGTTCCCGCCGGACGTAACGCAATACGCACTTACGCAACGCGGGATTGTTATTGCAAAAGTGAGGGTTACAAGGGTTATGAGAGGGTTTTGAGGGTTATGAGGGTTACAAGGGTTATGCAATATTATGCTATGATTTAATTGAGTGATCAAACAAATTAACATAAGGATTATGTGATGTTATGTTACAAATGGGGGTTATGTGATCTTATGTTACATTACAAATGATTATTGTTGGATCAAACATTTTGCATGAGAGGGTTATGAGGGTTATGAAGGGGTTACAAGGGTTATGAGGGTTAGGCATGTCACAGACTATGCTATGATTTAATTGAGTGATCAAACAAATTAACATAAGGGTTATGTGATGTTATGTTATTAGAAATGGGGTTATGTGATGTTATGTTACAAATGATTATTGTTGGTTCAAACATTGCATGAGAGGGTTATGAGGGTTACAAGGGTTATGAGGGTTATGTCACATACTATGCTATGATTTAATTGAGTGATCAAACAAATTTTACATAAGGGTTATGTGATGTTATGTTATTAGAAATGGGGTTATGTCACATACTATGCTATGATTTAATTGAGTGATCAAACAAATTTTACATAAGGGTTATGTGATGTTATGTTATTAGAAATGGGGTTATGTGATGTTATGTTACAAATGATTATTGTTGGATCAAACATTGCATGAGAGGGTTATGAGGGTTACAAGGGTTATGAGGGTTATGTTATGTTACAAATGATTCATATGTCACAAATGCATAAGGTTGTTAATGCACTAATAAAGTTATGAGTTGAAGGCAAGAATCACAAATGCATAAGGTGGAACATAAGAGTAGTTATGTTATGAGTTGATTAATTCATATGTCACAAATGCATAAGGTTGTTAATTAATGCACTAATAATGTTATGAGTTGAAGGCAAGAATCACAAATGCATAAGGTGGAACATAAGAGTAGTTATGTTATGAGTTGATTGATTCATATGTCTCAAATGCATAAGGTTGTCAATGCACTAATAATGTTATGAGTTGAAGGCAAGAATCACAAATGCATAAGGTGGAACATAAGAGTAGTTATGTTATGAGTTGATTAATTCATATGTCACAAATGCATAAGATTGTTAATTAATGCACTAATAATGTTATGAGTTGAAGGCAAGAATCACAAATGCATGTTGTTTTGTATCATGTATCATGTATGTAACATGTTCGATTAATATGAGTCATAAGGTTTAATTATGTATGTAGCAAATGTATCATGTATCAAATGTATGTAAAGCTTAATTTATCATGTATCATGTATCAAATGTAAAGCTTAATTTATCATGTATAATGTATCTTATGTGTATCATGTATAACTTAATTTAAAGTGTTAGATTGATCAAATACTTAAGGTTGTTAGATGATTTAACTTGGTTTAATGGTGATGCACTAATGAGTTGCCTTCACTTCACGTAGCACATTCACTAAAGTTTTATTTCGTATACTATATGATTCAAAGTAAATTTAATTGATGGATTATAATAAATGTTTAGTTATGTTATATAATAGTGTTTCATGTATGTTCTAAGCTTAATTTAAAGCAAATACATAATATAAGGTTGATTAAGGGTAACTCACTAATCAATTCCCTTTGACATCACAAATACATAAGGTTGTACATCATATTTATGTTCTGAGATGTTAGTTAGATTTATCAAATACATAAGGTTGTTAGATTTAACTTGGTTTAATGGTAGTGCACTATATGACTTAGCCTTCATCAAGATTTAACTTGTACATAAGAGCTATGTTATGAAATGTTGGTTAGATTTATTAAGTACATAAGGTTGTGAGATTTAACTTGGTTTGAAGGGTAATGCACTAATGAATTAGTGTTCAATTTATTTAACTTGGTATAATATAAAGTTTAGATTCATAATATAAGGTTTGTGTCATAATGTTTAGGTGTATAATAAAGTTTATGTATATATTATAAGCTCGAGGTTTATAATACACGTGTAATTTTTTTTTATAATAATACAAGTGTAATTTTTTTTATAGTAATTCAAGTGTTATATGCTTTAAATTTATTTATTATAAAGCTTTAAATTAAGGTTATCTTGTCTTCCTCGTCTTATAATCTTCTTCTCCTTTCACATTCCTCAGATCTCTGCAAACCCCTCGAACAAAGATCTCTACTTCCACCACCAATGGCGCTAATAGTTGAGAAGACCACCTCCGACTTCGAATACAAGGTCAAGGATATGTCTCAGGTCAACTTCGACAGACTCAAAATCGAGCTCGCCGAGGTTGAAATGCCCGAGTTCATGGCTTGCCTGACTGAGTTGGCTCCCAGCCACTCAAGGGTGTGAAATCACTGGATCTCTTCACATAACCTCACCAGTATGCATTTCTATGATGCGTGGTTGTAGATCTATATCTTATTAGATCTCTTGTAGTAGTTGGTCGCCTGGTTGATGTTCCATTGCCATTTTCATTTTGGTCATTTGCTCCTTGTCCATTATAGAATTAAATAAAGCACTTTCATTTGGTCATTTGCTTCTTCGGCTGACTCATGTGGTTTCAGATTTTGGTTTGAATTTCGCAGAAAAAAGATCTGAAACGAGTTTGGTGAGGTCAGGCATCTTCGGAGTGAGATAGTAGCTATTCAGTCGCTCATGGAGTGTCAACACAACGATTGCCTCTTGCTGAAAGATTGATTTTCATGCGGTTTTGGGATTGAGTCGAAGGCAAGGTTATTTTTGCTTGTTTACCAAATACTTGTTACTTTAATGTTTATTTTTTCTAGTATGTTCTGATGGATTACTTGTGATACATGAAAATGGTGTCTAGTGAAAATCATGATTCATTTGGATATGGAGGATGTAGACCCAACTTGAAATTATTGATGAGAGGTGATGGGGCGTTGTAAAGAGAATGCTATTACGGTGTGCCTAAAAAGCTTCAAGTTTATTTGGAAATACGGGAAGAGCTTGAGATGACTCGAGAGGAGTTGCGGAAGGAACAAGTAGAGGCTACGCGAAAAGAAGAGGAGTCTCATGCGATGATGAAACGTCTCGAGGAAAGGATACAAGCTCTCAAAGAGAAGTCAATGGGGAATGCAACAAGAGATGATGGCCCTTGAACTTCGTTGTTTTTGGGTGAACTTTAATTACCTAAGTTTTTTTGTTTCCTATATTTTGATAATTAGAATGAAACTATGTCATCCAAATTTGTAAGTGTTTCTTGATCTTTGGATTGGAACTTTTAATCCAAAGAAATATGGATTTTTTGTTGGATATATATTTTATATCTTTTGCAATACTTCAAAAGTTTATGGTGTAAGTGTAACGCATTGCGTAGCAACTGAGTTATTGCATAAAAACATGTTGCAATATCTCTGTTGCTTAAAATATAGCAATAAACCAGAATAACTATGTTGCGAAAGCATAACTCTAAGGCAACGCAGTAATGTGTTACATAAATTATGTTGCTTAGTACTTATACAACAACACTGTTGTTGTATAAAGCCGTATTGCGTAGGCGTTATTGCAAAAAATATAGCAACAAGTTTCAATTTGTGTTGCAAAAGATAAACTCTTATGCAACATAACCAGTGCAACAAATTTACTCTACGTTGCGTTAGATAAAAACTTATGCAATTACAATTGAAACTTGTTGCTAAATCTTTAGCAATAACGCCTACGCAATACGGCTTTATGCAACAGCGTACACGTTGCGCAAGCCCTACACAACACGATTTTTCCTTATGCAACGTTTTATTTCATGTTGCATAATGCGCAAAATGGTGTAGTGGGAAGGGAACTCAGGTGTCCGGCATCAACAACAATTTAAGGAAGGGCTCCCCGCCCTAGAGATGGCCATCAGATCACACACTAAAAGAGGAACTGATGAAGGCTAGAGAGGAAGCTGCGAAAAAGGATGCCGAGTTTGTGGTGAGGCTGAAGGCTCTGGAGGAAATGGTCCAAAGCGGCCGAGGGGCAACTGGTATTCGATGCAATGTTTCGGATGGGAAATCTTCGAATCTCTTTAGATGTTGAATAATTGGGATATGATCTTTTGATTTGTGAACATGCATGTCAAATTTGTTGCATTGTTTATACTAGTATTTTGAATGAGGCTTGTTGGGCTTTTGCTTAGTTAGGAATTTTCTGAATGTAGGTAAATTTAGAAAATAGGGATATTGCATGTAGTCGTATGTGACTTAATGTTTAAACACTCATTCTAAACTAAGCTTATGCGACTACTAAACAACAAATATTGCACAGTTATACGACTAATAAGAATCACAAAATGTACTAGAGCGTTTGAATGTGTTTCACATATAACTACATTTATACGACTGAACATATATCACTTATATATCAACTTACGCAATAGACCTATGTGACAGAACAGTAATACTAGTCACTAATGCGACTGACCTATCTCCTTTTGTAACTTTAATAAGGTTTGTCGTGTATGGCGTCATATGCGACTAGTATGGTTTTAGCTCTGTCGCTTGATGTCTTATGTCACATAGATTTAAAGACTGGACATATAAGACTGACTGTAGTCGAGCCAGATCTGGTGCCAAAGGGGAAGTCCTTAAGCTACTATTTAGGGTCAGTCACACAAGGTGTAAAATGACGAAGTGTGGTCTAAAATTCAGCATAAGGTTTGAAGCCCGAGAGCCTAAAGCTTGGTCTGAACCGAATCAAAGTCCATATAAAGCCTAATTTGAGGATCACGGGGCCGAATTAGGGTTGTTGTGTTTAAGTTTGTAATAATAAAGGGGTCAAATCCAATTAAAAGGAAAATTAAAGTTAAATTGTAAATATCAATTATGAGGGAGAAAAGAAACGTAGAACCTATTATTATTTTACGTTCTTTTTCTTTTCTTTTCATCGCTGTGCAGAAGACCCTAGCCACAGCCAATTCCAATCAGTCAAGAGAACTCAAGTTGCGGATTGATCTAGGTAGGCATGATAAGTCTTTTTTCCCTTCTTCGCTTCCAATAACAAAAAGTGGATGTTAAGAATTATGGAATGAATATTTCAGAGAGTAAACAGTCTGTTCCAATCTCGGTGGAAGGTGGTCGGAGGGTCACTTCGTCTTGGGTGATCGTTGATTTGGTTGCTTTTGAGTTTCATTGTGGTTCGAGGTAAGTAATGTAGACCCGTTCTGGTTACTCCTTTTGATCATATCTTGGATTGTCATGCCATATTGGATTTTTCTCTTTCGAGTCATGAGTGCTTTTACAGCTTTGTCATTTGAAATCCTGTATCATGTCAGTATACATGTCTTGTCTTTTTGTTCGATTCGAAGGCCCACTGTCCTTCATCATTTCTGTTGCCCATCTCGGGATTAAGCACGACAAAGGACTAAGCCCACCGTGGGGTCAAGTGTGGCAAAGGACTCACCCCCTGCGGGGTCAAGCACGGCAAAGGACTGTTATTTAAAGGACTTATATTATTAGACTGTGAAGCCTATTCTGTATTATGAAATTACGGCTGTTTTGTTCTATTGTGTATGTAGCCACTTCTGAAATCTGTTCTGTTATCGGTTGCATCCCTTGTTACATATACTTTTGAAAATGGTCTTGTTTATTCTATCTGTTTTGTCCTGTCATGAGTTATTTCCTTTGAGACGTAGTCTAGAAGGTAATCTTGGTTTATTTTGTATGTTCGTCTTTCACATGATTCGGCTAGTTTGGGTCCATGTTGCTTATTGAGCCATTGAACTCACCCTTTCCATCTTATATTTTTTCAGATATTGAGGACTAGCAAGGTGGGGACTTTGGATGAGAGGCACGCCAGTGTTTGGAATAAAATAATTTTCTTGAAACTCGCATATTGAAATTGATATTTGCACTTTGGAGTTGAAACAATAATTTTAGTTTTAAATAATTACTTTTGAAACAATTATTTTAAGGTACTTTTTATATTTTCTCGCTAAGGCTTCGTGCGGTCCAAAGATAGTTTTAGGGAGCGTACGGCCGGTGTGACGACCTTTTGGAATTTTTTTTATTTTTGCGTCGTTAAGTTTTATGGTATTAGAGCAGTAGGGTCTACTTCCTGTAGATGTTAGTGAAAAAAAACATAAGCCGCGTGAGAGGGGTAGCTAGGGGAAATTTTGGTTTATGATGTTTTGTGTGAGTTTTGTACACTGTGTGATGTTCTTGTTATATAATTTTATTTTTATAGATTTGGATGCGATATTATATTCGCAGGGCTAGAAGGATGAACGACATTGATGCCAACCAAATTTTGACTGCTCTGCTCAATGACGCACAAAATGGTCCAGCTAACAATGCACCACCGATAGGTAGGTTGGGAGATTTTATTAAGCTGCAACCAAGGACTTTTGTAGGGTCTACTGACTCCTTGGAGGCAGATAATTTGTTGATGCATGTTGAAAAGATTTTTGACACCTTACAGTGCACTGATGATGAAAAGGTGAGGTTTGCTGTGTTCAAGCTAGAAGGTGGTGCAGATGAATGGTGGTCATTAGAGAAAGTTATTCTGGCTCGTGGGGCGACTGAAGTACCTGTTGTTATCACGTGGTCAATGTTCAAGGAGGCATTTCGTCGCCATTACTTTTCAGACAGTATCCGGTTCCAAAAGGAAGAGGAGTTCTTAAAGTTGCAGAAGAATCGGATGACGGTTGCAGAATATCAAGCCGAACTTGAAAAGCTGGCTAAATTTGCCCCGTCACTTATTCCTTCAGACGAAGAGAGGAAAAGAAGGTTCATGGCAGGCTTGAAAGCTGAAATCAAGAAGGATGTTATGCTTGTACAACCTGGTTCTTATGCAGAAGTGTTGGAGAGAGCTCGGATTGCTAAAAAGGGTTACAATGAGGTACGAGCTGCAAAGGAAGAGAGTCAGAGGAAGAGACTTAAGGTGGATCGTTCTTAGAGGGGAGCATCGAGTGGCCACCAAAAGAGGCCATTTTTGCCAGCACCTAATGTTCGAAGACCTGGAAATGCAACGAGATGTGAGTATTTTAATGGCTACCACCCCACCAGAGATTGTAGGTGGAAGATTGGTGGTTGTTTCAGATGTGGGAAGGTTGGCGATAGTATTTCAAACTGTCCATTTCCGCCTCGTGGAACTCGGCCACAAGAGCTTAATCGCAATGATAAAGACATTCGAGGAGAGAATTAGAAACAGAGGGCACCGGGTAGAATCTATGCACTCACTGAAGACAATGCTAAGACATATAACGACGTGGTTGCTGGTACATAACTATTTTTGACTGATGTTAATATTCATCTTATTTTTGGAAGTCATGCAGTATTTTGTTAAGCTAAGGAGACCAATTGTGTGGTTTTAGGTACATTACTTGTCTCCTCTGCTATTGCTTATGTGTTATTTGACTCCGATGCCACATATTCAGAGCAAAATTAGATGCAATCCAATCCATTCCCAGAATCACGTCAAAATCTCACATCTCCAACAAAATAAGATTGGCAAGCAACTTATTTCCTCCAATTTCAACGAAACAAGATCTGCAAACGAGGTCATCAACCATCCTACTCCCACATGGAGTACCAATACATAAGTCCACTGCTAAGGGAAAACTCGGTAAGTCATGCCTTTCGGGTTGAGTAATGATCCAGCAGTTTTTATGAACTTAATGAACGGATTTTTTCAACAATTGCTGGACAGATTTGTAGTGGTATTCATTGATGATGTTCTCATCTTTTCTCGAAGCAAGAAGGAGCATTGTGAACATCTGAGATTGGCGTTACAAGTTTTTCGGGAGCATAAATTATACGCCAAGTTTAAGAAGTGCGAGTTCTGGTTAGAGCTAGTGGCATTTCTGGGACATATAGTGAGTAAGAAAGGATTGATGGTTGACCCTCATAAAATCAAAGCTATTGAAGAGTGGAAACGGCCTACTACAGTAACCGAGGTTGGAAGTTTCCTAGGCTTGGTGGGTTGCTATCAAAAGTTTGTTGAAGGCTTCTCGAGTATGGCTTTACCATTGACGCGATATACCTTATAAGGGTACCAAATTTGCCTGAACTCCAAAATGTGAAGAAAGTTTCAGAATGTTGAAGGATTCTTGGTGACTGCACATATTCAAGCAATTTCAAAACCATGAGGGAATTTTACGATCTATAGTGATGCTTCTAAGAGTGGCCTTGGTTGTGTTCTTGAGCAAGACAGAACTGTTATCGCATATGCTTCGAGGCAGTTGAAACCTTATGAGCAGAATTATCCCACTCATGACTTAGAACTAGCAACTGTAGTTTTTGCTATGAAGATTTTGAGGCATTACATGTATGGAAAACAATTGGAGATTTTAACTTATCACAAGAGTTTAAAATACATTTTCACTCAGAAGGAATTGAATATGAGACATAGGCGGTGGTTAGAATTACTGAACGACTACGACATTTCAATTAAATATCATCCGGCTAAGGTGAATAAAGTGGCAGATGCTCTGAGTCGTAAGAGTTATTCTAGCTTGGTGGTGTTAATCACCACCTAGAGGAATATTCTAATGGATCTTGAGAGGATGTGTATTCAAGTATGTGTACGAGGTGCAACTTCCTTACTTGCAAATATCAGACTTGAACCTTCATTAGTTGCAAGAAGGAAATCTGCTCAGTCGGAAGATGCTTTGTTACAGAATATCAGAGGTCGCATAGAAAGTGGCGAACAACTTCCTTTCACATTCATGATGATGGATCAATTCGGCTAGGAAACCGTTTGTGTATACCAGATGATAAGGACTTAAGAAGAAAATTATCTCAGAAGCCCATAGCAGTACTTACTCCATGCATCCTGGCAGCACTAAGATGTATCAGGATTTGCTTCAGAATTTTTGGTGGTAAAGAATGAAGAAAGATATAGCCAAGTTTGTTCAAAAATGCATCGTGTGTCAAATGGTGAAGATTGAACATCAGAGGCCTGCTGGTAAATTGAAGAACTTGGAGCCCCCCTGTGGAAGTGGGAACATATAACTATGGATTTTGTGACAGCATTACCGAAGACTCAAAAGGGAAATAATGCAATTTGGGCAATAGTTGATCGCTTGACAAAATCTGCACACTTTATTCCCTTTAAAGTGGGAACTACACTTGACGGTTTGGCAGAGTTATATGTTGTAGAGATTGTCAGAGTGCAAGGTTTACCTGTGTCTATTTTTTTTGATCGAGACGCGATGTTCATTTCTACTTTTTGGAAAAGTCTTCTTAAAGCTTTGGGAACTCGTTTGAGTTTTAGTACAACTTTTCATCCCCAGATAGATGGACAATCAGAGATAACAGTTCAGACTTTAAATGATATGTTGAGAGCGTGTGTACTGGATTTGGGAGGTGCATGGGACAAACGACATCCACTGATTGAATTTTCTTATAACAATAGTTATCAGTCAAGCATTCAGATGGCACCTTATGAAGCGTTGTATGGGAGGAAGTGCAGATCGCCTATGTGTTGGGATGATGTGGGTGAGATACAGTTGTTGGGCCTAGAGATTATCAAAGACACAGTTGAAAAGATTAAATTGATGAGTGAGAGATTGCGTGTCGCTGACAGAGCCGTCGTTGAGGCACTGCAAAATTTACATTTATAGTTCCACTACTCGTGGCTCACTATTGGATTAGCAAGCGGTAAGTAGGGGTCAAACC
This sequence comes from Rhodiola kirilowii, assembly GCA_033675215.1. Lineage (NCBI taxonomy): Eukaryota > Viridiplantae > Streptophyta > Magnoliopsida > Saxifragales > Crassulaceae > Rhodiola > Rhodiola kirilowii. Next base: position 19,659,838 of record CM066198.1, read on the forward strand.
CAAGAGAGTCAGTGTGGATTAGTTGTTCTTTAAAAAGAAAGAAAATGAAAGTAAAAACAGATTGGGTTTTTGTTGGTTTTTTTATACAGAAAGTAAATGACAGAAAGTAAATGACTAAATTTAAAGTGCTGAAAGTAAAGACTGAAAGTAAAGTGCGAAAAGTAAAGTGCTGAAATTTAAATGACAGAAAAGTAAAGACTGAAATGTAAGGTGCTGAAAAGTAAAGTGCAGAAAGTAAATGACAGATAAGTAAGGACGAAAGATATTCAGTCTAGGGTCTCTACTTGTGAGACAACCATCACAGACGTCAAATGATCTTACTTTGTGTTCATAAGTGTGGGTTTATTCCTTTTCAAGACTTAAACCCTAAAGTAAGGCCATTTCTAGCACTTACACCACAATCTACTCCAAAATCAAGACATAGACTTCTAGTTCTAAGTGCAGCCACTTGATCTCTCATTTCTGATCAACCAAGTGACTTAAGGAAGATCAAACTACTCGGCTAAGTTTTGCCCTTTAGATGCATCCACTTAGCCTTGTTGTCTAATCAAGATTGAACCACTCAGCTAAGCTTTGCCCTTTCGATGCATCCACTTAGCCTTGTTGTTCAACCGAATAATGGCACCGAACTAGTTGACACACAAAATAGCATTAAGTTCTAGTCTCAAGATGCATACACAAGTATGAACACCCTTTGACCGAATATGCTTAGCTACTTGTATTCATGTCAAGGAATACAAGCACCATACTTATGAAAGTAAAGGTAACCAACAAGAAAATAAAGGGAGGACTTCGGTTTTTGACAAGAAAAGTAAAGAAAGCTTTAGCTACTTGTATTCATGTTAAGGAATACAAGTAACCGTGGCCTTTGTGCAAGGAAAGTAAAGGAAGAGGAGCTCCAAATCAAGAACTAGACAAAAAGTAAAGAGGGATTCGGACTCAAGATCAAGAACAAAGAACAAGAACAAAAACAAGTAAAATGTAGAGAGGTTTGTAGTGAAGTGGGAAGGAGAGAGAAGCTCTCACTTCCACGTATGTACATGAGGATATTCTAAGACCTCTTGGTCTATTTATAGACAAGGGAAGTCGGTTTAGGGGAAGAGATAAGGATTGGTTTGGAGAAATATCCCAAAAGCACTCCCACTTGGATAGGAAGAAGAGAAGAGCCACCCACTTGGACTTGTCACTTGCATTCCCAAAGGGCAACCGACCTTGGCACTTGGGAACATGTATTGGCTTCTCTAAAAGCCAACCAACCGACTTGGTTTTGGTTGAGGCAACCGGACTTGGATAGTTGAGGCAATCGGACTCCAAAAGCAAACCAAAGTGAATAGTAGAGGCCAACCGGAATATTGGGACTTTGGTTGGTTCTTGGCCGAAACTTGGTTGGGTCATGGTTGTACTTGGCCAGAGCTTGATTGGAGGTTGGCCGGAGTTGGCCGGAATCTGGCCGGAATTTTAGCCAGCGGTCCTTGGCTGTTGGACCACTGATTTGGAATGCTGAGGCAATTATAAGACTGGCCCATGAAGGATGTTTGGCCAGAATATGGCCGGAGCTTGGTCAGAATCCCAAAATGGCTGGAATTGCCCTAGATTGGCCTTGATCGGGCTTGAGCTGGTTCCACTCGGGTGCTTTGTCTGGGAAGTGAGATTGTCCGAGTCATTTGGCATTTAGAAAAACTTGGTCGAGCCAGATTTGCTAGATTCGCCCGTCTGGTCGAGCGACTTGGTTTCGGTGCCTATCAGCATGCGCGGGACCTTTGGAATTGGGCCAACTGCCAATCTTCTTAGGCATTCTCCTTGGTTTTCCGACATCGTCCACCTTATTTGCCATTTTGATCACTTTGCTCGAGGCAGATTCGTCAGATCAGATGGTTTGCCCGGGCAACTTGAATTCAGTGCTAGACAGCTCGGCTGGTGCGCTGGGCGCGGCCTGGGCGATGCCGCGGCATGCGCTCGCATGGTGCACCCTGTGCGATCGCACAAATGGCCTTGTGATGATTTTGGCTTGAAATGCCATCTTTTAAGCCCGATTCCTCTTTAGACTCCAAAAGTGCCTGAAATGCAAAACAACATTAACAAGCACATGTTCATATGACCAAAAGTCTAATTTGGTGGGTTTAGTGTACTCGATGAAACATATAAATATGCTCCATCAGTCGCCCAGAGTAGACAAAAGAGCTATGCAGATGTGCGGAGACGAGATCTTGAGTTTCAAGTGGGGGGTCATGTCTTTTTGAGGGTAAGTCCGACGAAAGAAATTTCGAGGTTAGGGATACGTGGGAAGTTGAGTCCTCTCTATAATGGACCCTTTGAAATCTTGGAGAGGATCAATTCTCTAGCGTACAAACTTGCTCTACCTCGTATCCTAGCTAGAGTTCTTAGTGTATTCCATGTATCTATGCTTCGAAAGTGTATCCCTAGTGCTGAGCAAGTGATAGAGTTGGAACCCGTGAAACTCGACAAGAAGGAATTATCATATATAGACCATCCGATAAAGATTGTGGACCGAAAGGATCAAGTTTTAAGACGTCGAGTGATACCTTATGTAAAGGTTCATTGGAGCAATCACTCAGAAAGGGAAGCGACATGGGAGCTTGATGAGTCGTATTTATACGACTCGTTGAATCAACTAATCCCATTTATTTTGACACTTTTATATGCGAACGTTTACTTTTTAGTATGGTTTTGCATTTCAGGTGTTTCGGAAGCTTTAAGAGGAAACGCACATAAAAGATGGCATTTTGTGCCAAAAACACCACAATGGCAGATCAGACCTCTGGACGTTCGACGGAGGGCTGGGAATAGACCGTTGATTAGAAAAATACGAGCTCTGTAGGCATATAGAAGGTCAAATCCAGAGTCAAAATCCAGAGTTGAAGTCGGAACTGACGCGCATAGTCAGTGGGGACCGCGCCCTATGTAGACATTAGCCACTGTGCTAACGTCAAGGTAGGGCGCGACCAGTACCGATAACGTCAAGGCTGGGAGTGGTCGTAATGTCTACATAGGGCGCGGCGATGATGTCAGAAACGCATTTTGATGATGTCAGCAAGTCCAAAAATTGGCAATTTGGCCCAAAACAGATTTAGAAACCCACAAACTTATATATTAAGGTTTTGGAGAAGGGTTTCCATCATTCTACCTTCTACGAAGTTCCAAGACGGCTCTGGAGGAGAAGACGCAAGCTTTCGACAAGAGAGAAGAGATTTTCCTACTTTTAATTATGTGTCTTTCCATGATTATGTGTAGCTAAAATCCTAATTCAGTAAAGGGTTTCGCATATTGTGACTATGTTTTGAGACTCTTTTCTTAATGCTATTTCATGTTTCTCTAGTTCTTGTGCTTATTCCATGAATTAATTTGTGACGTTAAGTGGAAGCTTTGTCGCAAAGCTTAATCAAACAGTTAATTCTTATCGTTAATATCTACTGGAAACTTGGTCGTAAAGGTAGATCGTAACACCTAAATAAAATAATACCTTTGTCGAATTATTATATTTAGGAAGGAGCTAGAAATCTAACACATTGGTCGGGTTAGATGTGTTGTATCACCTTTGTCGGGATACTTAAGGAATTACCTTTGTCAGAATTCCACACTTAGAAATATCAAATTAGATATTTAGCAGTCGATGATAAACATGTCACAATAGAAACCCTAAGCTGAATGCTCTCTCTTATTGAATTGTTCTTACGATTCTCTCTTTTGCACTCAAAATCACTCACAACCCCCTCCCCCCTCTTTTAATTATTTTCAGCGACAGCTTCAACAACACCATCTCCCTTGGGTTTGACCATGCTTGCCGCTACACTAGCTTATTGCAGGAGAATTATAAATATTAAATTTGACGCGTCAGACGACGCGCATCAAATTTTGGCGCCGTTGCCGGGGAGCTGCGTTTCAGTGAAGTTTTTTTCTTTTTTTTGATTCACTATGTCTTCATATTATAGTAGAGCAGCTTGTGACGACGAAGATGATGAGGAAGATGATGGCAGCGAGGTTAAGTTTTGGATGATTGATTGTCTCCCAAAGTTTAGAGGTGAAGTTGGAGAAAATCTCGTGACACATGCAAAAATGTTCCACTCCATGTACTGCCGCAAAAAGCCTAAAGAAGAGTCACTGGAGAGGTTTAAGTTTAAAAAAAAATTTATTTTCTTTAACTGACTCCGTAAGATCGTGGTATTACTCATCATCTGCAGATTGTGTAAGTACTTGGTCCGATCTACGAGCCCGATTTCTAAAGAAGTTTTCTCCCCCATCCTATCGATTTGAAATTCGTGAGAAAATTTCTACCATTGAGCAATTCCAGGGCAATACATTATATGAGTATTATTTGCACTTCGATGACCTTGAGGGAAGCTGTCCACACCATGGATTAACATATTTATTCTTCTTGAGAGCTTTCTTGATGGGATGATTCCACTAGAGCGTTCTATGCTTGATGCTGCAGCAGGAGGTTCAGTAATGAATTTACACATTTATGATATCTGGGACCTGATAGATGATATGGCACAGAGATCAAGACGAGGTCTGATGCACAAAACGGATGATAAGGTGGAAACAGTAGAAACTGATTCAGTGCAAATCGTGCCCGACATCACATGAAACACCTCCATCACGGCCTTACCCGCAACAGAGACTCAAGCTTCAGATGAAGAGGATAATTCCACCACTACCGGAGAGTTGCACACGGAGGAAGAAATAATCATGTCTGCGGTAATCTTTAAACCACCTCAAATTATACCAAATTTTGATATACCTCTTCCACTTCTTGTGCAGGATATCATCATCCAAGATGATCATAAAGAACCAGAAGAAGAAGAAGTAAGAGAAGAAGAAGATGAGAATAAGTTCAGCCGAATAGTGCCAATCACATACGAGGAGGAAATATGTTCTAGTGAAGAAAACTCCACTCCTTACCTTTGCACAGACTTGATTACTAAAAATTCTGAGGTAAGCGCTGAATTTAATATGGAATTACATACGACTCATATGCCTCTTGTGTTGTACTTGCAGGATGGTGAACCTAAAAAGTTACAAGAAAAGGTGTTTGGTTCACTTTACAATGTGGCTGCTAGTATCCCATTGTGTAGGACTAGAAACTGGATCACCAACTACAAACTGTCATTCAAAAACACATTCGTTAGTTGGAAGCATCATAAGGAGAAAAAACAAGCTAGGTCTTGCAAGCATGTCACTACAGTAGTTTCATTGGACCTACCGAGACATGACACATGTTGATGGAAACCAGGATGGACAGACATGAGAGCACCACTCGATGAGGGCTATGAGCAGCACAAAGGAGTAGAGAAGTTTGACCTCACACGGCCATGGGATCCTAACTTGTGATTTTAATGAGGTATCATCGAGCCAACGACGTAAAACAAAGGCACTCACAAGGAGGCAGCCCGACAAATTTTTTGTTTTTCCATTTTTTTATTTCGTTTTGTGTTTGTTTGAGTCCTGAGTCATATTTTTTATAATGTCTTTTGTGAAAGGCGAACGTTTTTATGCAGGAAACATGTGACATCCCGAGAGGAATGCGGACCATGCACACTTTAACCTCCGCGCCCACAAGCCATTTTAAATGGCTAATGTGTTCTTCAGGCGCGGCGGTAACCTCTTCTTCAGGCGCGCCCCTCTCGGTTGACCAGTGTTAACTATTGACTAGGGTTGACAATTGACTGACACGTTTGACCAACCTTCTTATCTTCACACGACGAAACGAGGGGAGTACCTTTTCACTTTGATCTCTTCCTTTTCCTATATGTTTGTGTGTCTTGCATTGTTGTGTCTTTGAATTTAAGTCGTACCGTGAGGACACGACTTGGTTCAAAAGCGTGGGGTGGGAGAGTGAGTCAGTCTGTTGTGTCAGCAAGTTTATTTTTTGCATATGTACTGTGTCAGCACGTTTCCTTTAAAAAAATTGAAAAGTATGAAATCTCTCTCTATTTCCTGGATATGCAGTATTGGATGTTGATGATGTGAAATAGATGATGCTGATTATATTGAATTTCTCTTGTAAAATTTGAATTGTGCTTTTACATGTGAATTTAACCTACTACGTGTCCTTTTGAGATTGAGATAAATAGGGATGTGGAGTTGATAAAAATGTCCTAGAGAGACTTAACGATGCATTCAAAGGACCGAATTTCGAGTTATATGGTTATGTGGATTTTGTGGAGGCTAGCATTTTGAGACTTATTGGTTTAGAGTTTTTTCCGCCGCCGCAGCGTTTATGTGAGGAGGCGGGACGGGAAAACAGACCATCCTATCTCTAGTCTGAAGTAACCGGGAAAATAGGTGGAGGGCCTCCATCTTGATTCGCGTAAAAAATGTCGAGGATGAGAAAGAGCGGGGAGGTATGTCCATATGCTTGCGGGCGATGATTGGACCTCCTTCAAAAGAAAGAAGAAAAGGACAAGCTATTCACAATAAAGGAGCAAAGCTCAATAAAAATCAGCCACGTTGTAAAGTTTTATATAAGAAAAAAAAAGTGAAGTACATCATTCATACATCAAAAGCCAAAGGCCAAAGAAAGTCACTACAAAAGCTGTCCAATAAAAGAAGAAAGAAAGCTCAAAAACCTTGAAGCTCGAATGAATCACGTGCAAGATAAAGCAATGAAGTATAACCATATAGCTAGAGTTTGGAACAGTGAATGCAGATCATGGGTCTAAAGAGGACTATCTCCCATTCATCTGAATTGATTTGAATTTCACCTCAAAAGGTAACATGTATCAAGTTAATTCTATGTTGAGCAAGATGATTAGAGTAACGATTGAGCTATGCATGAAAAGGAGGAATTTAGACTAGCAACTCATGTTCATGTAGTATTATCCAGGACGTCGAAGAAATTGTGGTGTCAGAGCTGGAGGAGGAAGTCAGAAAAGTATATCCTTACCTCTTTGAAGATAAAGGCACGTTGAGTTTAGAGGACTAAACTCTCTTTTGAGGGGGGATAATGTAATAATAAAGGGGTCAAATCCAATTAAAAGGAAAATTAAAGTTAAATTGTAAATATCAATTATGAGGGAGAAAAGAAACGTAAACCCTATTATTATTTTACGTTCTTTTTCTTTTCTCATCTTTTCTTCATCGCTTTACAGAAAACCTAGCCACTGCCAATTCCAATCAGTCAAGAGAACTCAAGTTGCGGATTGATCTAGGTAGCCATGATAAGTCATTTTTTTCCTTATTCCTTTCCAATAACAAAAAGCAGATGTTAAGAATTGTAGAATGAATGTTTTCAGAGAGTAAATAGTCTGTTCGAAGCTCGGTGGAAGGTGGTAGGACGCTCACTTCGTCTTGGGTGATCGTTGATTTGGTTGCTTTTGAGTTTCATTGTGGTTCGAGGTAAGTAATGTAGACCCGTTCTGGTTACTCCTTTTGATCATATCTTGGATTATCATGCCTTGTTGGATTCTTCTCTTTCGAGTTATGAGTGCTTTTACAGCTTTGTCATTTGAAATCCTGTATCATGTCAATATACTTGTCTTGTCTTTTGGTTCGATCCGAAGGCCCACAGTCCGTCACAATTTCTGTTGCCCATCGTGGGGTCAAGCGCGACAAAGGACTGAGCGCACCGCGGGGTCTAGCGCGGCAAAGGACTAAGCCCACCGCAGGGTCAAGCGCGGCAAAGGACAGAGCCCACCGCGAGGTCAAGCGCGGCAAAGGACAGAGCCTACCGCGGGGTCAAGCGGGGCAAAGGACTGAACCTACCGTGGGGTCAAGCGCGGCAAAGGACTGTTATTTAAAGGACTGATATGATTGGACTGTGAAGCCTATTCTGTATTATGAAATTCTCACTATTCTATTCCACTGTCTGTGTAGCTACTTCTGAAGTCTGTTATGTTATCGTTTGCATCCCTTTTTACATATATTTCTGAAAATGGTCTTGTTTATTCTATTTGTTCTGTCCTGTCATGAGTTATTTCCTTTGACACGTACACTGGAAGGTAATCTTGGTTTATTCTCTATGTCCATCTTTCACTTATGATTTGGCTAGTTTGGGTCTATGCCGTGGTACTCACCCTTTCCATCTTTATTTTTTTCAAATATTGAAGGCTAGCAAGGTGGGGACTTTGGGATGAGAGGCACGCTAGTGTTTGGAATAAAATAATTTTCTTGAAACTCGCATATTGAAATTTATATTTGCACTTTGGAGTTGAAACAATAATTTTAGTTTTAAATAATTACTTTTGAAACAGTTATTTTAAGTTGCTATTTATTAGTATATTTTCCTGCTGAGGCTTTGTGCGTTTCAAAGATAATTTTAGGGAGCGTAAAGCCGGTGTGACGACCTTTTGAAGTTTTTTTTTTAATTTTTGGGCCGTTTCAAAGTTTGGCCTAAAAATTATGCCCGAATTGGCTTGAAAGCAACCCGATCCGAATTTCTTCTTCACATAACGTATATTCTTGGCTCTTACAATGTACGTAACATTACTGGATGTGTAGCACGTTTCTACGCTACTATAATTTTGATATTTTAGTCACTATAAATGTTTACTTTATTAATGACATTCAACATGATAATTCATTTACGACATTCAATATGATAATAGTTGTTGTAAGGTTCTAACTTGAAACAACACCTGAAAACAATTATTGTCACATGATAGTTCATTTACGAATTTTTAATATGATAATGAAACGAATATGAAATTTCTTTTGGTTTAAATACAGTTCGGTGTGCATGAGGCCATAAGAACAATCAAAAGAAATAAAAATCCAGATATGCATACACCAAAAAGGACAAAGTTAGTATTCCCTGTGATGTTAAAACTATTTCTGTTAAAATTTAAACTGAATTCTCTGTTTTGTATTCAAAGGACAAATTATTATTTGGTATAAAATAAGTTTGGATGATACTGATATATTTTGTCACTCTTTCATTGTCAAATTTTAAACTTCTCTAGTTTAGTATATTGATATGAGATTATGAAATTGAAATTTGATTGTATTGTTTCTTTATCTCACAAATACAAAAGTAAACTATTGAATGACGCTTCGCTACAGTGTCACTCGGGCGTCAGCTCAGCCCGACCCCCACCGAAGGCCGACCTAACCTCCAGAAAAACACATCCCTGACCGAACCCAATCGGAACTGACCATGCCCTATGATCGCTAAAAATCTTCCAAACTCAGTCCGACTTGAAACTAAGAGTAATTTTTTTTGCTTTGTTTTCCAAACTCAATCTCGTTTTTGCCATGTTTTAAACTCAATTATCAAGTTTGCCCTGTTTTTAAAAAACCGATTTGGGGGAACCCGGTTTGTCTCATTTTTGATAAAACCCGGTTTCTCCCAAATCGATTTGCTGACTGTGCACATATTTGGTCCTACGTTGACCGAAAGAAATGTAATTATGATCACGTGTAAAACCTATTTCCGCCAAACCGGTTTGACTGGTCAACACAATTATTTTTGACAAATTTAACTAATTACCATCCAATTCAACACAAACAATTCAATTAATTATCACCCAATTCAAATAATTAACACCAAATTCAACACAAACTTAATTAGTTGAAATGTTTGTGTTGAATTGAGTGTTAATTAGTTAAAATGTTTGTGTTTAATTTGGTGTTAATCATTTGAATTGGGTGATAATTAGTTGAATTGGGTGGTAATTAGTTAAATTTGTCAAAAATAATTGTTGTTGACCAGTCAACCCGGTTTGGCGGAAAACGGTTTGACCAGTTAAACCGGTTTGGCAGAAACTGGTTTTACACGTGGTCATAATTACATTTCTTTCGGTCCACGTAGGACCAAATATGTGCACAGTCAGCAAACCGGTTTGGGGGAAACCGGTTTTTATCAAAAATGAGACAAACCGATTCCCCCAAATCGGTTTTTTTAAAAAAAATAGGGCAAACTTGATATTTGAATTTAAAACAGGGTAAAAACAGGGTAAAAACGAGATTGAGTTTAGAAAACAGGGCAAAAATAAAAAAAACTCTGAAACTAAGCATGGGCCAGATTCAGACCTTATTAAACCCGACCAAACCTTGCCCTATATATGTAAGTCCGACCAAGTCTATTGGAGAGCCCTAGATACCATTGCTTCAGCGGATGTGATATTGAATTTGATTTTGAGATTCAGTTTATATTATATCATCATTGTTATTACTTCAATATCTCATGTTGTGCATTTGACTTTTGGGTAAGAGGAAGTAGATTGGAGAAGCCATGTATCCTCGATTCACTATTGTTGAGCACTTGAGCTTGGTTATAGAATACGATATTACAATAATGATGGCTCTGATGGATTTTTAAAAAGAACTTTAATTAATAAAACCTCATTCAAGATCAATAATGGCTCAACAAAGATTAAATAAACTGTTTCTTTTTCAACCAAAAAATATATGCTTCAAGAATTGATTATGAAAATCTGATAAATAATTTTGCTTCTCAAAAAGCTAGAAAAACAAAATCTAAATAAGAAACATAAAGCGAAAATATAAACAGCTAATAGAATTCGTTAATTGTCATATTGTTGTGAAATATATGTGGATGCACAAATTTTCAAATGGAGGAAGAGCATATAAGACAGATATATAGAAAGAAATATTATTGCTTGATGACTGAGAGTTAGGATCAAATGAGAAATTTTAATAAGCGTCGGATTACTCATTAAACGGTTCTGATTTAATCAATATATTTGCATTAATTTTCGGATTAAAATCCTAAATAAGGGTCTAAACGTCATTTGTTATTAATAATTTTAGTTAATTTCCTAAATTGTCGCACAAGTTCGTGCCGATCGATTTTTTTACGAGGAAAGCGTGCAAGGAGAATTGGAATTGGAGACTACGATTCACCGCCGCTTGAAAGCCATCCGCGACCGACTTCGATTCCGTTCCGCAGATTTCGATAAATCAAACTGCCGGCAAATTATATTAACTGCCGGCAATTATAGAAACTGCCGGAGAGTTTATATTCTGCTTGGTGTGGGTCAAGCTGATTTTTAGGTTTAGTTCCGAGCTGCTTTTGAGATCTGGAATTTTTAGGGGCTAAAGTTGTGGGAAGAAATGTCTAAGAAGAAGAACCCTGTTGTTTATTTTGACATTTCGATTGATGGCGATCGAGCTGAGCGACTCGCGATGGAGGTAATTTCTTTAATTTAAAATGTGGCTTGCTTGATTTTGTATTTTACTTGTTTTGGGAACATGTTTTGAGAGGAGAATGTGTCATGTAATTACGGTATCAACTTACAGATGCCAGCAAGAAGAAGATGGAAGAAGCAAGGAACTTTATTGTATAATATCTGAGATTAATACCGAAGATATACCTCTTGTCAAGTTTTATTGTTGAAAGAAAAGCGACGAACCAAGCAGATTATGGACTTTTTAGGCTTTCTTGACCAATCTGAATGTAAAGGATACAATCTTTTCAAGAAGACAATTTAGCAGGAAGATGCAATGAACTTTGTTGTTGTACTTATATCTGATATTAATACAGAAGCCATACCTTTATACCATATCGGTCGGATGACGGCGATTTTGTTGAGACGTATGAGAATTATTGAAGGATGACAAGCTTCTGTTTTCCAGTTCAGTTTCTGTTTTGTTCCCGTTTCAGGTCTTATGCTTAGTTTTGTTAAAGGTTTTTTGTTGTTCAGTGGCACTGTGTTTTGTTAGCAGGGCCTCGTTTTTGGTTTGGTGGCGGTGTGTTTTGGCCTTGTTTTGTTGGTGGTTTTCTGTTGTTAGGGCCTTTGTTTTGTCTTGGTTTTGGGATTGTGGTCTGTCTGTCTGCTTCGAGTTGTAGGCTGTTCATCCTTTGATTTAATGATATTCATCATTCTTTCCAAAAAATTCAGTCACTAAGTATGTAAACTCAGTAGTTGGATATGTAAATTATGATTACATACAATTCAGTCACTAAGTATGTAAACTCAGTCGTTGGATATAATTTTGTACATACAATTCAGTCATGTTTTGGGTCCTTCAGTGAGAAAGTGTTACGCATTTTGAATATAAAGATACGCATTATAAAGTTACTCATTTTGAATTGAAATATATGCATTATAAAGTTACGCATTTTGAATAGAAAGATACGCATTTTAAACACTCAATGAACAAAATGTGTGCGTTTTCTTACGCATTTTGGATATAAATATATGCATTTCTGTGTTAGGGCCTTTGTTTTGTCTTGGTTTTGTGATTGTGGTATGTCTGTATGCTTTGAGTTGTAGACTGTTCATCCTTTGATTTAATGATATTCATCATTCTTTCAAAAAAAAATTCAGTCACTAAGTATGTAAACTCAGTCGTTGGATATGTAAATTATGATTACATACAATTCAGTCACTAAGTATGTAAACTCAGTCGTTGGATATAATTTTGTACATACAATTCAGTCATGTTTTGGGTCCTTCAGTGAGAAAGTGTTACGCATTTTGAATATAAAGATACGCATTATAAATTTACTCTTTTTGAATTGAAATATACGCATCATAAAGTTACGCAGTTTGAATAGAAAGATACGCATTTTAAACACTCAATGAACAAAATGTGTGCGTTGTTTTACACATTTTGAATATAAGTATACCCATTATAAAGTTACTCATTTTGAATAGAAAGATACAAATTATAAAGTTACACATTTTGAATAGAAAGATACTCATTTTAAACACAATTATTCTTGCTTTGAGATGACTCTTTATGAAACTCCAAAGCATATTTAGCTTCTGGCCAAGCGGAACTTCCATTACAACCCGTTCTAACCGTTCAGGAGTCGCTGTTGGGGATTCCTCATGCACACCAAGATTATACCGGATCTTTCAAACTTAACCTCGCAAGATCCTTAACAGACTTTGTTTGTGTTGCGGAGAAAAGCAATGTTTGTCTACTTTTAGGTAACTGTGAAATAATAGAACTCACATCTTTCTTAAACTTATCGTCAAGTACACGATCTGCCTCCTCAAATACCAAAACCTGTTCCATTGTCATAACATTAAGCAAGATTATTAGAATGCATAAGAACTATAGAGTCAAATATCACATAGTTCCTTTTCAGCTTCCAAGTTGAAATAAAAAAAAGGGTAAGAACGACAAGTCTGAGTCCTAAGAAACAAGTGACATAGGCAGCAAGGACGAGATACTAAATTAAAACAACTCACCATGAAGCATAGCTATAAACGAACAAGTCAACACTGCAAACCCTAAATTTAACCAAAAAAACTAATACAAAAGAAAACAAACGGACGAGATTAATGCAAATCTATGCATTTTCAATGCATAGCTACGCAATTTGAATGTCTACCCTCCAACACTGCTGAAAACTACGAATGCAAATCTACGCATTATGAATACTAAGCTCTGCATTTTTTTGCATATCAAATTAACTATGAAACACTCCTGCGCATTTTAAATCGTATTTGCAATCTGCGCACTAAAACAGCGAATCGAAGAACACGGCTACCATAAAATTCACAATAAATCAAACAAATAACCTAAAGCAATATAAAACGAAGAACACGATCACCATAAAATTCACAATAAATCAAACAAACGGCGAATTGAAGAACATGGCCTACCGTCAACTTGTGTTGTTTTTTTCGGCTGATTCCCTTCGTCCGCCAGTAATCCGTGCCATCGTTCTACCGTAAATTCCCTCAGTCCGTCAAATTTCAGGGTTCAATCCGTGCCGCCGTCCACCGTTCGTCGCCTTCAATCGCCGTCGCTCGCACAATTGATTTCGCTCGCCGTCGGTTGCATTCGGTTGCGTCGCTCGCACGTTTAATTTCGCTCCCCGTTGTCGTCGCTGTAAGTCGCATCGCTTTCAAACTCGAAAATTTGTCTGTACGAAGTCGATTTAGTGATTATAGGCGAGAGAATAGGGATGCGGTTTAGACCTAATTTTAATTTCCTAATTTGCCCCTTAACCGTATTTGGCAATTAATTAAATATGAATTTTAATTATATGTAGTAATAATCTTAGCCGTCCATTTTTCTAATCTAATGGTTATTAATTTTTCTCATTTCTCATTTAATAAGCCTTTCTCACAGGAACTCAACCCTGATGACTGATATGCAATCATTTACAAATGACCTTATAAAGAGCTAGGAGTATATGAATATATGAAAAGACTATCATTAAAGACAGAGGATTAAATGGAAAAAAAATTAAAAATGCCATTGTGTAAGTTTGTAGTTTGAGATATACCATAGGTATAAATTTTATTTGATTTATACCATGTTTTCAAAAAACGCCAATGGCAACAACGGTTTTCACTCGAAAACAAATTCATGGGCTCCGGTTAGCACTGATGTGGCAGAATGATCGGTGATGTGGCAGAACGATCGGTGATGTGGCAGAACGATCAGTGATGTGGCAAACGATCAGTGATGTGGCCGAAACCACTGACAGCAACAACGACTTTTGTGAAACCTGCTAGCTTGACCAGCGGTTATTAATAAAAAAATTAAGCGAAGGCGCGAAACAATGAAATTGCTGCTGTAATCGGTGGCTTTGGCCTAAAACGACTTAGAATGTAGATTTCAGATATTTTGTGTTCGACAATTTGACCTACAATGAAGTGCTTCTACTTCTCCATCAGCGACCAGGAGACGAGGATGGTTTTGAGGGTTTCATGGGCCAGGCGCTGAGCATCACGCCCGCATTCAGCGGCGATGCGATGGTGGAGATCGAATATAAATCGAAGAAGATACAAGAGGCGGTGGTGTTTCATCAATTCTTATTGGCGGAGGGCGCATGATTTGAGAGTGTTTTGATTCTTGGAGCCGAAGTCAGCCATGGGGGTTAGGAGGAGTCTCGGTCAGCGATTTGTATAAATACTTGACTTTTATTAACAACCGCTGGTAAGATTAGCGAGTTTCACAAAAGCGTGATTGGCATTAGCGGTTTTAACCACATCAGCTTTGGTTTTGTCACGTCACTGCTGATTTGGGTTTTGTGAATTAGGTTTCGAGTGAAAACTGCTGTTGGCAGCAACTGTTTTTAAAATACTTGGTATAAACCAAATAAAAAAGAGTACCCGACGTATATCCCAAAACTATAAACTTACACAGTGACATTTTTCAAATTTTATCGATTAAATTGCACGCCTTTGGACACCTGTTGGACACTTCATAGGGCACATCATTAGGCTCATCAAAAAGAGTAAAATACATTGACAGTTGTAGTTTGAGGTGTTTTTATAACCACTTAGTCAAAAATAATTTATAAGACCGGTAAGTATCGGGTTGTTCAAGGGAGCAAGTGTAAAATTAAGGCTACTAATCAATTTTGTTCCGAACTGTCTATTCTAGATCCGAGTGGTTGGAGTCGTAAAGATTACTAAGCTAATCAATATAAATTATCTAAACTATCTAATGAATCTAGAGAAAATGTAACTACCACCGTTAAAGGTGTACTCTAGGAAACTTCTTCACTCATATGTGTTTTAAGTCCAAGAATTCAATTTCATGCAAGATACATGTCTAAATGATTAGACCAAGGCTAATATGTCTATCTAAACGAATGTCACTCCTCGGCTACGTTCGCGAATAGAGGAAGGCGTATGTCACACGTAGACCTCAACCCCTCGGTATTGTTGGCCACGTCCAGGCCGGAGCTCGCAACTGCCAACCCTTGTTGTATAGTCGCTCCTTCAGGACTGGTAAAACCCAGCCTGAGACTTGCCTTTCACGTGAACCTTAACCCCTCGGTATTTTTGGCTCACGACCGACTCAGAGTTTGCGACTGCCATCCCATTACAAAATTTATTGAAGAACGATCACAACCTTGATGTAGATGATGATTTTGTTCCTTTTCGATTTGTAATTTGTTTGATTCCAATCTATTTCCTTTAGTGATATGTTGTGAATCTCTCTCAATTTTGGTCGACTAAACTGTTCAAACACGTTGGCGGCTGCCTCTCTTTGTTTTGTGTAATTTTGCATTTTTTTCAATTTTTCCAAAAACCTAGCCCAAATTGCATTTTTGGCCCATTTAGCCAGTGTCACCAGATAAGTGACACAAGTGATACTGTTTAGATCAGAGGCTTGCATTTTTCTCTTTGTGTCGACAGATCTTGACACAAGATACACTGGTGCATAGTGAGATGGCCTCTTGAGCTCAAGTTCTGACACTCTTAATGGCTGAATCTGCTCTATGTGAAAACTTCAAAGTCGTAGCCCAGTATCTAAGCTTTCCACCAAGCCTTAGATCAATGGATTCGGAAACCGTATGAGCTCTGGGCATGCGTGACAAATAGAGAGGTCAATGCGCCCTATTTTTCTCATGTTTTTGCCCAAAACACTACACAATGCTTTGTTTCGCCTTATTCATTTCATCACCTAAAAGCATCAAAACATAATGTGAGAGGTCATAAGAATAAAGCAAATGATCGAAAATAAACTAAATGTGGAGCATAAATATAGTCATGATTTATGCTCATCAATCTCTTTACACCTATTCCCTTCCTATTTTGTTATGATCCATCTCCGACTATTTTATCATTCATTGACCTTGAAATAACAGTCACAACACTTGCTTCTTTAATAATGATCAGGCGAACCGTCGACCTATTATTCCCCTCATTTGATGCTGGATGAGGTTTGTTTCCGGATATTTGGTTATCATTTAACCTCTTTTCTAGTGTTTCAAGCCAAATATCAGACAACTAAGCTTTTGGATTCATCCGAAGCAAAACGAAGCATTTGGTAGAGATTTGGGCCAAAATAAAATAAAATAGGGCAGAGTGACCATACTGACATGTTTTGCATGGCTAGAGCATATATGGGTCGCGCTATAGCTTGTAGGAAACCCATCTCAAAGGGCAACAACTCTCTAGTTTACACCAAAACAAGTTTCGGACGTTAAGACCTCACAAAAATCCACCAGATCAAAGGAACCTTGTGACCCCATGACCCTCATGGGTGTTACGGGCATCTCGGGACATTGCCGAGATTCACTAGGTCATTGCCCGGTCGGTAATGTTTTGCTATAAATAGTAGTTTCGGGCCAGATTTTCAGTTAGTTACCTTTGGGGATCGCTTTTGACCTAAATTGGAGAAAAGGACGACCAAGAGCTCAAGAAAGACCAAGATTCGAGGCTATGCTTTATCCAAACACGACTTCCTTGTTTCTAATATTTGATTTTCATATGTATTTGTGGTTTACACCCATGGATCACGAGTAGTCTTTTTACTTTGCAGTTCTATGGACTTGTACCCACTCTTCATGTGATTTATAGAAATATTTTTTCATTAATTTCATTCGAGTTATTCAATTCCACTACGCTTAATTTTTTTTTTCTTGCAAGTTATACATTGATTGGATGTTTTCTTGTTTGAACAAAATTAGTTTAAACACCAAAAAGATGGAACGAAATTGATGTTATGTGGTAGTAGCTATGTTGGTAGTACATGAACTAATAGAAGAATTAATATTAATTATTTTACTAAACTACGATAGCTACGCTAGTAGTAGTATGCATGTAAGTGAACGCTGTAGATTTGCATATGCAAACGAATGCGATATGAATCTCTTTAGGTCAATGACAGAGCCTTGCCGCGAGGCAATGCAAAGATAATTATAAGTCCACTACTTGTGACTTCACTATTGGGTAGTAAAGCGGTAAGTATGGGTCGAACCCAAGGGAATTGGTGGATAGTAGTTCTTTGAGGAAATTGTACAGGAATTAAGTGCGATTGGGGTTGGTTGTGGTTTTAGTACTGAAAGTAATACTGAAAAGTAAAGTGCTGTAACAGTCGAGTTCAATATCAACCGCAAACACACTTTTGGTTTGTCGCACGCTGTATTTCAAGCGCAATACGTGCCAAACTTATGTTGGATTGATGTTGAACAAGTCTGTAGTGAAAGTAAAGTGCGGAAATGTAAATACTGAAAGTAAGTGCGGAAATGTAAAGAATGAAAGTAAGTGCGGAAAGTAAATTGCTGGAACAGTCGAGTTCAATATCAACTGAACAACATACTTTTGGTTTGTCGCACGCTGTATTTCAAGCGCAATACGTACCAAAGTTATGTTGGATTGATATTGAAAGCGTCTGTAGTAAGCGGAAATGTAAAGACTGAAAGTAAATGACTGAAAGTAAAGTATGGAAAGTAAGGTTAGGTACTGAAAGTAAAGTTAGTGACTGAATGTAAAGGTACTGGAAAGTAAAGTTAGTTGCGGAAAGTAAAGTTAGTTGCTGAAAGTAAAGGGTACTGAAAGTAAACAGTTGATATTGAGACTGAAAGTAAAGTGACAAGTTGTGTTTTAATTAAGGGAAAAGATTCGGTTTTAGGGGCCTTGTATCATAGTTCTGTTCATCATTGACCTCTAATGATCATACTAAGTGTTCAAAGATGTATGAAGGCCATTTCTAGCACTCGACTTGCCACACCGTCTAGTCCTTTTCATGACATAGAGCACTTGTTCTAGTTAGGATAATTCCTCCTTTCGAAGTATCTTAGCCTATGTGCATCCACTTGATCAATCATTTCCGATCAACCAAGTGGTATTTTAAAGAGGTTGAACTCCATGGAAAAAGCTTTGCTCTTTCGAGCCTCCACTTAACCATGTATGTTCACGAACCCCTTGGAAGAGTTTTGCTCTTTGGAGCCTCCACTCAACCATGAATGTTCTAACCTAGTATATGGCACATAGAACAAGTTTGAACACAAAGAAGTACTAAGAAAAGGGTCTAAAAACGGTTTTATGATACAAGCACACCCCTTCAACCGAATGAAGGGTTTAGCTACGAGTATCCATATAAGTGGATACCATAGCTAAGTGCAAAAGAAAGTAAAGGGTTTGGAAAATGAAAGACAAGGAAAGTAAAAGTTTTGGAAAGTAAACTCAAGAACAAACTTAAGAACAAACAAGAGTACTCAAGAACCAACAAGAGTACTCAAGAACACTCAAGAACAAGAGAGAAGTTGGAGCTTTTGATTCCCAAATGTAAAGTGTTTACAAGGATTTGTGCCTAAAGGATTCTAGAGAGCTTCTCTATCTAAGTAACCAAGGATATGATTCAAGGAGGGGTGATCCTCCTTTATAGAGATGAGAGGCGGTGGAGAGGTGAATGGAGGAGGATATTTTGTCCTCCCACCGCCTCTAGTTCTCCCTCAACTCCGGTTGGTCTTGGTTGCTCTTCGGTTGGACTTGTTTTGTGCCAAAGGGCAAGGCACATGGGAGCACATGGGCGGCTAGGCCTTGGGTGAGCCAAGAGGCATCCACTTGATCACTTGAACTAGGTTGAGCCAAAGGGCAAGTCATTTGGACTTGGTTGAGGCTTGGTTTCTTCCCAAAGGGCAACCGAAGTGAATAGTATGGCCAACCGGACAAGAAGTAGTTTGGATTTGGTTGGTCTTTGCCGGAGTGTGGCCGGAGCAACAAATGATCGGAGCATGTTGGTGAGGATATGGGCTTGATCGGAGCATCACCGGAGGGTTGCCGTGCCGGAATTTGGCCGGAGTTTTGGCCGGCGGTCCTTGGCTTTTGGACCATGGATTTGGAATGTTGAGGAGATTCTACGACTGATCCATTAAGGGTGCTAAGTCAGATTCTGCCCGGAACATGGTCGAAATCCTGAAACGGCCGGAATTGCCCTAGTTTGGCCTTGATCGGGCTTGAGCTGATTCCACTCGGGCGTTTTGTCTGGGAAGTGAGATTGTCCAAGTCATTTGGCATTTAAAATACTTTGGCCGATCCAGAATTGCCAGATTCCATGGTTTGGTCGAGCAACTTGGTTTTGGTGCCTATGCGCGCGGAGCCTTTGCTTTGGAACTGGGCCAACTGCCAATCTACTCGGGCGTTCTCCTTGGTCTTCCGACATTGTCCACCTTATTTTCCATTTTGATCACTTTGCTGGAGGTGGATTTGTCAGATCAGCTCGTTTGCCCGGGCAACTTGAATTTGGACCTGGGCGGCTCGGCTGGTGCGCGGGGCGTGGCCTGGGCGATGCCTGGGCGGGGACCTGGTTTCTCGGACGCGGACCTGGGTTTCTCGGCGCTGGTTCTTGGTTAGGGACCTCGGTGGGGACCTGGTCTTCTCGGTTCTGGTTCTCGGTCCTGGGCCTGCGGTACCCGGTACTTCCTCTCGGTCCTAAGCCTGCGGTACCTGGTACTTCCTCTCGGTACTGGGCCTGCGGTACCCGGTACTTCCTCTCGGTCCTAGGCCTGCGGTACCCGGGTCCCTGGTTGGGGTCCCTCGGTCCTGGGTGAATTTCCTCGGGCCATTGTCGATTTTCCTCGGGCCCCGGTTGTGATTTCTTGGCCAGAAATGTTTGGCAATCTTTTTAGCTTAAGAACCCCCTTTTTAGCTTGTTTCTTCCCTAAACCTCAAAATAGCCTGTAGAGCAAAAATTGAACTAACAAGTAAAAGTTGTTAAGACAAAGTGTCTAATTTGGTGGGTTTAACTGTCTTAATGAATCATATAAATATGGTCCATCAAATCACCCCATACTTATACTTGTTCGTCCCGAACAACGCTATTCGAAAGAGGAACACAAAATCCAAGTAAAAACTCTAAATAAGAAAGTGAGAATGTGGGACTAGATTTATCCTATTCATGCAATACTTACTTGTTACCAAACTAAACCGTGTAAATACTTAGAAGAAACTTGATACTTGTACCTTCGAGCCGAGATGCAAATTAATTCGGATGATTCGGGAGATAGCCCTTTTCAGGCTTTTGAACTGCATTCTTGGGATCGACTCGCACTATATGGTTATCTGGTAGCTTTCTCTAGCACATGATTTGGTCCGGGTTTCAATGAGTTGAGCTCTTTGATTTCCTTTTGATGAGGGACAGCTTTTGAAGTGATTTGGTCTTTGGCCTTCGATTTTGAATTGGAGTTTCTTCACTTTTGTTTCGGTTAAAACCTTCACAATTTGGCCTTTGGCCTTTGATTTGCTTCTTCGAGCCTTGCTTCTTTGTGATTTGCTTGTCCATTTTCTCAACCTTTTTGGGAGGTCCAATCATCGCCTGAGAGCATATGGAAATACCTCCCCGCTCTTTCTCATCCTCGCCGTTTCGCGCGGGTCAAGATGAGGGTCGCTCATCTATTTTCTCGGCTACTTGGACTAGAGTTAGGACAGTTTGATTCCCGTCCTGCCTCTTGCATAAACGCTGCACGGTGGAGATTACTCTGAATCCAATGAAACCCAAAGTGCAGCCTCCACTGACTTCGTAAACCATATAGTGAAATCCAATCCGTCGAGTGCTTGCCAAGCCTCTCTAGGGCATTTTATGTCAACTCCACATCCCCTATATATCTCAGCACAAAGGGACAAATAAGAAGTTACATCCTCAAGTTTTTATACAGTTGAGATTTCACAAGGTAAATGCAAGAATTTAGATCTACCTTTTTCACATTCTCAAGTTCATATTTTCAAAAAGATAATATTAAGGGAAAAGGAAAAAAGAAAGCATGTTAAACAACTATGTGCATAGGCAGTTCTCACCCCACACTTTTAACGAAGGCGTGCCTCTCGGTATGACTTAGTTCAAAAGTCAATTGCAAGCAAATATTTACAGGAAAGATGAGAACGGCTCAAAAAGCTAAATGACATAAGTAAAAATGACTGAAAAATTAAAAGATGCATGAAAATGAAAGTATGCCGGGTTACCTCCCGACCAGTGCCTTTGTTTAATGTCGTTCGCTCGACGATACCTCACTCAGGAGGGATCTGGGTCCCATGGGCGGCTCAAGTCAAATTTTGCCGCGGCTTCTGCATTGATTCTTGCCTTGACCCTTCCCAAGCTCTTGTGGGATGATGTGCTTGGGTCCGGTTTCCATTGTTCTGGAGGTTTTTTCTTCCAACACTTTTGAGAAGGCGAGGGACTCTTGACCATATCTGCTGGCCTATTGAGCCGAGCTCTTGTGTTTCTCCATCCGGGCTACCATTCAACCGGGCCATGTCTTGGTCGCTTCTTTGTGTATGCACGGTTGGCATCCGGGTTGTGCTCTTCGCTAGCCCTCTTCTTTGCTGCAGAGGTGAATGGCCGTTTCAGCACGAGTGAGTTTTCATGGCTGCTTGGTTGGCTCGTGGCGAGGGAGTGCTTCATTGTTGGCTTTCCTGGCTCATGCTTTGCCTCCATCTCGCCTTGCACCTCATCATTGATCACTTCATCTTCAGGGGCTGTGATCCGCATACAAACCGAGGGGACAGGTTGGGGAACTTCCACCACAAGGGCCAGGTCTTTCTTGGACAGATTGATACTGAGGACCGGGCCTGCCTCAGGTGCTTCGATAGTGAGGATCGGGCATGTCTCTGGTGTTCCGAGCGCAAGGACTGGGCCTGGCTTGATTTCCTCGTCCGCTTCGGTAGTGAGGACCGGTTTGAATGGCTCGGCCGGCTCTTCTTCAGTTATCCATGCATCCTCATCCTCTGTCAGCTTTGTGGGCTCCAATGTTGGCTCCTTTAGTGCCGCCTCCATGTCCATTACTGCCCTTGTTCTGATGTCTTCTTCCGGGTTTGTTGCGGGCAAGCTTGTAATGGGTGTGATGTCGGGCTCGTTCTACTCTGAGTCCACTTCCATCGTCGGTGCTTTATCATCAGTTTGGTGCATTGGCCCTCGTTTTGTGCTCTCTTCCAAATCATCAATGACGTCCCAGATTTCAGTCATAGTTAACTTCATGACCGAGCCTCCCACTATATCATTGAGCCTTTTCCACTCATGCGGCAGTATCCCGCCAAGAAACCTTTGAAGAAGGAACACGTTTGTGAATCCATGGTGCGGGCAGCTCGCCACAATGGAGTCGAAGTACGATAAGTACTCGTCCAAAGTTTCATCCCGGGATTGCTTGAGGGTGCTGATCTTCTTGCGGACTTCAAGTCGAAAGGATGGCTGGGCTCTTTGACAGGGATCGGTTCCATAATTTGACATGGAAAATTCATTTAGAAATTTGGCTCGTAGATCCCCATAACAGCCTTCATAATCTGCATATGATGAGTAATACCAAGATAGTGCAGAACCAGTTAAGGAAAACTCAAAACAATTCAACATAAACCCTTCTAGCGACTCATCCTTGGGCCTCATTCGGCCACAGATGGAGTAAAACATTTGTTCATGTTCCACGAGGTCTTCTCCGATGGTACCCCCAAATTTTTCGAGATACCGATTCATCCATGAAGACATCGTGAATCATGAAACGAACAAAAAGGAAAAAAATAGAAAAAAGAACTACTATCCGATTGCTAATTCCAATTCCCCGGCAACAGCGCCAATTTTGACAGAGCCTTATCGCGAGGCAATGCAAAGATAAATTTATAAGTCCACTACTTGTGACTTCACTATTGGGTAGTAAAGCGGTAAGTAGGGGTCGAACCCAAGGGAATTGGTGGATAGTAGTTCTTTGAGGAAATTGTACAGAAATTAAGTGCGATTGGGGTTGGTTGTGGTTTTAGTACTGAAAGTAATACTGAAAAGTAAAGTGCTGTAACAGTCGAGTTCAATATCAACCGCAAACACACTTTTGGTTTGTCGCACGCTGTATTTCAAGCGCAATACGTGCCAAACTTATGTTGGATTGATGTTGAACAAGTCTGTAGTGAAAGTAAAGTGCGGAAATGTAAATACTGAAAGTAAGTGCGGAAATGTAAAGACTGAAAGTAAGTGCGGAAAGTAAATTGCTGGAACAGTCGAGTTCAATATCAACTGAACAACATACTATTGGTTTGTCGCACGCTGTATTTCAAGCGCAATACGTACCAAAGTTATGTTGGATTGATATTGAAAGCGTCTGTAGTAAGCGGAAATGTAAAGACTGAAAGTAAATGACTGAAAGTAAAGTACGAAAAGTAAGGTTAGGTACTGAAAGTAAAGTTAGTGACTGAATGTAAAGGTACTGAAAAGTAAAGTTAGTTGTGGAAAGTAAAGTTAGTTGTTGAAAGTAAAGGGTACTGAAAGTAAATAGTTGATATTGAGACTGAAAGTAAAGTGACAAGTTGTGTTTTAATTAAGGGAAAGGATTCGGTTTTTAGGGGCCTTGTATCATAGTTCCGTTCATCATTGACCTCTAATGATCATACTAAGTGTTCAGAGATGTATCAAGGCCATTTCTAGCACTCGACTTGCCACACCGTCTAGTCCTTTTCAAGACATAGAGCACTTGTTCTAGTTAGGCTAATTCGTCCTTTCGAAGTATCTTAGCCTATGTGCATCCACTTGATCAATCATTTCCGATCAACCAAGTGGTGTTTTAAAGAGGTTGAACTCTGATGGACCTTAATTGTATGAATCATAAACATAGTTAAACCCACCAAATTAGATGCTTTGTCTATTTAACTTTTGCTTGTTAGTTCCGATATTTATCTACAGGGTATTTTGAAGTGTAGAGAGAATACAGGCTAAGGAGGAATTTTAAAGCTAAAAATGAATTACGAGCCATTCCAGGTCACGGCCAAATTCTGACTTTCAAGAACCGGACGTGGAATCACTCAAAACAAGTCCAACCGAAGGGCAACCAGAGTCAGACCGGAGCTGAAAGGACCGATGGCTTTTGGGGAAAAGATCACAAAACACACTCAACCACTCCCCTCCACTCACAACCGGCGGCTTCAAGGAGGAGAAGCCATGTGTCCCGGCGGCTTCTCCTCTCTTCTCCTCACAAGCCCGGCGGCTTTGGCCATGAAGAAGACAAGTGTCCCGTCGGCTAGAGGAGGTGGTGAGTCACCTCCGATGGCTTTCTCCTCCTCCATGGATTCCATGCCAAGTGTCATGCCTCTCATCCACATCCATCTCCTCTCCATGCCTATAAATACCCATGCTCCTTCCCTTTGTAAATCATTCCAACATCCTCAATTCCAAAATCACAAATCACTTATCTCTCTAGATTGAGAGCACAATCATGTAAGCACTTTACTTTGGAATCGAAGCTTTAGCACTTTCAATGGTTTTTGTAAGTACTCTCTTCTTTACTTTACTGTCTTTCAAATTACTTTACTTTCCTGTCTTTACTTTCAAAAACTTTACTTTACTGTCTTTCAAAAACCTTTACTTTTTAACGCACTTAGCTATGATGTCCTGTTCCATGAATACTCGTAGCTAAACCCTTCATTCGGTTGAAGGGGTGTACTTGTGTCATAAAATGTTTTAGACCCTTCGCTTAGTGCCTCTCTGTGTTCAAAACTTGTTCTATGTACCACATATTAGGTTAGAACTTCCAAGGTTGAGTGAATGCTTTAACGGGCAAAGCTCTTCCGTGGGGTTCGTGAACATACTCGGGTAAGTGGATGCTTTAATGGGCAAAGCTTATCAGAGGAGTTCGACCTCTATTAAAAACCATTTGGTTGATCGTAACTGAAGATCAAATGGATGCACATAAGGCTAAGATACTTCGAAAGGAGGAATTAGTCTAAATAGAACAAGTGTTCTAAACGATGTTGCAAGTCTTGGGCTAGAAATAGCCTTGATTCATCTTTGAACACTTAGTATGATCATTAGAGGTCAATGATAAACAGACTATGATACAAGGCCCCTAAAAGCGAATGCTTTCCTTTAATTGTAATATTTACTGTTACTTTACCTTTCAGTACTAAAATCACAACCAACCCACGCTACTCTAAGTACTAAAATCACAACCATCCCCCAACTGTCCTACTTAAAGAACAACTATTCACCTGACTCCCTTGGGTTCGACCCCTACTTACCCTTTACTACCCACTAGTAGAGTACAAGTAGTGGAGATATAAATTTATTTTGCACAGAGAACATCGCACCTTAACGACAGTGCAGTGGGCTCCGTCAAAATTGGCGCCGTTGCCGAGGAGTTAGCTCTCTGATTAGCTGTTCTTTTCTTTTTCTCTTCTCTTTCGAACTCACCTCTGCACAACCATGTCTCGTGAAGGAAGCCACCATGACTATCAGGATGACGACGAGATGAATCTGTTCGATCGAAATAATGAAGCGCCACCACAATTTGTCGATGATCCAGAAAGAAGTCCTTGAATCTAATGCCTCAAGGGAAGAACGGGATCAAGAATCGGAGGATGAATTTTGGAGAGCCACCACCGAAGCTCATTACAACCAATGGGATCACGTCATCCCATTGACGCTCTCCGATGAGGAATTCTTCAATGATGATGCCTCATACAAAGAAGAAACATCCTTGGTCAATGAAGAAGAATTCCTCCCTCCCGGCACAAGCGAGCTTGAATGTGAACCGAAACTTCTTGACGAGGATAAGATTGAGGAAGAGCATATAGAGACAAACGGATTTGAAGGATATCAAGACTTTGTTGAGGTATACATGGAGCAAACAAAAGAACCACCTCGCGCGAAAGAAAACACAAGCTTAGAGAGGGATATTGAGGAATGGGCACCCAAGGAAATTATTGAAAGATTAAAGGAAGGTGTGCCCATCAAGCTCGAGATGAGTTATGAAGACCCCTTCTTCACTACGAAGTCTCGAGACAAGTTTTGGAGCTTCTTGCCCTATTTTCAAAGGCTAATCGGAAAAAGCTCCCATGGCCCCTTCATTCTTAAGGGATCTTCATATTTGAAGGGGTCAAAATCCCAAAGGAAAGTCCATTGTAGACTTGATGGGAAGAAATTCAAATGGGACTTGAAGGTGGATTGACACAATCAAATCCAAGGCCCCGTGAGAAGGGATCATAGCAAAGGACTTCTCAACGAGTGATTCTATGGGGCACTTTGCTACGTCTTTGCCAAGACGAGAAAAACTAGGCCCTCGCGGGAGGTAACCCGGTTTGTAAGTGTTTCATTCTTGTTCTTTTACATGTTTAAATGTTTGGCATGATTTTGAGTAGCTAAGGCTCTAAAATGTGGAGTGTGATATGTGTTATTAGTGGGTAAAATTTTAAGTGTGGAGTGAGTTCTACTCACTCCAATCCCACTTCACAACTCCACACCCTTCCAACTTTCCCTTGCTCTTTCTATGCTTGATGATGTTGCCCATAGTGCTCATATGCTTTGTTGATGTTTACTAGAGTGGAACTAATTTGTTATATCATGCTACAACTCTAGTTTCACATTTGGGGCATTTATGAAACCTTGTGCATATTTTAGAGGGTGTGGATCAACTTCCTTGTTTGAACTATATGTAACTTATTCCATGATGTTACCATGTGACTTGTGATGCTCTCTTGCTCATACTTGTGTTGCATGACCTTGTATGTCACTTGTTACTTTTAACCTCTCATGTGTTCTTGTCATCAAGGAAAGTTATTTTCATCATGTTCGATCACGTTTAGCACAATGACATCTTTTCTATTGGTGGGGCACATCTACAAAGGAGGGGAGTTCCTATGCGCCTTATTCTCATTTTCTTCATTGTTTGCGCTTAGGGACTAAGCTATGCTTTAAGTGTGGAGTGGGTAGTCGCATAGTTCACTCATTTCATGCCATGCTTATCATTTTAGAATGGACACTTGCATTCATGTATTCTATCCCTAACATGAGAGTGTTTTTAACCAAATAGGCTTGTGACTATCGATTCCAATCCCTATAAATCACATCTAGCCTATTTGCCACATTTATTGGATCTTGAACTTAGAACCGACCTAGTCCATTGAATGTGTATTCTTGAAAACCAATATCATTGCTATCTTTCGTCTATCCAATTCTCTAAGTATTTTCATTGAAATACCTTAGATCAAGTTTTTGCAAGCACTTTTAAAAATTTCACGAAAAACTTAGACCCTTTGAATGCTCCTTGGTGACTTGAGTTCTTTAACACGGTGCCTTGCTTATGGTTGATTCCCGCACATTCCATACACTTTTTGAACATATTGTCAAGTTTTAAGTGTGGAGTCAAAAATAAAAGAGGGTGAAAAATAGGCCCCAAAAAGAAAAAAGAGAAGAAAAAAAGTGTTTGCGGTCAAAGAGGGCAAAGCCCCGACTAAAAACTTTCTCAAAGTACAAGAGAAGTTTTGTTCTAAAATATACAAATGCCGGGGGTTAGGGAGGTAAGTCCCCCCTCGAAAGCATTTGTAGGCCAAAGGCCGTTTCAAAAAGAAAATAAGAAGCACTTAAAACTTGACTCTATGTTTTCCTCCATTCTTCACTTGTGCGGGACTCATCATTTGCATTGTGTGCTAGTTAGAATGACTCTTGGACGATCCATGTGTTTGCACGGGAGTTATCATTTGGTCTATGCATGTTTATTGAGAACTCTATGTCGAACTCCTCTTCCCTTATGGATTACGGCTTAAGCGCCTAAAACTTGGGAATGAGTTCCACGTCGCAAACCCATGGACTAGCCCTAGCTAGCATAGGTGAGCGATTGACAATTTTTGTGCAAACTAAAAACTTCAACTCTATTGTATAGCCTTGAAAATGAATAGACTTTTGGATGAGACGATTGATAGCTCTAGTATTGATGACCTTGAATGCACAACCTCAAGGGTACTCAAAGTGGTTCAAAAGTTTTTTTGATGGTATTGTGATAATGGACCTAGCGTGGGATGAGGAATTTGTTTCGAGAAATCATAGCCTCGGTTGAGCACTCTTGAATTCATTCTCATGGGATAGGTGCATATGGGATTTGTGAGTATTCCCTTTTCTGAAAACTCTCACGAGACTATAACTCGTCCACTAGGGTAGCCTAGGGGTTTAAAGGCTTAATGCACACGCTAAATACATTCGTAACGCCTACGAAAAGGAGCTAGTTAGATAGTTCCTACTTGTATTTTTCTTTCAATAACATGTTTAGAAATAATGATCGAGACCTTGTGAAATCTAGTGAGGCAAATATACGAAAAACATAGCACCACTAGCATTTCGACATTTGCATGACCTTGACATATTCTCATACTTTGTTCGGGACGAACAAAACTTAAGTGTGGAGTGTTGATGAGTCAAGTTTTCGACTCATTTATGGTCATTCTTCACTATAGTTTTGGGTCGTTTCTGACTTTATTTTGATGTCATTCGACCTCTATCTCTACATTTTAGGTAGAAAACAAGTTTCCCCCATGGTGAAGGCCTAAATATGAAGATTGGTTGAGTTTGGGCGCAAAACAAGGAGTTTTGGGGCAATACCGAGCATATTGACCTTTGCAACTTGGTATGGACTTATAGGGCGGATCCGATGTCCGATTTGGCTGATCTTTAGCTTGTTGGAAAGGTATTTCAAAGGGCTACAACTTTGTAGTTTACAATAAGACCAAATTCGGACGGGAAGACAACCAAAAAGGCCCCAATCGATCGATTGAGATTCCAGTCGGTCGACTGTGGAAACGAAGAATGTGGGGATTCTGAAACTCTCCCCAGTCGATCGACTGGGAGTCAAGCTTAGCCCCAGTGGATCGATTGGATGAAAAAGTCAGATTTTATACCCAGATTTCAGCCGAAACTATAAATGGAAAGCAAGGGTTTTTGACCAAGTGTGGAGGTTTTTTGGGGAAAAAGGAAGGAAAAAGTGGCTCAATCAAGGTCATCCAACATCATCCAACCAAGGAGAAGTGAAGATCAAGGGAGTTCAAGGATTAATCATCCTATTTCTATCCCTCTTCTATTCTACTTGTTGCCATATATTACCCTACTCACACCATGTTGTCTTACATGATGTGTGAGTAGTGGATCTTGTGTTTTGAGGGTTCTATGAACCTCCTTGGTACTCAATGATCATTGTATACACATCTATTTGAATTTATTGAAGTTGATTTCATTTTACTATGCTCTTCATGTTAGACATGTCTCTAAGTGTTTGATAAAATGCCTAAGTGACATGTTTGTGTTAGAACTATGATCTAAGTATCGAGAGAGCTTAGTGATGGTTTGGATATAGTAAAATTGAACTTGACCAACATTTATGAGAGTAAATGCATGGTGAGAGGTAAACTAGAACTTTGTGCATGTAGCATTTATGAGAGTAAATGCTATGTAGTGGATCAATACTCTTTAATTAGTGAGATCCTAACTAAGATGGCTTGACTAGGATTAAACATGCATGGTTTGTCTAATTTTAGTCTAAGCTAGGTTTAAAACCTATCAACTCATAATTAATTGAACTCTTGTATGCATGATCATTGGGAAATTGCCAAGGAGGGAAGTAACCCCTCGAAACGCCTCTTACTTATCTTTTATCTACAATTACTAGCCATTTAGGATTTAGATATATACTCACACTCTTTTATACATTTTTGGTTAGAATAGCCGAATGGAAACACAATCTTAAATAGTGCATGTGCTTGGCTTGCTCCCTTGGGTTCGACCCGGTACTTTACCGGTCAATATAAATGTTTTGACACTATATTCGATCCTCTCTTCATTGATACTATTCTAGAGGCTAAAAAGAATTAGTTCGTCACACTTTCAACGGTTTTTGTAAGTACTCTCTTCTTTACTTTACTGTCTTTCAAAGTACTTTACTTTCCTGTCTTTACTTTCAAAAACTTTACTTTACTATCTTTCAAAAACCTTTACTTTTTAACGCACTTAGCTATGATGTCCTGTTCCATGAATACTCGTAGCTAAACCCTTCATTCGGTTGAAGGGGTGTACTTGTGTCATAAAATGTTTTAGACCCTTCGCTTAGTGCCTCTCTGTGTTCAAAACTTGTTCTATGTGCCACATATTAGGTTAGAACTTCCAAGGTTGAGTGGATGCTTTAACGGGCAAAGCTCTTCCGTGGGGTTCGTGAACATACTCGGGTAAGTGGATGCTTTAACGGGCAAAACTTATCTGAGGAGTTTGACCTCTTTTAAAAACCATTTGGTTGATCGTAACTGAAGATCAAATGGATGCACATAAGGCTAAGATACTTCGAAAGGAGGAATTAGTCTAAATAGAACAAGTGTTCTAAACGATGTTGCAAGTCTTGTGCTAGAAATAGCCTTGATTCATATTTGAACACTTAGTATGATCA